>CM068372.1:250181181-251381181 GCA_034769895.1 Magicicada septendecula
CTCCCAAGTTTCAAAAAGTATATTTTAATAGAATTGTGGTAGCATCATTTTGTCAACTCGCCAGGTTTAATTTCCAAATTTTATTATTAACAATACTTGTTATTCTCGTCACTCTTAGTAACCCAAAATATTTTTATTATACAGGCAGTTTGTAATTATTATAAATTTATATTTTATTTACCGAAAAATAATTCTTTTTAATTCCGGTTTCTTTACCAATTTGGTTTACATAAGTGGTTTCTGTTCATTTTCTTATGACCTGGTATATAAGTATTTAATATTTTTATTATCTCTAAATGAATTTATATAGTATTTATTAATCTCTCATAGTATTCCTACACTGCACTACTTCCTGTTGTCATTTCCCTCATATAGTATTATTTTAATTTTTTATTATCCTTTGATATTTAAACTTTTTATGTTTTTTTAAAACGAACCCTGGGTTATCTTATATTATAACACAAATATTTGAAAAAATATAACATTAACTTAGGTATTACAATTGGTTGTCTACACAATATAAATATTACAATAAATTAATAAAAATACAGAATCAGTTAGTAGCATTATAGTCTACTATCATAGTTTTATAATTCCCAAACCTACAGCACAATTCTGTAATAAGTTACCTTCACTTTCACTTTTTACCTCAATGGGTACACTATAACTCACTTCTCACTGTATATCACTCGAATTGTTTATAATGTTTAGTGATATACTTTAATTTAGAGCTAGTTATAGGTTACCCATTTCTGACCTTTATGTTCTTACATGATTTAATTTATTGGGACCGGGTTATGTAACGTTACATAAAGCCCCCCCACTAGAACAAATTTATTTTAGTTTAACTCGTTTATTAAAAATAAATTGTTGATTGGTTCAATTCTCCTAATAGTCTTGGCTTTATTTTCATAATAGTGTTTCATTTCCGACTGATTATACACTGACTGGTAATTCAGACTGATGGTAATTGCTGTTTTCTTACTCTACTCTCTCTCTCTTGGAGGCAAATTCATCAATTTTTTATTTCTGTGTAGTGGTACTTCCACATTTTATTTGATAAGGACTGGTCACACTAATCATATTAAACTTGTTTTAACACTCATTTCTATTTACTTCTATAAATTCGCTTTATCAATTAAGCTTCGGTCTGCTATCTTCCTTCTATTTTCTTCATCTATACTTCTGGAATCTAATATCACTCTTTTCAGCTATTTTATAATTATTATCCCTTAAATATTTAATTTCCCTAACATTTTTCCCTATACTGTGCGGTGGTACCAGTCGGGTGGCCACTCTGGGTCCATACTCCTCTGTCCATCCTTACACCTTCTGAGACCAGGGGAACATCATCCCTGCTCATAAAAATTATTGCCGGAACATTTCTACGGTCAATACATAAAAATAAAAAACTTATAAGTAGTAGTCAATTAGCGACTAGTACTAAACACTTTTGGGATTCTTCATACTGTAGCTGTTTGCATTTATTTATATATTTCTTCTTCTCCTTGATTCCTTCTTCTTTTCCATTAACTAATAGCATATAACATTATTGATAGGCCTTATGTTAAAATTCTTTTCACTTTACTTCTTGTGACATATTTCTCCGTATCATTTCTTCTTATCTAATCTTCAATTCCGAGAAATTCTAATTATTGTATTAATTATCATCCTCCTTCAGTTTCCTTGGAGTCATTAAATTATTCTTTATTCTTCTTATCTGAGCACATTACCATCAATTGTTTTTGTTCATTTAATTTTTCTTCTGTTTGTTACCATTAAAAATATTACTTTTTCCTATTATTTCATTTTAAATCAATTCTTTATAACTCTTATTTACTAATCATTTTATAACTCTTATTTACTAATCATTTCTTATTTTTTGTTAAATTAAATGGTTTCGAAATATCTTAAGTAAGTTGTACTTACATACTTTTAGAATTTTGGGGTTTTAGTCTCTTCATTTTAAATTATATGGTTTCAAAATAACTTGAGTAAGATGTCCTTACATGATTTTAGAATTTTGGGGTTTTATTCCGCTATTCAATGGGTTGCTGGGTCGGTTTTCAGAATTTCAGTCCCCTTTTCTGGTTGGTTATTGTTTAGTTTAACCATGGTCCATTAATTCAGGTACTCCCTTTACTCGAATTACTGGGGTATTCATAATGATTTTGGTATTTGTTATATACCTCTCTTTCACCTGGCATCGTAACTCAGCTGATACTAAGTCTTCATAGAAGTCACAGTTTTCCGTCATAGTTCGTTCTTTTTTAACTAATAAGTATTTTACCTCCTCTAACATAACATAGTTGCTCATATTTAATCTCATTTCATTCCCTTTTACCTCTGGATGTTTTACCAAAATATTTAATGATATATTCCGTCTTGATGATCTGTTTAATATCTTCTGATGCACCTCAATCGTCGACACATTTAACTGGGATGTAAACTTAATTTAACTCCCTCTGTTCGTTAATTGGAAGGTTGAATACATTAATTAATCCACCTGTAATCATCTCCCATTCTTCCTTGGTATTTATTATTCTCTTTCTACATGTTTTTATTATTTTCTTGGTCTTCTTTTCCACGGTTTGAACATCCTTTTTGTTGTGGCTATTTTTATTTTCAGATGGCATTACACCTTGGTATTCTGTAATTTCTATTTCCTTCCTACTCTCTTCTGTATTCGGACTTACTTTAATACCTTCTGAAGTGCTGTCTGATGTTTCATCCAAATTCTTGACACTATGGTCCATTTGTTTATTTGTCTCCTCCTTGTATGTATCTGCTTTTTGGCTAAGTGTATTAACATTTTCAAACTTCTCTCCGAAAGTTTCCCATATCTCCTTATTGAACTTCTCCATCTTACCCTCAAATTGTTTTAAATTCTTATTATTCTCTTCAAATTTTGCATTCATCTCTTCCCTTTGTCCTTCAACAGTTTATTTCAGTTTATTGTATTGTTCATTCATGGTTTGTTTGATATTTCCATGAATGGTCTCTATTTTTTCATTTAGTTGTTTGACTAAACTTTCCTGAATGCTATCTATTTTTTCATTGGTCTGTCTATTTTGTTCCTCCTGTTTCTTAAAATTCTCCTTATTTTCCTCATTGGTTTGTTTCAAAGCTTCCTCCTGTTTTCTAAAATTTTCATCTATTTTGTTATTGGTTTGCTTTGAAGTTTCCTCCTGTTTTCTAAATTGTTCATTAGTTTGTTTATTCTGTTCCTTAAATTGTTCTGCCATAAATTTCATCATGTCTTGCCAATTAGGTTCTTCTCTGGCTACCGCTTTGTCTGGTTGGTCCCCTTGGGCATCCTCTTCCACTATTTCCTTTTCCGGGTCCATAACTACTTCGGTTTCTTCTTTATCACCTGTCGGTTGGTCCATTTCACTGTCCGTGACTAATTCTATTTCTTGTTCCTGTCCACCTTCTTCCTTCTCCTTTTCTTCTGCCCTCTTCTTCGATTTGCCTCGGATATTACGCATTTCTTGTTTTCTCATAACTGCCGACGATAATTAGATTTTTTGGTATATTAATTTATTAAATATATCAAAATTCTTTTCTAATTACAGCCCTTTTACGTTGAGCGCCAATCTGTAACGTAGCGGTTTTTGTAGAGGTTTTAGCGAAAACTTTGTATGTTGCTTATTGGGTGTTCGTCTTATTTAATTAAGCTCCCAATGTTGTGTACGCCAATCTGTAATGTAGCAGTTTTCTTAGAGGTGTTAGTGTACTACAGTTACAGGTATATAGTTAATTCAGCCCCACTATTGGAAGCGCCAATCTGTAACGTAACGCAGTGAGGTATAGTAGAGTTATATTATATGCCCCACGTTGGGCGCCAATCTGTAACGTAGCGGTTTTTGTAGAGGTTTTAGCGAAAACTTTGTATGTTGCTTATTGGGTGTTCGTCTTATTTAATTAAGCTCCCAATGTTGTGTACGCCAATCTGTAATGTAGCAGTTTTCTTAGAGGTGTTAGTGTACTACAGTTACAGGTATATTGTTAATTCAGCCCCACTATTGTAAGCGCCAATCTGTAACGTACTGCCTTGAGATATTAAAGTTTCCGCCTCTCCGCAGTCGCCACTTATGAATTATAATAACTGAAGTTTAAAAAATAAAGTATTTTGTAATGTTACTCAATCTAAGCAGAAATCGAGAGTGTGTGATTTGGGGTCAAGTAGGGAAGTTGTTCAGCCTTATGAGGAAGAGAGAGTAAGTACCGATTATTTACACTCGGTTTAGGCGATTTCGGAATTTTTTCAAATTGTTCGCTGTGATTTAAATCAGCTGATTGTGAGACGAGTTTCCACACATAGTTCAACCAGCCTACCCTATGGCGAAATATGACCCAATGTATCAATCTCTTCTATTTTGTGCTGAAATCTATTACAACTACCCACTACAAAAAATATAACACATTTTTATTATTCAATATCATTTTTCAATAATATTTATTAATTATATTATTGTTTTTTTGTTTTCCTGCCTCCAAAATACAAGTATCACAATCGATCTTTACTTAATTAAAACATAATATCGACTTCCTCGAATAAACATGGAATTGTCAAAAGAAAAAAACATATATGGTTTTGTTTACCAAATTTTATACTATTTTTTAAAACATCAATCAATATATAATTCTTTTTATTTCCCCAGGGTTAAGGGTAAGTTCTTTTTGTTATGAGATGGTCAGAAATGGATAATTACTAAGCTTTACTAATACTGAAAAAATATTAAATAAATTTGTTTATTTTTCCGTTTAGTATGTAGTTCCAGAAATGTCCGTAAGAGAGCAGCGTGCGTTTGTTTACTTTAGAACATGTGATTAATTTTGACTAGTTTTTGTGTTCTATATAACCATTCGGAATGCGTTTTCTTCGTCAACTATTAAACTAAATGTTTATATTACCTCTCTTCTTATAGTTCTTACTGGAAGGAAGCCTTTTCTCTAGTGAGGTCCGTCTTGAGTTGTAATTTCATTACCGTCTGGCCCATATTCTATCGTCAACTTGAAACATCACGAAACTAGGCCGAATCATCAGAAGGGTTTTCTTTCTGATTATGGAGTATAATCCTTTAATTTTGATAAATAAGGTATGATTATATAGAGTTCATATTGCTTTTTAATTTTGTACTAATTTTACACTTCTCCCAAGTTTCAAAAAGTATATTTTAATAGAATTGTGGTAGCATCATTTTGTCAACTCGCCAGGTTTAATTTCCAAATTTTATTATTAACAATACTTGTTATTCTCGTCACTCTTAGTAACCCAAAATATTTTTATTATACAGGCAGTTTGTAATTATTATAAATTTATATTTTATTTACCGAAAAATAATTCTTTTTAATTCCGGTTTCTTTACCAATTTGGTTTACATAAGTGGTTTCTGTTCATTTTCTTATGACCTGGTATATAAGTATTTAATATTTTTATTATCTCTAAATGAATTTATATAGTATTTATTAATCTCTCATAGTATTCCTACACTGCACTACTTCCTGTTGTCATTTCCCTCATATAGTATTATTTTAATTTTTTATTATCCTTTGATATTTAAACTTTTTATGTTTTTTTAAAACGAACCCTGGGTTATCTTATATTATAACACAAATATTTGAAAAAATATAACATTAACTTAGGTATTACAATTGGTTGTCTACACAATATAAATATTACAATAAATTAATAAAAATACAGAATCAGTTAGTAGCATTATAGTCTACTATCATAGTTTTATAATTCCCAAACCTACAGCACAATTCTGTAATAAGTTACCTTCACTTTCACTTTTTACCTCAATGGGTACACTATAACTCACTTCTCACTGTATATCACGCGAATTGTTTATAATGTTTAGTGATATACTTTAATTTAGAGCTAGTTATAGGTTACCCATTTCTGACCTTTATGTTCTTACATGATTTAATTTATTGGGACCGGGTTATGTAACGTTACATAAAGCCCCCCCACTAGAACAAATTTATTTTAGTTTAACTCGTTTATTAAAAATAAATTGTTGATTGGTTCAATTCTCCTAATAGTCTTGGCTTTATTTTCATAATAGTGTTTCATTTCCGACTGATTATACACTGACTGGTAATTCAGACTGATGGTAATTGCTGTTTTCTTACTCTACTCTCTCTCTCTTGGAGGCAAATTCATCAATTTTTTATTTCTGTGTAGTGGTACTTCCACATTTTATTTGATAAGGACTGGTCACACTAATCATATTAAACTTGTTTTAACACTCATTTCTATTTACTTCTATAAATTCGCTTTATCAATTAAGCTTCGGTCTGCTATCTTCCTTCTATTTTCTTCATCTATACTTCTGGAATCTAATATCACTCTTTTCAGCTATTTTATAATTATTATCCCTTAAATATTTAATTTCCCTAACATTTTTCCCTATACTGTGCGGTGGTACCAGTCGGGTGGCCACTCTGGGTCCATACTCCTCTGTCCATCCTTACACCTTCTGAGACCAGGGGAACATCATCCCTGCTCATAAAAATTATTGCCGGAACATTTCTACGGTCAATACATAAAAATAAAAAACTTATAAGTAGTAGTCAATTAGCGACTAGTACTAAACACTTTTGGGATTCTTCATACTGTAGCTGTTTGCATTTATTTATATATTTCTTCTTCTCCTTGATTCCTTCTTCTTTTCCATTAACTAATAGCATATAACATTATTGATAGGCCTTATGTTAAAATTCTTTTCACTTTACTTCTTGTGACATATTTCTCCGTATCATTTCTTCTTATCTAATCTTCAATTCCGAGAAATTCTAATTATTGTATTAATTATCATCCTCCTTCAGTTTCCTTGGAGTCATTAAATTATTCTTTATTCTTCTTATCTGAGCACATTACCATCAATTGTTTTTGTTCATTTAATTTTTCTTCTGTTTGTTACCATTAAAAATATTACTTTTTCCTATTATTTCATTTTAAATCAATTCTTTATAACTCTTATTTACTAATCATTTTATAACTCTTATTTACTAATCATTTCTTATTTTTTGTTAAATTAAATGGTTTCGAAATATCTTAAGTAAGTTGTACTTACATACTTTTAGAATTTTGGGGTTTTAGTCTCTTCATTTTAAATTATATGGTTTCAAAATAACTTGAGTAAGATGTCCTTACATGATTTTAGAATTTTGGGGTTTTATTCCGCTATTCAATGGGTTGCTGGGTCGGTTTTCAGAATTTCAGTCCCCTTTTCTGGTTGGTTATTGTTTAGTTTAACCATGGTCCATTAATTCAGGTACTCCCTTTACTCGAATTACTGGGGTATTCATAATGATTTTGGTATTTGTTATATACCTCTCTTTCACCTGGCATCGTAACTCAGCTGATACTAAGTCTTCATAGAAGTCACAGTTTTCCGTCATAGTTCGTTCTTTTTTAACTAATAAGTATTTTACCTCCTCTAACATAACATAGTTGCTCATATTTAATCTCATTTCATTCCCTTTTACCTCTGGATGTTTTACCAAAATATTTAATGATATATTCCGTCTTGATGATCTGTTTAATATCTTCTGATGCACCTCAATCGTCGACACATTTAACTGGGATGTAAACTTAATTTAACTCCCTCTGTTCGTTAATTGGAAGGTTGAATACATTAATTAATCCACCTGTAATCATCTCCCATTCTTCCTTGGTATTTATTATTCTCTTTCTACATGTTTTTATTATTTTCTTGGTCTTCTTTTCCACGGTTTGAACATCCTTTTTGTTGTGGCTATTTTTATTTTCAGATGGCATTACACCTTGGTATTCTGTAATTTCTATTTCCTTCCTACTCTCTTCTGTATTCGGACTTACTTTAATACCTTCTGAAGTGCTGTCTGATGTTTCATCCAAATTCTTGACACTATGGTCCATTTGTTTATTTGTCTCCTCCTTGTATGTATCTGCTTTTTGGCTAAGTGTATTAACATTTTCAAACTTCTCTCCGAAAGTTTCCCATATCTCCTTATTGAACTTCTCCATCTTACCCTCAAATTGTTTTAAATTCTTATTATTCTCTTCAAATTTTGCATTCATCTCTTCCCTTTGTCCTTCAACAGTTTATTTCAGTTTATTGTATTGTTCATTCATGGTTTGTTTGATATTTCCATGAATGGTCTCTATTTTTTCATTTAGTTGTTTGACTAAACTTTCCTGAATGCTATCTATTTTTTCATTGGTCTGTCTATTTTGTTCCTCCTGTTTCTTAAAATTCTCCTTATTTTCCTCATTGGTTTGTTTCAAAGCTTCCTCCTGTTTTCTAAAATTTTCATCTATTTTGTTATTGGTTTGCTTTGAAGTTTCCTCCTGTTTTCTAAATTGTTCATTAGTTTGTTTATTCTGTTCCTTAAATTGTTCTGCCATAAATTTCATCATGTCTTGCCAATTAGGTTCTTCTCTGGCTACCGCTTTGTCTGGTTGGTCCCCTTGGGCATCCTCTTCCACTATTTCCTTTTCCGGGTCCATAACTACTTCGGTTTCTTCTTTATCACCTGTCGGTTGGTCCATTTCACTGTCCGTGACTAATTCTATTTCTTGTTCCTGTCCACCTTCTTCCTTCTCCTTTTCTTCTGCCCTCTTCTTCGATTTGCCTCGGATATTACGCATTTCTTGTTTTCTCATAACTGCCGACGATAATTAGATTTTTTGGTATATTAATTTATTAAATATATCAAAATTCTTTTCTAATTACAGCCCTTTTACGTTGAGCGCCAATCTGTAACGTAGCGGTTTTTGTAGAGGTTTTAGCGAAAACTTTGTATGTTGCTTATTGGGTGTTCGTCTTATTTAATTAAGCTCCCAATGTTGTGTACGCCAATCTGTAATGTAGCAGTTTTCTTAGAGGTGTTAGTGTACTACAGTTACAGGTATATAGTTAATTCAGCCCCACTATTGGAAGCGCCAATCTGTAACGTAACGCAGTGAGGTATAGTAGAGTTATATTATATGCCCCACGTTGGGCGCCAATCTGTAACGTAGCGGTTTTTGTAGAGGTTTTAGCGAAAACTTTGTATGTTGCTTATTGGGTGTTCGTCTTATTTAATTAAGCTCCCAATGTTGTGTACGCCAATCTGTAATGTAGCAGTTTTCTTAGAGGTGTTAGTGTACTACAGTTACAGGTATATTGTTAATTCAGCCCCACTATTGTAAGCGCCAATCTGTAACGTACTGCCTTGAGATATTAAAGTTTCCGCCTCTCCGCAGTCGCCACTTATGAATTATAATAACTGAAGTTTAAAAAATAAAGTATTTTGTAATGTTACTCAATCTAAGCAGAAATCGAGAGTGTGTGATTTGGGGTCAAGTAGGGAAGTTGTTCAGCCTTATGAGGAAGAGAGAGTAAGTACCGATTATTTACACTCGGTTTAGGCGATTTCGGAATTTTTTCAAATTGTTCGCTGTGATTTAAATCAGCTGATTGTGAGACGAGTTTCCACACATAGTTCAACCAGCCTACCCTATGGCGAAATATGACCCAATGTATCAATCTCTTCTATTTTGTGCTGAAATCTATTACAACTACCCACTACAAAAAATATAACACATTTTTATTATTCAATATCATTTTTCAATAATATTTATTAATTATATTATTGTTTTTTTGTTTTCCTGCCTCCAAAATACAAGTATCACAATCGATCTTTACTTAATTAAAACATAATATCGACTTCCTCGAATAAACATGGAATTGTCAAAAGAAAAAAACATATATGGTTTTGTTTACCAAATTTTATACTATTTTTTAAAACATCAATCAATATATAATTCTTTTTATTTCCCCAGGGTTAAGGGTAAGTTCTTTTTGTTATGAGATGGTCAGAAATGGATAATTACTAAGCTTTACTAATACTGAAAAAATATTAAATAAATTTGTTTATTTTTCCGTTTAGTATGTAGTTCCAGAAATGTCCGTAAGAGAGCAGCGTGCGTTTGTTTACTTTAGAACATGTGATTAATTTTGACTAGTTTTTGTGTTCTATATAACCATTCGGAATGCGTTTTCTTCGTCAACTATTAAACTAAATGTTTATATTACCTCTCTTCTTATAGTTCTTACTGGAAGGAAGCCTTTTCTCTAGTGAGGTCCGTCTTGAGTTGTAATTTCATTACCGTCTGGCCCATATTCTATCGTCAACTTGAAACATCACGAAACTAGGCCGAATCATCAGAAGGGTTTTCTTTCTGATTATGGAGTATAATCCTTTAATTTTGATAAATAAGGTATGATTATATAGAGTTCATATTGCTTTTTAATTTTGTACTAATTTTACACTTCTCCCAAGTTTCAAAAAGTATATTTTAATAGAATTGTGGTAGCATCATTTTGTCAACTCGCCAGGTTTAATTTCCAAATTTTATTATTAACAATACTTGTTATTCTCGTCACTCTTAGTAACCCAAAATATTTTTATTATACAGGCAGTTTGTAATTATTATAAATTTATATTTTATTTACCGAAAAATAATTCTTTTTAATTCCGGTTTCTTTACCAATTTGGTTTACATAAGTGGTTTCTGTTCATTTTCTTATGACCTGGTATATAAGTATTTAATATTTTTATTATCTCTAAATGAATTTATATAGTATTTATTAATCTCTCATAGTATTCCTACACTGCACTACTTCCTGTTGTCATTTCCCTCATATAGTATTATTTTAATTTTTTATTATCCTTTGATATTTAAACTTTTTATGTTTTTTTAAAACGAACCCTGGGTTATCTTATATTATAACACAAATATTTGAAAAAATATAACATTAACTTAGGTATTACAATTGGTTGTCTACACAATATAAATATTACAATAAATTAATAAAAATACAGAATCAGTTAGTAGCATTATAGTCTACTATCATAGTTTTATAATTCCCAAACCTACAGCACAATTCTGTAATAAGTTACCTTCACTTTCACTTTTTACCTCAATGGGTACACTATAACTCACTTCTCACTGTATATCACTCGAATTGTTTATAATGTTTAGTGATATACTTTAATTTAGAGCTAGTTATAGGTTACCCATTTCTGACCTTTATGTTCTTACATGATTTAATTTATTGGGACCGGGTTATGTAACGTTACATAAAGCCCCCCCACTAGAACAAATTTATTTTAGTTTAACTCGTTTATTAAAAATAAATTGTTGATTGGTTCAATTCTCCTAATAGTCTTGGCTTTATTTTCATAATAGTGTTTCATTTCCGACTGATTATACACTGACTGGTAATTCAGACTGATGGTAATTGCTGTTTTCTTACTCTACTCTCTCTCTCTTGGAGGCAAATTCATCAATTTTTTATTTCTGTGTAGTGGTACTTCCACATTTTATTTGATAAGGACTGGTCACACTAATCATATTAAACTTGTTTTAACACTCATTTCTATTTACTTCTATAAATTCGCTTTATCAATTAAGCTTCGGTCTGCTATCTTCCTTCTATTTTCTTCATCTATACTTCTGGAATCTAATATCACTCTTTTCAGCTATTTTATAATTATTATCCCTTAAATATTTAATTTCCCTAACATTTTTCCCTATACTGTGCGGTGGTACCAGTCGGGTGGCCACTCTGGGTCCATACTCCTCTGTCCATCCTTACACCTTCTGAGACCAGGGGAACATCATCCCTGCTCATAAAAATTATTGCCGGAACATTTCTACGGTCAATACATAAAAATAAAAAACTTATAAGTAGTAGTCAATTAGCGACTAGTACTAAACACTTTTGGGATTCTTCATACTGTAGCTGTTTGCATTTATTTATATATTTCTTCTTCTCCTTGATTCCTTCTTCTTTTCCATTAACTAATAGCATATAACATTATTGATAGGCCTTATGTTAAAATTCTTTTCACTTTACTTCTTGTGACATATTTCTCCGTATCATTTCTTCTTATCTAATCTTCAATTCCGAGAAATTCTAATTATTGTATTAATTATCATCCTCCTTCAGTTTCCTTGGAGTCATTAAATTATTCTTTATTCTTCTTATCTGAGCACATTACCATCAATTGTTTTTGTTCATTTAATTTTTCTTCTGTTTGTTACCATTAAAAATATTACTTTTTCCTATTATTTCATTTTAAATCAATTCTTTATAACTCTTATTTACTAATCATTTTATAACTCTTATTTACTAATCATTTCTTATTTTTTGTTAAATTAAATGGTTTCGAAATATCTTAAGTAAGTTGTACTTACATACTTTTAGAATTTTGGGGTTTTAGTCTCTTCATTTTAAATTATATGGTTTCAAAATAACTTGAGTAAGATGTCCTTACATGATTTTAGAATTTTGGGGTTTTATTCCGCTATTCAATGGGTTGCTGGGTCGGTTTTCAGAATTTCAGTCCCCTTTTCTGGTTGGTTATTGTTTAGTTTAACCATGGTCCATTAATTCAGGTACTCCCTTTACTCGAATTACTGGGGTATTCATAATGATTTTGGTATTTGTTATATACCTCTCTTTCACCTGGCATCGTAACTCAGCTGATACTAAGTCTTCATAGAAGTCACAGTTTTCCGTCATAGTTCGTTCTTTTTTAACTAATAAGTATTTTACCTCCTCTAACATAACATAGTTGCTCATATTTAATCTCATTTCATTCCCTTTTACCTCTGGATGTTTTACCAAAATATTTAATGATATATTCCGTCTTGATGATCTGTTTAATATCTTCTGATGCACCTCAATCGTCGACACATTTAACTGGGATGTAAACTTAATTTAACTCCCTCTGTTCGTTAATTGGAAGGTTGAATACATTAATTAATCCACCTGTAATCATCTCCCATTCTTCCTTGGTATTTATTATTCTCTTTCTACATGTTTTTATTATTTTCTTGGTCTTCTTTTCCACGGTTTGAACATCCTTTTTGTTGTGGCTATTTTTATTTTCAGATGGCATTACACCTTGGTATTCTGTAATTTCTATTTCCTTCCTACTCTCTTCTGTATTCGGACTTACTTTAATACCTTCTGAAGTGCTTTATGATGTTTCATCCAAATTCTTGACACTATGGTCCATTTGTTTATTTGTCTCCTCCTTGTATGTATCTGCTTTTTGGCTAAGTGTATTAACATTTTCAAACTTCTCTCCGAAAGTTTCCCATATCTCCTTATTGAACTTCTCCATCTTACCCTCAAATTGTTTTAAATTCTTATTATTCTCTTCAAATTTTGCATTCATCTCTTCCCTTTGTCCTTCAACAGTTTATTTCAGTTTATTGTATTGTTCATTCATGGTTTGTTTGATATTTCCATGAATGGTCTCTATTTTTTCATTTAGTTGTTTGACTAAACTTTCCTGAATGCTATCTATTTTTTCATTGGTCTGTCTATTTTGTTCCTCCTGTTTCTTAAAATTCTCCTTATTTTCCTCATTGGTTTGTTTCAAAGCTTCCTCCTGTTTTCTAAAATTTTCATCTATTTTGTTATTGGTTTGCTTTGAAGTTTCCTCCTGTTTTCTAAATTGTTCATTAGTTTGTTTATTCTGTTCCTTAAATTGTTCTGCCATAAATTTCATCATGTCTTGCCAATTAGGTTCTTCTCTGGCTACCGCTTTGTCTGGTTGGTCCCCTTGGGCATCCTCTTCCACTATTTCCTTTTCCGGGTCCATAACTACTTCGGTTTCTTCTTTATCACCTGTCGGTTGGTCCATTTCACTGTCCGTGACTAATTCTATTTCTTGTTCCTGTCCACCTTCTTCCTTCTCCTTTTCTTCTGCCCTCTTCTTCGATTTGCCTCGGATATTACGCATTTCTTGTTTTCTCATAACTGCCGACGATAATTAGATTTTTTGGTATATTAATTTATTAAATATATCAAAATTCTTTTCTAATTACAGCCCTTTTACGTTGAGCGCCAATCTGTAACGTAGCGGTTTTTGTAGAGGTTTTAGCGAAAACTTTGTATGTTGCTTATTGGGTGTTCGTCTTATTTAATTAAGCTCCCAATGTTGTGTACGCCAATCTGTAATGTAGCAGTTTTCTTAGAGGTGTTAGTGTACTACAGTTACAGGTATATAGTTAATTCAGCCCTACTATTGGAAGCGCCAATCTGTAACGTAACGCAGTGAGGTATAGTAGAGTTATATTATATGCCCCACGTTGGGCGCCAATCTGTAACGTAGCGGTTTTTGTAGAGGTTTTAGCGAAAACTTTGTATGTTGCTTATTGGGTGTTCGTCTTATTTAATTAAGCTCCCAATGTTGTGTACGCCAATCTGTAATGTAGCAGTTTTCTTAGAGGTGTTAGTGTACTACAGTTACAGGTATATTGTTAATTCAGCCCCACTATTGTAAGCGCCAATCTGTAACGTACTGCCTTGAGATATTAAAGTTTCCGCCTCTCCGCAGTCGCCACTTATGAATTATAATAACTGAAGTTTAAAAAATAAAGTATTTTGTAATGTTACTCAATCTAAGCAGAAATCGAGAGTGTGTGATTTGGGGTCAAGTAGGGAAGTTGTTCAGCCTTATGAGGAAGAGAGAGTAAGTACCGATTATTTACACTCGGTTTAGGCGATTTCGGAATTTTTTCAAATTGTTCGCTGTGATTTAAATCAGCTGATTGTGAGACGAGTTTCCACACATAGTTCAACCAGCCTACCCTATGGCGAAATATGACCCAATGTATCAATCTCTTCTATTTTGTGCTGAAATCTATTACAACTACCCACTACAAAAAATATAACACATTTTTATTATTCAATATCATTTTTCAATAATATTTATTAATTATATTATTGTTTTTTTGTTTTCCTGCCTCCAAAATACAAGTATCACAATCGATCTTTACTTAATTAAAACATAATATCGACTTCCTCGAATAAACATGGAATTGTCAAAAGAAAAAAACATATATGGTTTTGTTTACCAAATTTTATACTATTTTTTAAAACATCAATCAATATATAATTCTTTTTATTTCCCCAGGGTTAAGGGTAAGTTCTTTTTGTTATGAGATGGTCAGAAATGGATAATTACTAAGCTTTACTAATACTGAAAAAATATTAAATAAATTTGTTTATTTTTCCGTTTAGTATGTAGTTCCAGAAATGTCCGTAAGAGAGCAGCGTGCGTTTGTTTACTTTAGAACATGTGATTAATTTTGACTAGTTTTTGTGTTCTATATAACCATTCGGAATGCGTTTTCTTCGTCAACTATTAAACTAAATGTTTATATTACCTCTCTTCTTATAGTTCTTACTGGAAGGAAGCCTTTTCTCTAGTGAGGTCCGTCTTGAGTTGTAATTTCATTACCGTCTGGCCCATATTCTATCGTCAACTTGAAACATCACGAAACTAGGCCGAATCATCAGAAGGGTTTTCTTTCTGATTATGGAGTATAATCCTTTAATTTTGATAAATAAGGTATGATTATATAGAGTTCATATTGCTTTTTAATTTTGTACTAATTTTACACTTCTCCCAAGTTTCAAAAAGGATATTTTAATAGAATTGTGGTAGCATCATTTTGTCAACTCGCCAGGTTTAATTTCCAAATTTTATTATTAACAATACTTGTTATTCTCGTCACTCTTAGTAACCCAAAATATTTTTATTATACAGGCAGTTTGTAATTATTATAAATTTATATTTTATTTACCGAAAAATAATTCTTTTTAATTCCGGTTTCTTTACCAATTTGGTTTACATAAGTGGTTTCTGTTCATTTTCTTATGACCTGGTATATAAGTATTTAATATTTTTATTATCTCTAAATGAATTTATATAGTATTTATTAATCTCTCATAGTATTCCTACACTGCACTACTTCCTGTTGTCATTTCCCTCATATAGTATTATTTTAATTTTTTATTATCCTTTGATATTTAAACTTTTTATGTTTTTTTAAAACGAACCCTGGGTTATCTTATATTATAACACAAATATTTGAAAAAATATAACATTAACTTAGGTATTACAATTGGTTGTCTACACAATATAAATATTACAATAAATTATAAAAATACAGAATCAGTTAGTAGCATTATAGTCTACTATCATAGTTTTATAATTCCCAAACCTACAGCACAATTCTGTAATAAGTTACCTTCACTTTCACTTTTTACCTCAATGGGTACACTATAACTCACTTCTCACTGTATATCACTCGAATTGTTTATAATGTTTAGTGATATACTTTAATTTAGAGCTAGTTATAGGTTACCCATTTCTGACCTTTATGTTCTTACATGATTTAATTTATTGGGACCGGGTTATGTAACGTTACATAAAGCCCCCCCACTAGAACAAATTTATTTTAGTTTAACTCGTTTATTAAAAATAAATTGTTGATTGGTTCAATTCTCCTAATAGTCTTGGCTTTATTTTCATAATAGTGTTTCATTTCCGACTGATTATACACTGACTGGTAATTCAGACTGATGGTAATTGCTGTTTTCTTACTCTACTCTCTCTCTCTTGGAGGCAAATTCATCAATTTTTTATTTCTGGGTAGTGGTACTTCCACATTTTATTTGATAAGGACTGGTCACACTAATCATATTAAACTTGTTTTAACACTCATTTCTATTTACTTCTATAAATTCGCTTTATCAATTAAGCTTCGGTCTGCTATCTTCCTTCTATTTTCTTCATCTATACTTCTGGAATCTAATATCACTCTTTTCAGCTATTTTATAATTATTATCCCTTAAATATTTAATTTCCCTAACATTTTTCCCTATACTGTGCGGTGGTACCAGTCGGGTGGCCACTCTGGGTCCATACTCCTCTGTCCATCCTTACACCTTCTGAGACCAGGGGAACATCATCCCTGCTCATAAAAATTATTGCCGGAACATTTCTACGGTCAATACATAAAAATAAAAAACTTATAAGTAGTAGTCAATTAGCGACTAGTACTAAACACTTTTGGGATTCTTCATACTGTAGCTGTTTGCATTTATTTATATATTTCTTCTTCTCCTTGATTCCTTCTTCTTTTCCATTAACTAATAGCATATAACATTATTGATAGGCCTTATGTTAAAATTCTTTTCACTTTACTTCTTGTGACATATTTCTCCGTATCATTTCTTCTTATCTAATCTTCAATTCCGAGAAATTCTAATTATTGTATTAATTATCATCCTCCTTCAGTTTCCTTGGAGTCATTAAATTATTCTTTATTCTTCTTATCTGAGCACATTACCATCAATTGTTTTTGTTCATTTAATTTTTCTTCTGTTTGTTACCATTAAAAATATTACTTTTTCCTATTATTTCATTTTAAATCAATTCTTTATAACTCTTATTTACTAATCATTTCTTATTTTTTGTTAAATTAAATGGTTTCGAAATATCTTAAGTAAGTTGTACTTACATACTTTTAGAATTTTGGGGTTTTAGTCTCTTCATTTTAAATTATATGGTTTCAAAATAACTTGAGTAAGATGTCCTTACATGATTTTAGAATTTTGGGGTTTTATTCCGCTATTCAATGGGTTGCTGGGTCGGTTTTCAGAATTTCAGTCCCCTTTTCTGGTTGGTTATTGTTTAGTTTAACCATGGTCCATTAATTCAGGTACTCCCTTTACTCGAATTACTGGGGTATTCATAATGATTTTGGTATTTGTTATATACCTCTCTTTCACCTGGCATCGTAACTCAGCTGATACTAAGTCTTCATAGAAGTCACAGTTTTCCGTCATAGTTCGTTCTTTTTTAACTAATAAGTATTTTACCTCCTCTAACATAACATAGTTGCTCATATTTAATCTCATTTCATTCCCTTTTACCTCTGGATGTTTTACCAAAATATTTAATGATATATTCCGTCTTGATGATCTGTTTAATATCTTCTGATGCACCTCAATCGTCGACACATTTAACTGGGATGTAAACTTAATTTAACTCCCTCTGTTCGTTAATTGGAAGGTTGAATACATTAATTAATCCACCTGTAATCATCTCCCATTCTTCCTTGGTATTTATTATTCTCTTTCTACATGTTTTTATTATTTTCTTGGTCTTCTTTTCCACGGTTTGAACATCCTTTTTGTTGTGGCTATTTTTATTTTCAGATGGCATTACACCTTGGTATTCTGTAATTTCTATTTCCTTCCTACTCTCTTCTGTATTCGGACTTACTTTAATACCTTCTGAAGTGCTGTCTGATGTTTCATCCAAATTCTTGGACTATGGTCCATTTGTTTATTTGTCTCCTCCTTGTATGTATCTGCTTTTTGGCTAAGTGTATTAACATTTTCAAACTTCTCTCCGAAAGTTTCCCATATCTCCTTATTGAACTTCTCCATCTTACCCTCAAATTGTTTTAAATTCTTATTATTCTCTTCAAATTTTGCATTCATCTCTTCCCTTTGTCCTTCAACAGTTTATTTCAGTTTATTGTATTGTTCATTCATGGTTTGTTTGATATTTCCATGAATGGTCTCTATTTTTTCATTTAGTTGTTTGACTAAACTTTCCTGAATGCTATCTATTTTTTCATTGGTCTGTCTATTTTGTTCCTCCTGTTTCTTAAAATTCTCCTTATTTTCCTCATTGGTTTGTTTCAAAGCTTCCTCCTGTTTTCTAAAATTTTCATCTATTTTGTTATTGGTTTGCTTTGAAGTTTCCTCCTGTTTTCTAAATTGTTCATTAGTTTGTTTATTCTGTTCCTTAAATTGTTCTGCCATAAATTTCATCATGTCTTGCCAATTAGGTTCTTCTCTGGCTACCGCTTTGTCTGGTTGGTCCCCTTGGGCATCCTCTTCCACTATTTCCTTTTCCGGGTCCATAACTACTTCGGTTTCTTCTTTATCACCTGTCGGTTGGTCCATTTCACTGTCCGTGACTAATTCTATTTCTTGTTCCTGTCCACCTTCTTCCTTCTCCTTTTCTTCTGCCCTCTTCTTCGATTTGCCTCGGATATTACGCATTTCTTGTTTTCTCATAACTGCCGACGATAATTAGATTTTTTGGTATATTAATTTATTAAATATATCAAAATTCTTTTCTAATTACAGCCCTTTTACGTTGAGCGCCAATCTGTAACGTAGCGGTTTTTGTAGAGGTTTTAGCGAAAACTTTGTATGTTGCTTATTGGGTGTTCGTCTTATTTAATTAAGCTCCCAATGTTGTGTACGCCAATCTGTAATGTAGCAGTTTTCTTAGAGGTGTTAGTGTACTACAGTTACAGGTATATAGTTAATTCAGCCCCACTATTGGAAGCGCCAATCTGTAACGTAACGCAGTGAGGTATAGTAGAGTTATATTATATGCCCCACGTTGGGCGCCAATCTGTAACGTAGCGGTTTTTGTAGAGGTTTTAGCGAAAACTTTGTATGTTGCTTATTGGGTGTTCGTCTTATTTAATTAAGCTCCCAATGTTGTGTACGCCAATCTGTAATGTAGCAGTTTTCTTAGAGGTGTTAGTGTACTACAGTTACAGGTATATTGTTAATTCAGCCCCACTATTGTAAGCGCCAATCTGTAACGTACTGCCTTGAGATATTAAAGTTTTCGCCTCTCCGCAGTCGCCACTTATGAATTATAATAACTGAAGTTTAAAAAATAAAGTATTTTGTAATGTTACTCAATCTAAGCAGAAATCGAGAGTGTGTGATTTGGGGTCAAGTAGGGAAGTTGTTCAGCCTTATGAGGAAGAGAGAGTAAGTACCGATTATTTACACTCGGTTTAGGCGATTTCGGAATTTTTTCAAATTGTTCGCTGTGATTTAAATCAGCTGATTGTGAGACGAGTTTCCACACATAGTTCAACCAGCCTACCCTATGGCGAAATATGACCCAATGTATCAATCTCTTCTATTTTGTGCTGAAATCTATTACAACTACCCACTACAAAAAATATAACACATTTTTATTATTCAATATCATTTTTCAATAATATTTATTAATTATATTATTGTTTTTTTGTTTTCCTGCCTCCAAAATACAAGTATCACAATCGATCTTTACTTAATTAAAACATAATATCGACTTCCTCGAATAAACATGGAATTGTCAAAAGAAAAAAACATATATGGTTTTGTTTACCAAATTTTATACTATTTTTTAAAACATCAATCAATATATAATTCTTTTTATTTCCCCAGGGTTAAGGGTAAGTTCTTTTTGTTATGAGATGGTCAGAAATGGATAATTACTAAGCTTTACTAATACTGAAAAAATATTAAATAAATTTGTTTATTTTTCCGTTTAGTATGTAGTTCCAGAAATGTCCGTAAGAGAGCAGCGTGCGTTTGTTTACTTTAGAACATGTGATTAATTTTGACTAGATTTTGTGTTCTATATAACCATTCGGAATGCGTTTTCTTCGTCAACTATTAAACTAAATGTTTATATTACCTCTCTTCTTATAGTTCTTACTGGAAGGAAGCCTTTTCTCTAGTGAGGTCCGTCTTGAGTTGTAATTTCATTACCGTCTGGCCCATATTCTATCGTCAACTTGAAACATCACGAAACTAGGCCGACTCATCAGAAGGGTTTTCTTTCTGATTATGGAGTATAATCCTTTAATTTTGATAAATAAGGTATGATTATATAGAGTTCATATTGCTTTTTAATTTTGTACTAATTTTACACTTCTCCCAAGTTTCAAAAAGTATATTTTAATAGAATTGTGGTAGCATCATTTTGTCAACTCGCCAGGTTTAATTTCCAAATTTTATTATTAACAATACTTGTTATTCTCGTCACTCTTAGTAACCCAAAATATTTTTATTATACAGGCAGTTTGTAATTATTATAAATTTATATTTTATTTACCGAAAAATAATTCTTTTTAATTCCGGTTTCTTTACCAATTTGGTTTACATAAGTGGTTTCTGTTCATTTTCTTATGACCTGGTATATAAGTATTTAATTTTTTTATTATCTCTAAATGAATTTATATAGTATTTATTAATCTCTCATAGTATTCCTACACTGCACTACTTCCTGTTGTCATTTCCCTCATATAGTATTATTTTAATTTTTTATTATCCTTTGATATTTAAACTTTTTATGTTTTTTTAAAACGAACCCTGGGTTATCTTATATTATAACACAAATATTTGAAAAAATATAACATTAACTTAGGTATTACAATTGGTTGTCTACACAATATAAATATTACAATAAATTATAAAAATACAGAATCAGTTAGTAGCATTATAGTCTACTATCATAGTTTTATAATTCCCAAACCTACAGCACAATTCTGTAATAAGTTACCTTCACTTTCACTTTTTACCTCAATGGGTACACTATAACTCACTTCTCACTGTATATCACTCGAATTGTTTATAATGTTTAGTGATATACTTTAATTTAGAGCTAGTTATAGGTTACCCATTTCTGACCTTTATGTTCTTACATGATTTAATTTATTGGGACCGGGTTATGTAACGTTACATAAAGCCCCCCCACTAGAACAAATTTATTTTAGTTTAACTCGTTTATTAAAAATAAATTGTTGATTGGTTCAATTCTCCTAATAGTCTTGGCTTTATTTTCATAATAGTGTTTCATTTCCGACTGATTATACACTGACTGGTAATTCAGACTGATGGTAATTGCTGTTTTCTTACTCTACTCTCTCTCTCTTGGAGGCAAATTCATCAATTTTTTATTTCTGGGTAGTGGTACTTCCACATTTTATTTGATAAGGACTGGTCACACTAATCATATTAAACTTGTTTTAACACTCATTTCTATTTACTTCTATAAATTCGCTTTATCAATTAAGCTTCGGTCTGCTATCTTCCTTCTATTTTCTTCATCTATACTTCTGGAATCTAATATCACTCTTTTCAGCTATTTTATAATTATTATCCCTTAAATATTTAATTTCCCTAACATTTTTCCCTATACTGTGCGGTGGTACCAGTCGGGTGGCCACTCTGGGTCCATACTCCTCTGTCCATCCTTACACCTTCTGAGACCAGGGGAACATCATCCCTGCTCATAAAAATTATTGCCGGAACATTTCTACGGTCAATACATAAAAATAAAAAACTTATAAGTAGTAGTCAATTAGCGACTAGTACTAAACACTTTTGGGATTATTCATACTGTAGCTGTTTGCATTTATTTATATATTTCTTCTTCTCCTTGATTCCTTCTTCTTTTCCATTAACTAATAGCATATAACATTATTGATAGGCCTTATGTTAAAATTCTTTTCACTTTACTTCTTGTGACATATTTCTCCGTATCATTTCTTCTTATCTAATCTTCAATTCCGAGAAATTCTAATTATTGTATTAATTATCATCCTCCTTCAGTTTCCTTGGAGTCATTAAATTATTCTTTATTCTTCTTATCTGAGCACATTACCATCAATTGTTTTTGTTCATTTAATTTTTCTTCTGTTTGTTACCATTAAAAATATTACTTTTTCCTATTATTTCATTTTAAATCAATTCTTTATAACTCTTATTTACTAATCATTTCTTATTTTTTGTTAAATTAAATGGTTTCGAAATATCTTAAGTAAGTTGTACTTACATACTTTTAGAATTTTGGGGTTTTAGTCTCTTCATTTTAAATTATATGGTTTCAAAATAACTTGAGTAAGATGTCCTTACATGATTTTAGAATTTTGGGGTTTTATTCCGCTATTCAATGGGTTGCTGGGTCGGTTTTCAGAATTTCAGTCCCCTTTTCTGGTTGGTTATTGTTTAGTTTAACCATGGTCCATTAATTCAGGTACTCCCTTTACTCGAATTACTGGGGTATTCATAATGATTTTGGTATTTGTTATATACCTCTCTTTCACCTGGCATCGTAACTCAGCTGATACTAAGTCTTCATAGAAGTCACAGTTTTCCGTCATAGTTCGTTCTTTTTTAACTAATAAGTATTTTACCTCCTCTAACATAACATAGTTGCTCATATTTAATCTCATTTCATTCCCTTTTACCTCTGGATGATTTACCAAAATATTTAATGATATATTCCGTCTTGATGATCTGACTAATATCTTCTGATGCACTTCAATCGTCGACACATTTAACTGGGATGTAAACTTAATTTAACTCCCTCTGTTCGTTAATTGGAAGGTTGAATACATTAATTAATCCACCTGTAATCATCTCCCATTCTTCCTTGGTATTTATTATTCTCTTTCTACATGTTTTTATTATTTTCTTGGTCTTCTTTTCCACGGTTTGAACATCCTTTTTGTTGTGGCTATTTTTATTTTCAGATGGCATTACACCTTGGTATTCTGTAATTTCTATTTCCTTCCTACTCTCTTCTGTATTCGGACTTACTTTAATACCTTCTGAAGTGCTGTCTGATGTTTCAT
The DNA here is from genome assembly GCA_034769895.1 of Magicicada septendecula. Taxonomy (NCBI): domain Eukaryota; kingdom Metazoa; phylum Arthropoda; class Insecta; order Hemiptera; family Cicadidae; genus Magicicada; species Magicicada septendecula. Next base: position 250,204,484 of record CM068372.1, read on the forward strand.
CCAAATTCTTGACACTATGGTCCATTTGTTTATTTGTCTCCTCCTTGTATGTATCTGCTTTTTGGCTAAGTGTATTAACATTTTTAAACTTCTCTCCGAAAGTTTCCCATATCTCCTTATTGAACTTCTCCATCTTACCCTCAAATTGTTTTAAATTCTTATTATTCTCTTCAAATTTTGCATTCATCTCTTCCCTTTATCCTTCAACAGTTTATTTCAGTTTATTGTATTGCTCATTCATGGTTTGTTTGATATTTCCATGAATGGTCTCTATTTTTTCATTTAGTTGTTTGACTAAACTTTCCTGAATGCTATCTATTTTCTCATTGGTCTGTCTATTTTGTTCCTCCTGTTTCTTAAAATTCTCCTTATTTTCCTCATTGGTTTGTTTCAAGGCTTCCTCCTGTTTTCTAAAATTTTCATCTATTTTGTTATTGGTTTGCTTTGAAGTTTCCTCCTGTTTTCTAAATTGTTCATTAGTTTGTTTATTCTGTTCCTTAAATTGTTCTGCCATAAATTTCATCATGTCTTGCCAATTAGGTTCTTCTCTGGCTACCGCTTTGTCTGGTTGGTCCCCTTGGGCATCCTCTTCCACTATTTCCTTTTCCGGGTCCATAACTACTTCGGTTTCTTCTTTATCACCTGTCGGTTGGTCCATTTCACTGTCCGTGACTAATTCTATTTCTTGTTCCTGTCCACCTTCTTCCTTCTCCTTTTCTTCTGCCCTCTTCTTCGATTTGCCTCGGATATTACGCATTTCTTGTTTTCTCATAACTGCCGACGATAATTAGATTTTTTGGTATATTAATTTATTAAATATATCAAAATTCTTTTCTAATTACAGCCCTTTTACGTTGAGCGCCAATCTGTAACGTAGCGGTTTTTGTAGAGGATTTAGCGAAAACTTTGTATGTTGCTTATTGGGTGTTCGTCTTATTTAATTAAGCTCCCAATGTTGTGTACGCCAATCTGTAATGTAGCAGTTTTCTTAGAGGTGTTAGTGTACTACAGTTACAGGTATATAGTTAATTCAGCCCCACTATTGGAAGCGCCAATCTGTAACGTAACGCAGTGAGGTATAGTAGAGTTATATTATATGCCCCACGTTGGGCGCCAATCTTTAACGTAGCGGTTTTTGTAGAGGTTTTAGCGAAAACTTTGTATGTTGCTTATTGGGTGTTCTTCTTATTTAATTAAGCTCCCAATGTTGTGTACGCCAATCTGTAATGTAGCAGTTTTCTTAGAGGTGTTAGTGTACTACAGTTACAGGTATATTGTTAATTCAGCCCCACTATTGTAAGCGCCAATCTGTAACGTACTGCCTTGAGATATTAAAGTTTCCGCCTCTCCGCAGTCGCCACTTATGAATTATAATAACTGAAGTTTAAAAAATAAAGTATTTTGTAATGTTACTCAATCTAAGCAGAAATCGAGAGTGTGTGATTTGGGGTCAAGTAGGGAAGTTGTTCAGCCTTATGAGGAAGAGAGAGTAAGTACCGATTATTTACACTCGGTTTAGGCGATTTCGGAATTTTTTCAAATTGTTCGCTGTGATTTAAATCAGCTGATTGTGAGACGAGTTTCCACACATAGTTCAACCAGCCTACCCTATGGCGAAATATGACCCAATGTATCAATCTCTTCTATTTTGTGCTGAAATCTATTACAACTACCCACTACAAAAAATATAACACATTTTTATTATTCAATATCATTTTTCAATAATATTTATTAATTATATTATTGTTTTTTTGTTTTCCTGCCACCAAAATACAAGTATCACAATCGATCTTTACTTAATTAAAACATAATATCGACTTCCTCGAATAAACATGGAATTGTCAAAAGAAAAAAACATATATGGTTTTGTTTACCAAATTTTATACTATTTTTTAAAACATCAATCAATATATAATTCTTTTTATTTCCCCAGGGTTAAGGGTAAGTTCTTTTTGTTATGAGATGGTCAGAAATGGATAATTACTAAGCTTTACTAATACTGAAAAAATATTAAATAAATTTGTTTATTTTTCCGTTTAGTATGTAGTTCCAGAAATGTCCGTAAGAGAGCAGCGTGCGTTTGTTTACTTTAGAACATGTGATTAATTTTGACTAGTTTTTGTGTTCTATATAACCATTCGGAATGCGTTTTCTTCGTCAACTATTAAACTAAATGTTTATATTACCTCTCTTCTTATAGTTCTTACTGGAAGGAAGCCTTTTCTCTAGTGAGGTCCGTCTTGAGTTGTAATTTCATTACCGTCTGGCCCATATTCTATCGTCAACTTGAAACATCACGAAACTAGGCCGAATCATCAGAAGGGTTTTCTTTCACAGTTTATTATGGAGTATAATCCTTTAATTTTGATAAATAAGGTATGATTATATAGAGTTCATATTGCTTTTTAATTTTGTACTAATTTTACACTTCTCCCAAGTTTCAAAAAGGATATTTTAATAGAATTGTGGTAGCATCATTTTGTCAACTCGCCAGGTTTAATTTCCAAATTTTATTATTAACAATACTTGTTATTCTCGTCACTCTTAGTAACCCAAAATATTTTTATTATACAGGCAGTTTGTAATTATTATAAATTTATATTTTATTTACCGAAAAATAATTCTTTTTAATTCCGGTTTCTTTACCAATTTGGTTTACATAAGTGGTTTCTGTTCATTTTCTTATGACCTGGTATATAAGTATTTAATATTTTTATTATCTCTAAATGAATTTATATAGTATTTATTAATCTCTCATAGTATTCCTACACTGCACTACTTCCTGTTGTCATTTCCCTCATATAGTATTATTTTAATTTTTTATTATCCTTTGATATTTAAACTTTTTATGTTTTTTTAAAACGAACCCTGGGTTATCTTATATTATAACACAAATATTTGAAAAAATATAACATTAACTTAGGTATTACAATTGGTTGTCTACACAATATAAATATTACAATAAATTATAAAAATACAGAATCAGTTAGTAGCATTATAGTCTACTATCATAGTTTTATAATTCCCAAACCTACAGCACAATTCTGTAATAAGTTACCTTCACTTTCACTTTTTACCTCAATGGGTACACTATAACTCACTTCTCACTGTATATCACTCGAATTGTTTATAATGTTTAGTGATATACTTTAATTTAGAGCTAGTTATAGGTTACCCATTTCTGACCTTTATGTTCTTACATGAGTTAATTTATTGGGACCGGGTTATGTAACGTTACATAAAGCCCCCCCACTAGAACAAATTTATTTTAGTTTAACTCGTTTATTAAAAATAAATTGTTGATTGGTTCAATTCTCCTAATAGTCTTGGCTTTATTTTCATAATAGTGTTTCATTTCCGACTGATTATACACTGACTGGTAATTCAGACTGATGGTAATTGCTGTTTTCTTACTCTACTCTCTCTCTCTTGGAGGCAAATTCATCAATTTTTTATTTCTGGGTAGTGGTACTTCCACATTTTATTTGATAAGGACTGGTCACACTAATCATATTAAACTTGTTTTAACACTCATTTCTATTTACTTCTATAAATTCGCTTTATCAATTAAGCTTCGGTCTGCTATCTTCCTTCTATTTTCTTCATCTATACTTCTGGAATCTAATATCACTCTTTTCAGCTATTTTATAATTATTATCCCTTAAATATTTAATTTCCCTAACATTTTTCCCTATACTGTGCGGTGGTACCAGTCGGGTGGCCACTCTGGGTCCATACTCCTCTGTCCATCCTTACACCTTCTGAGACCAGGGGAACATCATCCCTGCTCATAAAAATTATTGCCGGAACATTTCTACGGTCAATACATAAAAATAAAAAACTTATAAGTAGTAGTCAATTAGCGACTAGTACTAAACACTTTTGGGATTCTTCATACTGTAGCTGTTTGCATTTATTTATATATTTCTTCTTCTCCTTGATTCCTTCTTCTTTTCCATTAACTAATAGCATATAACATTATTGATAGGCCTTATGTTAAAATTCTTTTGACTTTACTTCTTGTGACATATTTCTCCGTATCATTTCTTCTTATCTAATCTTCAATTCCGAGAAATTCTAATTATTGTATTAATTATCATCCTCCTTCAGTTTCCTTGGAGTCATTAAATTATTCTTTATTCTTCTTATCTGAGCACATTACCATCAATTGTTTTTGTTCATTTAATTTTTCTTCTGTTTGTTACCATTAAAAATATTACTTTTTCCTATTATTTCATTTTAAATCAATTCTTTATAACTCTTATTTACTAATCATTTCTTATTTTTTGTTAAATTAAATGGTTTCGAAATATCTTAAGTAAGTTGTACTTACATACTTTTAGAATTTTGGGGTTTTAGTCTCTTCATTTTAAATTATATGGTTTCAAAATAACTTGAGTAAGATGTCCTTACATGATTTTAGAATTTTGGGGTTTTATTCCGCTATTCAATGGGTTGCTGGGTCGGTTTTCAGAATTTCAGTCCCCTTTTCTGGTTGGTTATTGTTTAGTTTAACCATGGTCCATTAATTCAGGTACTCCCTTTACTCGAATTACTGGGGTATTCATAATGATTTTGGTATTTGTTATATACCTCTCTTTCACCTGGCATCGTAACTCAGCTGATACTAAGTCTTCATAGAAGTCACAGTTTTCCGTCATAGTTCGTTCTTTTTTAACTAATAAGTATTTTACCTCCTCTAACATAACATAGTTGCTCATATTTAATCTCATTTCATTCCCTTTTACCTCTGGATGATTTACCAAAATATTTAATGATATATTCCGTCTTGATGATCTGACTAATACCTTCTGATGCACTTCAATCGTCGACACATTTAACTGGGATGTAAACTTAATTTAACTCCCTCTGTTCGTTAATTGGAAGGTTGAATACATTAATTAATCCACCTGTAATCATCTCCCATTCTTCCTTGGTATTTATTATTCTCTTTCTACATGTTTTTATTATTTTCTTGGTCTTCTTTTCCACGGTTTGAACATCCTTTTGTTGTGGCTATTTTTATTTTCAGATGGAATTACACCTTGGTATTCTGTAATTTCTATTTCCTTCCTACTCTTTCTGTATTCGGACTTACTTTAATACCTTCTGAAGTGCTGTCTGATGTTTCATCCAAATTCTTGACACTATGGTCCATTTGTTTATTTGTCTCCTCCTTGTATGTATCTGCTTTTTGGCTAAGTGTATTAACATTTTTAAACTTCTCTCCGAAAGTTTCCCATATCTCCTTATTGAACTTCTCCATCTTACCCTCAAATTGTTTTAAATTCTTATTATTCTCTTCAAATTTTGCATTCATCTCTTCCCTTTGTCCTTCAACAGTTTATTTCAGTTTATTGTATTGTTCATTCATGGTTTGTTTGATATTTCCATGAATGGTCTCTATTTTTTCATTTAGTTGTTTGACTAAACTTTCCTGAATGCTATCTATTTTCTCATTGGTCTGTCTATTTTGTTCCTCCTGTTTCTTAAAATTCTCCTTATTTTCCTCATTGGTTTGTTTCAAGGCTTCCTCCTGTTTTCTAAAATTTTCATCTATTTTGTTATTGGTTTGCTTTGAAGTTTCCTCCTGTTTTCTAAATTGTTCATTAGTTTGTTTATTCTGTTCCTTAAATTGTTCTGCCATAAATTTCATCATGTCTTGTCAATTAGGTTCTTCTCTGGCTACCGCTTTGTCTGGTTGGTCCCCTTGGGCATCCTCTTCCACTATTTCCTTTTCCGGGTCCATAACTACTTCGGTTTCTTCTTTATCACCTGTCGGTTGGTCCATTTCACTGTCCGTGACTAATTCTATTTCTTGTTCCTGTCCACCTTCTTCCTTCTCCTTTTCTTCTGCCCTCTTCTTCGATTTGCCTCGGATATTACGCATTACTTGTTTTCTCATAACTGCCGACGATAATTAGATTTTTTGGTATATTAATTTATTAAATATATCAAAATTCTTTTCTAATTACAGCCCTTTTACGTTGAGCGCCAATCTGTAACGTAGCGGTTTTTGTAGAGGTTTTAGCGAAAACTTTGTATGTTGCTTATTGGGTGTTCGTCTTATTTAATTAAGCTCCCAATGTTGTGTACGCCAATCTGTAATGTAGCAGTTTTCTTAGAGGTGTTAGTGTACTACAGTTACAGGTATATTGTTAATTCAGCCCCACTATTGTAAGCGCCAATCTGTAACGTACTGCCTTGAGATATTAAAGTTTCCGCCTCTCCGCAGTCGCCACTTATGCATTATAATAACTGAAGTTTAAAAAATAAAGTATTTTGTAATGTTACTCAATCTAAGCAGAAATCGAGAGTGTGTGATTTGGGGTCAAGTAGGGAAGTTGTTCAGCCTTATGAGGAAGAGAGAGTAAGTACCGATTATTTACACTCGGTTTAGGCGATTTCGGAATTTTTTCAAATTGTTCGCTGTGATTTAAATCAGCTGATTGTGAGACGAGTTTCCACACATAGTTCAACCAGCCTACCCTATGGCGAAATATGACCCAATGTATCAATCTCTTCTATTTTGTGCTGAAATCTATTACAACTACCCACTACAAAAAATATAACACATTTTTAATATTCAATATCATTTTTCAATAATATTTATTAATTATATTATTGTTTTTTTGTTTTCCTGCCTCCAAAATACAAGTATCACAATCGATCTTTACTTAATTAAAACATAATATCGACTTCCTCGAATAAACATGGAATTGTCAAAAGAAAAAAACATATATGGTTTTGTTTACCAAATTTTATACTATTTTTTAAAACATCAATCAATATATAATTCTTTTTATTTCCCCAGGGTTAAGGGTAAGTTCTTTTTGTTATGAGATGGTCAGAAATGGATAATTACTAAGCTTTACTAATACTGAAAAAATATTAAATAAATTTGTTTATTTTTCCGTTTAGTATGTAGTTCCAGAAATGTCCGTAAGAGAGCAGCGTGCGTTTGTTTACTTTAGAACATGTGATTAATTTTGACTAGTTTTTGTGTTCTATATAACCATTCGGAATGCGTTTTCTTCGTCAACTATTAAACTAAATGTTTATATTACCTCTCTTCTTATAGTTCTTACTGGAAGGAAGCCTTTTCTCTAGTGAGGTCCGTCTTGAGTTGTAATTTCATTACCGTCTGGCCCATTTTCTATCGTCAACTTGAAACATCACGAAACTAGGCCGAAACATCAGAAGGGTTTTCTTTCACAGTTTATTATGGAGTATAATCCTTTAATTTTGATAAATAAGGTATGATTATATAGAGTTCATATTGCTTTTTAATTTTGTACTAATTTTACACTTCTCCCAAGTTTCAAAAAGGATATTTTAATAGAATTGTGGTAGCATCATTTTGTCAACTCGCCAGGTTTAATTTCCAAATTTTATTATTAACAATACTTGTTATTCTCGTCACTAAACCCAAAATATTTTTATTATACAGGCAGTTTGTAATTATTATAAATTTATATTTTATTTACCGAAAAATAATTCTTTTTAATTCCGGTTTCTTTACCAATTTGGTTTACATAAGTGGTTTCTGTTCATTTTCTTATGACCTGGTATATAAGTATTTAATATTTTTATTATCTCTAAATGAATTTATATAGTATTTATTAATCTCTCATAGTATTCCTACACTGCACTACTTCCTGTTGTCATTTCCCTCATATAGTATTATTTTAATTTTTTATTATCCTTTGATATTCAAATTTTTTATGTTTTTTTAAAACGAACCCTGGGTTATCTTATATTATAACACAAATATTTGAAAAAATATAAAATTAACTTAGGTATTACAATTGGTTGTATACACAATATAAATATTACAATAAATTAATAAAAATACAGAATCAGTTAGTAGCATTATAGTCTACTATCATAGTTTTATAATTCCCAAACCTACAGCACAATTCTGTAATAAGTTACCTTCACTTTCACTTTTTACCTCAATGGGTACACTATAACTCACTTCTCACTGTATATCACTCGAATTGTTTATAATGTTTAGTCATATACTTTAATTTAGAGCTAGTTATAGGTTACCCATTTCTGACCTTTATGTTCTTACATTATTTAATTTATTGGGACCGGGTTATGTAACGTTACATAAAGCCCCCCCACTAGAACAAATTTATTTTAGTTTAACTCGTTTATTAAAAATAAATTGTTGATTGGTTCAATTCTCCTAATAGTCTTGGCTTTATTTTCATAATAGTGTTTCATTTCCGACTGATTATACACTGACTGGTAATACAGACTGATGGTAATTGCTGTTTTCTTACTCTACTCTCTCTCTCTTGGAGGCAAATTCATCAATTTTTTATTTCTGGGTAGTGGTACTTCCACATTTTATTTGATAAGGACTGGTCACACTAATCATATTAAACTTGTTTTAACACTCATTTCTATTTACTTCTATAAATTCGCTTTATCAATTAAGCTTCGGTCTGCTATCTTCCTTCTATTTTCTTCATCTATTCTTCTGGAATCTAATATCACTCTTTTCAGCTATTTTATAATTATTATCCCTTAAATATTTAATTTCCCTAACATTTTTCCCTATACTGTGCGGTGGTACCAGTCGGGTGGCCACTCTGGGTCCATACTCCTCTGTCCATCCTTACACCTTCTGAGACCAGGGGAACATCATCCCTGCTCATAAAAATTATTGCCGGAACATTTCTACGGTCAATACATAAAAATAAAAAACTTATAAGTAGTAGTCAATTAGCGACTAGTACTAAACACTTTTGGGATTCTTCATACTGTAGCTGTTTGCATTTATTTATATATTTCTTCTTCTCCTTGATTCCTTCTTCTTTTCCATTAACTAATAGCATATAACATTATTGATAGGCCTTATGTTAAAATTCTTTTGACTTTACTTCTTGTGACATATTTCTCCGTATCATTTCTTCTTATCTAATCTTCAATTCCGAGAAATTCTAATTATTGTATTAATTATCATCCTCCTTCAGTTTCCTTGGAGTCATTAAATTATTCTTTATTCTTCTTATCTGAGCACATTACCATCAATTGTTTTTGTTCATTTAATTTTTCTTCTGTTTGTTACCATTAAAAATATTACTTTTTCCTATTATTTCATTTTAAATCAATTCTTTATAACTCTTATTTACTAATCAATTCTTATTTTTTGTTAAATTAAATGGTTTCGAAATATCTTAAGTAAGTTGTACTTACATACTTTTAGAATTTTGGGGTTTTAGTCTCTTCATTTTAAATTATATGGTTTCAAAATAACTTGAGTAAGATGTCCTTACATGATTTTAGAATTTTGGGGTTTTATTCCGCTATTCAATGGGTTGCTGGGTCGGTTTTCAGAATTTCAGTCCCCTTTTCTGGTTGGTTATTGTTTAGTTTAACCATGGTCCATTAATTCAGGTACTCCCTTTACTCGAATTACTGGGGTATTCATAATGATTTTGGTATTTGTTATATACCTCTCTTTCACCTGGCATCGTAACTCAGCTGATACCAAGTCTTCATAGAAGTCACAGTTTTCCGTCATAGTTCGTTCTTTTTTAACTAATAAGTATTTTACCTCCTCTAACATAACATAGTTGCTCATATTTAATCTCATTTCATTCTCTTTTACCTCTGGATGATTTACCAAAATGTTTAATGATATATTCCGTCTTGATGATCTGACTAATATCTTCTGATGCACTTCAATCGTCGACACATTTAACTGGGATGTAAACTTAATTTAACTCCCTCTGTTCGTTAATTGGAAGGTTGAATACATTAATTAATCCACCTGTAATCATCTCCCATTCTTCCTTGGTATTTATTATTCTCTTTCTACATGTTTTTATTATTTTCTTGGTCTTCTTTTCCACGGTTTGAACATCCTTTTTGTTGTGGCTATTTTTATTTTCAGATGGCATTACACCTTGGTATTCTGTAATTTCTATTTCCTTCCTACTCTCTTCTGTATTCGGACTTACTTTAATACCTTCTGAAGTGCTGTATGATGTTTCATCCAAATTCTTGACACTATGGTCCATTTGTTTATTTGTCTCCTCCTTGTATGTATCTGCTTTTTGGCTAAGTGTATTAACATTTTCAAACTTCTCTCCGAAAGTTTCCCATATCTCCTTAATGAACTTCTCCATCTTACCCTCAAATTGTTTTAAATTCTTATTATTCTCTTCAAATTTTGCATTCATCTCTTCCCTTTGTCCTTCAACAGTTTATTGTATTGTTCATTCATGGTTTGTTTGATATTTCCATGAATGGTCTCTATTTTTTCATTTAGTTGTTTGACTAAACTTTCCTGAATGCTATCTATTTTTTCATTGGTCTGTCTATTTTGTTCCTCCTGTTTCTTAAAATTCTCCTTATTTTCCTCATTGGTTTGTTTCAAGGCTTCCTCCTGTTTTCTAAAATTTTCATCTATTTTGTTATTGGTTTGCTTTGAAGTTTCCTCCTGTTTTCTAAATTGTTCATTAGTTTGTTTATTCTGTTCCTTAAATTGTTCTGCCATAAATTTCATCATGTCTTGCCAATTAGGTTCTTCTCTGGCTACCGCTTTGTCTGGTTGGTCCCCTTGGGCATCCTCTTCCACTATTTCCTTTTCCGGGTCCATAACTACTTCGGTTTCTTCTTTATCACCTGTCGGTTGGTCCATTTCACTGTCCGTGACTAATTCTATTTCTTGTTCCTGTCCACCTTCTTCCTTCTCCTTTTTTTCTGCCCTCTTCTTCGATTTGCCTCGGATATTACGCATTTCTTGTTTTCTCATAACTGCCGACGATAATTAGATTTTTTGGTATATTAATTTATTAAATATATCAAAATTCTTTTCTAATTACAGCCCTTTTACGTTGAGCGCCAATCTGTAACGTAGCGGTTTTTGTAGAGGTTTTAGCGAAAACTTTGTATGTTGCTTATTGGGTGTTCGTCTTATTTAATTAAGCTCCCAATGTTGTGTACGCCAATCTGTAATGTAGCAGTTTTCTTAGAGGTGATAGTGTACTACAGTTACAGGTATATAGTTAATTCAGCCCCACTATTGGAAGCGCCAATCTGTAACGTAACGCAGTGAGGTATAGTAGAGTTATATTATATGCCCCACGTTGGGCGCCAATCTGTAACGTAGCGGTTTTTGTAGAGGTTTTACCGAAAACTTTGTATGTTGCTTATTGGGTGTTCATCTTATTTAATTAAGCTCCCAATGTTGTGTACGCCAATCTGTAATGTAGCAGTTTTCTTAGAGGTGTTAGTGTACTACAGTTACAGGTATATTGTTAATTCAGCCCCACTATTGTAAGCGCCAATCTGTAACGTACTGCCTTGAGATATTAAAGTTTCCGCCTCTCCGCAGTCGCCACTTATGAATTATAATAACTGAAGTTTAAAAAATAAAGTATTTTGTAATGTTACTCAATCTAAGCAGAAATCGAGAGTGTGTGATTTGGGGTCACGTAGGGAAGTTGTTCAGCCTTATGAGGAAGAGAGAGTAAGTACCGATTATTTACACTCGGTTTAGGCGATTTCGGAATTTTTTCAAATTGTTCGCTGTGATTTAAATCAGCTGATTGTGAGACGAGTTTCCACACATAGTTCAACCAGCCTACCCTATGGCGAAATATGACCCAATGTATCAATCTCTTCTATTTTGTGCTGAAATCTATTACAACTACCCACTACAAAAAATATAACACATTTTTATTATTCAATATCATTTTTCAATAATATTTATTAATTATATTATTGTTTTTTTGTTTTCCTGCCACCAAAATACAAGTATCACAATCGATCTTTACTTAATTAAAACATAATATCGACTTCCTCGAATAAACATGGAATTGTCAAAAGAAAAAAACATATATGGTTTTGTTTACCAAATTTTATACTATTTTTTAAAACATCAATCAATATATAATTCTTTTTATTTCCCCAGGGTTAAGGGTAAGTTCTTTTTGTTATGAGATGGTCAGAAATGGATAATTACTAAGCTTTACTAATACTGAAAAAATATTAAATAAATTTGTTTATTTTTCCGTTTAGTATGTAGTTCCAGAAATGTCCGTAAGAGAGCAGCGTGCGTTTGTTTACTTTAGAACATGTGATTAATTTTGACTAGTTTTTGTGTTCTATATAACCATTCGGAATGCGTTTTCTTCGTCAACTATTAAACTAAATGTTTATATTACCTCTCTTCTTATAGTTCTTACTGGAAGGAAGCCTTTTCTCTAGTGAGGTCCGTATTGAGTTGTAATTTCATTACCGTCTGGCCCATATTCTATCGTCAACTTGAAACATCACGAAACTAGGCCGAATCATCAGAAGGGTTTTCTTTCACAGTTTATTATGGAGTATAATCCTTTAATTTTGATAAATAAGGTATGATTATATAGAGTTCATATTGCTTTTTAATTTTGTACTAATTTTACACTTCTCCCAAGTTTCAAAAAGTATATTTTAATAGAATTGTGGTAGCATCATTTTGTCAACTCGCCAGGTTTAATTTCCAAATTTTATTATTAACAATACTTGTTATTCTCGTCACTCTTAGTAACCCAAAATATTTTTATTATACAGGCAGTTTGTAATTATTATAAATTTATATTTTATTTACCGAAAAATAATTCTTTTTAATTCCGGTTTCTTTACCAAATTGGTTTACATAAGTGGTTTCTGTTCATTTTCTTATGACCTGGTATATAAGTATTTAAAATTTTTATTATCTCTAAATGAATTAATATATTATTTATTAGTCTCTCATAGTATTCCTAAACTGCACTACTTCCTGTTGCCATTTCCCTCATATAGTATTATTTTAATTTTTTATTATCCTTTGATATTTAAACTTTTTATGTTTTTTTAAAACGAACCCTGGGTTATCTTATATTATAACACAAATATTTGAAAAAATATAACATTAACTTAGGTATTACAATTGGTTGTCTACACAATATAAATATTACAATAAATTAATAAAAATACAGAATCAGTTAGTAGCATTATAGTCTACTATCATAGTTTTATAACTCCCAAAGCTACAGCATAATTCTGTAATAAGTTACCTTCACTTTCACTTTTTACCTCAATGGGTACACTATAACTCACTTGTCACTGTATATCACGCGAATTGTTTATAATGTTGAGTGATATACTTTAATTTAGAGCTAGTTATAGGTTACCCATTTCTGACCTTTATGTTCTTACATGATTTAATTTATTGGGACCGGGTAATGTAACGTTACATAAAGCCCCCCCACTAGAACAAATTTATTTTAGTTTAACTCGTTTATTAAAAATAAATTGTTGATTGGTTCAATTCTCCTAATAGTCTTGGCTTTATTTTCATAATAGTGTTTCATTTCCGACTGATTATACACTGACTGGTAATTCAGACTGATGGTTATTGCTGTTTTCTTACTCTACTCTCTCTCTCTTGGAGGCTAATTCATCAATTATTTATTTCTGGGTAGTGGTACTTCCACATTTTATTTGATAAGGACTGGTCACACTAATCATATTAAACTTGTTTTAACACTCATTTCTATTTACTTCTATAAATTCGCTTTATCAATTAAGCTTCGGTCTGCTATCTTCCTTCTATTTTATTCATCTATACTTCTGGAATCTAATATCACTCTTTTCAGCTATTTTATAATTATTATCCCTTAAATATTTAATTTCCCTAACATTTTTCCCTATACTGTGCGGTGGTACCAGTCGGGTGGCCACTCTGGGTCCATACTCCTCTGTCCATCCTTACACCTTCTGAGACCAGGGGAACATCATCCCTGCTCATAAAAATTATTGCCGGAACATTTCTACGGTCAATACATAAAAATAAAAAACTTATAAGTAGTAGTCAATTAGCGACTAGTACTAAACACTTTTGGGATTCTTCATACTGTAGCTGTTTGCATTTATTTATATATTTCTTCTTCTCCTTGATTCCTTCTTCTTTTCCATTAACTAATAGCATATAACATTATTGATAGGCCTTATGTTAAAATTCTTTTCACTTTACTTCTTGTGACATATTTCTCCGTATCATTTCTTCTTATCTAATCTTCAATTCCGAGAAATTCTAATTATTGTATTAATTATCATCCTCCTTCAGTTTCCTTGGAGTCATTAAATTATTCTTTATTCTTCTTATCTGAGCACATTACCATCAATTGTTTTTGTTCATTTAATTTTTCTTCTGTTTGTTACCATTAAAAATATTACTTTTTCCTATTATTTCATTTTAAATCAATTCTTTATGACTCTTATTTACTAATCATTTCTTATTTTTTGTTAAATTAAATGGTTTCGAAATATCTTAAGTAAGTTGTACTTACATACTTTTAGAATTTTGGGGTTTTAGTCTCTTCATTTTAAATTATATGGTTTCAAAATAACTTGAGTAAGATGTCCTTACATGATTTTAGAATTTTGGGGTTTTATTCCGCTATTCAATGGGTTGCTGGGTCGGTTTTCAGAATTTCAGTCCCCTTTTCTGGTTGGTTATTGTTTAGTTTAACCATGGTCCATTAATTCAGGTACTCCCTTTACTCGAATTACTGGGGTATTCATAATGATTTTGGTATTTGTTATATACCTCTCTTTCACCTGGCATCGTAACTCAGCTGATACTAAGTCTTCATAGAAGTCACAGTTTTCCGTCATAGTTCGTTCTTTTTTAACTAATAAGTATTTTACCTCCTCTAACATAACATAGTTGCTCATATTTAATCTCATTTCATTCCCTTTTACCTCTGGATGATTTACCAAAATGTTTAATGATATATTCCGTCTTGATGATCTGACTAATATCTTCTGATGCACTTCAATCGTCGACACATTTAACTGGGATGTAAACCTAATTTAACTCCCTCTGTTCGTTAATTGGAAGGTTGAATACATTAATTAATCCACCTGTAATCATCTTTCATTCTTCCTTGGTATTTATCATTCTCTTTCTACATGTTTTTATTATTTTCTTGGTCTTCTTTTCCACGGTTTGAACATCCTTTTTGTTGTGGCTATTTTTATTTTCAGATGGCATTACACCTTGGTATTCTGTAATTTCTATTTCCTTCCTACTCTCTTCTGTATTCGGACTTACTTTAATACCTTCTGAAGTGCTGTCTGATGTTTCATCCAAATTCTTGACACTATGGTCCATTTGTTTATTTGTCTCCTCCTTGTATGTATCTGCTTTTTGGCTAAGTGTATTAACATTTTTAAACTTCTCTCCGAAAGTTTCCCATATCTCCTTATTGAACTTCTCCATCTTACCCTCAAATTGTTTTAAATTCTTATTATTCTCTTCAAATTTTGCATTCATCTCTTCCCTTTGTCCTTCAACAGTTTATTGTATTGTTCATTCATGGTTTGTTTGATATTTCCAAGAATGGTCTCTCTTTTTTCATTTAGTTGTTTGACTAAACTTTCCTGAATGCTATCTATTTTCTCATTGGTCTGTCTATTTTGTTCCTCCTGTTTCTTAAAATTCCCCTTATTTTCCTCATTGGTTTGTTTCAAGGCTTCCTCCTGTTTTCTAAAATTTTCATCTATTTTGTTATTGGTTTGCTTTGAAGTTTCCTCCTGTTTACTAAATTGTTCATTAGTTTGTTTATTCTGTTCCTTAAATTGTTCTGCCATAAATTTCATCATGTCTTGCCAATTAGGTTCTTCTCTGGCTACCGCTTTGTCTGGTTGGTCCCCTTGGGCATCCTCTTCCACTATTTCTTTTTCCGGGTCCATAACTACTTCGGTTTCTTCTTTATCACCTGTCGGTTGGTCCATTTCACTGTCCGTGACTAGTTCTATTTCTTGTTCCTGTCCACCTTCTTCCTTCTCCTTTTCTTCTGCCCTCTTCTTCGATTTGCCTCGGATATTACGCATTTCTTGTTTTCTCATAACTGCCGACGATAATTAGATTTTTTGGTATATTAATTTATTAAATATATCAAAATTCTTTTCTAATTACAGCCCTTTTACGTTGAGCGCCAATCTGTAACGTAGCGGTTTTTGTAGAGGTTTTAGCGAAAACTTTGTATGTTGCTTATTGGGTGTTCGTCTTATTTAATTAAGCTCCCAATGTTGTGTACGCCAATCTGTAATGTAGCAGTTTTCTTAGAGGTGTTAGTGTACTACAGTTACAGGTATATAGTTAATTCAGCCCCACTACTGGAAGCGCCAATCTGTAACGTAACGCAGTGAGGTATAGTAGAGTTATATTATATGCCCCACGTTGGGCGCCAATCTGTAACGTAGCGGTTTTTGTAGAGGTTTTAGCGAAAACTTTGTATGTTGCTTATTGGGTGTTCATCTTATTTAATTAAGCTCCCAATGTTGTGTACGCCAATCTGTAATGTAGCAGTTTTCTTAGAGGTGTTAGTGTACTACAGTTACAGGTATATTGTTAATTCAGCCCCACTATTGTAAGCGCCAATCTGTAACGTACTGCCTTGAGATATTAAAGTTTCCGCTTCTCCCCAGTCGCCACTTATGAATTATAATAACTGAAGTTTAAAAAATAAAGTATTTTGTAATGTTACTCAATCTAAGCAGAAATCGAGAGTGTGTGATTTGGGGTCAAGTAGGGAAGTTGTTCAGCCTTATGAGGAAGAGAGAGTAAGTACCGATTATTTACACTCGGTTTAGGCGATTTCGGAATTTTTTCAAATTGTTCGCTGTGATTTAAATCAGCTGATTGTGAGACGAGTTTCCACACATAGTTCAACCAGCCTACCCTATGGCGAAATATGACCCAATGTATCAATCTCTTCTATTTTGTGCTGAAATCTATTACAACTACCCACTACAAAAAATATAACACATTTTTATTATTCAATATCATTTTTCAATAATATTTATTAATTATATTATTGTTTTTTTGTTTTCCTGCCTCCAAAATACAAGTATCACAATCGATCTTTACTTAATTAAAACATAATATCGACTTCCTCGAATAAACATGGAATTGTCAAAAGAAA
Organism: Magicicada septendecula; assembly: GCA_034769895.1. Classification (NCBI taxonomy): domain Eukaryota; kingdom Metazoa; phylum Arthropoda; class Insecta; order Hemiptera; family Cicadidae; genus Magicicada; species Magicicada septendecula. The sequence continues at coordinate 250,221,463 of CM068372.1, forward strand.
AAAACATATATGGTTTTGTTTACCAAATTTTATACTATTTTTTAAAACATCAATCAATATATAATTCTTTTTATTTCCCCAGGGTTAAGGGTAAGTTCTTTTTGTTATGAGATGGTCAGAAATGGATAATTACTAAGCTTTACTAATACTGAAAAAATATTAAATAAATTTGTTTATTTTTCCGTTTAGTATGTAGTTCCAGAAATGTCCGTAAGAGAGCAGCGTGCGTTTGTTTACTTTAGAACATGTGATTAATTTTGACTAGTTTTTGTGTTCTATATAACCATTCGGAATGCGTTTTCTTCGTCAACTATTAAACTAAATGTTTATATTACCTCTCTTCTTATAGTTCTTACTGGAAGGAAGCCTTTTCTCTAGTGAGGTCCGTCTTGAGTTGTAATTTCATTACCGTCTGGCCCATTTTCTATCGTCAACTTGAAACATCACGAAACTAGGCCGAATCATCAGAAGGGTTTTCTTTCACAGTTTATTATGGAGTATAATCCTTTAATTTTGATAAATAATGTATGATTATATAGAGTTCATATTGCTTTTTAATTTTGTACTAATTTTACACTTCTCCCAAGTTTCAAAAAGGATATTTTAATAGAATTGTGGTAGCATCATTTTGTCAACTCGCCAGGTTTAATTTCCAAATTTTATTATTAACAATACTTGTTATTCTCGTCACTCTTAGTAACCCAAAATATTTTTATTATACAGGCAGTTTGTAATTATTATAAATTTATATTTTATTTACCGAAAAATAATTCTTTTTAATTCCGGTTTCTTTACCAATTTGGTTTACATAAGTGGTTTCTGTTCATTTTCTTATGACCTGGTATATAAGTATTTAATATTTTTATTATCTCTAAATGAATTTATATAGTATTTATTAATCTCTCATAGTATTCCTACACTGCACTACTTCCTGTTGTCATTTCCCTCATATAGTATTATTTTAATTTTTTATTATCCTTTGATATTTAAACTTTTTATGTTTTTTTAAAACGAACCCTGGGTTATCTTATATTATAACACAAATATTTGAAAAAATATAACATTAACTTAGGTATTACAATTGGTTGTCTACACAATATAAATATTACAATAAATTAAAAAATACAGAATCAGTTAGTAGCATTATAGTCTACTATCATAGTTTTATAATTCCCAAACCTACAGCACAATTCTGTAATAAGTTACCTTCACTTTCACTTTTTACCTCAATGGGTACACTATAACTCACTTCTCACTGTATATCACTCGAATTGTTTATAATGTTTAGTGATATACTTTAATTTAGAGCTAGTTATAGGTTACCCATTTCTGACCTTTATGTTCTTACATGATTTAATTTATTGGGACCGGGTTATGTAACGTTACATAAAGCCCCCCCACTAGAACAAATTTATTTTAGTTTAACTCGTTTATTAAAAATAAATTGTTGATTGGTTCAATTCTCCTAATAGTCTTGGCTTTATTTTCATAATAGTGTTTCATTTCCGACTGATTATACACTGACTGGTAATTCAGACTGATGGTAATTGCTGTTTTCTTACTCTACTCTCTCTCTCTTGGAGGCTAATTCATCAATTATTTATTTCTGGGTAGTGGTACTTCCACATTTTATTTGATAAGGACTGGTCACACTAATCATATTAAACTTGTTTTAACACTCATTTCTATTTACTTCTATAAATTCGCTTTATCAATTAAGCTTCGGTCTGCTATCTTCCTTCTATTTTCTTCATCTATACTTCTGGAATCTAATATCACTCTTTTCAGCTATTTTATAATTATTATCCCTTAAATATTTAATTTCCCTAACATTTTTCCCTATACTGTGCGGTGGTACCAGTCGGGTGGCCACTCTGGGTCCATACTCCTCTGTCCATCCTTACACCTTCTGAGACCAGGGGAACATCATCCCTGCTCATAAAAATTATTGCCGGAACATTTCTACGGTCAATACATAAAAATAAAAAACTTATAAGTAGTAGTCAATTAGCGACTAGTACTAAACACTTTTGGGATTCTTCATACTGTAGCTGTTTGCATTTATTTATATATTTCTTCTTCTCCTTGATTCCTTCTTCTTTTCCATTAACTAATAGCATATAACATTATTGATAGGCCTTATGTTAAAATTCTTTTGACTTTACTTCTTGTGACATATTTCTCCGTATCATTTCTTCTTATCTAATCTTCAATTCCGAGAAATTCTAATTATTGTATTAATTATCATCCTCCTTCAGTTTCCTTGGAGTCATTAAATTATTCTTTATTCTTCTTATCTGAGCACATTACCATCAATTGTTTTTGTTCATTTAATTTTTCTTCTGTTTGTTACCATTAAAAATATTACTTTTTCCTATTATTTAATTTTAAATCAATTCTTTATAACTCTTATTTACTAATCATTTCTTATTTTTTGTTAAATTAAATGGTTTCGAAATATCTTAAGTAAGTTGTACTTACATACTTTTAGAATTTTGGGGTTTTAGTCTCTTCATTTTAAATTATATGGTTTCAAAATAACTTGAGTAAGATGTCCTTACATGATTTTAGAATTTTGGGGTTTTATTCCGCTATTCAATGGGTTGCTGGGTCGGTTTTCAGAATTTCAGTCCCCTTTTCTGGTTGGTTATTGTTTAGTTTAACCATGGTCCATTAATTCAGGTACTCCCTTTACTCGAATTACTGGGGTATTCATAATGATTTTGGTATTTGTTATATACCTCTCTTTCACCTGGCATCGTAACTCAGCTGATACTAAGTCTTCATAGAAGTCACAGTTTTCCGTCATAGTTCGTTCTTTTTTAACTAATAAGTATTTTACCTCCTCTAACATAACATAGTTGCTCATATTTAATCTCATTTCATTCCCTTTTACCGCTGGATGATTTACCAAAATATTTAATGATATATTCCGTCTTGATGATCTGACTAATATCTTCTGATGCACTTCAATCGTCGACACATTTAACTGGGATGTAAACTTAATTTAACTCCCTCTGTTCGTTAATTGGAAGGTTGAATACATTAATTAATCCACCTGTAATCATCTCCCATTCTTCCTTGGTATTTATTATTCTCTTTCTACATGTTTTTATTATTTTCTTGGTCTTCTTTTCCACGGTTTGAACATCCTTTTTGTTGTGGCTATTTTTATTTTCAGATGGCATTACACCTTGGTATTCTGTAATTTCTATTTCCTTCCTACTCTCTTCTGTATCGGACTTACTTTAATACCTTCTGAAGTGCTGTCTGATGTTTCATCCAAATTCTTGACACTATGGTCCATTTGTTTATTTGTCTCCTCCTTGTATGTATCTGCTTTTTGGCTAAGTGTATTAACATTTTTAAACTTCTCTCCGAAAGTTTCCCATATCTCCTTATTGAACTTCTCCATCTTACCCTCAAATTGTTTTAAATTCTTATTATTCTCTTCAAATTTTGCATTCATCTCTTCCCTTTGTCCTTCAACAGTTTATTGTATTGTTCATTCATGGTTTGTTTGATATTTCCATGAATGGTCTCTCTTTTTTCATTTAGTTGTTTGACTAAACTTTCCTGAATGCTATCTATTTTCTCATTGGTCTGTCTATTTTGTTCCTCCTGTTTCTTAAAATTCTCCTTATTTTCCTCATTGGTTTGTTTCAAGGCTTCCTCCTGTTTTCTAAAATTTTCATCTATTTTGTTATTGGTTTGCTTTGAAGTTTCCTCCTGTTTTCTAAATTGTTCATTAGTTTGTTTATTCTGTTCCTTAAATTGTTCTGCCATAAAGTTCATCATGTCTTGCCAATTAGGTTCTTCTCTGGCTACCGCTTTGTCTGGTTGGTCCCCTTGGGCATCCTCTTCCACTATTTCCTTTTCCGGGTCCATAACTACTTCGGTTTCTTCTTTATCACCTGTCGGTTGGTCCATTTCACTGTCCGTGACTAATTCTATTTCTTGTTCCTGTCCACCTTCTTCCTTCTCCTTTTCTTCTGCCCTCTTCTTCGATTTGCCTCGGATATTACGCATTTCTTGTTTTCTCATAACTGCCGACGATAATTAGATTTTTTGGTATATTAATTTATTAAATATATCAAAATTCTTTTCTAATTACAGCCCTTTTACGTTGAGCGCCAATCTGTAACGTAGCGGTTTTTGTAGAGGTTTTAGCGAAAACTTTGTATGTTGCTTATTGGGTGTTCGTCTTATTTAATTAAGCTCCCAATGTTGTGTACGCCAATCTGTAATGTAGCAGTTTTCTTAGAGGTGTTAGTGTACTACAGTTACAGGTATATAGTTAATTCAGCCCCACTATTGGAAGCGCCAATCTGTAACGTAACGCAGTGAGGTATAGTAGAGTTATATTATATGCCCCACGTTGGGCGCCAATCTGTAACGTAGCGGTTTTTGTAGAGGTTTTAGCGAAAACTTTGTATGTTGCTTATTGGGTGTTCATCTTATTTAATTAAGCTCCCAATGTTGTGTACGCCAATCTGTAATGTAGCAGTTTTCTTAGAGGTGTTAGTTTACTACAGTTACAGGTATATTGTTAATTCAGCCCCACTATTGTAAGCGCCAATCTGTAACGTACTGCCTTGAGATATTAAAGTTTCCGCCTCTCCGCAGTCGCCACTTATGAATTATAATAACTGAAGTTTAAAAAATAAAGTATTTTGTAATGTTACTCAATCTAAGCAGAAATCGAGAGTGTGTGATTTGGGGTCAAGTAGGGAAGTTGTTCAGCCTTATGAGGAAGAGAGAGTAAGTACCGATTATTTACACTCGGTTTAGGCGATTTCGGAATTTTTTCAAATTGTTCGCTGTGATTTAAATCAGCTGATTTTGAGACGAGTTTCCACACATAGTTCAACCAGCCTACCCTATGGCGAAATATGACCCAATGTATCAATCTCTTCTATTTTGTGCTGAAATCTATTACAACTACCCACTACAAAAAATATAACACATTTTTATTATTCAATATCATTTTTCAATAATATTTATTAATTATATTATTGTTTTTTTGTTTTCCTGCCTCCAAAATACAAGTATCACAATCGATCTTTACTTAATTAAAACATAATATCGACTTCCTCGAATAAACATGGAATTGTCAAAAGAAAAAAACATATATGGTTTTGTTTACCAAATTTTATACTATTTTTTAAAACATCAATCAATATATAATTCTTTTTATTTCCCCAGGGTTAAGGGTAAGTTCTTTTTGTTATGAGATGGTCAGAAATGGATAATTACTAAGCTTTACTAATACTGAAAAAATATTAAATAAATTTGTTTATTTTTCCGTTTAGTATGTAGTTCCAGAAATGTCCGTAAGAGAGCAGCGTGCGTTTGTTTACTTTAGAACATGTGATTAATTTTGACTAGTTTTTGTGTTCTATATAACCATTCGGAATGCGTTTTCTTCGTCAACTATTAAACTAAATGTTTATATTACCTCTCTTCTTATAGTTCTTACTGGAAGGAAGCCTTTTCTCTAGTGAGGTCCGTCTTGAGTTGTAATTTCATTACCGTCTGGCCCATTTTCTATCGTCAACTTGAAACATCACGAAACTAGGCCGAATCATCAGAAGGGTTTTCTTTCACAGTTTATTATGGAGTATAATCCTTTAATTTTGATAAATAATGTATGATTATATAGAGTTCATATTGCTTTTTAATTTTGTACTAATTTTACACTTCTCCCAAGTTTCAAAAAGGATATTTTAATAGAATTGTGGTAGCATCATTTTGTCAACTCGCCAGGTTTAATTTCCAAATTTTATTATTAACAATACTTGTTATTCTCGTCACTCTTAGTAACCCAAAATATTTTTATTATACAGGCAGTTTGTAATTATTATAAATTTATATTTTATTTACCGAAAAATAATTTTTTTTAATTCCGGTTTCTTTACCAATTTGGTTTACATAAGTGGTTTCTGTTCATTTTCTTATGACCTGGTATATAAGTATTTAATATTTTTATTATCTCTAAATGAATTTATATAGTATTTATTAATCTCTCATAGTATTCCTACACTGCACTACTTCCTGTTGTCATTTCCCTCATATAGTATTATTTTAATTTTTTATTATCCTTTGATATTTAAACTTTTTATGTTTTTTTAAAACGAACCCTGGGTTATCTTATATTATAACACAAATATTTGAAAAAATATAACATTAACTTAGGTATTACAATTGGTTGTCTACACAATATAAATATTACAATAAATTAATAAAAATACAGAATCAGTTAGTAGCATTATAGTCTACTATCATAGTTTTATAATTCCCAAACCTACAGCACAATTCTGTAATAAGTTACCTTCACTTTCACTTTTTACCTCAATGGGTACACTATAACTCACTTCTCACTGTATATCACTCGAATTGTTTATAATGTTTAGTGATATACTTTAATTTAGAGCTAGTTATAGGTTACCCATTTCTGACCTTTATGTTCTTACATGATTTAATTTATTGGGACCGGGTTATGTAACGTTACATAAAGCCCCCCCACTAGAACAAATTTATTTTAGTTTAACTCGTTTATTAAAAATAAATTGTTGATTGGTTCAATTCTCCTAATAGTCTTGGCTTTATTTTCATAATAGTGTTTCATTTCCGACTGATTATACACTGACTGGTAATTCAGACTGATGGTAATTGCTGTTTTCTTACTCTACTCTCTCTCTCTTGGAGGCAAATTCATCAATTATTTATTTCTCGGTAGTGGTACTTCCACATTTTATTTGATAAGGACTGGTCACACTAATCATATTAAACTTGTTTTAACACTCATTTCTATTTACTTCTATAAATTCGCTTTATCAATTAAGCTTCGGTCTGCTATCTTCCTTCTATTTTCTTCATCTATACTTCTGGAATCTAATATCACTCTTTTCAGCTATTTTATAATTATTATCCCTTAAATATTTAATTTCCCTAACATTTTTCCCTATACTGTGCGGTGGTACCAGTCGGGTGGCCACTCTGGGTCCATACTCCTCTGTCCATCCTTACACCTTCTGAGACCAGGGGAACATCATCCCTGCTCATAAAAATTATTGCCGGAACATTTCTACGGTCAATACATAAAAATAAAAAACTTATAAGTAGTAGTCAATTAGCGACTAGTACTAAACACTTTTGGGATTCTTCATACTGTAGCTGTTTGCATTTATTTATATATTTCTTCTTCTCCTTGATTCCTTCTTCTTTTCCATTAACTAATAGCATATAACATTATTGATAGGCCTTATGTTAAAATTCTTTTCACTTTACTTCTTGTGACATATTTCTCCGTATCATTTCTTCTTATCTAATCTTCAATTCCGAGAAATTCTAATTATTGTATTAATTATCATCCTCCTTCAGTTTCCTTGGAGTCATTAAATTATTCTTTATTCTTCTTATCTGAGCACATTACCATCAATTGTTTTTGTTCATTTAATTTTTCTTCTGTTTGTTACCATTAAAAATATTACTTTTTCCTATTATTTCATTTTAAATCAATTCTTTATAACTCTTATTTACTAATCATTTCTTATTTTTTGTTAAATTAAATGGTTTCGAAATATCTTAAGTAAGTTGTACTTACATACTTTTAGAATTTTGGGGTTTTAGTCTCTTCATTTTAAATTATATGGTTTCAAAATAACTTGAGTAAGATGTCCTTACATGATTTTAGAATTTTGGGGGTTTATTCCGCTATTCAATGGGTTGCTGGGTCGGTTTTCAGAATTTCAGTCCCCTTTTCTGGTTGGTTATTGTTTAGTTTAACCATGGTCCATTAATTCAGGTACTCCCTTTACTCGAATTACTGGGGTATTCATAATGATTTTGGTATTTGTTATATACCTCTCTTTCACCTGGCATCGTAACTCAGCTGATACTAAGTCTTCATAGAAGTCACAGTTTTCCGTCATAGTTCGTTCTTTTTTAACTAATAAGTATTTTACCTCCTCTAACATAACATAGTTGCTCATATTTAATCTCATTTCATTCCCTTTTACCTCTGGATGATTTACCAAAATATTTAATGATATATTCCGTCTTGATGATCTGACTAATATCTTCTGATGCACTTCAATCGTCGACACATTTAACTGGGATGTAAACTTAATTTAACTCCCTCTGTTCGTTAATTGGAAGGTTGAATACATTAATTAATCCACCTGTAATCATCTCCCATTCTTCCTTGGTATTTATTATTCTCTTTCTACATGTTTTTATTATTTTCTTGGTCTTCTTTTCCACGGTTTGAACATCCTTTTTGTTGTGGCTATTTTTATTTTCAGATGGCATTACACCTTGGTATTCTGTAATTTCTATTTCCTTCCTACTCTCTTCTGTATTCGGACTTACTTTAATACCTTCTGAAGTGCTGTCTGATGTTTCATCCAAATTCTTGACACTATGGTCCATTTGTTTATTTGTCTCCTCCTTGTATGTATCTGCTTTTTGGCTAAGTGTATTAACATTTTTAAACTTCTCTCCGAAAGTTTCCCATATCTCCTTATTGAACTTCTCCATCTTACCCTCAAATTGTTTTAAATTCTTATTATTCTCTTCAAATTTTGCATTCATCTCTTCCCTTTGTCCTTCAACAGTTTATTGTATTGTTCATTCATGGTTTGTTTGATATTTCCAAGAATGGTCTCTCTTTTTCATTTTGTTGTTTGACTAAACTTTCCTGAATGCTATCTATTTTCTCATTGGTCTGTCTATTTTGTTCCTCCTGTTTCTTAAAATTCCCCTTATTTTCCTCATTGGTTTGTTTCAAGGCTTCCTCCTGTTTTCTAAAATTTTCATCTATTTTGTTATTGGTTTGCTTTGAAGATTCCTCCTGTTTACTAAATTGTTCATTAGTTTGTTTATTCTGTTCCTTAAATTGTTCTGCCATAAATTTCATCATGTCTTGCCAATTAGGTTCTTCTCTGGCTACCGCTTTGTCTGGTTGGTCCCCTTGGGCATCCTCTTCCACTATTTCCTTTTCCGGGTCCATAACTACTTCGGTTTCTTCTTTATCACCTGTCGGTTGGTCCATTTCACTGTCCGTGACTAGTTCTATTTCTTGTTCCTGTCCACCTTCTTCCTTCTCCTTTTCTTCTGCCCTCTTCTTCGATTTGCCTCGGATATTACGCATTTCTTGTTTTCTCATAACTGCCGACGATAATTAGATTTTTTGGTATATTAATTTATTAAATATATCAAAATTCTTTTCTAATTACAGCCCTTTTACGTTGAGCGCCAATCTGTAACGTAGCGGTTTTTGTAGAGGTTTTAGCGAAAACTTTGTATGTTGCTTATTGGGTGTTCGTCTTATTTAATTAAGCTCCCAATGTTGTGTACGCCAATCTGTAATGTAGCAGTTTTCTTAGAGGTGTTAGTGTACTACAGTTACAGGTATATAGTTAATTCAGCCCCACTACTGGAAGCGCCAATCTGTAACGTAACGCAGTGAGGTATAGTAGAGTTATATTATATGCCCCACGTTGGGCGCCAATCTGTAACGTAGCGGTTTTTGTAGAGGTTTTAGCGAAAACTTTGTATGTTGCTTATTGGGTGTTCATCTTATTTAATTAAGCTCCCAATGTTGTGTACGCCAATCTGTAATGTAGCAGTTTTCTTAGAGGTGTTAGTGTACTACAGTTACAGGTATATTGTTAATTCAGCCCCACTATTGTAAGCGCCAATCTGTAACGTACTGCCTTGAGATATTAAAGTTTCCGCTTCTCCGCAGTCGCCACTTATGAATTATAATAACTGAAGTTTAAAAAATAAAGTATTTTGTAATGTTACTCAATCTAAGCAGAAATCGAGAGTGTGTGATTTGGGGTCAAGTAGGGAAGTTGTTCAGCCTTATGAGGAAGAGAGAGTAAGTACCGATTATTTACACTCGGTTTAGGCGATTTCGGAATTTTTTCAAATTGTTCGCTGTGATTTAAATCAGCTGATTGTGAGACGAGTTTCCACACATAGTTCAACCAGCCTACCCTATGGCGAAATATGACCCAATGTATCAATCTCTTCTATTTTGTGCTGAAATCTATTACAACTACCCACTACAAAAAATATAACACATTTTTATTATTCAATATCATTTTTCAATAATATTTATTAATTATATTATTGTTTTTTTGTTTTCCTGCCTCCAAAATACAAGTATCACAATCGATCTTTACTTAATTAAAACATAATATCGACTTCCTCGAATAAACATGGAATTGTCAAAAGAAAAAAACATATATGGTTTTGTTTACCAAATTTTATACTATTTTTTAAAACATCAATCAATATATAATTCTTTTTATTTCCCCAGGGTTAAGGGTAAGTTCTTTTTGTTATGAGATGGTCAGAAATGGATAATTACTAAGCTTTACTAATACTGAAAAAATATTAAATAAATTTGTTTATTTTTCCGTTTAGTATGTAGTTCCAGAAATGTCCGTAAGAGAGCAGCGTGCGTTTGTTTACTTTAGAACATGTGATTAATTTTGACTAGTTTTTGTGTTCTATATAACCATTCGGAATGCGTTTTCTTCGTCAACTATTAAACTAAATGTTTATATTACCTCTCTTCTTATAGTTCTTACTGGAAGGAAGCCTTTTCTCTAGTGAGGTCCGTCTTGAGTTGTAATTTCATTACCGTCTGGCCCATTTTCTATCGTCAACTTGAAACATCACGAAACTAGGCCGAATCATCAGAAGGGTTTTCTTTCACAGTTTATTATGGAGTATAATCCTTTAATTTTGATAAATAATGTATGATTATATAGAGTTCATATTGCTTTTTAATTTTGTACTAATTTTACACTTCTCCCAAGTTTCAAAAAGGATATTTTAATAGAATTGTGGTAGCATCATTTTGTCAACTCGCCAGGTTTAATTTCCAAATTTTATTATTAACAATACTTGTTATTCTCGTCACTCTTAGTAACCCAAAATATTTTTATTATACAGGCAGTTTGTAATTATTATAAATTTATATTTTATTTACCGAAAAATAATTCTTTTTAATTCCGGTTTCTTTACCAATTTGGTTTACATAAGTGGTTTCTGTTCATTTTCTTATGACCTGGTATATAAGTATTTAATATTTTTATTATCTCTAAATGAATTTATATAGTATTTATTAATCTCTCATAGTATTCCTACACTGCACTACTTCCTGTTGTCATTTCCCTCATATAGTATTATTTTAATTTTTTATTATCCTTTGATATTTAAACTTTTTATGTTTTTTTAAAACGAACCCTGGGTTATCTTATATTATAACACAAATATTTGAAAAAATATAACATTAACTTAGGTATTACAATTGGTTGTCTACACAATATAAATATTACAATAAATTAAAAAATACAGAATCAGTTAGTAGCATTATAGTCTACTATCATAGTTTTATAATTCCCAAACCTACAGCACAATTCTGTAATAAGTTACCTTCACTTTCACTTTTTACCTCAATGGGTACACTATAACTCACTTCTCACTGTATATCACTCGAATTGTTTATAATGTTTAGTGATATACTTTAATTTAGAGCTAGTTATAGGTTACCCATTTCTGACCTTTATGTTCTTACATGATTTAATTTATTGGGACCGGGTTATGTAACGTTACATAAAGCCCCCCCACTAGAACAAATTTATTTTAGTTTAACTCGTTTATTAAAAATAAATTGTTGATTGGTTCAATTCTCCTAATAGTCTTGGCTTTATTTTCATAATAGTGTTTCATTTCCGACTGATTATACACTGACTGGTAATTCAGACTGATGGTAATTGCTGTTTTCTTACTCTACTCTCTCTCTCTTGGAGGCAAATTCATCAATTATTTATTTCTGGGTAGTGGTACTTCCACATTTTATTTGATAAGGACTGGTCACACTAATCATATTAAACTTGTTTTAACACTCATTTCTATTTACTTCTATAAATTCGCTTTATCAATTAAGCTTCGGTCTGCTATCTTCCTTCTATTTTATTCATCTATACTTCTGGAATCTAATATCACTCTTTTCAGCTATTTTATAATTATTATCCCTTAAATATTTAATTTCCCTAACATTTTTCCCTATACTGTGCGGTGGTACCAGTCGGGTGGCCACTCTGGGTCCATACTCCTCTGTCCATCCTTACACCTTCTGAGACCAGGGGAACATCATCCCTGCTCATAAAAATTATTGCCGGAACATTTCTACGGTCAATACATAAAAATAAAAAACTTATAAGTAGTAGTCAATTAGCGACTAGTACTAAACACTTTTGTGATTATTCATACTGTAGCTGTTTGCATTTATTTATATATTTCTTCTTCTCCTTGATTCCTTCTTCTTTTCCATTAACTAATAGCATATAACATTATTGATAGGCCTTATGTTAAAATTCTTTTCACTTTACTTCTTGTGACATATTTCTCCGTATCATTTCTTCTTATCTAATCTTCAATTCCGAGAAATTCTAATTATTGTATTAATTATCATCCTCCTTCAGTTTCCTTGGAGTCATTAAATTATTCTTTATTCTTCTTATCTGAGCACATTACCATCAATTGTTTTTGTTCATTTAATTTTTCTTCTGTTTGTTACCATTAAAAATATTACTTTTTCCTATTATTTCATTTTAAATCAATTCTTTATAACTCTTATTTACTAATCATTTCTTATTTTTTGTTAAATTAAATGGTTTCGAAATATCTTAAGTAAGTTGTACTTACATACTTTTAGAATTTTGGGGTTTTAGTCTCTTCATTTTAAATTATATGGTTTCAAAATAACTTGAGTAAGATGTCCTTACATGATTTTAGAATTTTGGGGTTTTATTCCGCTATTCAATGGGTTGCTGGGTCGGTTTTCAGAATTTCAGTCCCCTTTTCTGGTTGGTTATTGTTTAGTTTAACCATGGTCCATTAATTCAGGTACTCCCTTTACTCGAATTACTGGGGTATTCATAATGATTTTGGTATTTGTTATATACCTCTCTTTCACCTGGCATCGTAACTCAGCTGATACTAAGTCTTCATAGAAGTCACAGTTTTCCGTCATAGTTCGTTCTTTTTTAACTAATAAGTATTTTACCTCCTCTAACATAACATAGTTGCTCATATTTAATCTCATTTCATTCCCTTTTACCGCTGGATGATTTACCAAAATATTTAATGATATATTCCGTCTTGATGATCTGACTAATATCTTCTGATGCACTTCAATCGTCGACACATTTAACTGGGATGTAAACTTAATTTAACTCCCTCTGTTCGTTAATTGGAAGGTTGAATACATTAATTAATCCACCTGTAATCATCTCCCATTCTTCCTTGGTATTTATTATTCTCTTTCTACATGTTTTTATTATTTTCTTGGTCTTCTTTTCCACGGTTTGAACATCCTTTTTGTTGTGGCTATTTTTATTTTCAGATGGCATTACACCTTGGTATTCTGTAATTTCTATTTCCTTCCTACTCTCTTCTGTATCGGACTTACTTTAATACCTTCTGAAGTGCTGTCTGATGTTTCATCCAAATTCTTGACACTATGGTCCATTTGTTTATTTGTCTCCTCCTTGTATGTATCTGCTTTTTGGCTAAGTGTATTAACATTTTTAAACTTCTCTCCGAAAGTTTCCCATATCTCCTTATTGAACTTCTCCATCTTACCCTCAAATTGTTTTAAATTCTTATTATTCTCTTCAAATTTTGCATTCATCTCTTCCCTTTGTCCTTCAACAGTTTATTGTATTGTTCATTCATGGTTTGTTTGATATTTCCATGAATGGTCTCTCTTTTTTCATTTAGTTGTTTGACTAAACTTTCCTGAATGCTATCTATTTTCTCATTGGTCTGTCTATTTTGTTCCTCCTGTTTCTTAAAATTCTCCTTATTTTCCTCATTGGTTTGTTTCAAGGCTTCCTCCTGTTTTCTAAAATTTTCATCTATTTTGTTATTGGTTTGCTTTGAAGTTTCCTCCTGTTTTCTAAATTGTTCATTAGTTTGTTTATTCTGTTCCTTAAATTGTTCTGCCATAAATTTCATCATGTCTTGCCAATTAGGTTCTTCTCTGGCTACCGCTTTGTCTGGTTGGTCCCCTTGGGCATCCTCTTCCACTATTTCCTTTTCCGGGTCCATAACTACTTCGGTTTCTTCTTTATCACCTGTCGGTTGGTCCATTTCACTGTCCGTGACTAATTCTATTTCTTGTTCCTGTCCACCTTCTTCCTTCTCCTTTTCTTCTGCCCTCTTCTTCGATTTGCCTCGGATATTACGCATTTCTTGTTTTCTCATAACTGCCGACGATAATTAGATTTTTTGGTATATTAATTTATTAAATATATCAAAATTCTTTTCTAATTACAGCCCTTTTACGTTGAGCGCCAATCTGTAACGTAGCGGTTTTTGTAGAGGTTTTAGCGAAAACTTTGTATGTTGCTTATTGGGTGTTCGTCTTATTTAATTAAGCTCCCAATGTTGTGTACGCCAATCTGTAATGTAGCAGTTTTCTTAGAGGTGTTAGTGTACTACAGTTACAGGTATATAGTTAATTCAGCCCCACTATTGGAAGCGCCAATCTGTAACGTAACGCAGTGAGGTATAGTAGAGTTATATTATATGCCCCACGTTGGGCGCCAATCTGTAACGTAGCGGTTTTTGTAGAGGTTTTAGCGAAAACTTTGTATGTTGCTTATTGGGTGTTCATCTTATTTAATTAAGCTCCCAATGTTGTGTACGCCAATCTGTAATGTAGCAGTTTTCTTAGAGGTGTTAGTGTACTACAGTTACAGGTATATTGTTAATTCAGCCCCACTATTGTAAGCGCCAATCTGTAACGTACTGCCTTGAGATATTAAAGTTTCCGCCTCTCCGCAGTCGCCACTTATGAATTATAATAACTGAAGTTTAAAAAATAAAGTATTTTGTAATGTTACTCAATCTAAGCAGAAATCGAGAGTGTGTGATTTGGGGTCAAGTAGGGAAGTTGTTCAGCCTTATGAGGAAGAGAGAGTAAGTACCGATTATTTACACTCGGTTTAGGCGATTTCGGAATTTTTTCAAATTGTTCGCTGTGATTTAAATCAGCTGATTTTGAGACGAGTTTCCACACATAGTTCAACCAGCCTACCCTATGGCGAAATATGACCCAATGTATCAATCTCTTCTATTTTGTGCTGAAATCTATTACAACTACCCACTACAAAAAATATAACACATTTTTATTATTCAATATCATTTTTCAATAATATTTATTAATTATATTATTGTTTTTTTGTTTTCCTGCCTCCAAAATACAAGTATCACAATCGATCTTTACTTAATTAAAACATAATATCGACTTCCTCGAATAAACATGGAATTGTCAAAAGAAAAAAACATATATGGTTTTGTTTACCAAATTTTATACTATTTTTTAAAACATCAATCAATATATAATTCTTTTTATTTCCCCAGGGTTAAGGGTAAGTTCTTTTTGTTATGAGATGGTCAGAAATGGATAATTACTAAGCTTTACTAATACTGAAAAAATATTAAATAAATTTGTTTATTTTTCCGTTTAGTATGTAGTTCCAGAAATGTCCGTAAGAGAGCAGCGTGCGTTTGTTTACTTTAGAACATGTGATTAATTTTGACTAGTTTTTGTGTTCTATATAACCATTCGGAATGCGTTTTCTTCGTCAACTATTAAACTAAATGTTTATATTACCTCTCTTCTTATAGTTCTTACTGGAAGGAAGCCTTTTCTCTAGTGAGGTCCGTCTTGAGTTGTAATTTCATTACCGTCTGGCCCATTTTCTATCGTCAACTTGAAACATCACGAAACTAGGCCGAATCATCAGAAGGGTTTTCTTTCACAGTTTATTATGGAGTATAATCCTTTAATTTTGATAAATAATGTATGATTATATAGAGTTCATATTGCTTTTTAATTTTGTACTAATTTTACACTTCTCCCAAGTTTCAAAAAGGATATTTTAATAGAATTGTGGTAGCATCATTTTGTCAACTCGCCAGGTTTAATTTCCAAATTTTATTATTAACAATACTTGTTATTCTCGTCACTCTTAGTAACCCAAAATATTTTTATTATACAGGCAGTTTGTAATTATTATAAATTTATATTTTATTTACCGAAAAATAATTCTTTTTAATTCCGGTTTCTTTACCAATTTGGTTTACATAAGTGGTTTCTGTTCATTTTCTTATGACCTGGTATATAAGTATTTAATATTTTTATTATCTCTAAATGAATTTATATAGTATTTATTAATCTCTCATAGTATTCCTACACTGCACTACTTCCTGTTGTCATTTCCCTCATATAGTATTATTTTAATTTTTTATTATCCTTTGATATTTAAACTTTTTATGTTTTTTTAAAACGAACCCTGGGTTATCTTATATTATAACACAAATATTTGAAAAAATATAACATTAACTTAGGTATTACAATTGGTTGTCTACACAATATAAATATTACAATAAATTAATAAAAATACAGAATCAGTTAGTAGCATTATAGTCTACTATCATAGTTTTATAATTCCCAAACCTACAGCACAATTCTGTAATAAGTTACCTTCACTTTCACTTTTTACCTCAATGGGTACACTATAACTCACTTCTCACTGTATATCACTCGAATTGTTTATAATGTTTAGTGATATACTTTAATTTAGAGCTAGTTATAGGTTACCCATTTCTGACCTTTATGTTCTTACATGATTTAATTTATTGGGACCGGGTTATGTAACGTTACATAAAGCCCCCCCACTAGAACAAATTTATTTTAGTTTAACTCGTTTATTAAAAATAAATTGTTGATTGGTTCAATTCTCCTAATAGTCTTGGCTTTATTTTCATAATAGTGTTTCATTTCCGACTGATTATACACTGACTGGTAATTCAGACTGATGGTAATTGCTGTTTTCTTACTCTACTCTCTCTCTCTTGGAGGCAAATTCATCAATTATTTATTTCTGGGTAGTGGTACTTCCACATTTTATTTGATAAGGACTGGTCACACTAATCATATTAAACTTGTTTTAACACTCATTTCTATTTACTTCTATAAATTCGCTTTATCAATTAAGCTTCGGTCTGCTATCTTCCTTCTATTTTCTTCATCTATACTTCTGGAATCTAATATCACTCTTTTCAGCTATTTTATAATTATTATCCCTTAAATATTTAATTTCCCTAACATTTTTCCCTATACTGTGCGGTGGTACCAGTCGGGTGGCCACTCTGGGTCCATACTCCTCTGTCCATCCTTACACCTTCTGAGACCAGGGGAACATCATCCCTGCTCATAAAAATTATTGCCGGAACATTTCTACGGTCAATACATAAAAATAAAAAACTTATAAGTAGTAGTCAATTAGCGACTAGTACTAAACACTTTTGGGATTCTTCATACTGTAGCTGTTTGCATTTATTTATATATTTCTTCTTCTCCTTGATTCCTTCTTCTTTTCCATTAACTAATAGCATATAACATTATTGATAGGCCTTATGTTAAAATTCTTTTCACTTTACTTCTTGTGACATATTTCTCCGTATCATTTCTTCTTATCTAATCTTCAATTCCGAGAAATTCTAATTATTGTATTAATTATCATCCTCCTTCAGTTTCCTTGGAGTCATTAAATTATTCTTTATTCTTCTTATCTGAGCACATTACCATCAATTGTTTTTGTTCATTTAATTTTTCTTCTGTTTGTTACCATTAAAAATATTACTTTTTCCTATTATTTCATTTTAAATCAATTCTTTATAACTCTTATTTACTAATCATTTCTTATTTTTTGTTAAATTAAATGGTTTCGAAATATCCTAAGTAAGTTGTACTTACATACTTTTAGAATTTTGGGGTTTTAGTCTCTTCATTTTAAATTATATGGTTTCAAAATAACTTGAGTAAGATGTCCTTACATGATTTTAGAATTTTGGGGTTTTATTCCGCTATTCAATGGGTTGCTGGGTCGGTTTTCAGAATTTCAGTCCCCTTTTCTGGTTGGTTATTGTTTAGTTTAACCATGGTCCATTAATTCAGGTACTCCCTTTACTCGAATTACTGGGGTATTCATAATGATTTTGGTATTTGTTATATACCTCTCTTTCACCTGGCATCGTAACTCAGCTGATACTAAGTCTTCATAGAAGTCACAGTTTTCCGTCATAGTTCGTTCTTTTTTAACTAATAAGTATTTTACCTCCTCTAACATAACATAGTTGCTCATATTTAATCTCATTTATTTCCCTTTTACCGCTGGATGATTTACCAAAATATTTAATGATATATTCCGTCTTGATGATCTGACTAATATCTTCTGATGCACTTCAATCGTCGACACATTTAACTGGGATGTAAACTTAATTTAACTCCCTCTGTTCGTTAATTGGAAGGTTGAATACATTAATTAATCCACCTGTAATCATCTCCCATTCTTCCTTGGTATTTATTATTCTCTTTCTACATGTTTTTATTATTTTCTTGGTCTTCTTTTCCACGGTTTGAACATCCTTTTTGTTGTGGCTATTTTTATTTTCAGATGGCATTACACCTTGGTATTCTGTAATTTCTATTTCCTTCCTACTCTCTTCTGTATCGGACTTACTTTAATACCTTCTGAAGTGCTGTCTGATGTTTCATCCAAATTCTTGACACTATGGTCCATTTGTTTATTTGTCTCCTCCTTGTATGTATCTGCTTTTTGGCTAAGTGTATTAACATTTTTAAACTTCTCTCCGAAAGTTTCCCATATCTCCTTATTGAACTTCTCCATCTTACCCTCAAATTGTTTTAAATTCTTATTATTCTCTTCAAATTTTGCATTCATCTCTTCCCTTTGTCCTTCAACAGTTTATTGTATTGTTCATTCATGGTTTGTTTGATATTTCCATGAATGGTCTCTCTTTTTTCATTTTGTTGTTTGACTAAACTTTCCTGAATGCTATCTATTTTCTCATTGGTCTGTCTATTTTGTTCCTCCTGTTTCTTAAAATTCCCCTTATTTTCCTCATTGGTTTGTTTCAAGGCTTCCTCCTGTTTTCTAAAATTTTCATCTATTTTGTTATTGGTTTGCTTTGAAGTTTCCTCCTGTTTTCTAAATTGTTCATTAGTTTGTTTATTCTGTTCCTTAAATTGTTCTGCCATAAATTTCATCATGTCTTGCCAATTAGGTTCTTCTCTGGCTACCGCTTTGTCTGGTTGGTCCCCTTGGGCATCCTCTTCCACTATTTCCTTTTCCGGGTCCATAACTACTTCGGTTTCTTCTTTATCACCTGTCGGTTGGTCCATTTCACTGTCCGTGACTAGTTCTATTTCTTGTTCCTGTCCACCTTCTTCCTTCTCCTTTTCTTCTGCCCTCTTCTTCGATTTGCCTCGGATATTACGCATTTCTTGTTTTCTCATAACTGCCGACGATAATTAGATTTTTTGGTATATTAATTTATTAAATATATCAAAATTCTTTTCTAATTACAGCCCTTTTACGTTGAGCGCCAATCTGTAACGTAGCGGTTTTTGTAGAGGTTTTAGCGAAAACTTTGTATGTTGCTTATTGGGTGTTCGTCTTATTTAATTAAGCTCCCAATGTTGTGTACGCCAATCTGTAATGTAGCAGTTTTCTTAGAGGTGTTAGTGTACTACAGTTACAGGTATATAGTTAATTCAGCCCCACTACTGGAAGCGCCAATCTGTAACGTAACGCAGTGAGGTATAGTAGAGTTATATTATATGCCCCACGTTGGGCGCCAATCTGTAACGTAGCGGTTTTTGTAGAGGTTTTAGCGAAAACTTTGTATGTTGCTTATTGGGTGTTCATCTTATTTAATTAAGCTCCCAATGTTGTGTACGCCAATCTGTAATGTAGCAGTTTTCTTAGAGGTGTTAGTGTACTACAGTTACAGGTATATTGTTAATTCAGCCCCACTATTGTAAGCGCCAATCTGTAACGTACTGCCTTGAGATATTAAAGTTTCCGCCTCTCCGCAGTCGCCACTTATGAATTATAATAACTGAAGTTTAAAAAATAAAGTATTTTGTAATGTTACTCAATCTAAGCAGAAATCGAGAGTGTGTGATTTGGGGTCAAGTAGGGAAGTTGTTCAGCCTTATGAGGAAGAGAGAGTAAGTACCGATTATTTACACTCGGTTTAGGCGATTTCGGAATTTTTTCAAATTGTTCGCTGTGATTTAAATCAGCTGATTGTGAGACGAGTTTCCACACATAGTTCAACCAGCCTACCCTATGGCGAAATATGACCCAATGTATCAATCTCTTCTATTTTGTGCTGAAATCTATTACAACTACCCACTACAAAAAATATAACACATTTTTATTATTCAATATCATTTTTCAATAATATTTATTAATTATATTATTGTTTTTTTGTTTTCCTGCCACCAAAATACAAGTATCACAATCGATCTTTACTTAATTAAAACATAATATCGACTTCCTCGAATAAACATGGAATTGTCAAAAGAAAAAAACATATATGGTTTTGTTTACCAAATTTTATACTATTTTTTAAAACATCAATCAATATATAATTCTTTTTATTTCCCCAGGGTTAAGGGTAAGTTCTTTTTGTTATGAGATGGTCAGAAATGGATAATTACTAAGCTTTACTAATACTGAAAAAATATTAAATAAATTTGTTTATTTTTCCGTTTAGTATGTAGTTCCAGAAATGTCCGTAAGAGAGCAGCGTGCGTTTGTTTACTTTAGAACATGTGATTAATTTTGACTAGTTTTTGTGTTCTATATAACCATTCGGAATGCGTTTTCTTCGTCAACTATTAAACTAAATGTTTATATTACCTCTCTTCTTATAGTTCTTACTGGAAGGAAGCCTTTTCTCTAGTGAGGTCCGTCTTGAGTTGTAATTTCATTACCGTCTGGCCCATTTTCTATCGTCAACTTGAAACATCACGAAACTAGGCCGAATCATCAGAAGGGTTTTCTTTCACAGTTTATTATGCAGTATAATCCTTTAATTTTGATAAATAAGGTATGATTATATAGAGTTCATATTGCTTTTTAATTTTGTACTAATTTTACACTTCTCCCAAGTTTAAAAAAGATATTTTAAAAGAATTGTGGTAGCATCATTTTGTCAACTCGCCAGGTTTAATTTCCAAATTTTATTATTAACAATACTTGTTATTCTCGTCACTCTTAGTAACCCAAAATATTTTTATTATACAGGCAGTTTGTAATTATTATAAATTTATATTTTATTTACCGAAAAATAATTCTTTTTAATTCCGGTTTCTTTACCAATTTGGTTTACATAAGTGGTTTCTGTTCATTTTCTTATGACCTGGTATATAAGTATTTAATTTTTTTATTATCTCTAAATGAATTTATATAGTATTTATTAATCTCTCATAGTATTCCTACACTGCACTACTTCCTGTTGTCATTTCCCTCATATAGTATTATTTTAATTTTTTATTATCCTTTGATATTTAAACTTTTTATGTTTTTTTAAAACGAACCCTGGGTTATCTTATATTATAACACAAATATTTGAAAAAATATAACATTAACTTAGGTATTACAATTGGTTGTCTACACAATATAAATATTACAATAAATTAATAAAAATACAGAATCAGTTAGTAGCATTATAGTCTACTATCATAGTTTTATAACTCCCAAAGCTACAGCATAATTCTGTAATAAGTTACCTTCACTTTCACTTTTTACCTCAATGGGTACACTATAACTCACTTCTCACTGTATATCACTCGAATTGTTTATAATGTTTAGTGATATACTTTAATTTAGAGCTAGTTATAGGTTACCCATTTCTGACCTTTATGTTCTTACATGATTTAATTTATTGGGACCGGGTTATGTAACGTTACATAAAGCCCCCCCACTAGAACAAATTTATTTTAGTTTAACTCGTTTATTAAAAATAAATTGTTGATTGGTTCAATTCTCCTAATAGTCTTGGCTTTATTTTCATAATAGTGTTTCATTTCCGACTGATTATACACTGACTGGTAATTCAGACTGATGGTAATTGCTGTTTTCTTACTCTACTCTCTCTCTCTTGGAGGCAAATTCATCAATTATTTATTTCTGGGTAGTGGTACTTCCACATTTTATTTGATAAGGACTGGTCACACTAATCATATTAAACTTGTTTTAACACTCATTTCTATTTACTTCTATAAATTCGCTTTATCAATTAAGCTTCGGTCTGCTATCTTCCTTCTATTTTCTTCATCTATACTTCTGGAATCTAATATCACTCTTTTCAGCTATTTTATAATTATTATCCCTTAAATATTTAATTTCCCTAACATTTTTCCCTATACTGTGCGGTGGTACCAGTCGGGTGGCCACTCTGGGTCCATACTCCTCTGTCCATCCTTACACCTTCTGAGACCAGGGGAACATCATCCCTGCTCATAAAAATTATTGCCGGAACATTTCTACGGTCAATACCGTACGGTAAAAATAAAAAACTTATAAGTAGTAGTCAATTAGCGACTAGTACTAAACACTTTTGGGATTCTTCATACTGTAGCTGTTTGCATTTATTTATATATTTCTTCTTCTCCTTGATTCCTTCTTCTTTTCCATTAACTAATAGCATATAACATTATTGATAGGCCTTATGTTAAAATTCTTTTCACTTTACTTCTTGTGACATATTTCTCCGTATCATTTCTTCTTATCTAATCTTCAATTCCGAGAAATTCTAATTATTGTATTAATTATCATCCTCCTTCAGTTTCCTTGGAGTCATTAAATTATTCTTTATTCTTCTTATCTGAGCACATTACCATCAATTGTTTTTGTTCATTTAATTTTTCTTCTGTTTGTTACCATTAAAAATATTACTTTTTCCTATTATTTCATTTTAAATCAATTCTTTATAACTCTTATTTACTAATCATTTCTTATTTTTTGTTAAATTAAATGGTTTCGAAATATCTTAAGTAAGTTGTACTTACATACTTTTAGAATTTTGGGGTTTTAGTCTCTTCATTTTAAATTATATGGTTTCAAAATAACTTGAGTAAGATGTCCTTACATGATTTTAGAATTTTGGGGTTTTATTCCGCTATTCAATGGGTTGCTGGGTCGGTTTTCAGAATTTCAGTCCCCTTTTCTGGTTGGTTATTGTTTAGTTTAACCATGGTCCATTAATTCAGGTACTCCCTTTACTCGAATTACTGGGGTATTCATAATGATTTTGGTATTTGTTATATACCTCTCTTTCACCTGGCATCGTAACTCAGCTGATACTAAGTCTTCATAGAAGTCACAGTTTTCCGTCATAGTTCGTTCTTTTTTAACTAATAAGTATTTTACCTCCTCTAACATAACATAGTTGCTCATATTTAATCTCATTTATTTCCCTTTTACCGCTGGATGATTTACCAAAATATTTAATGATATATTCCGTCTTGATGATCTGACTAATATCTTCTGATGCACTTCAATCGTCGACACATTTAACTGGGATGTAAACTTAATTTAACTCCCTCTGTTCGTTAATTGGAAGGTTGAATACATTAATTAATCCACCTATAATCATCTCCCATTCTTCCTTGGTATTTATTATTCTCTTTCTACATGTTTTTATTATTTTCTTGGTCTTCTTTTCCACGGTTTGAACATCCTTTTTGTTGTGGCTATTTTTATTTTCAGATGGCATTACACCTTGGTATTCTGTAATTTCTATTTCCTTCCTACTCTCTTCTGTATCGGACTTACTTTAATACCTTCTGAAGTGCTGTCTGATGTTTCATCCAAATTCTTGACACTATGGTCCATTTGTTTATTTGTCTCCTCCTTGTATGTATCTGCTTTTTGGCTAAGTGTATTAACATTTTTAAACTTCTCTCCGAAAGTTTCCCATATCTCCTTATTGAACTTCTCCATCTTACCCTCAAATTGTTTTAAATTCTTATTATTCTCTTCAAATTTTGCATTCATCTCTTCCCTTTGTCCTTCAACAGTTTATTGTATTGTTCATTCATGGTTTGTTTGATATTTCCATGAATGGTCTCTCTTTTTTCATTTTGTTGTTTGACTAAACTTTCCTGAATGCTATCTATTTTCTCATTGGTCTGTCTATTTTGTTCCTCCTGTTTCTTAAAATTCCCCTTATTTTCCTCATTGGTTTGTTTCAAGGCTTCCTCCTGTTTTCTAAAATTTTCATCTATTTTGTTATTGGTTTGCTTTGAAGTTTCCTCCTGTTTTCTAAATTGTTCATTAGTTTGTTTATTCTGTTCCTTAAATTGTTCTGCCATAAATTTCATCATGTCTTGCCAATTAGGTTCTTCTCTGGCTACCGCTTTGTCTGGTTGGTCCCCTTGGGCATCCTCTTCCACTATTTCCTTTTCCGGGTCCATAACTACTTCGGTTTCTTCTTTATCACCTGTCGGTTGGTCCATTTCACTGTCCGTGACTAGTTCTATTTCTTGTTCCTGTCCACCTTCTTCCTTCTCCTTTTCTTCTGCCCTCTTCTTCGATTTGCCTCGGATATTACGCATTTCTTGTTTTCTCATAACTGCCGACGATAATTAGATTTTTTGGTATATTAATTTATTAAATATATCAAAATTCTTTTCTAATTACAGCCCTTTTACGTTGAGCGCCAATCTGTAACGTAGCGGTTTTTGTAGAGGTTTTAGCGAAAACTTTGTATGTTGCTTATTGGGTGTTCGTCTTATTTAATTAAGCTCCCAATGTTGTGTACGCCAATCTGTAATGTAGCAGTTTTCTTAGAGGTGTTAGTGTACTACAGTTACAGGTATATAGTTAATTCAGCCCCACTATTGGAAGCGCCAATCTGTAACGTAACGCAGTGAGGTATAGTAGAGTTATATTATATGCCCCACGTTGGGCGCCAATCTGTAACGTAGCGGTTTTTGTAGAGGTTTTAGCGAAAACTTTGTATGTTGCTTATTGGGTGTTCATCTTATTTAATTAAGCTCCCAATGTTGTGTACGCCAATCTGTAATGTAGCAGTTTTCTTAGAGGTGTTAGTGTACTACAGTTACAGGTATATTGTTAATTCAGCCCCACTATTGTAAGCGCCAATCTGTAACGTACTGCCTTGAGATATTAAAGTTTCCGCCTCTCCGCAGTCGCCACTTATGAATTATAATAACTGAAGTTTAAAAAATAAAGTATTTTGTAATGTTACTCAATCTAAGCAGAAATCGAGAGTGTGTGATTTGGGGTCAAGTAGGGAAGTTGTTCAGCCTTATGAGGAAGAGAGAGTAAGTACCGATTATTTACACTCGGTTTAGGCGATTTCGGAATTTTTTCAAATTGTTCGCTGTGATTTAAATCAGCTGATTGTGAGACGAGTTTCCACACATAGTTCAACCAGCCTACCCTATGGCGAAATATGACCCAATGTATCAATCTCTTCTATTTTGTGCTGAAATCTATTACAACTACCCACTACAAAAAATATAACACATTTTTATTATTCAATATCATTTTTCAATAATATTTATTAATTATATTATTGTTTTTTTGTTTTCCTGCCACCAAAATACAAGTATCACAATCGATCTTTACTTAATTAAAACATAATATCGACTTCCTCGAATAAACATGGAATTGTCAAAAGAAAAAAACATATATGGTTTTGTTTACCAAATTTTATACTATTTTTTAAAACATCAATCAATATATAATTCTTTTTATTTCCCCAGGGTTAAGGGTAAGTTCTTTTTGTTATGAGATGGTCAGAAATGGATAATTACTAAGCTTTACTAATACTGAAAAAATATTAAATAAATTTGTTTATTTTTCCGTTTAGTATGTAGTTCCAGAAATGTCCGTAAGAGAGCAGCGTGCGTTTGTTTACTTTAGAACATGTGATTAATTTTGACTAGTTTTTGTGTTCTATATAACCATTCGGAATGCGTTTTCTTCGTCAACTATTAAACTAAATGTTTATATTACCTCTCTTCTTATAGTTCTTACTGGAAGGAAGCCTTTTCTCTAGTGAGGTCCGTCTTGAGTTGTAATTTCATTACCGTCTGGCCCATTTTCTATCGTCAACTTGAAACATCACGAAACTAGGCCGAATCATCAGAAGGGTTTTCTTTCACAGTTTATTATGCAGTATAATCCTTTAATTTTGATAAATAAGGTATGATTATATAGAGTTCATATTGCTTTTTAATTTTGTACTAATTTTACACTTCTCCCAAGTTTAAAAAAGATATTTTAAAAGAATTGTGGTAGCATCATTTTGTCAACTCGCCAGGTTTAATTTCCAAATTTTATTATTAACAATACTTGTTATTCTCGTCACTCTTAGTAACCCAAAATATTTTTATTATACAGGCAGTTTGTAATTATTATAAATTTATATTTTATTTACCGAAAAATAATTCTTTTTAATTCCGGTTTCTTTACCAATTTGGTTTACATAAGTGGTTTCTGTTCATTTTCTTATGACCTGGTATATAAGTATTTAATTTTTTTATTATCTCTAAATGAATTTATATAGTATTTATTAATCTCTCATAGTATTCCTACACTGCACTACTTCCTGTTGTCATTTCCCTCATATAGTATTATTTTAATTTTTTATTATCCTTTGATATTTAAACTTTTTATGTTTTTTTAAAACGAACCCTGGGTTATCTTATATTATAACACAAATATTTGAAAAAATATAACATTAACTTAGGTATTACAATTGGTTGTCTACACAATATAAATATTACAATAAATTATAAAAATACAGAATCAGTTAGTAGCATTATAGTCTACTATCATAGTTTTATAATTCCCAAACCTACAGCACAATTCTGTAATAAGTTACCTTCACTTTCACTTTTTACCTCAATGGGTACACTATAACTCACTTCTCACTGTATATCACTCGAATTGTTTATAATGTTTAGTGATATACTTTAATTTAGAGCTAGTTATAGGTTACCCATTTCTGACCTTTATGTTCTTACATGATTTAATTTATTGGGACCGGGTTATGTAACGTTACATAAAGCCCCCCCACTAGAACAAATTTATTTTAGTTTAACTCGTTTATTAAAAATAAATTGTTGATTGGTTCAATTCTCCTAATAGTCTTGGCTTTATTTTCATAATAGTGTTTCATTTCCGACTGATTATACACTGACTGGTAATTCAGACTGATGGTAATTGCTGTTTTCTTACTCTACTCTCTCTCTCTTGGAGGCAAATTCATCAATTATTTATTTCTGGGTAGTGGTACTTCCACATTTTATTTGATAAGGACTGCTCACACTAATCATATTAAACTTGTTTTAACACTCATTTCTATTTACTTCTATAAATTCGCTTTATCAATTAAGCTTCGGTCTGCTATCTTCCTTCTATTTTCTTCATCTATACTTCTGGAATCTAATATCACTCTTTTCAGCTATTTTATAATTATTATCCCTTAAATATTTAATTTCCCTAACATTTTTCCCTATACTGTGCGGTGGTACCAGTCGGGTGGCCACTCTGGGTCCATACTCCTCTGTCCATCCTTACACCTTCTGAGACCAGGGGAACATCATCCCTGCTCATAAAAATTATTGCCGGAACATTTCTACGGTCAATACATAAAAATAAAAAACTTATAAGTAGTAGTCAATTAGCGACTAGTACTAAACACTTTTGGGATTCTTCATACTGTAGCTGTTTGCATTTATTTATATATTTCTTCTTCTCCTTGATTCCTTCTTCTTTTCCATTAACTAATAGCATATAACATTATTGATAGGCCTTATGTTAGAATTCTTTTGACTTTACTTATTGTGACATATTTCTCCGTATCATTTCTTCTTATCTAATCTTCAATTCCGAGAAATTCTAATTATTGTATTAATTATCATCCTCCTTCAGTTTCCTTGGAGTCATTAAATTATTCTTTATTCTTCTTATCTGAGCACATTACCATCAATTGTTTTTGTTCATTTAATTTTTCTTCTGTTTGTTACCATTAAAAATATTACTTTTTCCTATTATTTCATTTTAAATCAATTCTTTATAACTCTTATTTACTAATCATTTCTTATTTTTTGTTAAATTAAATGGTTTCGAAATATCTTAAGTAAGTTGTACTTACATACTTTTAGAATTTTGGGGTTTTAGTCTCTTCATTTTAAATTATATGGTTTCAAAATAACTTGAGTAAGATGTCCTTACATGATTTTAGAATTTTGGGGTTTTATTCCGCTATTCAATGGGTTGCTGGGTCGGTTTTCAGAATTTCAGTCCCCTTTTCTGGTTGGTTATTGTTTAGTTTAACCATGGTCCATTAATTCAGGTACTCCCTTTACTCGAATTACTGGGGTATTCATAATGATTTTGGTATTTGTTATATACCTCTCTTTCACCTGGCATCGTAACTCAGCTGATACTAAGTCTTCATAGAAGTCACAGTTTTCCGTCATAGTTCGTTCTTTTTTAACTAATAAGTATTTTACCTCCTCTAACATAACATAGTTGCTCATATTTAATCTCATTTCATTCCCTTTTACCTCTGGATGATTTACCAAAATATTTAATGATATATTCCGTCTTGATGATCTGACTAATATCTTCTGATGCACTTCAATCGTCGACACATTTAACTGGGATGTAAACTTAATTTAACTCCCTCTGTTCGTTAATTGGAAGGTTGAATACATTAATTAATCCACCTGTAATCATCTCCCATTCTTCCTTGGTATTTATTATTCTCTTTCTACATGTTTTTATTATTTTCTTGGTCTTCTTTTCCACGGTTTGAACATCCTTTTTGTTGTGGCTATTTTTATTTTCAGATGGCATTACACCTTGGTATTCTGTAATTTATATTTCCTTCCTACTCTCTTCTGTATTCGGACTTACTTTAATACCTTCTGAAGTGCTGTCTGATGTTTCATCCAAATTCTTGACACTATGGTCCATTTGTTTATTTGTCTCCTCCTTGTATGTATCTGCTTTTTGGCTAAGTGTATTAACATTTTTAAACTTCTCTCCGAAAGTTTCCCATATCTCCTTATTGAACTTCTCCATCTTACCCTCAAATTGTTTTAAATTCTTATTATTCTCTTCAAATTTTGCATTCATCTCTTCCCTTTGTCCTTCAACAGTTTATTGTATTGTTCATTCATGGTTTGTTTGATATTTCCATGAATGGTCTCTATTTTTTCATTTAGTTGTTTGACTAAACTTTCCTGAATGCTATCTATTTTCTCATTGGTCTGTCTATTTTGTTCCTCCTGTTTCTTAAAATTCTCCTTATTTTCCTCATTGGTTTGTTTCAAGGCTTCCTCCTGTTTTCTAAAATTTTCATCTATTTTGTTATTGGTTTGCTTTGAAGTTTCCTCCTGTTTTCTAAATTGTTCATTAGTTTGTTTATTCTGTTCCTTAAATTGTTCTGCCATAAATTTCATCATGTCTTGCCAATTAGGTTCTTCTCTGGCTACCGCTTTGTCTGGTTGGTCCCCTTAGGCATCCTCTTCCACTATTTCCTTTTCCGGATCCATAACTACTTCGGTTTCTTCTTTATCACCTGTCGGTTGGTCCATTTCACTGTCCGTGACTAATTCTATTTCTTGTTCCTGTCCACCTTCTTCCTTCTCCTTTTCTTCTGCCCTCTTCTTCGATTTGCCTCGGATATTACGCATTTCTTGTTTTCTCATAACTGCCGACGATAATTAGATTTTTTGGTATATTAATTTATTAAATATATCAAAATTCTTTTCTAATTACAGCCCTTTTACGTTGAGCGCCAATCTGTAACGTAGCGGTTTTTGTAGAGGTTTTAGTGAAAACTTTGTATGTTGCTTATTGGGTGTTCGTCTTATTTAATTAAGCTCCCAATGTTGTGTACGCCAATCTGTAATGTAGCAGTTTTCTTAGAGGTGTTAGTGTACTACAGTTACAGGTATATAGTTAATTCAGCCCCACTATTGGAAGCGCCAATCTGTAACGTAACGCAGTGAGGTATAGTAGAGTTATATTATATGCCCCACGTTGGGCGCCAATCTGTAACGTAGCGGTTTTTGTAGAGGTTTTAGCGAAAACTTTGTATGTTGCTTATTGGGTGTTCATCTTATTTAATTAAGCTCCCAATGTTATGTACGCCAATCTGTAATGTAGCAGTTTTCTTAGAGGTGTTAGTGTACTACAGTTACAGGTATATTGTTAATTCAGCCCCACTATTGTAAGCGCCAATCTGTAACGTACTGCCTTGAGATATTAAAGTTTCCGCCTCTCCGCAGTCGCCACTTATGAATTATAATAACTGAAGTTTAAAAAATAAGGTATTTTGTAATGTTACTCAATCTAAGCAGAAATCGAGAGTGTGTGATTTGGGGTCAAGTAGGGAAGTTGTTCAGCCTTATGAGGAAGAGAGAGTAAGTACCGATTATTTACACTCGGTTTAGGCGATTTCGGAATTTTTTCAAATTGTTCGCTGTGATTTAAATCAGCTGATTGTGAGACGAGTTTCCACACATAGTTCAACCAGCCTACCCTATGGCGAAATATGACCCAATGTATCAATCTCTTCTATTTTGTGCTGAAATCTATTACAACTACCCACTACAAAAAATATAACACATTTTTATTATTCAATATTATTTTTCAATAATATTTATTAATTATATTATTGTTTTTTTGTTTTCCTGCCACCAAAATACAAGTATCACAATCGATCTTTACTTAATTAAAACATAATATCGACTTCCTCGAATAAAATGGAATTGTCAAAAGAAAAAAACATATATGGTTTTGTTTACAAAATTTTATACTATTTTTTAAAACATCAATCAATATATAATTCTTTTTATTTCCCCAGGGTTAAGGGTAAGTTCTTTTTGTTATGAGATGGTCAGAAATGGATAATTACTAAGCTTTACTAATACTGAAAAAATATTAAATAAATTTGTTTATTTTTCCGTTTAGTATGTAGTTCCAGAAATGTCCGTAAGAGAGCAGCGTGCGTTTGTTTACTTTAGAACATGTGATTAATTTTGACTAGTTTTTGTGTTCTATATAACCATTCGGAATGCGTTTTCTTCGTCAACTATTAAACTAAATGTTTATATTACCTCTCTTCTTATAGTTCTTACTGGAAGGAAGCCTTTTCTCTAGTGAGGTCCGTCTTGAGTTGTAATTTCATTACCGTCTGGCCCATATTCTATCGTCAACTTGAAACATCACGAAACTAGGCCGAATCATCAGAAGGGTTTTCTTTCACAGTTTATTATGGAGTATAATCCTTTAATTTTGATAAATAAGTTATGATTATATAGAGTTCATATTGCTTTTTAATTTTGTACTAATTTTACACTTCTCCCAAGTTTC
Organism: Magicicada septendecula; assembly: GCA_034769895.1. Taxonomy (NCBI): domain Eukaryota; kingdom Metazoa; phylum Arthropoda; class Insecta; order Hemiptera; family Cicadidae; genus Magicicada; species Magicicada septendecula. The sequence continues at coordinate 250,252,803 of CM068372.1, forward strand.
AAAAAGTATATTTTAATAGAATTGTGGTAGCATCATTTTGTCAACTCGCCAGGTTTAATTTCCAAATTTTATTATTAACAATACTTGTTATTCTCGTCACTCTTAGTAACCCAAAATATTTTTATTATACAGGCAGTTTGTAATTATTATAAATTTATATTTTATTTACCGAAAAATAATTCTTTTTAATTCCGGTTTCTTTACCAATTTGGTTTACATAAGTGGTTTCTGTTCATTTTCTTATGACCTGGTATATAAGTATTTAATATTTTTATTATCTCTAAATGAATTTATATAGTATTTATTAATCTCTCATAGTATTCCTACACTGCACTACTTCCTGTTGTCATTTCCCTCATATAGTATTATTTTAATTTTTTATTATCCTTTGATATTTAAACTTTTTATGTTTTTTTAAAACGAACCCTGGGTTATCTTATATTATAACACAAATATTTGAAAAAATATAACATTAACTTAGGTATTACAATTGGTTGTCTACACAATATAAATATTACAATAAATTATAAAAATACAGAATCAGTTTGTAGCATTATAGTCTACTATCATAGTTTTATAATTCCCAAACCTACAGCACAATTCTGTAATAAGTTACCTTCACTTTCACTTTTTACCTCAATGGGTACACTATAACTCACTTCTCACTGTATATCACTCGAATTGTTTATAATGTTTAGTGATATACTTTAATTTAGAGCTAGTTATAGGTTACCCATTTCTGACCTTTATGTTCTTACATGATTTAATTTATTGGGACCGGGTTATGTAACGTTACATAAAGCCCCCCCACTAGAACAAATTTATTTTAGTTTAACTCGTTTATTAAAAATAAATTGTTGATTGGTTCAATTCTCCTAATAGTCTTGGCTTTATTTTCATAATAGTGTTTCATTTCCGACTGATTATACACTGACTGGTAATTCAGACTGATGGTAATTGCTGTTTTCTTACTCTACTCTCTCTCTCTTGGAGGCAAATTCATCAATTATTTATTTCTGGGTAGTGGTACTTCCACATTTTATTTGATAAGGACTGCTCACACTAATCATATTAAACTTGTTTTAACACTCATTTCTATTTACTTCTATAAATTCGCTTTATCAATTAAGCTTCGGTCTGCTATCTTCCTTCTATTTTCTTCATCTATACTTCTGGAATCTAATATCACTCTTTTCAGCTATTTTATAATTATTATCCCTTAAATATTTAATTTCCCTAACATTTTTCCCTATACTGTGCGGTGGTACCAGTCGGGTGGCCACTCTGGGTCCATACTCCTCTGTCCATCCTTACACCTTCTGATACCAGGGGAACATCATCCCTGCTCATAAAAATTATTGCCGGAACATTTCTACGGTCAATACATAAAAATAAAAAACTTATAAGTAGTAGTCAATTAGCGACTAGTACTAAACACTTTTGGGATTCTTCATACTGTAGCTGTTTGCATTTATTTATATATTTCTTCTTCTCCTTGATTCCTTCTTCTTTTCCATTAACTAATAGCATATAACATTATTGATAGGCCTTATGTTAGAATTCTTTTGACTTTACTTCTTGTGACATATTTCTCCGTATCATTTCTTCTTATCTAATCTTCAATTCCGAGAAATTCTAATTATTGTATTAATTATCATCCTCCTTCAGTTTCCTTGGAGTCATTAAATTATTCTTTATTCTTCTTATCTGAGCACATTACCATCAATTGTTTTTGTTCATTTAATTTTTCTTCTGTTTGTTACCATTAAAAATATTACTTTTTCCTATTATTTCATTTTAAATCAATTCTTTATAACTCTTATTTACTAATCATTTCTTATTTTTTGTTAAATTAAATGGTTTCGAAATATCTTAAGTAAGTTGTACTTACATACTTTTAGAATTTTGGGGTTTTAGTCTCTTCATTTTAAATTATATGGTTTCAAAATAACTTGAGTAAGATGTCCTTACATGATTTTAGAATGTTGGGGTTTTATTCCGCTATTCAATGGGTTGCTGGGTCGGTTTTCAGAATTTCAGTCCCCTTTTCTGGTTGGTTATTGTTTAGTTTAACCATGGTCCATTAATTCAGGTACTCCCTTTCCTCGAATTACTGGGGTATTCATAATGATTTTGGTATTTGTTATATACCTCTATTTCACCTGGCATCGTAACTCAGCTGATACTAAGTCTTCATAGAAGTCACAGTTTTCCGTCATAGTTCGTTCTTTTTTAACTAATAAGTATTTTACCTCCTCTAACATAACATAGTTGCTCATATTTAATCTCATTTCATTCCCTTTTACCTCTGGATGATTTACCAAAATATTTAATGATATATTCCGTCTTGATGATCTGACTAATATCTTCTGATGCACTTCAATCGTCGACACATTTAACTGGGATGTAAACTTAATTTAACTCCCTCTGTTCGTTAATTGGAAGGTTGAATACATTAATTAATCCACCTGTAATCATCTCCCATTCTTCCTTGGTATTTATTATTCTCTTTCTACATGTTTTTATTATTTTCTTGGTCTTCTTTTCCACGGTTTGAACATCCTTTTTGTTGTGGCTATTTTTATTTTCAGATGGCATTACACCTTGGTATTCTGTAATTTATATTTCCTTCCTACTCTCTTCTGTATTCGGACTTACTTTAATACCTTCTGAAGTGCTGTCTGATGTTTCATCCAAATTCTTGACACTATGGTCCATTTGTTTATTTGTCTCCTCCTTGTATGTATCTGCTTTTTGGCTAAGTGTATTAACATTTTTAAACTTCTCTCCGAAAGTTTCCCATATCTCCTTATTGAACTTCTCCATCTTACCCTCAAATTGTTTTAAATTCTTATTATTCTCTTCAAATTTTGCATTCATCTCTTCCCTTTGTCCTTCAACAGTTTATTGTATTGTTCATTCATGGTTTGTTTGATATTTCCATGAATGGTCTCTATTTTTTAATTTAGTTGTTTGACTAAACTTTCCTGAATGCTATCTATTTTTTCATTGGTCTGTCTATTTTGTTCCTCCTGTTTCTTAAAATTCTCCTTATTTTCCTCATTGGTTTGTTTCAAGGCTTCCTCCTGTTTTCTAAAATTTTCATCTATTTTGTTATTGGTTTGCTTTGAAGTTTCCTCCTGTTTTCTAAATTGTTCATTAGTTTGTTTATTCTGTTCCTTAAATTGTTCTGCCATAAATTTCATCATGTCTTGCCAATTAGGTTCTTCTCTGGCTACCGCTTTGTCTGGTTGGTCCCCTTAGGCATCCTCTTCCACTATTTCCTTTTCCGGGTCCATAACTACTTCGGTTTCTTCTTTATCACCTGTCGGTTGGTCCATTTCACTGTCCGTGACTAATTCTATTTCTTGTTCCTGTCCACCTTCTTCCTTCTCCTTTTCTTCTGCCCTCTTCTTCGATTTGCCTCGGATATTACGCATTTCTTGTTTTCTCATAACTGCCGACGATAATTAGATTTTTTGGTATATTAATTTACTAAGTATATCAAAATTCTTTTCTAATTACAGCCCTTTTACGTTGAGCGCCAATCTGCAACGTAGCGGTTTTTGTAGAGGTTTTAGCGAAAACTTTGTATGTTGCTTATTGGGTGTTCGTCTTATTTAATTAAGCTCCCAATGTTGTGTACGCCAATCTGTAATGTAGCAGTTTTCTTAGAGGTGTTAGTGTACTACAGTTACAGGTATATAGTTAATTCAGCCCCACTATTGGAAGCGCCAATCTGTAACGTAACGCAGTGAGGTATAGTAGAGTTATATTATATGCCCCACGTTGGGCGCCAATCTGTAACGTAGCGGTTTTTGTAGAGGTTTTAGCGAAAACTTTGTATGTTGCTTATTGGGTGTTCATCTTATTTAATTAAGCTCCCAATGTTGTGTACGCCAATCTGTAATGTAGCAGTTTTCTTAGAGGTGTTAGTGTACTACAGTTACAGGTATATTGTTAATTCAGCCCCACTATTGTAAGCGCCAATCTGTAACGTACTGCCTTGAGATATTAAAGTTTCCGCCTCTCCGCAGTCGCCACTTATGAATTATAATAACTGAAGTTTAAAAAATAAAGTATTTTGTAATGTTACTCAATCTAAGCAGAAATCGAGAGTGTGTGATTTGGGGTCAAGTAGGGAAGTTGTTCAGCCTTATGAGGAAGAGAGAGTAAGTACCGATTATTTACACTCGGTTTAGGCGATTTCGGAATTTTTTCAAATTGTTCGCTGTGATTTAAATCAGCTGATTGTGAGACGAGTTTCCACACATAGTTCAACCAGCCTACCCTATGGCGAAATATGACCCAATGTATCAATCTCTTCTATTTTGTGCTGAAATCTATTACAACTACCCACTACAAAAAATATAATACATTTTTATTATTCAATATCATTTTTCAATAATATTTATTAATTATATTATTGTTTTTTTGTTTTCCTGCCACCAAAATACAAGTATCACAATCGATCTTTACTTAATTAAAACATATTCTCGACTTCCTCGAATAAACATGGAATTGTCAAAAGAAAAAAACATATATGGTTTTGTTTACCAAATTTTATACTATTTTTTAAAACATCAATCAATATATAATTCTTTTTATTTCCCCAGGGTTAAGGGTAAGTTCTTTTTGTTATGAGATGGTCAGAAATGGATAATTACTAAGCTTTACTAATACTGAAAAAATATTAAATAAATTTGTTTATTTTTCCGTTTAGTATGTAGTTCCAGAAATGTCCGTAAGAGATCAGCGTGCGTTTGTTTACTTTAGAACATGTGATTAATTTTGACTAGTTTTTGTGTTCTATATAACCATTCGGAATGCGTTTTCTTCGTCAACTATTAAACTAAATGTTTATATTACCTCTCTTCTTATAGTTCTTACTGGAAGGAAGCCTTTTCTCTAGTGAGGTCCGTCTTGAGTTGTAATTTCATTACCGTCTGGCCCATATTCTATCGTCAACTTGAAACATCACGAAACTAGGCCGAATCATCAGAAGGGTTTTCTTTCACAGTTTATTATGGAGTATAATCCTTTAATTTTGATAAATAAGGTATGATTATATAGAGTTCATATTGCTTTTTAATTTTGTACTAATTTTACACTTCTCCCAAGTTTCAAAAAGGATATTTTAATAGAATTGTGGTAGCATCATTTTGTCAACTCGCCAGGTTTAATTTCCAAATTTTATTATTAACAATACTTGTTATTCTCGTCACTCTTAGTAACCCAAAATATTTTTATTATACAGGCAGTTTGTAATTATTATAAATTTATATTTTATTTACCGAAAAATAATTCTTTTTAATTCCGGTTTCTTTACCAATTTGGTTTACATAAGTGGTTTCTGTTCATTTTCTTATGACCTGGTATATAAGTATTTAATATTTTTATTATCTCTAAATTAATTTATATAGTATTTATTAATCTCTCATAGTATTCCTACACTGCACTACTTCCTGTTGTCATTTCCCTCATATAGTATTATTTTAATTTTTTATTATCCTTTGATATTTAAACTTTTTATGTTTTTTTAAAACGAACCCTGGGTTATCTTATATTATAACACAAATATTTGAAAAAATATAACATTAACTTAGGTATTACAATTGGTTGTCTACACAATATAAATATTACAATAAATTAATAAAAATACAGAATCAGTTAGTAGCATTATAGTCTACTATCATAGTTTTATAATTCCCAAACCTACAGCACAATTCTGTAATAAGTTACCTTCACTTTCACTTTTTACCTCAAAGGGTACACTATAACTCACTTCTCACTGTATATCACGCGAATTGTTTATAATGTTTAGTGATATACTTTAATTTAGAGCTAGTTATAGGTTACCCATTTCTGACCTTTATGTTCTTACATGATTTAATTTATTGGGACCGGGTTATGTAACGTTACATAAAGCCCCCCCACTAGAACAAATTTATTTTAGTTTAACTCGTTTATTAAAAATAAATTGTTGATTGGTTCAATTCTCCTAATAGTCTTGGCTTTATTTTCATAATAGTGTTTCATTTCCGACTGATTATACACTGACTGGTAATTCAGACTGATGGTAATTGCTGTTTTCTTACTCTACTCTCTCTCTCTTGGAGGCAAATTCATCAATTATTTATTTCTGGGTAGTGGTACTTCCACATTTTATTTGATAAGGACTGCTCACACTAATCATATTAAACTTGTTTTAACACTCATTTCTATTTACTTCTATAAATTCGCTTTATCAATTAAGCTTCGGTCTGCTATCTTCCTTCTATTTTCTTCATCCATACTTCTGGAATCTAATATCACTCTTTTCAGCTATTTTATAATTATTATCCCTTAAATATTTAATTTCCCTAACATTTTTCCCTATACTGTGCGGTGGTACCAGTCGGGTGGCCACTCTGGGTCCATACTCCTCTGTCCATCCTTACACCTTCTGAGACCAGGGGAACATCATCCCTGCTCATAAAAATTATTGCCGGAACATTTCTACGGTCAATACATAAAAATAAAAAACTTATAAGTAGTAGTCAATTAGCGACTAGTACTAAACACTTTTGGGATTCTTCATACTGTAGCTGTTTGCATTTATTTATATATTTCTTCTTCTCCTTGATTCCTTCTTCTTTTCCATTAACTAATAGCATATAACATTATTGATAGGCCTTATGTTAAAATTCTTTTGACTTTACTTCTTGTGACATATTTCTCCGTATCATTTCTTCTTATCTAATCTTCAATTCCGAGAAATTCTAATTATTGTATTAATTATCATCCTCCTTCAGTTTCCTTGGAGTCATTAAATTATTCTTTATTTTCTTATCTGAGCACATTACCATCAATTGTTTTTGTTCATTTAATTTTTCTTCTGTTTGTTACCATTAAAAATATTACTTTTTCCTATTATTTCATTTTAAATCAATTCTTTATAACTCTTATTTACTAATCATTTCTTATTTTTTGTTAAATTAAATGGTTTCGAAATATCTTAAGTAAGTTGTACTTACATACTTTTAGAATTTTGGGGTTTTAGTCTCTTCATTTTAAATTATATGGTTTCAAAATAACTTGAGTAAGATGTCCTTACATGATTTTAGAATTTTGGGGTTTTATTCCGCTATTCAATGGGTTGCTGGGTCGGTTTTCAGAATTTCAGTCCCCTTTTCTGGTTGGTTATTGTTTAGTTTAACCATGGTCCATTAATACAGGTACTCCCTTTACTCGAATTACTGGGGTATTCATAATGATTTTGGTATTTGTTATATACCTCTCTTCCACCTGGCATCGTAACTCAGCTGATACTAAGTCTTCATAGAAGTCACAGTTTTCCGTCATAGTTCGTTCTTTTTTAACTAATAAGTATTTTACCTCCTCTAACATAACATAGTTGCTCATATTTAATCTCATTTCATTCCCTTTTACCTCTGGATGATTTACCAAAATATTTAATGATATATTCCGTCTTGATGATCTGACTAATATCTTCTGATGCACTTCAATCGTCGACACATTTAACTGGGATGTAAACTTAATTTAACTCCCTCTGTTCGTTAATTGGAAGGTTGAATACATTAATTAATCCACCTGTAATCATCTTCCATTCTTCCTTGGTATTTATTATTCTCTTTCTACATGTTTTTATTATTTTCTTGGTCTTCTTTTCCACGGTTTGAACATCCTTTTTGTTGTGGCTATTTTTATTTTCAGATGGCATTACACCTTGGTATTCTGTAATTTCTATTTCCTTCCTACTCTCTTCTGTATTCGGACTTACATTAATACCTTCTGAAGTGCTGTCTGATGTTTCATCCAAATTCTTGACACTATGGTCCATTTGTTTATTTGTCTCCTCCTTGAATGTATCTGCTTTTTGGCTAAGTGTATTAACATTTTCAAACTTCTCTCCGAAAGTTTCCCATATCTCCTTATTGAACTTCTCCATCTTACCCTCAAATTGTTTTAAATTCTTATTATTCTCTTCAAATTTTGCATTCATCTCTTCCCTTTGTCCTTCAACAGTTTATTGTATTGTTCATTCATGGTTTGTTTGATATTTCCATGAATGGTCTCTATTTTTTCATTTAGTTGTTTGACTAAATTTCCTGAATGCTATCTATTTTCTCATTGGTCTGTCTATTTTGTTCCTCCTGTTTCTTAAAATTCTCCTTATTTTCCTCATTGGTTTGTTTCAAGGCTTCCTCCTGTTTTCTAAAATTTTCATCTATTTTGTTATTGGTTTGCTTTGAAGTTTCCTCCTGTTTTCTAAATTGTTCATTAGTTTGTTTATTCTGTTCCTTAAATTGTTCTGCCATAAATTTCATCATGTCTTGCCAATTAGGTTCTTCTCTGGCTACCGCTTTGTCTGGTTGGTCCCCTTGGGCATCCTCTTCCACTATTTCCTTTTCCGGGTCCATAACTACTTCGGTTTCTTCTTTATCACCTGTCGGTTGGTCCATTTCACTGTCCGTGACTAATTCTATTTCTTGTTCCTGTCCACCTTCTTCCTTCTCCTTTTCTTCTGCCCTCTTCTTCGATTTGCCTCGGATATTACGCATTTCTTGTTTTCTCATAACTGCCGACGATAATTAGATTTTTTGGTATATTAATTTACTAAGTATATCAAAATTCTTTTCTAATTACAGCCCTTTTACGTTGAGCGCCAATCTGCAACGTAGCGGTTTTTGTAGAGGTTTTAGCGAAAACTTTGTATGTTGCTTATTGGGTGTTCGTCTTATTTAATTAAGCTCCCAATGTTGTGTACGCCAATCTGTAATGTAGCAGTTTTCTTAGAGGTGTTAGTGTACTACAGTTACAGGTATATTGTTAATTCAGCCCCACTATTGGAAGCGCCAATCTGTAACGTAACGCAGTAAGGTATAGTAGAGTTATATTATATGCCCCACGTTGGGCGCCAATCTGTAACGTAGCGGTTTTTGTAGAGGTTTTAGCGAAAACTTTGTATGTTGCTTATTGGGTGTTCGTCTTATTTAATTAAGCTCCCAATGTTGTGTACGCCAATCTGTAATGTAGCAGTTTTCTTAGAGGTGTTAGTGTACTACAGTTACAGGTATATAGTTAATTCAGCCCCACTATTGGAAGCGCCAATCTGTAACGTAACGCAGTGAGGTATAGTAGAGTTATATTATATGCCCCACGTTGGGCGCCAATCTGTAACGTAGCGGTTTTTGTAGAGGTTTTAGCGAAAACTTTGTATGTTGCTTATTGGGTGTTCATCTTATTTAATTAAGCTCCCAATGTTGTGTACGCCAATCTGTAATGTAGCAGTTTTCTTAGAGGTGTTAGTGTACTACAGTTACAGGTATATTGTTAATTCAGCCCCACTATTGTAAGCGCCAATCTGTAACGTACTGCCTTGAGATATTAAAGTTTCCGCCTCTCCGCAGTCGCCACTTATGAATTATAATAACTGAAGTTTAAAAAATAAAGTATTTTGTAATGTTACTCAATCTAAGCAGAAATCGAGAGTGTGTGATTTGGGGTCAAGTAGGGAAGTTGTTCAGCCTTATGAGGAAGAGAGAGTAAGTACCGATTATTTACACTCGGTTTAGGCGATTTCGGAATTTTTTCAAATTGTTCGCTGTGATTTAAATCAGCTGATTGTGAGACGAGTTTCCACACATAGTTCAACCAGCCTACCCTATGGCGAAATATGACCCAATGTATCAATCTCTTCTATTTTGTGCTGAAATCTATTACAACTACCCACTACAAAAAATATAATACATTTTTATTATTCAATATCATTTTTCAATAATATTTATTAATTATATTATTGTTTTTTTGTTTTCCTGCCACCAAAATACAAGTATCACAATCGATCTTTACTTAATTAAAACATATTCTCGACTTCCTCGAATAAACATGGAATTGTCAAAAGAAAAAAACATATATGGTTTTGTTTACCAAATTTTATACTATTTTTTAAAACATCAATCAATATATAATTCTTTTTATTTCCCCAGGGTTAAGGGTAAGTTCTTTTTGTTATGAGATGGTCAGAAATGGATAATTACTAAGCTTTACTAATACTGAAAAAATATTAAATAAATTTGTTTATTTTTCCGTTTAGTATGTAGTTCCAGAAATGTCCGTAAGAGATCAGCGTGCGTTTGTTTACTTTAGAACATGTGATTAATTTTGACTAGTTTTTGTGTTCTATATAACCATTCGGAATGCGTTTTCTTCGTCAACTATTAAACTAAATGTTTATATTACCTCTCTTCTTATAGTTCTTACTGGAAGGAAGCCTTTTCTCTAGTGAGGTCCGTCTTGAGTTGTAATTTCATTACCGTCTGGCCCATATTCTATCGTCAACTTGAAACATCACGAAACTAGGCCGAATCATCAGAAGGGTTTTCTTTCACAGTTTATTATGGAGTATAATCCTTTAATTTTGATAAATAAGGTATGATTATATAGAGTTCATATTGCTTTTTAATTTTGTACTAATTTTACACTTCTCCCAAGTTTCAAAAAGGATATTTTAATAGAATTGTGGTAGCATCATTTTGTCAACTCGCCAGGTTTAATTTCCAAATTTTATTATTAACAATACTTGTTATTCTCGTCACTCTTAGTAACCCAAAATATTTTTATTATACAGGCAGTTTGTAATTATTATAAATTTATATTTTATTTACCGAAAAATAATTCTTTTTAATTCCGGTTTCTTTACCAATTTGGTTTACATAAGTGGTTTCTGTTCATTTTCTTATGACCTGGTATATAAGTATTTAATATTTTTATTATCTCTAAATTAATTTATATAGTATTTATTAATCTCTCATAGTATTCCTACACTGCACTACTTCCTGTTGTCATTTCCCTCATATAGTATTATTTTAATTTTTTATTATCCTTTGATATTTAAACTTTTTATGTTTTTTTAAAACGAACCCTGGGTTATCTTATATTATAACACAAATATTTGAAAAAATATAACATTAACTTAGGTATTACAATTGGTTGTCTACACAATATAAATATTACAATAAATTAATAAAAATACAGAATCAGTTAGTAGCATTATAGTCTACTATCATAGTTTTATAATTCCCAAACCTACAGCACAATTCTGTAATAAGTTACCTTCACTTTCACTTTTTACCTCAAAGGGTACACTATAACTCACTTCTCACTGTATATCACGCGAATTGTTTATAATGTTTAGTGATATACTTTAATTTAGAGCTAGTTATAGGTTACCCATTTCTGACCTTTATGTTCTTACATGATTTAATTTATTGGGACCGGGTTATGTAACGTTACATAAAGCCCCCCCACTAGAACAAATTTATTTTAGTTTAACTCGTTTATTAAAAATAAATTGTTGATTGGTTCAATTCTCCTAATAGTCTTGGCTTTATTTTCATAATAGTGTTTCATTTCCGACTGATTATACACTGACTGGTAATTCAGACTGATGGTAATTGCTGTTTTCTTACTCTACTCTCTCTCTCTTGGAGGCAAATTCATCAATTATTTATTTCTGGGTAGTGGTACTTCCACATTTTATTTGATAAGGACTGCTCACACTAATCATATTAAACTTGTTTTAACACTCATTTCTATTTACTTCTATAAATTCGCTTTATCAATTAAGCTTCGGTCTGCTATCTTCCTTCTATTTTCTTCATCCATACTTCTGGAATCTAATATCACTCTTTTCAGCTATTTTATAATTATTATCCCTTAAATATTTAATTTCCCTAACATTTTTCCCTATACTGTGCGGTGGTACCAGTCGGGTGGCCACTCTGGGTCCATACTCCTCTGTCCATCCTTACACCTTCTGAGACCAGGGGAACATCATCCCTGCTCATAAAAATTATTGCCGGAACATTTCTACGGTCAATACATAAAAATAAAAAACTTATAAGTAGTAGTCAATTAGCGACTAGTACTAAACACTTTTGGGATTCTTCATACTGTAGCTGTTTGCATTTATTTATATATTTCTTCTTCTCCTTGATTCCTTCTTCTTTTCCATTAACTAATAGCATATAACATTATTGATAGGCCTTATGTTAAAATTCTTTTGACTTTACTTCTTGTGACATATTTCTCCGTATCATTTCTTCTTATCTAATCTTCAATTCCGAGAAATTCTAATTATTGTATTAATTATCATCCTCCTTCAGTTTCCTTGGAGTCATTAAATTATTCTTTATTTTCTTATCTGAGCACATTACCATCAATTGTTTTTGTTCATTTAATTTTTCTTCTGTTTGTTACCATTAAAAATATTACTTTTTCCTATTATTTCATTTTAAATCAATTCTTTATAACTCTTATTTACTAATCATTTCTTATTTTTTGTTAAATTAAATGGTTTCGAAATATCTTAAGTAAGTTGTACTTACATACTTTTAGAATTTTGGGGTTTTAGTCTCTTCATTTTAAATTATATGGTTTCAAAATAACTTGAGTAAGATGTCCTTACATGATTTTAGAATTTTGGGGTTTTATTCCGCTATTCAATGGGTTGCTGGGTCGGTTTTCAGAATTTCAGTCCCCTTTTCTGGTTGGTTATTGTTTAGTTTAACCATGGTCCATTAATACAGGTACTCCCTTTACTCGAATTACTGGGGTATTCATAATGATTTTGGTATTTGTTATATACCTCTCTTCCACCTGGCATCGTAACTCAGCTGATACTAAGTCTTCATAGAAGTCACAGTTTTCCGTCATAGTTCGTTCTTTTTTAACTAATAAGTATTTTACCTCCTCTAACATAACATAGTTGCTCATATTTAATCTCATTTCATTCCCTTTTACCTCTGGATGATTTACCAAAATATTTAATGATATATTCCGTCTTGATGATCTGACTAATATCTTCTGATGCACTTCAATCGTCGACACATTTAACTGGGATGTAAACTTAATTTAACTCCCTCTGTTCGTTAATTGGAAGGTTGAATACATTAATTAATCCACCTGTAATCATCTTCCATTCTTCCTTGGTATTTATTATTCTCTTTCTACATGTTTTTATTATTTTCTTGGTCTTCTTTTCCACGGTTTGAACATCCTTTTTGTTGTGGCTATTTTTATTTTCAGATGGCATTACACCTTGGTATTCTGTAATTTCTATTTCCTTCCTACTCTCTTCTGTATTCGGACTTACATTAATACCTTCTGAAGTGCTGTCTGATGTTTCATCCAAATTCTTGACACTATGGTCCATTTGTTTATTTGTCTCCTCCTTGAATGTATCTGCTTTTTGGCTAAGTGTATTAACATTTTCAAACTTCTCTCCGAAAGTTTCCCATATCTCCTTATTGAACTTCTCCATCTTACCCTCAAATTGTTTTAAATTCTTATTATTCTCTTCAAATTTTGCATTCATCTCTTCCCTTTGTCCTTCAACAGTTTATTGTATTGTTCATTCATGGTTTGTTTGATATTTCCATGAATGGTCTCTATTTTTTCATTTAGTTGTTTGACTAAATTTCCTGAATGCTATCTATTTTCTCATTGGTCTGTCTATTTTGTTCCTCCTGTTTCTTAAAATTCTCCTTATTTTCCTCATTGGTTTGTTTCAAGGCTTCCTCCTGTTTTCTAAAATTTTCATCTATTTTGTTATTGGTTTGCTTTGAAGTTTCCTCCTGTTTTCTAAATTGTTCATTAGTTTGTTTATTCTGTTCCTTAAATTGTTCTGCCATAAATTTCATCATGTCTTGCCAATTAGGTTCTTCTCTGGCTACCGCTTTGTCTGGTTGGTCCCCTTGGGCATCCTCTTCCACTATTTCCTTTTCCGGGTCCATAACTACTTCGGTTTTTTCTTTATCACCTGTCGGTTGGTCCATTTCACTGTCCGTGACTAATTCTATTTCTTGTTCCTGTCCACCTTCTTCCTTCTCCTTTTCTTCTGCCCTCTTCTTCGATTTGCCTCGGATATTACGCATTTCTTGTTTTCTCATAACTGCCGACGATAATTAGATTTTTTGGTATATTAATTTATTAAATATATCAAAATTCTTTTCTAATTACAGCCCTTTTACGTTGAGCGCCAATCTGTAACGTAGCGGTTTTTGCAGAGGTTTTAGCGAAAACTTTGTATGTTGCTTATTGGGTGTTCGTCTTATTTAATTAAGCTCCCAATGTTGTGTACGCCAATCTGTAATGTAGCAGTTTTCTTAGAGGTGTTAGTGTACTACAGTTACAGGTATATAGTTAATTCAGCCCCACTATTGGAAGCGCCAATCTGTAACGTAACGCAGTGAGGTATAGTAGAGTTATATTATATGCCCCACGTTGGGCGCCAATCTGTAACGTAGCGGTTTTTGTAGAGGTTTTAGCGAAAACTTTGTATGTTGCTTATTGGGTGTTCATCTTATTTAATTAAGCTCTCAATGTTGTGTACGCCAATCTGTAATGTAGCAGTTTTCTTAGAGGTGTTAGTGTACTACAGTTACAGGTATATTGTTAATTCAGCCCCACTATTGTAAGCGCCAATCTGTAACGTACTGCCTTGAGATATTAAAGTTTCCGCCTCTCCGCAGTCGCCACTTATGAATTATAATAACTGAAGTTTAAAAAATAAAGTATTTTGTAATGTTACTCAATCTAAGCAGAAATCGAGAGTGTGTGATTTGGGGTCAAGTAGGGAAGTTGTTCAGCCTTATGAGGAAGAGAGAGTAAGTACCGATTATTTACACTCGGTTTAGGCGATTTCGGAATTTTTTCAAATTGTTCGCTGTGATTTAAATCAGCTGATTGTGAGACGAGTTTCCACACATAGTTCAACCAGCCTACCCTATGGCGAAATATGACCCAATGTATCAATCTCTTCTATTTTGTGCTGAAATCTATTACAACTACCCACTACAAAAAATATAACACATTTTTATTATTCAATATCATTTTTCAATAATATTTATTAATTATATTATTGTTTTTTTGTTTTCCTGCCACCAAAATACAAGTATCACAATCGATCTTTACTTAATTAAAACATAATATCGACTCCCTCGAATAAACATGGAATTGTCAAAAGAAAGAAACATATATGGTTTTGTTTACCAAATTTTATACTATTTTTTAAAACATCAATCAATATATAATTCTTTTTATTTCCCCAGGGTTAAGGGTAAGTTCTTTTTGTTATGAGATGGTCAGAAATGGATAATTACTAAGCTTTACTAATACTGAAAAAATATTAAATAAATTTGTTTATTTTTCCGTTTAGTATGTAGTTCCAGAAATGTCCGTAAGAGAGCAGCGTGCGTTTGTTTACTTTAGAACATGTGATTAATTTTGACTAGTTTTTGTGTTCTATATAACCATTCGGAATGCGTTTTCTTCGTCAACTATTAAACTAAATGTTTATATTACCTCTCTTCTTATAGTTCTTACTGGAAGGAAGCCTTTTCTCTAGTGAGGTCCGTCTTGAGTTGTAATTTCATTACCGTCTGGCCCATATTCTATCGTCAACTTGAAACATCACGAAACTAGGCCGAATCATCAGAAGGGTTTTCTTTCACAGTTTATTATGGAGTATAATCCTTTAATTTTGATAAATAAGGTATGATTATATAGAGTTCATATTGCTTTTTAATTTTGTACTAATTTTACACTTCTCCCAAGTTTCAAAAAGGATATTTTAATAGAATTGTGGTAGCATCATTTTGTCAACTCGCCAGGTTTAATTTCCAAATTTTATTATTAACAATACTTGTTATTCTCGTCACTCTTAGTAACCCAAAATATTTTTATTATACAGGCAGTTTGTAATTATTATAAATTTATATTTTATTTACCGAAAAATAATTCTTTTTAATTCCGGTTTCTTTACCAATTTGGTTTACATAAGTGGTTTCTGTTCATTTTCTTATGACCTGGTATATAAGTATTTAATATTTTTATTATCTCTAAATTAATTTATATAGTATTTATTAATCTCTCATAGTATTCCTACACTGCACTACTTCCTGTTGTCATTTCCCTCATATAGTATTATTTTAATTTTTTATTATCCTTTGATATTTAAACTTTTTATGTTTTTTTAAAACGAACCCTGGGTTATCTTATATTATAACACAAATATTTGAAAAAATATAACATTAACTTAGGTATTACAATTGGTTGTCTACACAATATAAATATTACAATAAATTAATAAAAATACAGAATCAGTTAGTAGCATTATAGTCTACTATCATAGTTTTATAATTCCCAAACCTACAGCACAATTCTGTAATAAGTTACCTTCACTTTCACTTTTTACCTCAATGGGTACACTATGAAACTGTATATCACGCGAATTGTTTATAATGTTTAGTGATATACTTTAATTTAGAGCTAGTTATAGGTTACCCATTTCTGACCTTTATGTTCTTACATGATTTAATTTATTGGGACCGGGTTATGTAACGTTACATAAAGCCCCCCCACTAGAACAAATTTATTTTAGTTTAACTCGTTTATTAAAAATAAATTGTTGATTGGTTCAATTCTCCTAATAGTCTTGGCTTTATTTTCATAATAGTGTTTCATTTCCGACTGATTATACACTGACTGGTAATTCAGACTGATGGTAATTGCTGTTTTCTTACTCTACTCTCTCTCTCTTGGAGGCAAATTCATCAATTATTTATTTCTGGGTAGTGGTACTTCCACATTTTATTTGATAAGGACTGGTCACACTAATCATATTAAACTTGTTTTAACACTCATTTCTATTTACTTCTATAAATTCGCTTTATCAATTAAGCTTCGGTCTGCTATCTTCCTTCTATTTTCTTCATCTATACTTCTGGAATCTAATATCACTCTTTTCAGCTATTTTATAATTATTATCCCTTAAATATTTAATTTCCCTAACATTTTTCCCTATACTGTACGGTGGTACCAGTCGGGTGGCCACTCTGGGTCCATACTCCTCTGTCCATCCTTACACCTTCTGAGACCAGGGGAACATCATCCCTGCTCATAAAGTTATTGCCGGAACATTTCTACGGTCAATACATAAAAATAAAAAACTTATAAGTAGTAGTCAATTAGCGACTAGTACTAAACACTTTTGGGATTCTTCATACTGTAGCTGTTTGCATTTATTTATATATTTCTTCTTCTCCTTGATTCCTTCTTCTTTTCCATTAACTAATAGCATATAACATTATTGATAGGCCTTATGTTAAAATTCTTTTGACTTTACTTCTTGTGACATATTTCTCCGTATCATTTCTTCTTATCTAATCTTCAATTCCGAGAAATTCTAATTATTGTATTAATTATCATCCTCCTTCAGTTTCCTTGGAGTCACTAAATTATTCTTTATTCTTCTTATCTGAGCACATTACCATCAATTGTTTTTGTTCATTTAATTTTTCTTCTGTTTGTTACCATTAAAAATATTACTTTTTCCTATTATTTCATTTTAAATCAATTCTTTATAACTCTTATTTACTAATCATTTCTTATTTTTTGTTAAATTAAATGGTTTCGAAATATCTTAAGTAAGTTGTACTTACATACTTTTAGAATTTTGGGGTTTTAGTCTCTTCATTTTAAATTATATGGTTTCAAAATAACTTGAGTAAGATGTCCTTACATGATTTTAGAATTTTGGGGTTTTATTCCGCTATTCAATGGGTTGCTGGGTCGGTTTTCAGAATTTCAGTCCCCTTTTCTGGTTGGTTATTGTTTAGTTTAACCATGGTCCATTAATTCAGGTACTCCCTTTACTCGAATTACTGGGGTATTCATAATGATTTTGGTATTTGTTATATACCTCTCTTTCACCTGGCATCGTAACTCAGCTGATACTAAGTCTTCATAGAAGTCACAGTTTTCCGTCATAGTTCGTTCTTTTTTAACTAATAAGTATTTTACCTCCTCTAACATAACATAGTTGCTCATATTTAATCTCATTTCATTCCCTTTTACCTCTGGATGATTTACCAAAATGTTTAATGATATATTCCGTCTTGATGATCTGACTAATAAATCTTCTGATGCACTTCAATCGTCGACACATTTAACTGGGATGTAAACTTAATTAACTCCCTCTGTTCGTTAATTGGAAGGTTGAATACATTAATTAATCCACCTGTAATCATCTCCCATTCTTCCTTGGTATTTATTATTCTCTTTCTACATGTTTTTATTATTTTCTTGGTCTTCTTTTCCACGGTTTGAACATCCTTTTTGTTGTGGCTATTTTTATTTTCAGATGGCATTACACCTTGGTATTCTGTAATTTCTATTTCCTTCCTACTCTCTTCTGTATTCGGACTTACTTTAATACCTTCTGAAGTGCTGTCTGATGTTTCATCCAAATTCTTGACACTATGGTCCATTTGTTTATTTGTCTCCTCCTTATATGTATCTGCTTTTTGGCTAAGTGTATTAACATTTTCAAACTTCTCTCCGAACGTTTCCCATATCTCCTTATTGAACTTCTCCATCTTACCCTCAAATTGTTTTAAATTCTTATTATTCTCTTCAAATTTTGCATTCATCTCTTCCCTTTGTCCTTCAACAGTTTATTGTATTGTTCATTCATGGTTTGTTTGATATTTCCATGAATGGTCTCTATTTTTTCATTTAGTTGTTTGACTAAACTTTCCTGAATGCTATCTATTTTCTCATTGGTCTGTCTATTTTGTTCCTCCTGTTTCTTAAAATTCTCCTTATTTTCCTCATTGGTTTGTTTCAAGGCATCCTCCTGTTTTCTAAAATTTTCATCTATTTTGTTATTGGTTTGCTTTGAAGTTTCATCCTGTTTTCTAAATTGTTCATTAGTTTGTTTATTCTGTTCCTTAAATTGTTCTGCTATAAATTTCATCATGTCTTGCCAATTAGGTTCTTCTCTGGCTACCGCTTTGTCTGGTTGGTCCCCTTGGGCATCCTCTTCCACTATTTCCTTTTCCGGGTCCATAACTACTTCGGTTTCTTCTTTATCACCTGTCGGTTGGTCCATTTCACTGTCCGTGACTAATTCTATTTCTTGTTCCTGTCCACCTTCTTCCTTCTCCTTTTCTTCTGCCCTCTTCTTCGATTTGCCTCGGATATTACGCATTTCTTGTTTTCTCATAACTGCCGACGATAATTAGATTTTTTGGTATATTAATTTATTAAATATATCAAAATTCTTTTCTAATTACAGCCCTTTTACGTTGAGCACCAATCTGTAACGTAGCGGTTTTTGTAGAGGTTTTAGCGAAAACTTTGTATGTTGCTTATTGGGTGTTCGTCTTATTTAATTAAGCTCCCAATGTTGTGTACGCCAATCTGTAATGTAGCAGTTTTCTTAGAGGTGTTAGTGTACTACAGTTACAGGTATATAGTTAATTCAGCCCCACTATTGGAAGCGCCAATCTGTAACGTAACGCAGTGAGGTATATTAGAGTTATATTATATGCCCAACGTTGGGCGCCAATCTGTACGTAGCGGTTTTTGTAGAGGTTTTAGCGAAAACTTTGTATGTTGCTTATTGGGTGTTCGTCTTATTTAATTAAGCTCCCAATGTTGTGTACGCCAATCTGTAATGTAGCAGTTTTCTTAGAGGTGTTAGTGTACTACAGTTACAGGTATATTGTTAATTCAGCCCCACTATTGTAAGCGCCAATCTGTAACGTACTGCCTTGAGATATTAAAGTTTCCGTCTCTCCGCAGTCGCCACTTATGAATTATAATAACTGAAGTTTAAAAAATAAAGTATTTTGTAATGTTACTCAATCTAAGCAGAAATCGAGAGTGTGTGATTTGGGGTCAAGTAGGGAAGTTGTTCAGCCTTATGAGGAAGAGAGAGTAAGTACCGATTATTTACACTCGGTTTAGGCGATTTCGGAATTTTTTCAAATTGTTCGCTGTGATTTAAATCAGCTGATTGTGAGACGAGTTTCCACACATAGTTCAACCAGCCTACCCTATGGCGAAATATGACTCAATGTATCAATCTCTTCTATTTTGTGCTGAAATCTATTACAACTACCCACTACAAAAAATATAACACATTTTTATTATTCAATATCATTTTTCAATAATATTTATTAATTATATTATTGTTTTTTTGTTTTCCTGCCACCAAAATACAAGTATCACAATCGATCTTTACTTAATTAAAACATAATATCGACTTCCTAGAATAAACATGGAATTGTCAAAAGAAAAAAACATATATGGTTTTGTTTACCAAATTTTATACTATTTTTTAAAACATCAATCAATATATAATTCTTTTTATTTCCCCAGGGTTAAGGGTAAGTTCTTTTTGTTATGAGATGGTCAGAAATGGATAATTACTAAGCTTTACTAATACTGAAAAAATATTAAATAAATTTGTTTATTTTTCCGTTTAGTATGTAGTTCCAGAAATGTCCGTAAGAGAGCAGCGTGCGTTTGTTTACTTTAGAACATGTGATTAATTTTGACTAGTTTTTGTGTTCTATATAACCATTCGGAATGCGTTTTCTTCGTCAACTATTAAACTAAATGTTTATATTACCTCTCTTCTTATAGTTCATACTGGAAGGAAGCCTTTTCTCTAGTGAGGTCCGTCTTGAGTTGTAATTTCATTACCGTCTGGCCCATATTCTATCGTCAACTTGAAACATCACGAAACTAGGCCGAATCATCAGAAGGGTTTTCTTTCACAGTTTATTATGGAGTATAATCCTTTAATTTTGATAAATAAGTTATGATTATATAGAGTTCATATTGCTTTTTAATTTTGTACTAATTTTACACTTCTCCCAAGTTTCAAAAAGGATATTTTAATAGAATTGTGGTAGCATCATTTTGTCAACTCGCCAGGTTTAATTTCCAAATTTTATTATTAACAATACTTGTTATTCTCGTCACTCTTAGTAACCCAAAATATTTTTATTATACAGGCATTTTGTAATTATTATAAATTTACATTTTATTTACCGAAAAGTAATTCTTTTTAATTCCGGTTTCTTTTCCAATTTGGTTTACATAAGTGGTTTCTGTTCATTTTCTTATGACCTGGTATATAAGTATTTAATATTTTTATTATCTCTAAATGAATTTATATAGTATTTATTAATCTCTCATAGTATTCCTACACTGCACTACTTCCTGTTGTCATTTCCCTCATATAGTATTATTTTAATTTTTTATTATCCTTTGATATTTAAACTTTCTATGATTTTTTAAAACGAACCCTGGGTTATCTTATATTATAACACAAATATTTTAAAAAATATAACATTAACTTAGGTATTACAATTGGTTGTCTACACAATATAAATATTACAATAAATTAATAAAAATACAGAATCAGTTAGTAGCATTATAGTCTACTATCATAGTTTTATAATTCCCAAACCTACAGCACAATTCTGTAATAAGTTACCTTCACTTTCACTTTTTACCTCAATGGGTACACTATAACTCACTTCTCACTGTATATCACGCGAATTGTTTATAATGTTTAGTGATATACTTTAATTTAGAGCTAGTTATAGGTTACCCATTTCTGACCTTTATGTTCTTACATGATTTAATTTATTGGGACCGGGTTATGTAACGTTACATAAAGCCCCCCCACTAGAACAAATTTATTTTAGTTTAACTCGTTTATTAAAAATAAATTGTTGATTGGTTCAATTCTCCTAATAGTCTTGGCTTTATTTTCATAATAGTGTTTCATTTCCGACTGATTATACACTGACTGGTATTTCAGACTGATGGTAATTGCTGTTTTCTTACTCTACTCTCTCTCTCTTGGAGGCAAATTCATCAATTATTTATTTCTGGGTAGTGGTACTTCCACATTTTATTTGATAAGGACTGGTCACACTAATCATATTAAACTTGTTTTAACACTCATTTCTATTTACTTCTATAAATTCGCTTTATCAATTAAGCTTCGGTCTGCTATCTTCCTTCTATTTTCTTCATCTATACTTCTGGAATCTAATATCACTCTTTTCAGCTATTTTATAATTATTATCCCTTAAATATTTAATTTCCCTAACATTTTTCCCTATACTGTGCGGTGGTACCAGTCGGGTGGCCACTCTGGGTCCATACTCCTCTGTCCATCCTTACACCTTCTGAGACCAGGGGAACATCATCCCTGCTCATAAAAATTATTGCCGGAACATTTCTACGGTCAATACATAAAAATAAAAAACTTATAAGTAGTAGTCAATTAGCGACTAGTACTAAACACTTTTGGGATTCTTCATACTGTAGCTGTTTGCATTTATTTATATATTTCTTCTTCTCCTTGATTCCTTCTTCTTTTCCATTAACTAATAGCATATAACGTTATTGATAGGCCTTATGTTAAAATTCTTTTGACTTTACTTCTTGTGACATATTTCTCCGTATCATTTCTTCTTATCTAATCTTCAATTCCGAGAAATTCTAATTATTGTATTAATTATCATCCTCCTTCAGTTTCCTTGGAGTCATTAAATTATTCTTTATTCTTCTTATCTGAGCACATTACCATCAATTGTTTTTGTTCATTTAATTTTTCTTCTGTTTGTTACCATTAAAAATATTACTTTTTCCTATTATTTCATTTTAAATCAATTCTTTATAACTCTTATTTACTAATCATTTCTTATTTTTTGTTAAATTAAATGGTTTCGAAATATCTTAAGTAAGTTGTACTTACATACTTTTAGAATTTTGGGGTTTTAGTCTCTTCATTTTAAATTATATGGTTTCAAAATAACTTGAGTAAGATGTCCTTACATGATTTTAGAATTTTGGGGTTTTATTCCGCTATTCAATGGGTTGCTGGGTCGGTTTTCAGAATTTCAGTCCCCTTTTCTGGTTGGTTATTGTTTAGTTTAACCATGGTCCATTAATTCAGGTACTCCCTTTACTCGAATTACTGGGGTATTCATAATGATTTTGGTATTTGTTATATACCTCTCTTTCACCTGGCATCGTAACTCAGCTGATACTAAGTCTTCATAGAAGTCACAGTTTTCCGTCATAGTTCGTTCTTTTTTAACTAATAAGTATTTTACCTCCTCTAACATAACATAGTTGCTCATATTTAATCTCATTTCATTCCCTTTTACCTCTGGATGATTTACCAAAATGTTTAATGATATATTCCGTCTTGATGATCTGACTAATAAATCTTCTGATGCACTTCAATCGTCGACACATTTAACTGGGATGTAAACTTAATTAACTCCCTCTGTTCGTTAATTGGAAGGTTGAATACATTAATTAATCCACCTGTAATCATCTCCCATTCTTCCTTGGTATTTATTATTCTCTTTCTACATGTTTTTATTATTTTCTTGGTCTTCTTTTCCACGGTTTGAACATCCTTTTTGTTGTGGCTATTTTTATTTTCAGATGGCATTACACCTTGGTATTCTGTAATTTCTATTTCCTTCCTACTCTCTTCTGTATTCGGACTTACTTTAATACCTTCTGAAGTGCTGTCTGATGTTTCATCCAAATTCTTGACACTATGGTCCATTTGTTTATTTGTCTCCTCCTTATATGTATCTGCTTTTTGGCTAAGTGTATTAACATTTTCAAACTTCTCTCCGAACGTTTCCCATATCTCCTTATTGAACTTCTCCATCTTACCCTCAAATTGTTTTAAATTCTTATTATTCTCTTCAAATTTTGCATTCATCTCTTCCCTTTGTCCTTCAACAGTTTATTGTATTGTTCATTCATGGTTTGTTTGATATTTCCATGAATGGTCTCTATTTTTTCATTTAGTTGTTTGACTAAACTTTCCTGAATGCTATCTATTTTCTCATTGGTCTGTCTATTTTGTTCCTCCTGTTTCTTAAAATTCTCCTTATTTTCCTCATTGGTTTGTTTCAAGGCATCCTCCTGTTTTCTAAAATTTTCATCTATTTTGTTATTGGTTTGCTTTGAAGTTTCATCCTGTTTTCTAAATTGTTCATTAGTTTGTTTATTCTGTTCCTTAAATTGTTCTGCTATAAATTTCATCATGTCTTGCCAATTAGGTTCTTCTCTGGCTACCGCTTTGTCTGGTTGGTCCCCTTGGGCATCCTCTTCCACTATTTCCTTTTCCGGGTCCATAACTACTTCGGTTTCTTCTTTATCACCTGTCGGTTGGTCCATTTCACTGTCCGTGACTAATTCTATTTCTTGTTCCTGTCCACCTTCTTCCTTCTCCTTTTCTTCTGCCCTCTTCTTCGATTTGCCTCGGATATTACGCATTTCTTGTTTTCTCATAACTGCCGACGATAATTAGATTTTTTGGTATATTAATTTATTAAATATATCAAAATTCTTTTCTAATTACAGCCCTTTTACGTTGAGCACCAATCTGTAACGTAGCGGTTTTTGTAGAGGTTTTAGCGAAAACTTTGTATGTTGCTTATTGGGTGTTCGTCTTATTTAATTAAGCTCCCAATGTTGTGTACGCCAATCTGTAATGTAGCAGTTTTCTTAGAGGTGTTAGTGTACTACAGTTACAGGTATATAGTTAATTCAGCCCCACTATTGGAAGCGCCAATCTGTAACGTAACGCAGTGAGGTATATTAGAGTTATATTATATGCCCAACGTTGGGCGCCAATCTGTACGTAGCGGTTTTTGTAGAGGTTTTAGCGAAAACTTTGTATGTTGCTTATTGGGTGTTCGTCTTATTTAATTAAGCTCATAATGTTGTGTACGCCAATCTGTAATGTAGCAGTTTTCTTAGAGGTGTTAGTGTACTACAGTTACAGGTATATTGTTAATTCAGCCCCACTATTGTAAGCGCCAATCTGTAACGTACTGCCTTGAGATATTAAAGTTTCCGCCTCTCCGCAGTCGCCACTTATGAATTATAATAACTGAAGTTTAAAAAATAAAGTATTTTGTAATGTTACTCAATCTAAGCAGAAATCGAGAGTGTGTGATTTGGGGTCAAGTAGGGAAGTTGTTCAGCCTTATGAGGAAGAGAGAGTAAGTACCGATTATTTACACTCGGTTTAGTCGATTTCGGAATTTTTTCAAATTGTTCGCTGTGATTTCAGCTGATTGTGAGACGAGTTTCCACACATAGTTCAACCAGCCTACACTATGGCGAAATATCACCCAATGTATCAATCTTTTCTCTTTTGTGCTAAAATCTATTACAACTACCCACTACAAAAAATATAACACATTTTTATTATTCAATATCATTTTTCAATAATATTTATTAATTATATTAGGTTTTTTTGTTTTCCTGCCACCAAAATACAAGTATCACAATCGATCTTTACTTAATTAAAACATAATATCGACTTCCTAGAATAAACATGGAATTGTCAAAAGAAAAAAACATATATGGTTTTGTTTACCAAATTTTATACTATTTTTTAAAACATCAATCAATATATAATTCTTTTTATTTCCCCAGGGTTAAGGGTAAGTTCTTTTTGTTATGAGATGGTCAGAAATGGATAATTACTAAGCTTTACTAATACTGAAAAAATATTAAATAAATTTGTTTATTTTTCCGTTTAGTATGTAGTTCCAGAAATGTCCGTAAGAGAGCAGCGTGCGTTTGTTTACTTTAGAACATGTGATTAATTTTGACTAGTTTTTGTGTTCTATATAACCATTCGGAATGCGTTTTCTTCGTCAACTATTAAACTAAATGTTTATATTACCTCTCTTCTTATAGTTCTTACTGGAAGGAAGCCTTTTCTCTAGTGAGGTCCGTCTTGAGTTGTAATTTCATTACCGTCTGGCCCATATTCTATCGTCAACTTGAAACATCACGAAACTAGGCCGAATCATCAGAAGGGTTTTCTTTCACAGTTTATTATGGAGTATAATCCTTCAATTTTGATAAATAAGGTATGATTATATAGAGTTCATATTGCTTTTTAATTTTGTACTAATTTTACACTTCTCCCAAGTTTCAAAAAGGATATTTTAATAGAACTGTGGTAGCATCATTTTGTCAACTCGCCAGGTTTAATTTCCAAATTTTATTATTAACAATACTTGTTATTCTCGTCACTCTTAGTAACCCAAAATATTTTTATTATACAGGCAGTTTGTAATTATTATAAATTTATATTTTATTTACCGAAAAATAATTCTTTTTAATTCCGGTTTCTTTACCAATTTGGTTTACATAAGAGGTTTCTGTTCATTTTCTTATGACCTGGTATATAAGTATTTAATATTTTTATTATCTCTAAATGAATTTATATAGTATTTATTAGTCTCTCATAGTATTCCTACACTGCACTACTTCCTGTTGCCATTTCCCTCATATAGTATTATTTTAATTTTTTATTATCCTTTGATATTTAAACTTTTTATGTTTTTTTAAAACGAACCCTGGGTTATCTTA
The DNA here is from genome assembly GCA_034769895.1 of Magicicada septendecula. Taxonomy (NCBI): domain Eukaryota; kingdom Metazoa; phylum Arthropoda; class Insecta; order Hemiptera; family Cicadidae; genus Magicicada; species Magicicada septendecula. Next base: position 250,279,104 of record CM068372.1, read on the forward strand.
TATTATAACACAAATATTTGAAAAAATATAACATTAACTTAGGTATTACAATTGGTTGTCTACACAATATAAATATTACAATAAATTAATAAAAATACAGAATCAGTTAGTAGCATTATAGTCTACTATCATAGTTTTATAATTCCCAAACCTACAGCACAATTCTGTAATAAGTTACCTTCACTTTCACTTTTTACCTCAATGGGTACACTATAACTCACTTCTCACTGTATATCACTCGAATTGTTTATAATGTTTAGTGATATACTTTAATTTAGAGCTAGTTATAGGTTACCCATTTCTGACCTTTATGTTCTTACATGATTTAATTTATTGGGACCGGGTTATGTAACGTTACATAAAGCCCCCCCACTAGAACAAATTTATTTTAGTTTAACTCGTTTATTAAAAATAAATTGTTGATTGGTTCAATTCTCCTAATAGTCTTGGCTTTATTTTCATAATAGTGTTTCATTTCCGACTGATTATACACTGACTGGTAATTCAGACTGATGGTAATTGCTGTTTTCTTACTCTACTCTCTCTCTCTTGGAGGCAAATTCATCAATTATTTATTTCTGGGTAGTGGTACTTCCACATTTTATTTGATAAGGACTGGTCACACTAATCATATTAAACTTGTTTTAACACTCATTTCTATTTACTTCTATAAATTCGCTTTATCAATTAAGCTTCGGTCTGCTATCTTCCTTCTATTTTCTTCATCTATACTTCTGGAATCTAATATCACTCTTTTCAGCTATTTTATAATTATTATCCCTTAAATATTTAATTTCCCTAACATTTTTCCCTATACTGTGCGGTGGTACCAGTCGGGTGGCCACTCTGGGTCCATACTCCTCTGTCCATCCTTACACCTTCTGAGACCAGGGGAACATCATCCCTGCTCATAAAAATTATTGCCGGAACATTTCTACGGTCAATACATAAAAATAAAAAACTTATAAGTAGTAGTCAATTAGCGACTAGTACTAAACACTTTTGGGATTCTTCATACTGTAGCTGTTTGCATTTATTTATATATTTCTTCTTCTCCTTGATTCCTTCTTCTTTTCCATTAACTAATAGCATCTAACATTATTGATAGGCCTTATGTTAAAATTCTTTTGACTTTACTTCTTGTGACATATTTCTCCGTATCATTTCTTCTTATCTAATCTTCAATTCCGAGAAATTCTAATTATTGTATTAATTATCATCCTCCTTCAGTTTCCTTGGAGTCATTAAATTATTCTTTATTCTTCTTATCTGAGCACATTACCATCAATTGTTTTTGTTCATTTAATTTTTCTTCTGTTTGTTACCATTAAAAATATTACTTTTTCCTATTATTTCATTTTAAATCAATTCTTTATAACTCTTATTTACTAATCATTTCTTATTTTTTGTTAAATTAAATGGTTTCGAAATATCTTAAGTAAGTTGTACTTACATACTTTTAGAATTTTGGGGTTTTAGTCTCTTCATTTTAAATTATATGGTTTCAAAATAACTTGAGTAAGATGTCCTTACATGATTTTAGAATTTTGGGGTTTTATTCCGCTATTCAATGGGTTGCTGGGTCGGTTTTCAGAATTTCAGTCCCCTTTTCTGGTTGGTTATTGTTTAGTTTAACCATGGTCCATTAATTCAGGTACTCCCTTTACTCGAATTACTGGGGTATTCATAATGATTTTGGTATTTGTTATATACCTCTCTTTCACCTGGCATCGTAACTCAGCTGATACTAAGTCTTCATAGAAGTCACAGTTTTCCGTCATAGTTCGTTCTTTTTTAACTAATAAGTATTTTACCTCCTCTAACATAACATAGTTGCTCATATTTAATCTCATTTCATTCCCTTTTACCTCTGGATGTTTTACCAAAATATTTAATGATATATTCCGTCTTGATGATCTGTTTAATATCTTCTGATGCACTTCAATCGTCGACACATTTAACTGGGATGTAAACTTAATTTAACTCCCTCTGTTCGTTAATTGGAAGGTTGAATACATTAATTAATCCACCTGTAATCATCTCCCATTCTTCCTTGGTATTTATTATTCTCTTTCTACATGTTTTTATTATTTTCTTGGTCTTCTTTTCCACGGTTTGAACATCCTTTTTGTTGTGGCTATTTTTATTTTCAGATGGCATTACACCTTGGTATTCTGTAATTTCTATTTCCTTCCTACTCTCTTCTGTATTCGGACTTACTTTAATACCTTCTGAAGTGCTGTCTGATGTTTCATCCAAATTCTTGACACTATGGTCCATTTGTTTATTTGTCTCCTCCTTGTATGTATCTGCTTTTTGGCTAAGTGTATTAACATTTTCAAACTTCTCTCCGAAAGTTTCCCATATCTCCTTATTGAACTTCTCCATCTTACCCTCAAATTGTTTTAAATTCTTATTATTCTCTTCAAATTTTGCATTCATCTCTTCCCTTTGTCCTTCAACAGTTTATTGTATTGTTCATTCATGGTTTGTTTGATATTTCCATGAATGGTCTCTATTTTTTCATTTAGTTGTTTGACTAAACTTTCCTGAATGCTATCTATTTTCTCATTGGTCTGTCTATTTTGTTCCTCCTGTTTCTTAAAATTCTCCTTATTTTCCTCATTGGTTTGTTTCAAGGCTTCCTCCTGTTTTCTAAAATTTTCATCTATTTTGTTATTGGTTTGCTTTGAAGTTTCCTCCTGTTTTCTAAATTGTTCATTAGTTTGTTTATTCTGTTCCTTAAATTGTTCTGCCATAAAATTCATCATGTCTTGCCAATTAGGTTCTTCTCTGGCTACCGCTTTGTCTGGTTGGTCCCCTTGGGCATCCTCTTCCACTATTTCCTTTTCCGGGTCCATAACTACTTCGGTTTCTTCTTTATCACCTGTCGGTTGGTCCATTTCACTGTCCGTGACTAATTCTATTTCTTGTTCCTGTCCACCTTCTTCCTTCTCCTTTTCTTCTGCCCTCTTCTTCGATTTGCCTCGGATATTACGCATTTCTTGTTTTCTCATAACTGCCGACGATAATTAGATTTTTTGGTATATTAATTTATTAAATATATCAAAATTCTTTTCTAATTACAGCCCTTTTACGTTGAGCACCAATCTGTAACGTAGCGGTTTTTGTAGAGGTTTTAGCGAAAACTTTGTATGTTGCTTATTGGGTGTTCGTCTTATTTAATTAAGCTCCCAATGTTGTGTACGCCAATCTGTAATGTAGCAGTTTTCTTAGAGGTGTTAGTGTACTACAGTTACAGGTATATAGTTAATTCAGCCCCACTATTGGAAGCGCCAATCTGTAACGTAACGCAGTGAGGTATATTAGAGTTATATTATATGCCCAACTTTGGGCGCCAATCTGTACGTAGCGGTTTTTGTAGAGGTTTTAGCGAAAACTTTGTATGTTGCTTATTGGGTGTTCGTCTTATTTAATTAAGCTCCCAATGTTGTGTACGCCAATCTGTAATGTAGCAGTTTTCTTAGAGGTGTTAGTGTACTACAGTTACAGGTATATTGTTAATTCAGCCCCACTATTGTAAGCGCCAATCTGTAACGTACTGCCTTGAGATATTAAAGTTTCCGCCTCTCCGCAGTCGCCACTTATGAATTATAATAACTGAAGTTTAAAAAATAAAGTATTTTGTAATGTTACTCAATCTAAGCAGAAATCGAGAGTGTGTGATTTGGGGTCAAGTAGGGAAGTTGTTCAGCCTTATGAGGAAGAGAGAGTAAGTACCGATTATTTACACTCGGTTTAGTCGATTTCGGAATTTTTTCAAATTGTTCGCTGTGATTTCAGCTGATTGTAAGACGAGTTTCCACACATAGTTCAACCAGCCTACCCTATGGCGAAATATGACCCAATGTATCAATCTCTTCTCTTTTGTGCTAAAATCTATTACAACTACCCACTACAAAAAATATAACACATTTTTATTATTCAATATCATTTTTCAATAATATTTATTAATTATATTATTGTTTTTTTGTTTTCCTGCCACCAAAATACAAGTATCACAATCGATCTTTACTTAATTAAAACATAATATCGACTTCCTCGAATAAACATGGAATTGTCAAAAGAAAAAAACATATATGGTTTTGTTTACCAAATTTTATACTATTTTTTAAAACATCAATCAATATATAATTCTTTTTATTTCCCCAGGGTTAAGGGTAAGTTCTTTTTGTTATGAGATGGTCAGAAATGGATAATTACTAAGCTTTACTAATACTGAAAAAATATTAAATAAATTTGTTTATTTTTCCGTTTAGTATGTAGTTCCAGAAATGTCCGTAAGAGATCAGCGTGCGTTTGTTTACTTTAGAACATGTGATTAATTTTGACTAGTTTTTGTGTTCTATATAACCATTCGGAATGCGTTTTCTTCGTCAACTATTAAACTAAATGTTTATATTACCTCTCTTCTTATAGTTCTTACTGGAAGGAAGCCTTTTCTCTAGTGAGGTCCGTCTTGAGTTGTAATTTCATTACCGTCTGGCCCATATTCTATCGTCAACTTGAAACATCACGAAACTAGGCCGAATCATCAGAAGGGTTTTCTTTCACAGTTTATTATGGAGTATAATCCTTTAATTTTGATAAATAAGGTATGATTATATAGAGTTCATATTGCTTTTTAATTTTGTACTAATTTTACACTTCTCCCAAGTTTCAAAAAGGATATTTTAATAGAATTGTGGTAGCATCATTTTGTCAACTCGCCAGGTTTAATTTCCAAATTTTATTATTAACAATACTTGTTATTCTCGTCACTCTTAGTAACCCAAAATATTTTTATTATACAGGCAGTTTGTAATTATTATAAATTTATATTTTATTTACCGAAAAATAATTCTTTTTAATTCCGGTTTCTTTACCAATTTGGTTTACATAAGTGGTTTCTGTTCATTTTCTTATGACCTGGTATATAAGTATTTAATATTTTTATTATCTCTAAATGAATTTATATAGTATTTATTAGTCTCTCATAGTATTCCTACACTGCACTACTTCCTGTTGCCATTTCCCTCATATAGTATTATTTTAATTTTTTATTATCCTTTGATATTTAAACTTTTTATGTTTTTTTAAAACGAACCCTGGGTTATCTTATATTATAACACAAATATTTGAAAAAATATAACATTAACTTAGGTATTACAATTGGTTGTCTACACAATATAAATATTACAATAAATTAATAAAAATACAGAATCAGTTAGTAGCATTATAGTCTACTATCATAGTTTTATAATTCCCAAACCTACAGCACAATTCTGTAATAAGTTACCTTCACTTTCACTTTTTACCTCAATGGGTACACTATAACTCACTTCTCACTGTATATCACTCGAATTGTTTATAATGTTTAGTGATATACTTTAATTTAGAGCTAGTTATAGGTTACCCATTTCTGACCTTTATGTTCTTACATGATTTAATTTATTGGGACCGGGTTATGTAACGTTACATAAAGCCCCCCCACTAGAACAAATTTATTTTAGTTTAACTCGTTTATTAAAAATAAATTGTTGATTGGTTCAATTCTCCTAATAGTCTTGGCTTTATTTTCATAATAGTGTTTCATTTCCGACTGATTATACACTGACTGGTAATTCAGACTGATGGTAATTGCTGTTTTCTTACTCTACTCTCTCTCTCTTGGAGGCAAATTCATCAATTATTTATTTCTGGGTAGTGGTACTTCCACATTTTATTTGATAAGGACTGGTCACACTAATCATATTAAACTTGTTTTAACACTCATTTCTATTTACTTCTATAAATTCGCTTTATCAATTAAGCTTCGGTCTGCTATCTTCCTTCTATTTTCTTCATCTATACTTCTGGAATCTAATATCACTCTTTTCAGCTATTTTATAATTATTATCCCTTAAATATTTAATTTCCCTAACATTTTTCCCTATACTGTGCGGTGGTACCAGTCGGGTGGCCACTCTGGGTCCATACTCCTCTGTCCATCCTTACACCTTCTGAGACCAGGGGAACATCATCCCTGCTCATAAAAATTATTGCCGGAACATTTCTACGGTCAATACATAAAAATAAAAAACTTATAAGTAGTAGTCAATTAGCGACTAGTACTAAACACTTTTGGGATTCTTCATACTGTAGCTGTTTGCATTTATTTATATATTTCTTCTTCTCCTTGATTCCTTCTTCTTTTCCATTAACTAATAGCATATAACATTATTGATAGGCCTTATGTTAAAATTCTTTTGACTTTACTTCTTGTGACATATTTCTCCGTATCATTTCTTCTTATCTAATCTTCAATTCCGAGAAATTCTAATTATTGTATTAATTATCATCCTCCTTCAGTTTCCTTGGAGTCATTAAATTATTCTTTATTCTTCTTATCTGAGCACATTACCATCAATTGTTTTTGTTCATTTAATTTTTCTTCTGTTTGTTACCATTAAAAATATTACTTTTTCCTATTATTTCATTTTAAATCAATTCTTTATAACTCTTATTTACTAATCATTTCTTATTTTTTGTTAAATTAAATGGTTTCGAAATATCTTAAGTAAGTTGTACTTACATACTTTTAGAATTTTGGGGTTTTAGTCTCTTCATTTTAAATTATATGGTTTCAAAATAACTTGAGTAAGATGTCCTTACATGATTTTAGAATTTTGGGGTTTTATTCCGCTATTCAATGGGTTGCTGGTTCGGTTTTCAGAATTTCAGTCCCCTTTTCTGGTTGGTTATTGTTTAGTTTAACCATGGTCCATTAATTCAGGTACTCCCTTTACTCGAATTACTGGGGTATTCATAATGATTTTGGTATTTGTTATATACCTCTCTTTCACCTGGCATCGTAACTCAGCTGATACCAAGTCTTCATAGAAGTCACAGTTTTCCGTCATAGTTCGTTCTTTTTTAACTAATAAGTATTTTACCTCCTCTAACATAACATAGTTGCTCATATTTAATCTCATTTCATTCTCTTTTACCTCTGGATGATTTACCAAAATGTTTAATGATATATTCCGTCTTGATGATCTGACTAATATCTTCTGATGCACTTCAATCGTCGACACATTTAACTGGGATGTAAACTTAATTTAACTCCCTCTGTTCGTTAATTGGAAGGTTGAATACATTAATTAATCCACCTGTAATCATCTCCCATTCTTCCTTGGTATTTATTATTCTCTTTCTACATGTTTTTATTATTTTCTTGGTCTTCTTTTCCACGGTTTGAACATCCTTTTTGTTGTGGCTATTTTTATTTTCAGATGGCATTACACCTTGGTATTCTGTAATTTCTATTTCCTTCCTACTCTCTTCTGTATTCGGACTTACTTTAATACCTTCTGAAGTGCTGTCTGATGTTTCATCCAAATTCTTGACACTATGGTCCATTTGTTTATTTGTCTCCTCCTTGTATGTATCTGCTTTTTGGCTAAGTGTATTAACATTTTCAAACTTCTCTCCGAAAGTTTCCCATATCTCCTTATTGAACTTCTCCATCTTACCCTCAAATTGTTTTAAATTCTTATTATTCTCTTCAAATTTTGCATTCATCTCTTCCCTTTGTCCTTCAACAGTTTATTGTATTGTTCATTCATGGTTTGTTTGATATTTCCATGAATGGTCTCTATTTTTTCATTTAGTTGTTTGACTAAACTTTCCTGAATGCTATCTATTTTCTCATTGGTCTGTCTATTTTGTTCCTCCTGTTTCTTAAAATTCTCCTTATTTTCCTCATTGGTTTGTTTCAAGGCTTCCTCCTGTTTTCTAAAATTTTCATCTATTTTGTTATTGGTTTGCTTTGAAGTTTCCTCCTGTTTTCTAAATTGTTCATTAGTTTGTTTATTCTGTTCCTTAAATTGTTCTGCCATAAATTTCATCATGTCTTGCCAATTAGGTTCTTCTCTGGCTACCGCTTTGTCTGGTTGGTCCCCTTGGGCATCCTCTTCCACTATTTCCTTTTCCGGGTCCATAACTACTTCGGTTTCTTCTTTATCACCTGTCGGTTGGTCCATTTCACTGTCCGTGACTAATTCTATTTCTTGTTCCTGTCCACCTTCTTCCTTCTCCTTTTCTTCTGCCCTCTTCTTCGATTTGCCTCGGATATTACGCATTTCTTGTTTTCTCATAACTGCCGACGATAATTAGATTTTTTGGTATATTAATTTATTAAATATATCAAAATTCTTTTCTAATTACAGCCCTTTTACGTTGAGCGCCAATCTGTAACGTAGCGGTTTTTGTAGAGGTTTTAGCGAAAACTTTGTATGTTGCTTATTGGGTGTTCGTCTTATTTAATTAAGCTCCCAATGTTGTGTACGCCAATCTGTAATGTAGCAGTTTTCTTAGAGGTGTTAGTGTACTACAGTTACAGGTATATAGTTAATTCAGCCCCACTATTGGAAGCGCCAATCTGTAACGTAACGCAGTGAGTTATAGTAGAGTTATATTATATGCCCCACGTTGGGCGCCAATCTGTAACGTAGCGGTTTTAGTAGAGGTTTTAGCGAAAACTTTGTATGTTGCTTATTGGGTGTTCGTCTTATTTAATTAAGCTCCCAATGTTGTGTACGCCAATCTGTAATGTAGCAGTTTTCTTAGAGGTGTTAGTGTACTACAGTTACAGGTATATTGTTAATTCAGCCCCACTATTGTAAGCGCCAATCTGTAACGTACTGCCTTGAGATATTAAAGTTTCCGCCTCTCCGCAGTCGCCACTTATGAATTATAATAACTGAAGTTTAAAAAATAAAGTATTTTGTAATGTTACTCAATCTAAGCAGAAATCGAGAGTGTGTGATTTGGGGTCAAGTAGGGAAGTTGTTCAGCCTTATGAGGAAGAGAGAGTAAGTACCGATTATTTACACTCGGTTTAGGCGATTTCGGAATTTTTTCAAATTGTTCGCTGTGATTTCAGCTGATTGTGAGACGAGTTTCCACACATAGTTCAACCAGCCTACCCTATGGCGAAATATGACCCAATGTATCAATCTCTTCTCTTTTGTGCTAAAATCTATTACAACTACCCACTACAAAAAATATAACACATTTTTATTATTCAATATCATTTTTCAATAATATTTATTAATTATATTATTGTTTTTTTGTTTTCCTGCCACCAAAATACAAGTATCACAATCGATCTTTACTTAATTAAAACATAATATCGACTTCCTCGAATAAACATGGAATTGTCAAAAGAAAAAAACATATATGGTTTTGTTTACCAAATTTTATACTATTTTTTAAAACATCAATCAATATATAATTCTTTTTATTTCCCCAGGGTTAAGGGTAAGTTCTTTTTGTTATGAGATGGTCAGAAATGGATAATTACTAAGCTTTACTAATACTGAAAAAATATTAAATAAATTTGTTTATTTTTCCGTTTAGTATGTAGTTCCAGAAATGTCCGTAAGAGAGCAGCGTGCGTTTGTTTACTTTAGAACATGTGATTAATTTTGACTAGTTTTTGTGTTCTATATAACCATTCGGAATGCGTTTTCTTCGTCAACTATTAAACTAAATGTTTATATTACCTCTCTTCTTATAGTTCTTACTGGAAGGAAGCCTTTTCTCTAGTGAGGTCCGTCTTGAGTTGTAATTTCATTACCGTCTGGCCCATATTCTATCGTCAACTTGAAACATCACGAAACTAGGCCGAATCATCAGAAGGGTTTTCTTTCACAGTTTATTATGGAGTATAATCCTTTAATTTTGATAAATAAGGTATGATTATATAGAGTTCATATTGCTTTTTAATTTTGTACTAATTTTACACTTCTCCCAAGTTTCAAAAAGGATATTTTAATAGAATTGTGGTAGCATCATTTTGTCAACTCGCCAGGTTTAATTTCCAAATTTTATTATTAACAATACTTGTTATTCTCGTCACTCTTAGTAACCCAAAATATTTTTATTATACAGGCAGTTTGTAATTATTATAAATTTATATTTTATTTACCGAAAAATAATTCTTTTTAATTCCGGTTTCTTTACCAATTTGGTTTACATAAGTGGTTTCTGTTCATTTTCTTATGACCTGGTATATAAGTATTTAATATTTTTATTATCTCTAAATGAATTTATATAGTATTTATTAGTCTCTCATAGTATTCCTACACTGCACTACTTCCTGTTGCCATTTCCCTCATATAGTATTATTTTAATTTTTTATTATCCTTTGATATTTAAACTTTTTATGTTTTTTTAAAACGAACCCTGGGTTATCTTATATTATAACACAAATATTTGAAAAAATATAACATTAACTTAGGTATTACAATTGGTTGTCTACACAATATAAATATTACAATAAATTAATAAAAATACAGAATCAGTTAGTAGCATTATAGTCTACTATCATAGTTTTATAATTCCCAAACCTACAGCACAATTCTGTAATAAGTTACCTTCACTTTCACTTTTTACCTCAATGGGTACACTATAACTCACTTCTCACTGTATATCACGCGAATTGTTTATAATGTTTAGTGATATACTTTAATTTAGAGCTAGTTATAGGTTACCCATTTCTGACCTTTATGTTCTTACATGATTTAATTTATTGGGACCGGGTTATGTAACGTTACATAAAGCCCCCCCACTAGAACAAATTTATTTTAGTTTAACTCGTTTATTAAAAATAAATTGTTGATTGGTTCAATTCTCCTAATAGTCTTGGCTTTATTTTCATAATAGTGTTTCATTTCCGACTGATTATACACTGACTGGTAATTCAGACTGATGGTAATTGCTGTTTTCTTACTCTACTCTCTCTCTCTTGGAGGCAAATTCATCAATTATTTATTTCTGGGTAGTGGTACTTCCACATTTTATTTGATAAGGACTGGTCACACTAATCATATTAAACTTGTTTTAACACTCATTTCTATTTACTTCTATAAATTCGCTTTATCAATTAAGCTTCGGTCTGCTATCTTCCTTCTATTTTCTTCATCTATACTTCTGGAATCTAATATCACTCTTTTCAGCTATTTTATAATTATTATCCCTTAAATATTTAATTTCCCTAACATTTTTCCCTATACTGTGCGGTGGTACCAGTCGGGTGGCCACTCTGGGTCCATACTCCTCTGTCCATCCTTACACCTTCTGAGACCAGGGGAACATCATCCCTGCTCATAAAAATTATTGCCGGAACATTTCTACGGTCAATACATAAAAATAAAAAACTTATAAGTAGTAGTCAATTAGCGACTAGTACTAAACACTTTTGGGATTCTTCATACTGTAGCTGTTTGCATTTATTTATATATTTCTTCTTCTCCTTGATTCCTTCTTCTTTTCCATTAACTAATAGCATATAACATTATTGATAGGCCTTATGTTAAAATTCTTTTGACTTTACTTCTTGTGACATATTTCTCCGTATCATTTCTTCTTATCTAATCTTCAATTCCGAGAAATTCTAATTATTGTATTAATTATCATCCTCCTTCAGTTTCCTTGGAGTCATTAAATTATTCTTTATTCTTCTTATCTGAGCACATTACCATCAATTGTTTTTGTTCATTTAATTTTTCTTCTGTTTGTTATCATTAAAAATATTACTTTTTCCTATTATTTCATTTTAAATCAATTCTTTATAACTCTTATTTACTAATCATTTCTTATTTTTTGTTAAATTAAATGGTTTCGAAATATCTTAAGTAAGTTGTACTTACATACTTTTAGAATTTTGGGGTTTTAGTCTCTTCATTTTAAATTATATGGTTTCAAAATAACTTGAGTAAGATGTCCTTACATGATTTTAGAATTTTGGGGTTTTATTCCGCTATTCAATGGGTTGCTGGTTCGGTTTTCAGAATTTCAGTCCCCTTTTCTGGTTGGTTATTGTTTAGTTTAACCATGGTCCATTAATTCAGGTACTCCCTTTACTCGAATTACTGGGGTATTCATAATGATTTTGGTATTTGTTATATACCTCTCTTTCACCTGGCATCGTAACTCAGCTGATACCAAGTCTTCATAGAAGTCACAGTTTTCCGTCATAGTTCGTTCTTTTTTAACTAATAAGTATTTTACCTCCTCTAACATAACATAGTTGCTCATATTTAATCTCATTTCATTCTCTTTTACCTCTGGATGATTTACCAAAATGTTTAATGATATATTCCGTCTTGATGATCTGACTAATATCTTCTGATGCACTTCAATCGTCGACACATTTAACTGGGATGTAAACTTAATTTAACTCCCTCTGTTCGTTAATTGGAAGGTTGAATACATTAATTAATCCACCTGTAATCATCTCCCATTCTTCCTTGGTATTTATTATTCTCTTTCTACATGTTTTTATTATTTTCTTGGTCTTCTTTTCCACGGTTTGAACATCCTTTTTGTTGTGGCTATTTTTATTTTCAGATGGCATTACACCTTGGTATTCTGTAATTTCTATTTCCTTCCTACTCTCTTCTGTATTCGGACTTACTTTAATACCTTCTGAAGTGCTGTCTGATGTTTCATCCAAATTCTTGACACTATGGTCCATTTGTTTATTTGTCTCCTCCTTGTATGTATCTGCTTTTTGGCTAAGTGTATTAACATTTTCAAACTTCTCTCCGAAAGTTTCCCATATCTCCTTATTGAACTTCTCCATCTTACCCTCAAATTGTTTTAAATTCTTATTATTCTCTTCAAATTTTGCATTCATCTCTTCCCTTTGTCCTTCAACAGTTTATTGTATTGTTCATTCATGGTTTGTTTGATATTTCCATGAATGGTCTCTATTTTTTCATTTAGTTGTTTGACTAAACTTTCCTGAATGCTATCTATTTTCTCATTGGTCTGTCTATTTTGTTCCTCCTGTTTCTTAAAATTCTCCTTATTTTCCTCATTGGTTTGTTTCAAGGCTTCCTCCTGTTTTCTAAAATTTTCATCTATTTTGTTATTGGTTTGCTTTGAAGTTTCCTCCTGTTTTCTAAATTGTTCATTAGTTTGTTTATTCTGTTCCTTAAATTGTTCTGCCATAAATTTCATCATGTCTTGCCAATTAGGTTCTTCTCTGGCTACCGCTTTGTCTGGTTGGTCCCCTTGGGCATCCTCTTCCACTATTTCCTTTTCCGGGTCCATAACTACTTCGGTTTCTTCTTTATCACCTGTCGGTTGGTCCATTTCACTGTCCGTGACTAATTCTATTTCTTGTTCCTGTCCACCTTCTTCCTTCTCCTTTTCTTCTGCCCTCTTCTTCGATTTGCCTCGGATATTACGCATTTCTTGTTTTCTCATAACTGCCGACGATAATTAGATTTTTTGGTATATTAATTTATTAAATATATCAAAATTCTTTTCTAATTACAGCCCTTTTACGTTGAGCGCCAATCTGTAACGTAGCGGTTTTTGTAGAGGTTTTAGCGAAAACTTTGTATGTTGCTTATTGGGTGTTCGTCTTATTTAATTAAGCTCCCAATGTTGTGTACGCCAATCTGTAATGTAGCAGTTTTCTTAGAGGTGTTAGTGTACTACAGTTACAGGTATATAGTTAATTCAGCCCCACTATTGGAAGCGCCAATTTGTAACGTAACGCAGTGAGTTATAGTAGAGTTATATTATATGCCCCACGTTGGGCGCCAATCTGTAACGTAGCGGTTTTTGTAGAGGTTTTAGCGAAAACTTTGTATGTTGCTTATTGGGTGTTCATCTTATTTAATTAAGCTCCCAATGTTGTGTACGCCAATCTGTAATGTAGCAGTTTTCTTAGAGGTGTTAGTGTACTACAGTTACAGGTATATTGTTAATTCAGCCCCACTATTGTAAGCGCCAATCTGTAACGTACTGCCTTGAGATATTAAAGTTTCCGCCTCTCCGCAGTCGCCACTTATGAATTATAATAACTGAAGTTTAAAAAATAAAGTATTTTGTAATGTTACTCAATCTAAGCAGAAATCGAGAGTGTGTGATTTGGGGTCAAGTAGGGAAGTTGTTCAGCCTTATGAGGAAGAGAGAGTAAGTACCGATTATTTACACTCGGTTTAGGCGATTTCGGAATTTTTTCAAATTGTTCGCTGTGATTTAAATCAGCTGATTGTGAGACGAGTTTCCACACATAGTTCAACCAGCCTACCCTATGGCGAAATATGACCCAATGTATCAATCTCTTCTATTTTGTGCTGAAATCTATTACAACTACCCACTACAAAAAATATAACACATTTTTATTATTCAATATCATTTTTCAATAATATTTATTAATTATATTATTGTTTTTTTGTTTTCCTGCCACCAAAATACAAGTATCACAATCGATCTTTACTTAATTAAAACATAATATCGACTTCCTCGAATAAACATGGAATTGTCAAAAGAAAAAAACATATATGGTTTTGTTTACCAAATTTTATACTATTTTTTAAAACATCAATCAATATATAATTCTTTTTATTTCCCCAGGGTTAAGGGTAAGTTCTTTTTGTTATGAGATGGTCAGAAATGGATAATTACTAAGCTTTACTAATACTGAAAAAATATTAAATAAATTTGTTTATTTTTCCGTTTAGTATGTAGTTCCAGAAATGTCCGTAAGAGAGCAGCGTGCGTTTGTTTACTTTAGAACATGTGATTAATTTTGACTAGTTTTTGTGTTCTATATAACCATTCGGAATGCGTTTTCTTCGTCAACTATTAAACTAAATGTTTATATTACCTCTCTTCTTATAGTTCTTACTGGAAGGAAGCCTTTTCTCTAGTGAGGTCCGTCTTGAGTTGTAATTTCATTACCGTCTGGCCCATATTCTATCGTCAACTTGAAACATCACGAAACTAGGCCGAATCATCAGAAGGGTTTTCTTTCACAGTTTATTATGGAGTATAATCCTTTAATTTTGATAAATAAGGTATGATTATATAGAGTTCATATTGCTTTTTAATTTTGTACTAATTTTACACTTCTCCCAAGTTTCAAAAAGGATATTTTAATAGAATTGTGGTAGCATCATTTTGTCAACTCGCCAGGTTTAATTTCCAAATTTTATTATTAACAATACTTGTTATTCTCGTCACTCTTAGTAACCCAAAATATTTTTATTATACAGGCAGTTTGTAATTATTATAAATTTATATTTTATTTACCGAAAAATCATTCTTTTTAATTCCGGTTTCTTTACCAATTTGGTTTACATAAGTGGTTTCTGTTCATTTTCTTATGACCTGGTATATAAGTATTTAATATTTTTATTATCTCTAAATGAATTTATATAGTATTTATTAGTCTCTCATAGTATTCCTACACTGCACTACTTCCTGTTGCCATTTCCCTCATATAGTATTATTTTAATTTTTTATTATCCTTTGATATTTAAACTTTTTATGTTTTTTTAAAACGAACCCTGGGTTATCTTATATTATAACACAAATATTTGAAAAAATATAACATTAACTTAGGTATTACAATTGGTTGTCTACACAATATAAATATTACAATAAATTAATAAAAATACAGAATCAGTTAGTAGCATTATAGTCTACTATCATAGTTTTATAATTCCCAAACCTACAGCACAATTCTGTAATAAGTTACCTTCACTTTCACTTTTTACCTCAATGGGTACACTATAACTCACTTCTCACTGTATATCACTCGAATTGTTTATAATGTTTAGTGATATACTTTAATTTAGAGCTAGTTATAGGTTACCCATTTCTGACCTTTATGTTCTTACATGATTTAATTTATTGGGACCGGGTTATGTAACGTTACATAAAGCCCCCCCACTAGAACAAATTTATTTTAGTTTAACTCGTTTATTAAAAATAAATTGTTGATTGGTTCAATTCTCCTAATAGTCTTGGCTTTATTTTCATAATAGTGTTTCATTTCCGACTGATTATACACTGACTGGTAATTCAGACTGATGGTAATTGCTGTTTTCTTACTCTACTCTCTCTCTCTTGGAGGCAAATTCATCAATTATTTATTTCTGGGTAGTGGTACTTCCACATTTTATTTGATAAGGACTGGTCACACTAATCATATTAAACTTGTTTTAACACTCATTTCTATTTACTTCTATAAATTCGCTTTATCAATTAAGCTTCGGTCTGCTATCTTCCTTCTATTTTCTTCATCTATACTTCTGGAATCTAATATCACTCTTTTCAGCTATTTTATAATTATTATCCCTTAAATATTTAATTTCCCTAACATTTTTCCCTATACTGTGCGGTGGTACCAGTCGGGTGGCCACTCTGGGTCCATACTCCTCTGTCCATCCTTACACCTTCTGAGACCAGGGGAACATCATCCCTGCTCATAAAAATTATTGCCGGAACATTTCTACGGTCAATACATAAAAATAAAAAACTTATAAGTAGTAGTCAATTAGCGACTAGTACTAAACACTTTTGGGATTCTTCATACTGTAGCTGTTTGCATTTATTTATATATTTCTTCTTCTCCTTGATTCCTTCTTCTTTTCCATTAACTAATAGCATATAACATTATTGATAGGCCTTATGTTAAAATTCTTTTCACTTTACTTCTTGTGACATATTTCTCCGTATCATTTCTTCTTATCTAATCTTCAATTCCGAGAAATTCTAATTATTGTATTAATTATCATCCTCCTTCAGTTTCCTTGGAGTCATTAAATTATTCTTTATTCTTCTTATCTGAGCACATTACCATCAATTGTTTTTGTTCATTTAATTTTTCTTCTGTTTATTACCATTAAAAATATTACTTTTTCCTATTATTTCATTTTAAATCAATTCTTTATAACTCTTATTTACTAATCATTTCTTATTTTTTGTTAAATTAAATGGTTTCGAAATATCTTAAGTAAGTTGTACTTACATACTTTTAGAATTTTGGGGTTTTAGTCTCTTCATTTTAAATTATATGGTTTCAAAATAACTTGAGTAAGATGTCCTTACATGATTTTAGAATTTTGGGGTTTTATTCCGCTATTCAATGGGTTGCTGGGTCGGTTTTCAGAATTTCAGTCCCCTTTTCTGGTTGGTTATTGTTTAGTTTAACCATGGTCCATTAATTCAGGTACTCCCTTTACTCGAATTACTGGGGTATTCATAATGATTTTGGTATTTGTTATATACCTCTCTTTCACCTGGCATCGTAACTCAGCTGATACCAAGTCTTCATAGAAGTCACAGTTTTCCGTCATAGTTCGTTCTTTTTTAACTAATAAGTATTTTACCTCCTCTAACATAACATAGTTGCTCATATTTAATCTCATTTCATTCTCTTTTACCTCTGGATGATTTACCAAAATGTTTAATGATATATTCCGTCTTGATGATCTGACTAATATCTTCTGATGCACTTCAATCGTCGACACATTTAACTGGGATGTAAACTTAATTTAACTCCCTCTGTTCGTTAATTGGAAGGTTGAATACATTAATTAATCCACCTGTAATCATCTCCCATTCTTCCTTGGTATTTATTATTCTCTTTCTACATGTTTTTATTATTTTCTTGGTCTTCTTTTCCACGGTTTGAACATCCTTTTTGTTGTGGCTATTTTTATTTTCAGATGGCATTACACCTTGGTATTCTGTAATTTCTATTTCCTTCCTACTCTCTTCTGTATTCGGACTTACTTTAATACCTTCTGAAGTGCTGTCTGATGTTTCATCCAAATTCTTGACACTATGGTCCATTTGTTTATTTGTCTCCTCCTTGTATGTATCTGCTTTTTGGCTAAGTGTATTAACATTTTCAAACTTCTCTCCGAAAGTTTCCCATATCTCCTTATTGAACTTCTCCATCTTACCCTCAAATTGTTTTAAATTCTTATTATTCTCTTCAAATTTTGCATTCATCTCTTCCCTTTGTCCTTCAACAGTTTATTGTATTGTTCATTCATGGTTTGTTTGATATTTCCATGAATGGTCTCTATTTTTTCATTTAGTTGTTTGACTAAACTTTCCTGAATGCTATCTATTTTCTCATTGGTCTGTCTATTTTGTTCCTCCTGTTTCTTAAAATTCTCCTTATTTTCCTCATTGGTTTGTTTCAAGGCTTCCTCCTGTTTTCTAAAATTTTCATCTATTTTGTTATTGGTTTGCTTTGAAGTTTCCTCCTGTTTTCTAAATTGTTCATTAGTTTGTTTATTCTGTTCCTTAAATTGTTCTGCCATAAATTTCATCATGTCTTGCCAATTAGGTTCTTCTCTGGCTACCGCTTTGTCTGGTTGGTCCCCTTGGGCATCCTCTTCCACTATTTCCTTTTCCGGGTCCATAACTACTTCGGTTTCTTCTTTATCACCTGTCGGTTGGTCCATTTCACTGTCCGTGACTAATTCTATTTCTTGTTCCTGTCCACCTTCTTCCTTCTCCTTTTCTTCTGCCCTCTTCTTCGATTTGCCTCGGATATTACGCATTTCTTGTTTTCTCATAACTGCCGACGATAATTAGATTTTTTGGTATATTAATTTATTAAATATATCAAAATTCTTTTCTAATTACAGCCCTTTTACGTTGAGCGCCAATCTGTAACGTAGCGGTTTTTGTAGAGGTTTTAGCGAAAACTTTGTATGTTGCTTATTGGGTGTTCGTCTTATTTAATTAAGCTCCCAATGTTGTGTACGCCAATCTGTAATGTAGCAGTTTTCTTAGAGGTGTTAGTGTACTACAGTTACAGGTATATAGTTAATTCAGCCCCACTATTGGAAGCGCCAATCTGTAACGTAACGCAGTGAGTTATAGTAGAGTTATATTATATGCCCCACGTTGGGCGCCAATCTGTAACGTAGCGGTTTTTGTAGAGGTTTTAGCGAAAACTTTGTATGTTGCTTATTGGGTGTTCGTCTTATTTAATTAAGCTCCCAATGTTGTGTACGCCAATCTGTAATGTAGCAGTTTTCTTAGAGGTGTTAGTGTACTACAGTTACAGGTATATTGTTAATTCAGCCCCACTATTGTAAGCGCCAATCTGTAACGTACTGCCTTGAGATATTAAAGTTTCCGCCTCTCCGCAGTCGCCACTTATGAATTATAATAACTGAAGTTTAAAAAATAAAGTATTTTGTAATGTTACTCAATCTAAGCAGAAATCGAGAGTGTGTGATTTGGGGTCAAGTAGGGAAGTTGTTCAGCCTTATGAGGAAGAGAGAGTAAGTACCGATTATTTACACTCGGTTTAGGCGATTTCGGAATTTTTTCAAATTGTTCGCTGTGATTTCAGCTGATTGTGAGACGAGTTTCCACACATAGTTCAACCAGCCTACCCTATGGCGAAATATGACCCAATGTATCAATCTCTTCTCTTTTGTGCTAAAATCTATTACAACTACCCACTACAAAAAATATAACACATTTTTATTATTCAATATCATTTTTCAATAATATTTATTAATTATATTATTGTTTTTTTGTTTTCCTGCCACCAAAATACAAGTATCACAATCGATCTTTACTTAATTAAAACATAATATCGACTTCCTCGAATAAACATGGAATTGTCAAAAGAAAAAAACATATATGGTTTTGTTTACCAAATTTTATACTATTTTTTAAAACATCAATCAATATATAATTCTTTTTATTTCCCCAGGGTTAAGGGTAAGTTCTTTTTGTTATGAGATGGTCAGAAATGGATAATTACTAAGCTTTACTAATACTGAAAAAATATTAAATAAATTTGTTTATTTTTCCGTTTAGTATGTAGTTCCAGAAATGTCCGTAAGAGAGCAGCGTGCGTTTGTTTACTTTAGAACATGTGATTAATTTTGACTAGTTTTTGTGTTCTATATAACCATTCGGAATGCGTTTTCTTCGTCAACTATTAAACTAAATGTTTATATTACCTCTCTTCTTATAGTTCTTACTGGAAGGAAGCCTTTTCTCTAGTGAGGTCCGTCTTGAGTTGTAATTTCATTACCGTCTGGCCCATATTCTATCGTCAACTTGAAACATCACGAAACTAGGCCGAATCATCAGAAGGGTTTTCTTTCACAGTTTATTATGGAGTATAATCCTTTAATTTTGATAAATAAGGTATGATTATATAGAGTTCATATTGCTTTTTAATTTTGTACTAATTTTACACTTCTCCCAAGTTTCAAAAAGGATATTTTAATAGAATTGTGGTAGCATCATTTTGTCAACTCGCCAGGTTTAATTTCCAAATTTTATTATTAACAATACTTGTTATTCTCGTCACTCTTAGTAACCCAAAATATTTTTATTATACAGGCAGTTTGTAATTATTATAAATTTATATTTTATTTACCGAAAAATAATTCTTTTTAATTCCGGTTTCTTTACCAATTTGGTTTACATAAGTGGTTTCTGTTCATTTTCTTATGACCTGGTATATAAGTATTTAATATTTTTATTATCTCTAAATGAATTTATATAGTATTTATTAGTCTCTCATAGTATTCCTACACTGCACTACTTCCTGTTGCCATTTCCCTCATATAGTATTATTTTAATTTTTTATTATCCTTTGATATTTAAACTTTTTATGTTTTTTTAAAACGAACCCTGGGTTATCTTATATTATAACACAAATATTTGAAAAAATATAACATTAACTTAGGTATTACAATTGGTTGTCTACACAATATAAATATTACAATAAATTAATAAAAATACAGAATCAGTTAGTAGCATTATAGTCTACTATCATAGTTTTATAATTCCCAAACCTACAGCACAATTCTGTAATAAGTTACCTTCACTTTCACTTTTTACCTCAATGGGTACACTATAACTCACTTCTCACTGTATATCACTCGAATTGTTTATAATGTTTAGTGATATACTTTAATTTAGAGCTAGTTATAGGTTACCCATTTCTGACCTTTATGTTCTTACATGATTTAATTTATTGGGACCGGGTTATGTAACGTTACATAAAGCCCCCCCACTAGAACAAATTTATTTTAGTTTAACTCGTTTATTAAAAATAAATTGTTGATTGGTTCAATTCTCCTAATAGTCTTGGCTTTATTTTCATAATAGTGTTTCATTTCCGACTGATTATACACTGACTGGTAATTCAGACTGATGGTAATTGCTGTTTTCTTACTCTACTCTCTCTCTCTTGGAGGCAAATTCATCAATTATTTATTTCTGGGTAGTGGTACTTCCACATTTTATTTGATAAGGACTGGTCACACTAATCATATTAAACTTGTTTTAACACTCATTTCTATTTACTTCTATAAATTCGCTTTATCAATTAAGCTTCGGTCTGCTATCTTCCTTCTATTTTCTTCATCTATACTTCTGGAATCTAATATCACTCTTTTCAGCTATTTTATAATTATTATCCCTTAAATATTTAATTTCCCTAACATTTTTCCCTATACTGTGCGGTGGTACCAGTCGGGTGGCCACTCTGGGTCCATACTCCTCTGTCCATCCTTACACCTTCTGAGACCAGGGGAACATCATCCCTGCTCATAAAAATTATTGCCGGAACATTTCTACGGTCAATACATAAAAATAAAAAACTTATAAGTAGTAGTCAATTAGCGACTAGTACTAAACACTTTTGGGATTCTTCATACTGTAGCTGTTTGCATTTATTTATATATTTCTTCTTCTCCTTGATTCCTTCTTCTTTTCCATTAACTAATAGCATATAACATTATTGATAGGCCTTATGTTAAAATTCTTTTGACTTTACTTCTTGTGACATATTTCTCCGTATCATTTCTTCTTATCTAATCTTCAATTCCGAGAAATTCTAATTATTGTATTAATTATCATCCTCCTTCAGTTTCCTTGGAGTCATTAAATTATTCTTTATTCTTCTTATCTGAGCACATTACCATCAATTGTTTTTGTTCATTTAATTTTTCTTCTGTTTGTTACCATTAAAAATATTACTTTTTCCTATTATTTCATTTTAAATCAATTCTTTATAACTCTTATTTACTAATCATTTCTTATTTTTTGTTAAATTAAATGGTTTCGAAATATCTTAAGTAAGTTGTACTTACATACTTTTAGAATTTTGGGGTTTTAGTCTCTTCATTTTAAATTATATGGTTTCAAAATAACTTGAGTAAGATGTCCTTACATGATTTTAGAATTTTGGGGTTTTATTCCGCTATTCAATGGGTTGCTGGTTCGGTTTTCAGAATTTCAGTCCCCTTTTCTGGTTGGTTATTGTTTAGTTTAACCATGGTCCATTAATTCAGGTACTCCCTTTACTCGAATTACTGGGGTATTCATAATGATTTTGGTATTTGTTATATACCTCTCTTTCACCTGGCATCGTAACTCAGCTGATACCAAGTCTTCATAGAAGTCACAGTTTTCCGTCATAGTTCGTTCTTTTTTAACTAATAAGTATTTTACCTCCTCTAACATAACATAGTTGCTCATATTTAATCTCATTTCATTCTCTTTTACCTCTGGATGATTTACCAAAATGTTTAATGATATATTCCGTCTTGATGATCTGACTAATATCTTCTGATGCACTTCAATCGTCGACACATTTAACTGGGATGTAAACTTAATTTAACTCCCTCTGTTCGTTAATTGGAAGGTTGAATACATTAATTAATCCACCTGTAATCATCTCCCATTCTTCCTTGGTATTTATTATTCTCTTTCTACATGTTTTTATTATTTTCTTGGTCTTCTTTTCCACGGTTTGAACATCCTTTTTGTTGTGGCTATTTTTATTTTCAGATGGCATTACACCTTGGTATTCTGTAATTTCTATTTCCTTCCTACTCTCTTCTGTATTCGGACTTACTTTAATACCTTCTGAAGTGCTGTCTGATGTTTCATCCAAATTCTTGACACTATGGTCCATTTGTTTATTTGTCTCCTCCTTGTATGTATCTGCTTTTTGGCTAAGTGTATTAACATTTTCAAACTTCTCTCCGAAAGTTTCCCATATCTCCTTATTGAACTTCTCCATCTTACCCTCAAATTGTTTTAAATTCTTATTATTCTCTTCAAATTTTGCATTCATCTCTTCCCTTTGTCCTTCAACAGTTTATTGTATTGTTCATTCATGGTTTGTTTGATATTTCCATGAATGGTCTCTATTTTTTCATTTAGTTGTTTGACTAAACTTTCCTGAATGCTATCTATTTTCTCATTGGTCTGTCTATTTTGTTCCTCCTGTTTCTTAAAATTCTCCTTATTTTCCTCATTGGTTTGTTTCAAGGCTTCCTCCTGTTTTCTAAAATTTTCATCTATTTTGTTATTGGTTTGCTTTGAAGTTTCCTCCTGTTTTCTAAATTGTTCATTAGTTTGTTTATTCTGTTCCTTAAATTGTTCTGCCATAAATTTCATCATGTCTTGCCAATTAGGTTCTTCTCTGGCTACCGCTTTGTCTGGTTGGTCCCCTTGGGCATCCTCTTCCACTATTTCCTTTTCCGGGTCCATAACTACTTCGGTTTCTTCTTTATCACCTGTCGGTTGGTCCATTTCACTGTCCGTGACTAATTCTATTTCTTGTTCCTGTCCACCTTCTTCCTTCTCCTTTTCTTCTGCCCTCTTCTTCGATTTGCCTCGGATATTACGCATTTCTTGTTTTCTCATAACTGCCGACGATAATTAGATTTTTTGGTATATTAATTTATTAAATATATCAAAATTCTTTTCTAATTACAGCCCTTTTACGTTGAGCGCCAATCTGTAACGTAGCGGTTTTTGTAGAGGTTTTAGCGAAAACTTTGTATGTTGCTTATTGGGTGTTCGTCTTATTTAATTAAGCTCCCAATGTTGTGTACGCCAATCTGTAATGTAGCAGTTTTCTTAGAGGTGTTAGTGTACTACAGTTACAGGTATATAGTTAATTCAGCCCCACTATTGGAAGCGCCAATCTGTAACGTAACGCAGTGAGTTATAGTAGAGTTATATTATATGCCCCACGTTGGGCGCCAATCTGTAACGTAGCGGTTTTTGTAGAGGTTTTAGCGAAAACTTTGTATGTTGCTTATTGGGTGTTCATCTTATTTAATTAAGCTCCCAATGTTGTGTACGCCAATCTGTAATGTAGCAGTTTTCTTAGAGGTGTTAGTGTACTACAGTTACAGGTATATTGTTAATTCAGCCCCACTATTGTAAGCGCCAATCTGTAACGTACTGCCTTGAGATATTAAAGTTTCCGCCTCTCCGCAGTCGCCACTTATGAATTATAATAACTGAAGTTTAAAAAATAAAGTATTTTGTAATGTTACTCAATCTAAGCAGAAATCGAGAGTGTGTGATTTGGGGTCAAGTAGGGAAGTTGTTCAGCCTTATGAGGAAGAGAGAGTAAGTACCGATTATTTACACTCGGTTTAGGCGATTTCGGAATTTTTTCAAATTGTTCGCTGTGATTTAAATCAGCTGATTGTGAGACGAGTTTCCACACATAGTTCAACCAGCCTACCCTATGGCGAAATATGACCCAATGTATCAATCTCTTCTATTTTGTGCTGAAATCTATTACAACTACCCACTACAAAAAATATAACACATTTTTATTATTCAATATCATTTTTCAATAATATTTATTAATTATATTATTGTTTTTTTGTTTTCCTGCCACCAAAATACAAGTATCACAATCGATCTTTACTTAATTAAAACATAATATCGACTTCCTCGAATAAACATGGAATTGTCAAAAGAAAAAAACATATATGGTTTTGTTTACCAAATTTTATACTATTTTTTAAAACATCAATCAATATATAATTCTTTTTATTTCCCCAGGGTTAAGGGTAAGTTCTTTTTGTTATGAGATGGTCAGAAATGGATAATTACTAAGCTTTACTAATACTGAAAAAATATTAAATAAATTTGTTTATTTTTCCGTTTAGTATGTAGTTCCAGAAATGTCCGTAAGAGAGCAGCGTGCGTTTGTTTACTTTAGAACATGTGATTAATTTTGACTAGTTTTTGTGTTCTATATAACCATTCGGAATGCGTTTTCTTCGTCAACTATTAAACTAAATGTTTATATTACCTCTCTTCTTATAGTTCTTACTGGAAGGAAGCCTTTTCTCTAGTGAGGTCCGTCTTGAGTTGTAATTTCATTACCGTCTGGCCCATATTCTATCGTCAACTTGAAACATCACGAAACTAGGCCGAATCATCAGAAGGGTTTTCTTTCACAGTTTATTATGGAGTATAATCCTTTAATTTTGATAAATAAGGTATGATTATATAGAGTTCATATTGCTTTTTAATTTTGTACTAATTTTACACTTCTCCCAAGTTTCAAAAAGGATATTTTAATAGAATTGTGGTAGCATCATTTTGTCAACTCGCCAGGTTTAATTTCCAAATTTTATTATTAACAATACTTGTTATTCTCGTCACTCTTAGTAACCCAAAATATTTTTATTATACAGGCAGTTTGTAATTATTATAAATTTATATTTTATTTACCGAAAAATCATTCTTTTTAATTCCGGTTTCTTTACCAATTTGGTTTACATAAGTGGTTTCTGTTCATTTTCTTATGACCTGGTATATAAGTATTTAATATTTTTATTATCTCTAAATGAATTTATATAGTATTTATTAGTCTCTCATAGTATTCCTACACTGCACTACTTCCTGTTGCCATTTCCCTCATATAGTATTATTTTAATTTTTTATTATCCTTTGATATTTAAACTTTTTATGTTTTTTTAAAACGAACCCTGGGTTATCTTATATTATAACACAAATATTTGAAAAAATATAACATTAACTTAGGTATTACAATTGGTTGTCTACACAATATAAATATTACAATAAATTAATAAAAATACAGAATCAGTTAGTAGCATTATAGTCTACTATCATAGTTTTATAATTCCCAAACCTACAGCACAATTCTGTAATAAGTTACCTTCACTTTCACTTTTTACCTCAATGGGTACACTATAACTCACTTCTCACTGTATATCACTCGAATTGTTTATAATGTTTAGTGATATACTTTAATTTAGAGCTAGTTATAGGTTACCCATTTCTGACCTTTATGTTCTTACATGATTTAATTTATTGGGACCGGGTTATGTAACGTTACATAAAGCCCCCCCACTAGAACAAATTTATTTTAGTTTAACTCGTTTATTAAAAATAAATTGTTGATTGGTTCAATTCTCCTAATAGTCTTGGCTTTATTTTCATAATAGTGTTTCATTTCCGACTGATTATACACTGACTGGTAATTCAGACTGATGGTAATTGCTGTTTTCTTACTCTACTCTCTCTCTCTTGGAGGCAAATTCATCAATTATTTATTTCTGGGTAGTGGTACTTCCACATTTTATTTGATAAGGACTGGTCACACTAATCATATTAAACTTGTTTTAACACTCATTTCTATTTACTTCTATAAATTCGCTTTATCAATTAAGCTTCGGTCTGCTATCTTCCTTCTATTTTCTTCATCTATACTTCTGGAATCTAATATCACTCTTTTCAGCTATTTTATAATTATTATCCCTTAAATATTTAATTTCCCTAACATTTTTCCCTATACTGTGCGGTGGTACCAGTCGGGTGGCCACTCTGGGTCCATACTCCTCTGTCCATCCTTACACCTTCTGAGACCAGGGGAACATCATCCCTGCTCATAAAAATTATTGCCGGAACATTTCTACGGTCAATACATAAAAATAAAAAACTTATAAGTAGTAGTCAATTAGCGACTAGTACTAAACACTTTTGGGATTCTTCATACTGTAGCTGTTTGCATTTATTTATATATTTCTTCTTCTCCTTGATTCCTTCTTCTTTTCCATTAACTAATAGCATATAACATTATTGATAGGCCTTATGTTAAAATTCTTTTCACTTTACTTCTTGTGACATATTTCTCCGTATCATTTCTTCTTATCTAATCTTCAATTCCGAGAAATTCTAATTATTGTATTAATTATCATCCTCCTTCAGTTTCCTTGGAGTCATTAAATTATTCTTTATTCTTCTTATCTGAGCACATTACCATCAATTGTTTTTGTTCATTTAATTTTTCTTCTGTTTATTACCATTAAAAATATTACTTTTTCCTATTATTTCATTTTAAATCAATTCTTTATAACTCTTATTTACTAATCATTTCTTATTTTTTGTTAAATTAAATGGTTTCGAAATATCTTAAGTAAGTTGTACTTACATACTTTTAGAATTTTGGGGTTTTAGTCTCTTCATTTTAAATTATATGGTTTCAAAATAACTTGAGTAAGATGTCCTTACATGATTTTAGAATTTTGGGGTTTTATTCCGCTATTCAATGGGTTGCTGGGTCGGTTTTCAGAATTTCAGTCCCCTTTTCTGGTTGGTTATTGTTTAGTTTAACCATGGTCCATTAATTCAGGTACTCCCTTTACTCGAATTACTGGGGTATTCATAATGATTTTGGTATTTGTTATATACCTCTCTTTCACCTGGCATCGTAACTCAGCTGATACCAAGTCTTCATAGAAGTCACAGTTTTCCGTCATAGTTCGTTCTTTTTTAACTAATAAGTATTTTACCTCCTCTAACATAACATAGTTGCTCATATTTAATCTCATTTCATTCTCTTTTACCTCTGGATGATTTACCAAAATGTTTAATGATATATTCCGTCTTGATGATCTGACTAATATCTTCTGATGCACTTCAATCGTCGACACATTTAACTGGGATGTAAACTTAATTTAACTCCCTCTGTTCGTTAATTGGAAGGTTGAATACATTAATTAATCCACCTGTAATCATCTCCCATTCTTCCTTGGTATTTATTATTCTCTTTCTACATGTTTTTATTATTTTCTTGGTCTTCTTTTCCACGGTTTGAACATCCTTTTTGTTGTGGCTATTTTTATTTTCAGATGGCATTACACCTTGGTATTCTGTAATTTCTATTTCCTTCCTACTCTCTTCTGTATTCGGACTTACTTTAATACCTTCTGAAGTGCTGTCTGATGTTTCATCCAAATTCTTGACACTATGGTCCATTTGTTTATTTGTCTCCTCCTTGTATGTATCTGCTTTTTGGCTAAGTGTATTAACATTTTCAAACTTCTCTCCGAAAGTTTCCCATATCTCCTTATTGAACTTCTCCATCTTACCCTCAAATTGTTTTAAATTCTTATTATTCTCTTCAAATTTTGCATTCATCTCTTCCCTTTGTCCTTCAACAGTTTATTGTATTGTTCATTCATGGTTTGTTTGATATTTCCATGAATGGTCTCTATTTTTTCATTTAGTTGTTTGACTAAACTTTCCTGAATGCTATCTATTTTCTCATTGGTCTGTCTATTTTGTTCCTCCTGTTTCTTAAAATTCTCCTTATTTTCCTCATTGGTTTGTTTCAAGGCTTCCTCCTGTTTTCTAAAATTTTCATCTATTTTGTTATTGGTTTGCTTTGAAGTTTCCTCCTGTTTTCTAAATTGTTCATTAGTTTGTTTATTCTGTTCCTTAAATTGTTCTGCCATAAATTTCATCATGTCTTGCCAATTAGGTTCTTCTCTGGCTACCGCTTTGTCTGGTTGGTCCCCTTGGGCATCCTCTTCCACTATTTCCTTTTCCGGGTCCATAACTACTTCGGTTTCTTCTTTATCACCTGTCGGTTGGTCCATTTCACTGTCCGTGACTAATTCTATTTCTTGTTCCTGTCCACCTTCTTCCTTCTCCTTTTCTTCTGCCCTCTTCTTCGATTTGCCTCGGATATTACGCATTTCTTGTTTTCTCATAACTGCCGACGATAATTAGATTTTTTGGTATATTAATTTATTAAATATATCAAAATTCTTTTCTAATTACAGCCCTTTTACGTTGAGCGCCAATCTGTAACGTAGCGGTTTTTGTAGAGGTTTTAGCGAAAACTTTGTATGTTGCTTATTGGGTGTTCGTCTTATTTAATTAAGCTCCCAATGTTGTGTACGCCAATCTGTAATGTAGCAGTTTTCTTAGAGGTGTTAGTGTACTACAGTTACAGGTATATAGTTAATTCAGCCCCACTATTGGAAGCGCCAATCTGTAACGTAACGCAGTGAGGTATAGTAGAGTTATATTATATGCCCCACGTTGGGCGCCAATCTGTAACGTAGCGGTTTTTGTAGAGGTTTTAGCGAAAACTTTGTATGTTGCTTATTGGGTGTTCATCTTATTTAATTAAGCTCCCAATGTTGTGTACGCCAATCTGTAATGTAGCAGTTTTCTTAGAGGTGTTAGTGTACTACAGTTACAGGTATATTGTTAATTCAGCCCCACTATTGTAAGCGCCAATCTGTAACGTACTGCCTTGAGATATTAAAGTTTCCGCCTCTCCGCAGTCGCCACTTATGAATACTTATAACTGAAGTTTAAAAAATAAAGTATTTTGTAATGTTACTCAATCTAAGCAGAAATCGAGAGTGTGTGATTTGGGGTCAAGTAGGGAAGTTGTTCAGCCTTATGAGGAAGAGAGAGTAAGTACCGATTATTTACACTCGGTTTAGGCGATTTCGGAATTTTTTCAAATTGTTCGCTGTGATTTAAATCAGCTGATTGTGAGACGAGTTTCCACACATAGTTCAACCAGCCTACCCTATGGCGAAATATGACCCAATGTATCAATCTCTTCTATTTTGTGCTGAAATCTATTACAACTACCCACTACAAAAAATATAACACATTTTTATTATTCAATATCATTTTTCAATAATATTTATTAATTATATTATTGTTTTTTTGTTTTCCTGCCACCAAAATACAAGTATCACAATCGATCTTTACTTAATTAAAACATAATATCGACTTCCTCGAATAAACATGGAATTGTCAAAAGAAAAAAACATATATGGTTTTGTTTACCAAATTTTATACTATTTTTTAAAACATCAATCAATATATAATTCTTTTTATTTCCCCAGGGTTAAGGGTAAGTTCTTTTTGTTATGAGATGGTCAGAAATGGATAATTACTAAGCTTTACTAATACTGAAAAAATATTAAATAAATTTGTTTATTTTTCCGTTTAGTATGTAGTTCCAGAAATGTCCGTAAGAGAGCAGCGTGCGTTTGTTTACTTTAGAACATGTGATTAATTTTGACTAGTTTTTGTGTTCTATATAACCATTCGGAATGCGTTTTCTTCGTCAACTATTAAACTAAATGTTTATATTACCTCTCTTCTTATAGTTCTTACTGGAAGGAAGCCTTTTCTCTAGTGAGGTCCGTCTTGAGTTGTAATTTCATTACCGTCTGGCCCATATTCTATCGTCAACTTGAAACATCACGAAACTAGGCCGAATCATCAGAAGGGTTTTCTTTCACAGTTTATTATGGAGTATAATCCTTTAATTTTGATAAATAAGGTATGATTATATAGAGTTCATATTGCTTTTTAATTTTGTACTAATTTTACACTTCTCCCAAGTTTCAAAAAGGATATTTTAATAGAATTGTGGTAGCATCATTTTGTCAACTCGCCAGGTTTAATTTCCAAATTTTATTATTAACAATACTTGTTATTCTCGTCACTCTTAGTAACCCAAAATATTTTTATTATACAGGCAGTTTGTAATTATTATAAATTTATATTTTATTTACCGAAAAATAATTCTTTTTAATTCCGGTTTCTTTACCAATTTGGTTTACATAAGTGGTTTCTGTTCATTTTCTTATGACCTGGTATATAAGTATTTAATATTTTTATTATCTCTAAATGAATTTATATAGTATTTATTAGTCTCTCATAGTATTCCTACACTGCACTACTTCCTGTTGCCATTTCCCTCATATAGTATTATTTTAATTTTTTATTATCCTTTGATATTTAAACTTTTTATGTTTTTTTAAAACGAACCCTGGGTTATCTTATATTATAACACAAATATTTGAAAAAATATAACATTAACTTAGGTATTACAATTGGTTGTCTACACAATATAAATATTACAATAAATTAATAAAAATACAGAATCAGTTAGTAGCATTATAGTCTACTATCATAGTTTTATAATTCCCAAACCTACAGCACAATTCTGTAATAAGTTACCTTCACTTTCACTTTTTACCTCAATGGGTACACTATAACTCACTTCTCACTGTATATCACTCGAATTGTTTATAATGTTTAGTGATATACTTTAATTTAGAGCTAGTTATAGGTTACCCATTTCTGACCTTTATGTTCTTACATGATTTAATTTATTGGGACCGGGTTATGTAACGTTACATAAAGCCCCCCCACTAGAACAAATTTATTTTAGTTTAACTCGTTTATTAAAAATAAATTGTTGATTGGTTCAATTCTCCTAATAGTCTTGGCTTTATTTTCATAATAGTGTTTCATTTCCGACTGATTATACACTGACTGGTAATTCAGACTGATGGTAATTGCTGTTTTCTTACTCTACTCTCTCTCTCTTGGAGGCAAATTCATCAATTATTTATTTCTGGGTAGTGGTACTTCCACATTTTATTTGATAAGGACTGGTCACACTAATCATATTAAACTTGTTTTAACACTCATTTCTATTTACTTCTATAAATTCGCTTTATCAATTAAGCTTCGGTCTGCTATCTTCCTTCTATTTTCTTCATCTATACTTCTGGAATCTAATATCACTCTTTTCAGCTATTTTATAATTATTATCCCTTAAATATTTAATTTCCCTAACATTTTTCCCTATACTGTGCGGTGGTACCAGTCGGGTGGCCACTCTGGGTCCATACTCCTCTGTCCATCCTTACACCTTCTGAGACCAGGGGAACATCATCCCTGCTCATAAAAATTATTGCCGGAACATTTCTACGGTCAATACATAAAAATAAAAAACTTATAAGTAGTAGTCAATTAGCGACTAGTACTAAACACTTTTGGGATTCTTCATACTGTAGCTGTTTGCATTTATTTATATATTTCTTCTTCTCCTTGATTCCTTCTTCTTTTCCATTAACTAATAGCATATAACATTATTGATAGGCCTTATGTTAAAATTCTTTTGACTTTACTTCTTGTGACATATTTCTCCGTATCATTTCTTCTTATCTAATCTTCAATTCCGAGAAATTCTAATTATTGTATTAATTATCATCCTCCTTCAGTTTCCTTGGAGTCATTAAATTATTCTTTATTCTTCTTATCTGAGCACATTACCATCAATTGTTTTTGTTCATTTAATTTTTCTTCTGTTTATTACCATTAAAAATATTACTTTTTCCTATTATTTCATTTTAAATCAATTCTTTATAACTCTTATTTACTAATCATTTCTTATTTTTTGTTAAATTAAATGGTTTCGAAATATCTTAAGTAAGTTGTACTTACATACTTTTAGAATTTTGGGGTTTTAGTCTCTTCATTTTAAATTATATGGTTTCAAAATAACTTGAGTAAAATGTCCTTACATGATTTTAGAATTTTGGGGTTTTATTCCGCTATTCAATGGGTTGCTGGGTCGGTTTTCAGAATTTCAGTCCCCTTTTCTGGTTGGTTATTGTTTAGTTTAACCATGGTCCATTAATTCAGGTACTCCCTTTACTCGAATTACTGGGGTATTCATAATGATTTTGGTATTTGTTATATACCTCTCTTTCACCTGGCATCGTAACTCAGCTGATACCAAGTCTTCATAGAAGTCACAGTTTTCCGTCATAGTTCGTTCTTTTTTAACTAATAAGTATTTTACCTCCTCTAACATAACATAGTTGCTCATATTTAATCTCATTTCATTCTCTTTTACCTCTGGATGATTTACCAAAATGTTTAATGATATATTCCGTCTTGATGATCTGACTAATATCTTCTGATGCACTTCAATCGTCGACACATTTAACTGGGATGTAAACTTAATTTAACTCCCTCTGTTCGTTAATTGGAAGGTTGAATACATTAATTAATCCACCTGGAATCATCTCCCATTCTTCCTTGGTATTTATTATTCTCTTTCTACATGTTTTTATTATTTTCTTGGTCTTCTTTTCCACGGTTTGAACATCCTTTTTGTTGTGGCTATTTTTATTTTCAGATGGCATTACACCTTGGTATTCTGTAATTTCTATTTCCTTCCTACTCTCTTCTGTATTCGGACTTACTTTAATACCTTCTGAAGTGCTGTCTGATGTTTCATCCAAATTCTTGACACTATGGTCCATTTGTTTATTTGTCTCCTCCTTGTATGTATCTGCTTTTTGGCTAAGTGTATTAACATTTTCAAACTTCTCTCCGAAAGTTTCCCATATCTCCTTATTGAACTTCTCCATCTTACCCTCAAATTGTTTTAAATTCTTATTATTCTCTTCAAATTTTGCATTCATCTCTTCCCTTTGTCCTTCAACAGTTTATTGTATTGTTCATTCATGGTTTGTTTGATATTTCCATGAATGGTCTCTATTTTTTCATTTAGTTGTTTGACTAAACTTTCCTGAATGCTATCTATTTTCTCATTGGTCTGTCTATTTTGTTCCTCCTGTTTCTTAAAATTCTCCTTATTTTCCTCATTGGTTTGTTTCAAGGCTTCCTCCTGTTTTCTAAAATTTTCATCTATTTTGTTATTGGTTTGCTTTGAAGTTTCCTCCTGTTTTCTAAATTGTTCATTAGTTTGTTTATTCTGTTCCTTAAATTGTTCTGCCATAAATTTCATCATGTCTTGCCAATTAGGTTCTTCTCTGGCTACCGCTTTGTCTGGTTGGTCCCCTTGGGCATCCTCTTCCACTATTTCCTTTTCCGGGTCCATAACTACTTCGGTTTCTTCTTTATCACCTGTCGGTTGGTCCATTTCACTGTCCGTGACTAATTCTATTTCTTGTTCCTGTCCACCTTCTTCCTTCTCCTTTTCTTCTGCCCTCTTCTTCGATTTGCCTCGGATATTACGCATTTCTTGTTTTCTCATAACTGCCGACGATAATTAGATTTTTTGGTATATTAATTTATTAAATATATCAAAATTCTTTTCTAATTACAGCCCTTTTACGTTGAGCGCCAATCTGTAACGTAGCGGTTTTTGTAGAGGTTTTAGCGAAAACTTTGTATGTTGCTTATTGGGTGTTCGTCTTATTTAATTAAGCTCCCAATGTTGTGTACGCCAATCTGTAATGTAGCAGTTTTCTTAGAGGTGTTAGTGTACTACAGTTACAGGTATATAGTTAATTCAGCCCCACTATTGGAAGCGCCAATCTGTAACGTAACGCAGTGAGGTATAGTAGAGTTATATTATATGCCCCACGTTGGGCGCCAATCTGTAACGTAGCGGTTTTTGTAGAGGTTTTAGCGAAAACTTTGTATGTTGCTTATTGGGTGTTCATCTTATTTAATTAAGCTCCCAATGTTGTGTACGCCAATCTGTAATGTAGCAGTTTTCTTAGAGGTGTTAGTGTACTACAGTTACAGGTATATTGTTAATTCAGCCCCACTATTGTAAGCGCCAATCTGTAACGTACTGCCTTGAGATATTAAAGTTTCCGCCTCTCCGCAGTCGCCACTTATGAATACTTATAACTGAAGTTTAAAAAATAAAGTATTTTGTAATGTTACTCAATCTAAGCAGAAATCGAGAGTGTGTGATTTGGGGTCAAGTAGGGAAGTTGTTCAGCCTTATGAGGAAGAGAGAGTAAGTACCGATTATTTACACTCGGTTTAGGCGATTTCGGAATTTTTTCAAATTGTTCGCTGTGATTTAAATCAGCTGATTGTGAGACGAGTTTCCACACATAGTTCAACCAGCCTACCCTATGGCGAAATATGACCCAATGTATCAATCTCTTCTATTTTGTGCTGAAATCTATTACAACTACCCACTACAAAAAATATAACACATTTTTATTATTCAATATCATTTTTCAATAATATTTATTAATTATATTATTGTTTTTTTGTTTTCCTGCCACCAAAATACAAGTATCACAATCGATCTTTACTTAATTAAAACATAATATCGACTTCCTCGAATAAACATGGAATTGTCAAAAGAAAAAAACATATATGGTTTTGTTTACCAAATTTTATACTATTTTTTAAAACATCAATCAATATATAATTCTTTTTATTTCCCCAGGGTTAAGGGTAAGTTCTTTTTGTTATGAGATGGTCAGAAATGGATAATTACTAAGCTTTACTAATACTGAAAAAATATTAAATAAATTTGTTTATTTTTCCGTTTAGTATGTAGTTCCAGAAATGTCCGTAAGAGAGCAGCGTGCGTTTGTTTACTTTAGAACATGTGATTAATTTTGACTAGTTTTTGTGTTCTATATAACCATTCGGAATGCGTTTTCTTCGTCAACTATTAAACTAAATGTTTATATTACCTCTCTTCTTATAGTTCTTACTGGAAGGAAGCCTTTTCTCTAGTGAGGTCCGTCTTGAGTTGTAATTTCATTACCGTCTGGCCCATATTCTATCGTCAACTTGAAACATCACGAAACTAGGCCGAATCATCAGAAGGGTTTTCTTTCACAGTTTATTATGGAGTATAATCCTTTAATTTTGATAAATAAGGTATGATTATATAGAGTTCATATTGCTTTTTAATTTTGTACTAATTTTACACTTCTCCCAAGTTTCAAAAAGGATATTTTAATAGAATTGTGGTAGCATCATTTTGTCAACTCGCCAGGTTTAATTTCCAAATTTTATTATTAACAATACTTGTTATTCTCGTCACTCTTAGTAACCCAAAATATTTTTATTATACAGGCAGTTTGTAATTATTATAAATTTATATTTTATTTACCGAAAAATAATTCTTTTTAATTCCGGTTTCTTTACCAATTTGGTTTACATAAGTGGTTTCTGTTCATTTTCTTATGACCTGGTATATAAGTATTTAATATTTTTATTATCTCTAAATGAATTTATATAGTATTTATTAGTCTCTCATAGTATTCCTACACTGCACTACTTCCTGTTGCCATTTCCCTCATATAGTATTATTTTAATTTTTTATTATCCTTTGATATTTAAACTTTTTATGTTTTTTTAAAACGAACCCTGGGTTATCTTATATTATAACACAAATATTTGAAAAAATATAACATTAACTTAGGTATTACAATTGGTTGTCTACACAATATAAATATTACAATAAATTAATAAAAATACAGAATCAGTTAGTAGCATTATAGTCTACTATCATAGTTTTATAATTCCCAAACCTACAGCACAATTCTGTAATAAGTTACCTTCACTTTCACTTTTTACCTCAATGGGTACACTATAACTCACTTCTCACTGTATATCACTCGAATTGTTTATAATGTTTAGTGATATACTTTAATTTAGAGCTAGTTATAGGTTACCCATTTCTGACCTTTATGTTCTTACATGATTTAATTTATTGGGACCGGGTTATGTAACGTTACATAAAGCCCCCCCACTAGAACAAATTTATTTTAGTTTAACTCGTTTATTAAAAATAAATTGTTGATTGGTTCAATTCTCCTAATAGTCTTGGCTTTATTTTCATAATAGTGTTTCATTTCCGACTGATTATACACTGACTGGTAATTCAGACTGATGGTAATTGCTGTTTTCTTACTCTACTCTCTCTCTCTTGGAGGCAAATTCATCAATTATTTATTTCTGGGTAGTGGTACTTCCACATTTTATTTGATAAGGACTGGTCACACTAATCATATTAAACTTGTTTTAACACTCATTTCTATTTACTTCTATAAATTCGCTTTATCAATTAAGCTTCGGTCTGCTATCTTCCTTCTATTTTCTTCATCTATACTTCTGGAATCTAATATCACTCTTTTCAGCTATTTTATAATTATTATCCCTTAAATATTTAATTTCCCTAACATTTTTCCCTATACTGTGCGGTGGTACCAGTCGGGTGGCCACTCTGGGTCCATACTCCTCTGTCCATCCTTACACCTTCTGAGACCAGGGGAACATCATCCCTGCTCATAAAAATTATTGCCGGAACATTTCTACGGTCAATACATAAAAATAAAAAACTTATAAGTAGTAGTCAATTAGCGACTAGTACTAAACACTTTTGGGATTCTTCATACTGTAGCTGTTTGCATTTATTTATATATTTCTTCTTCTCCTTGATTCCTTCTTCTTTTCCATTAACTAATAGCATATAACATTATTGATAGGCCTTATGTTAAAATTCTTTTGACTTTACTTCTTGTGACATATTTCTCCGTATCATTTCTTCTTATCTAATCTTCAATTCCGAGAAATTCTAATTATTGTATTAATTATCATCCTCCTTCAGTTTCCTTGGAGTCATTAAATTATTCTTTATTCTTCTTATCTGAGCACATTACCATCAATTGTTTTTGTTCATTTAATTTTTCTTCTGTTTGTTACCATTAAAAATATTACTTTTTCCTATTATTTCATTTTAAATCAATTCTTTATAACTCTTATTTACTAATCATTTCTTATTTTTTGTTAAATTAAATGGTTTCGAAATATCTTAAGTAAGTTGTACTTACATACTTTTAGAATTTTGGGGTTTTAGTCTCTTCATTTTAAATTATATGGTTTCAAAATAACTTGAGTAAGATGTCCTTACATGATTTTAGAATTTTGGGGTTTTATTCCGCTATTCAATGGGTTGCTGGGTCGGTTTTCAGAATTTCAGTCCCCTTTTCTGGTTGGTTATTGTTTAGTTTAACCATGGTCCATTAATTCAGGTACTCCCTTTACTCGAATTACTGGGGTATTCATAATGATTTTGGTATTTGTTATATACCTCTCTTTCACCTGGCATCGTAACTCAGCTGATACCAAGTCTTCATAGAAGTCACAGTTTTCCGTCATAGTTCGTTCTTTTTTAACTAATAAGTATTTTACCTCCTCTAACATAACATAGTTGCTCATATTTAATCTCATTTCATTCTCTTTTACCTCTGGATGATTTACCAAAATGTTTAATGATATATTCCGTCTTGATGATCTGACTAATATCTTCTGATGCACTTCAATCGTCGACACATTTAACTGGGATGTAAACTTAATTTAACTCCCTCTGTTCGTTAATTGGAAGGTTGAATACATTAATTAATCCACCTGGAATCATCTCCCATTCTTCCTTGGTATTTATTATTCTCTTTCTACATGTTTTTATTATTTTCTTGGTCTTCTTTTCCACGGTTTGAACATCCTTTTTGTTGTGGCTATTTTTATTTTCAGATGGCATTACACCTTGGTATTCTGTAATTTCTATTTCCTTCCTACTCTCTTCTGTATTCGGACTTACTTTAATACCTTCTGAAGTGCTGTCTGATGTTTCATCCAAATTCTTGACACTATGGTCCATTTGTTTATTTGTCTCCTCCTTGTATGTATCTGCTTTTTGGCTAAGTGTATTAACATTTTCAAACTTCTCTCCGAAAGTTTCCCATATCTCCTTATTGAACTTCTCCATCTTACCCTCAAATTGTTTTAAATTCTTATTATTCTCTTCAAATTTTGCATTCATCTCTTCCCTTTGTCCTTCAACAGTTTATTGTATTGTTCATTCATGGTTTGTTTGATATTTCCATGAATGGTCTCTATTTTTTCATTTAGTTGTTTGACTAAACTTTCCTGAATGCTATCTATTTTCTCATTGGTCTGTCTATTTTGTTCCTCCTGTTTCTTAAAATTCTCCTTATTTTCCTCATTGGTTTGTTTCAAGGCTTCCTCCTGTTTTCTAAAATTTTCATCTATTTTGTTATTGGTTTGCTTTGAAGTTTCCTCCTGTTTTCTAAATTGTTCATTAGTTTGTTTATTCTGTTCCTTAAATTGTTCTGCCATAAATTTCATCATGTCTTGCCAATTAGGTTCTTCTCTGGCTACCGCTTTGTCTGGTTGGTCCCCTTGGGCATCCTCTTCCACTATTTCCTTTTCCGGGTCCATAACTACTTCGGTTTCTTCTTTATCACCTGTCGGTTGGTCCATTTCACTGTCCGTGACTAATTCTATTTCTTGTTCCTGTCCACCTTCTTCCTTCTCCTTTTCTTCTGCCCTCTTCTTCGATTTGCCTCGGATATTACGCATTTCTTGTTTTCTCATAACTGCCGACGATAATTAGATTTTTTGGTATATTAATTTATTAAATATATCAAAATTCTTTTCTAATTACAGCCCTTTTACGTTGAGCGCCAATCTGTAACGTAGCGGTTTTTGTAGAGGTTTTAGCGAAAACTTTGTATGTTGCTTATTGGGTGTTCGTCTTATTTAATTAAGCTCCCAATGTTGTGTACGCCAATCTGTAATGTAGCAGTTTTCTTAGAGGTGTTAGTGTACTACAGTTACAGGTATATAGTTAATTCAGCCCCACTATTGGAAGCGCCAATCTGTAACGTAACGCAGTGAGGTATAGTAGAGTTATATTATATGCCCCACGTTGGGCGCCAATCTGTAACGTAGCGGTTTTTGTAGAGGTTTTAGCGAAAACTTTGTATGTTGCTTATTGGGTGTTCATCTTATTTAATTAAGCTCCCAATGTTGTGTACGCCAATCTGTAATGTAGCAGTTTTCTTAGAGGTGTTAGTGTACTACAGTTACAGGTATATTGTTAATTCAGCCCCACTATTGTAAGCGCCAATCTGTAACGTACTGCCTTGAGATATTAAAGTTTCCGCCTCTCCGCAGTCGCCACTTACGAATTATAATAACTGAAGTTTAAAAAATAAAGTATTTTGTAATGTTACTCAATCTAAGCAGAAATCGAGAGTGTGTGATTTGGGGTCAAGTAGGGAAGTTGTTCAGCCTTATGAGGAAGAGAGAGTAAGTACCGATTATTTACACTCGGTTTAGGCGATTTCGGAATTTTTTCAAATTGTTCGCTGTGATTTAAATCAGCTGATTGTGAGACGAGTTTCCACACATAGTTCAACCAGCCTACCCTATGGCGAAATATGACCCAATGTATCAATCTCTTCTATTTTGTGCTGAAATCTATTACAACTACCCACTACAAAAAATATAACACATTTTTATTATTCAATATCATTTTTCAATAATATTTATTAATTATATTATTGTTTTTTTGTTTTCCTGCCACCAAAATACAAGTATCACAATCGATCTTTACTTAATTAAAACATAATATCGACTTCCTCGAATAAACATGGAATTGTCAAAAGAAAAAAACATATATGGTTTTGTTTACCAAATTTTATACTATTTTTTAAAACATCAATCAATATATAATTCTTTTTATTTCCCCAGGGTTAAGGGTAAGTTCTTTTTGTTATGAGATGGTCAGAAATGGATAATTACTAAGCTTTACTAATACTGAAAAAATATTAAATAAATTTGTTTATTTTTCCGTTTAGTATGTAGTTCCAGAAATGTCCGTAAGAGAGCAGCGTGCGTTTGTTTACTTTAGAACATGTGATTAATTTTGACTAGTTTTTGTGTTCTATATAACCATTCGGAATGCGTTTTCTTCGTCAACTATTAAACTAAATGTTTATATTACCTCTCTTCTTATAGTTCTTACTGGAAGGAAGCCTTTTCTCTAGTGAGGTCCGTCTTGAGTTGTAATTTCATTACCGTCTGGCCCATATTCTATCGTCAACTTGAAACATCACGAAACTAGGCCGAATCATCAGAAGGGTTTTCTTTCACAGTTTATTATGGAGTATAATCCTTTAATTTTGATAAATAAGTTATGA
This sequence comes from Magicicada septendecula, assembly GCA_034769895.1. Lineage (NCBI taxonomy): Eukaryota > Metazoa > Arthropoda > Insecta > Hemiptera > Cicadidae > Magicicada > Magicicada septendecula. Next base: position 250,319,600 of record CM068372.1, read on the forward strand.
TTATATAGAGTTCATATTGCTTTTTAATTTTGTACTAATTTTACACTTCTCCCAAGTTTCAAAAAGGATATTTTAATAGAATTGTGGTAGCATCATTTTGTCAACTCGCCAGGTTTAATTTCCAAATTTTATTATTAACAATACTTGTTATTCTCGTCACTCTTAGTAACCCAAAATATTTTTATTATACAGGCAGTTTGTAATTATTATAAATTTATATTTTATTTACCGAAAAATAATTCTTTTTAATTCCGGTTTCTTTACCAATTTGGTTTACATAAGAGGTTTCTGTTCATTTTCTTATGACCTGGTATATAAGTATTTAATATTTTTATTATCTCTAAATGAATTTATATAGTATTTATTAGTCTCTCATAGTATTCCTACACTGCACTACTTCCTGTTGCCATTTCCCTCATATAGTATTATTTTAATTTTTTATTATCCTTTGATATTTAAACTTTTTATGTTTTTTTAAAACGAACCCTGGGTTATCTTATATTATAACACAAATATTTGAAAAAATATAACATTAACTTAGGTATTACAATTGGTTGTCTACACAATATAAATATTACAATAAATTAATAAAAATACAGAATCAGTTAGTAGCATTATAGTCTACTATCATAGTTTTATAATTCCCAAACCTACAGCACAATTCTGTAATAAGTTACCTTCACTTTCACTTTTTACCTCAATGGGTACACTATAACTCACTTCTCACTGTATATCACTCGAATTGTTTATAATGTTTAGTGATATACTTTAATTTAGAGCTAGTTATAGGTTACCCATTTCTGACCTTTATGTTCTTACATGATTTAATTTATTGGGACCGGGTTATGTAACGTTACATAAAGCCCCCCCACTAGAACAAATTTATTTTAGTTTAACTCGTTTATTAAAAATAAATTGTTGATTGGTTCAATTCTCCTAATAGTCTTGGCTTTATTTTCATAATAGTGTTTCATTTCCGACTGATTATACACTGACTGGTAATTCAGACTGATGGTAATTGCTGTTTTCTTACTCTACTCTCTCTCTCTTGGAGGCAAATTCATCAATTATTTATTTCTGGGTAGTGGTACTTCCACATTTTATTTGATAAGGACTGGTCACACTAATCATATTAAACTTGTTTTAACACTCATTTCTATTTACTTCTATAAATTCGCTTTATCAATTAAGCTTCGGTCTGCTATCTTCCTTCTATTTTCTTCATCTATACTTCTGGAATCTAATATCACTCTTTTCAGCTATTTTATAATTATTATCCCTTAAATATTTAATTTCCCTAACATTTTTCCCTATACTGTGCGGTGGTACCAGTCGGGTGGCCACTCTGGGTCCATACTCCTCTGTCCATCCTTACACCTTCTGAGACCAGGGGAACATCATCCCTGCTCATAAAAATTATTGCCGGAACATTTTTACGGTCAATACATAAAAATAAAAAACTTATAAGTAGTAGTCAATAAGCGACTAGTACTAAACACTTTTGGGATTCTTCATACTGTAGCTGTTTGCATTTATTTATATATTTCTTCTTCTCCTTGATTCCTTCTTCTTTTCCATTAACTAATAGCATATAACATTATTGATAGGCCTTATGTTAAAATTCTTTTGACTTTACTTCTTGTGACATATTTCTCCGTATCATTTCTTCTTATCTAATCTTCAATTCCGAGAAATTCTAATTATTGTATTAATTATCATCCTCCTTCAGTTTCCTTGGAGTCATTAAATTATTCTTTATTCTTCTTATCTGAGCACATTACCATCAATTGTTTTTGTTCATTTAATTTTTCTTCTGTTTATTACCATTAAAAATATTACTTTTTCCTATTATTTCATTTTAAATCAATTCTTTATAACTCTTATTTACTAATCATTTCTTATTTTTTGTTAAATTAAATGGTTTCGAAATATCTTAAGTAAGTTGTACTTACATACTTTTAGAATTTTGGGGTTTTAGTCTCTTCATTTTAAATTATATGGTTTCAAAATAACTTGAGTAAAATGTCCTTACATGATTTTAGAATTTTGGGGTTTTATTCCGCTATTCAATGGGTTGCTGGGTCGGTTTTCAGAATTTCAGTCCCCTTTTCTGGTTGGTTATTGTTTAGTTTAACCATGGTCCATTAATTCAGGTACTCCCTTTACTCGAATTACTGGGGTATTCATAATGATTTTGGTATTTGTTATATACCTCTCTTTCACCTGGCATCGTAACTCAGCTGATACCAAGTCTTCATAGAAGTCACAGTTTTCCGTCATAGTTCGTTCTTTTTTAACTAATAAGTATTTTACCTCCTCTAACATAACATAGTTGCTCATATTTAATCTCATTTCATTCTCTTTTACCTCTGGATGATTTACCAAAATGTTTAATGATATATTCCGTCTTGATGATCTGACTAATATCTTCTGATGCACTTCAATCGTCGACACATTTAACTGGGATGTAAACTTAATTTAACTCCCTCTGTTCGTTAATTGGAAGGTTGAATACATTAATTAATCCACCTGGAATCATCTCCCATTCTTCCTTGGTATTTATTATTCTCTTTCTACATGTTTTTATTATTTTCTTGGTCTTCTTTTCCACGGTTTGAACATCCTTTTTGTTGTGGCTATTTTTATTTTCAGATGGCATTACACCTTGGTATTCTGTAATTTCTATTTCCTTCCTACTCTCTTCTGTATTCGGACTTACTTTAATACCTTCTGAAGTGCTGTCTGATGTTTCATCCAAATTCTTGACACTATGGTCCATTTGTTTATTTGTCTCCTCCTTGTATGTATCTGCTTTTTGGCTAAGTGTATTAACATTTTCAAACTTCTCTCCGAAAGTTTCCCATATCTCCTTATTGAACTTCTCCATCTTACCCTCAAATTGTTTTAAATTCTTATTATTCTCTTCAAATTTTGCATTCATCTCTTCCCTTTGTCCTTCAACAGTTTATTGTATTGTTCATTCATGGTTTGTTTGATATTTCCATGAATGGTCTCTATTTTTTCATTTAGTTGTTTGACTAAACTTTCCTGAATGCTATCTATTTTCTCATTGGTCTGTCTATTTTGTTCCTCCTGTTTCTTAAAATTCTCCTTATTTTCCTCATTGGTTTGTTTCAAGGCTTCCTCCTGTTTTCTAAAATTTTCATCTATTTTGTTATTGGTTTGCTTTGAAGTTTCCTCCTGTTTTCTAAATTGTTCATTAGTTTGTTTATTCTGTTCCTTAAATTGTTCTGCCATAAATTTCATCATGTCTTGCCAATTAGGTTCTTCTCTGGCTACCGCTTTGTCTGGTTGGTCCCCTTGGGCATCCTCTTCCACTATTTCCTTTTCCGGGTCCATAACTACTTCGGTTTCTTCTTTATCACCTGTCGGTTGGTCCATTTCACTGTCCGTGACTAATTCTATTTCTTGTTCCTGTCCACCTTCTTCCTTCTCCTTTTCTTCTGCCCTCTTCTTCGATTTGCCTCGGATATTACGCATTTCTTGTTTTCTCATAACTGCCGACGATAATTAGATTTTTTGGTATATTAATTTATTAAATATATCAAAATTCTTTTCTAATTACAGCCCTTTTACGTTGAGCGCCAATCTGTAACGTAGCGGTTTTTGTAGAGGTTTTAGCGAAAACTTTGTATGTTGCTTATTGGGTGTTCGTCTTATTTAATTAAGCTCCCAATGTTGTGTACGCCAATCTGTAATGTAGCAGTTTTCTTAGAGGTGTTAGTGTACTACAGTTACAGGTATATAGTTAATTCAGCCCCACTATTGGAAGCGCCAATCTGTAACGTAACGCAGTGAGGTATAGTAGAGTTATATTATATGCCCCACGTTGGGCGCCAATCTGTAACGTAGCGGTTTTTGTAGAGGTTTTAGCGAAAACTTTGTATGTTGCTTATTGGGTGTTCATCTTATTTAATTAAGCTCCCAATGTTGTGTACGCCAATCTGTAATGTAGCAGTTTTCTTAGAGGTGTTAGTGTACTACAGTTACAGGTATATTGTTAATTCAGCCCCACTATTGTAAGCGCCAATCTGTAACGTACTGCCTTGAGATATTAAAGTTTCCGCCTCTCCGCAGTCGCCACTTATGAATTATAATAACTGAAGTTTAAAAAATAAAGTATTTTGTAATGTTACTCAATCTAAGCAGAAATCGAGAGTGTGTGATTTGGGGTCAAGTAGGGAAGTTGTTCAGCCTTATGAGGAAGAGAGAGTAAGTACCGATTATTTACACTCGGTTTAGGCGATTTCGGAATTTTTTCAAATTGTTCGCTGTGATTTAAATCAGCTGATTGTGAGACGAGTTTCCACACATAGTTCAACCAGCCTACCCTATGGCGAAATATGACCCAATGTATCAATCTCTTCTATTTTGTGCTGAAATCTATTACAACTACCCACTACAAAAAATATAACACATTTTTATTATTCAATATCATTTTTCAATAATATTTATTAATTATATTATTGTTTTTTTGTTTTCCTGCCACCAAAATACAAGTATCACAATCGATCTTTACTTAATTAAAACATAATATCGACTTCCTCGAATAAACATGGAATTGTCAAAAGAAAAAAACATATATGGTTTTGTTTACCAAATTTTATACTATTTTTTAAAACATCAATCAATATATAATTCTTTTTATTTCCCCAGGGTTAAGGGTAAGTTCTTTTTGTTATGAGATGGTCAGAAATGGATAATTACTAAGCTTTACTAATACTGAAAAAATATTAAATAAATTTGTTTATTTTTCCGTTTAGTATGTAGTTCCAGAAATGTCCGTAAGAGAGCAGCGTGCGTTTGTTTACTTTAGAACATGTGATTAATTTTGACTAGTTTTTGTGTTCTATATAACCATTCGGAATGCGTTTTCTTCGTCAACTATTAAACTAAATGTTTATATTACCTCTCTTCTTATAGTTCTTACTGGAAGGAAGCCTTTTCTCTAGTGAGGTCCGTCTTGAGTTGTAATTTCATTACCGTCTGGCCCATATTCTATCGTCAACTTGAAACATCACGAAACTAGGCCGAATCATCAGAAGGGTTTTCTTTCACAGTTTATTATGGAGTATAATCCTTTAATTTTGATAAATAAGGTATGATTATATAGAGTTCATATTGCTTTTTAATTTTGTACTAATTTTACACTTCTCCCAAGTTTCAAAAAGGATATTTTAATAGAATTGTGGTAGCATCATTTTGTCAACTCGCCAGGTTTAATTTCCAAATTTTATTATTAACAATACTTGTTATTCTCGTCACTCTTAGTAACCCAAAATATTTTTATTATACAGGCAGTTTGTAATTATTATAAATTTATATTTTATTTACCGAAAAATAATTCTTTTTAATTCCGGTTTCTTTACCAATTTGGTTTACATAAGTGGTTTCTGTTCATTTTCTTATGACCTGGTATATAAGTATTTAATATTTTTATTATCTCTAAATGAATTTATATAGTATTTATTAGTCTCTCATAGTATTCCTACACTGCACTACTTCCTGTTGCCATTTCCCTCATATAGTATTATTTTAATTTTGTATTATCCTTTGATATTTAAACTTTTTATGTTTTTTTAAAACGAACCCTGGGTTATCTTATATTATAACACAAATATTTGAAAAAATATAACATTAACTTAGGTATTACAATTGGTTGTCTACACAATATAAATATTACAATAAATTAATAAAAATACAGAATCAGTTAGTAGCATTATAGTCTACTATCATAGTTTTATAATTCCCAAACCTACAGCACAATTCTGTAATAAGTTACCTTCACTTTCACTTTTTACCTCAATGGGTACACTATAACTCACTTCTCACTGTATATCACTCGAATTGTTTATAATGTTTAGTGATATACTTTAATTTAGAGCTAGTTATAGGTTACCCATTTCTGACCTTTATGTTCTTACATGATTTAATTTATTGGGACCGGGTTATGTAACGTTACATAAAGCCCCCCCACTAGAACAAATTTATTTTAGTTTAACTCGTTTATTAAAAATAAATTGTTGATTGGTTCAATTCTCCTAATAGTCTTGGCTTTATTTTCATAATAGTGTTTCATTTCCGACTGATTATACACTGACTGGTAATTCAGACTGATGGTAATTGCTGTTTTCTTACTCTACTCTCTCTCTCTTGGAGGCAAATTCATCAATTATTTATTTCTGGGTAGTGGTACTTCCACATTTTATTTGATAAGGACTGGTCACACTAATCATATTAAACTTGTTTTAACACTCATTTCTATTTACTTCTATAAATTCGCTTTATCAATTAAGCTTCGGTCTGCTATCTTCCTTCTATTTTCTTCATCTATACTTCTGGAATCTAATATCACTCTTTTCAGCTATTTTATAATTATTATCCCTTAAATATTTAATTTCCCTAACATTTTTCCCTATACTGTGCGGTGGTACCAGTCGGGTGGCCACTCTGGGTCCATACTCCTCTGTCCATCCTTACACCTTCTGAGACCAGGGGAACATCATCCCTGCTCATAAAAATTATTGCCGGAACATTTCTACGGTCAATACATAAAAATAAAAAACTTATAAGTAGTAGTCAATTAGCGACTAGTACTAAACACTTTTGGGATTCTTCATACTGTAGCTGTTTGCATTTATTTATATATTTCTTCTTCTCCTTGATTCCTTCTTCTTTTCCATTAACTAATAGCATATAACATTATTGATAGGCCTTATGTTAAAATTCTTTTGACTTTACTTCTTGTGACATATTTCTCCGTATCATTTCTTCTTATCTAATCTTCAATTCCGAGAAATTCTAATTATTGTATTAATTATCATCCTCCTTCAGTTTCCTTGGAGTCATTAAATTATTCTTTATTCTTCTTATCTGAGCACATTACCATCAATTGTTTTTGTTCATTTAATTTTTCTTCTGTTTGTTACCATTAAAAATATTACTTTTTCCTATTATTTCATTTTAAATCAATTCTTAATAACTCTTATTTACTAATCATTTCTTGTTTTTTGTTAAATTAAATGGTTTCGAAATATCTTAAGTAAGTTGTACTTACATACTTTTAGAATTTTGGGGTTTTAGTCTCTTCATTTTAAATTATATGGTTTCAAAATAACTTGAGTAAGATGTCCTTACATGATTTTAGAATTTTGGGGTTTTATTCCGCTATTCAATGGGTTGCTGGGTCGGTTTTCAGAATTTCAGTCCCCTTTTCTGGTTGGTTATTGTTTAGTTTAACCATGGTCCATTAATTCAGGTACTCCCTTTACTCGAATTACTGGGGTATTCATAATGATTTTGGTATTTGTTATATACCTCTCTTTCACCTGGCATCGTAACTCAGCTGATACTAAGTCTTCATAGAAGTCACAGTTTTCCGTCATAGTTCGTTCTTTTTTAACTAATAAGTATTTTACCTCCTCTAACATAACATAGTTGCTCATATTTAATCTCATTTCATTCCCTTTTACCTCTGGATGATTTACCAAAATGTTTAATGATATATTCCGTCTTGATGATCTGACTAATATCTTCTGATGCACTTCAATCGTCGACACATTTAACTGGGATGTAAACTTAATTTAACTCCCTCTGTTCGTTAATTGGAAGGTTGAATACATTAATTAATCCACCTGTAATCATCTCCCATTCTTCCTTGGTATTTATTATTCTCTTTCTACATGTTTTTATTATTTTCTTGGTCTTCTTTTCCACGGTTTGAACATCCTTTTTGTTGTGGCTATTTTTATTTTCAGATGGCATTACACCTTATGTAACGTTACAATATATATATATATATATATACACACACACACACACACACACACACACACACACATACACTTAGTAAGTTCATTTAAGTGGAATACTAACGCTATAACACATTTTCTGACGGCCATAGTGTAATATAATTTTTAAATCTGTTACGTTGCTTCCTTTTCTTGTTCAATTATTTATTTATTATTTTTTAAAATGAATTTATTGTTTATTGTTTTCTGAATTATTTTTATTAATTGGTTTTAAATTTTAGTTACTTTAATTCAATAGAATAATCAAGTAATGACAGGTCATCATCAAGTACACGGTTATTAGAGCGGTGTTCGTGTGCATACTGTTTTTAAAATGTCGCCAAAATAATTGTTCTTAATAATTAGAATAAATTGTGTGGGTTCTCCACAATCGATTGATGATTCGACTCAGACTTATAGGTTATCTGGTTTTTGTCCCCTAATTTCGCAATGTTCTTTGCTCTCGCCGTATTTCTGTTCTTATTTTTTACCTGAAAATGCTTTATCATAATTCACTCTAAAAAATAAAATGCTTTTTTCGAATAACAAATTAGTTTATTTGATGATTTTGTAATCTAGGTCAGTTCAACGGTTCGTGAATCGAATGGGATAGTGACCGTATCGACTCGCTCACCAAGCTCGACTCGAACAGTAAAATGTTTAAAATAAATTACAATATTATTTTGTAATATCAGGTCGTGGATACTTCGAGCTGTTAGGAAAGATCGGAAAATGCTTACTGATAAAATACAATACATCACAATTGGTTAATTAACATTCTCAATAAATAATACAATTAAAATAATTTGAGTTCAAGTGTACTATGATTCTCATTTCTATTTCCAAAAGTTAATCAAAATGGCGGAGTTTTGCCAATCAAAATGGCTGTCAGCCTGTACCTCATTTGAGGATGTGTCCTCAAATGTGCTTCGTCTAATTTCTTTAAATCAAATAGTGTTTTAAATACTTTATGCCCACAATGTTGCCAAATAAAGTTTTGTTAAAGTTCACAAGTGTCTGGTTTAACAGTGTTTTTGGTGAATCTCGTGTTGTGTATGGTATGGTTATGTCGTTATTAGTTTATTCAATCTCACCACTTGCAGTTACGTTTTTTTTTATACTTGGAATATGTTAGTTTAAGTTGACCATCATCTTTTCATTCGGTTCTCAATTACTTCTATTAGTACGGTTTGCTTGTGTGATTTTTTAATGCTTTTTCTTATTTTTGTTTTGGCATCTCTTTATATTTTACTTTTGGTTATTGGTTATTCATCGAAATGTGATTCTCTGCTACACGGAGTTCATCTGTTCAGTCTGAGCTTTAACAATAGAGTAAATGAATTTTTCCATTTAGTTAACGGCTATGACCAGGCTTTTGTGAGCTCTGATTGGTCCATTTTTCCCGACCCCTGGTCACGTGATGTTAATTATTTGAAATCTTTGAAATTTATATCTGTCACCTCAAATTACTCCGTTTATTTTTAGATTAATTTAAATTAACGATGTTGTTGTTTGGGAAAAAAGAATTATTTTGATACCGAATGTGGCCCATTTCGGCCCCGTATCACTTATTTTAGTACATTTATAAATTTAAGTTTTTAGGCTTTTACATATTTTTTCTTAACATTTCTTATTGCCTTCTTTACTATTTAAATATGTCCTAATAGGGTTGTACTTATTACTAAAAATAATGTCTGATACTTCTACATTATATATAACATTACAGTTTTAAATACCTATGCATAAGTTTCTTATAATAACAATAATATTGACAGCATGTCAGTTCAATGGCTTGTCTTGTGTTAATATTACTTTCCCTATTCATCTGGTTATTACAATTATGGGTTTTTACATATAATTTTATCAATACCTTCTCTGTTTCATTAAGGTCAGGCTTCTGTTTAATTTTATTTGGTTTGGTTAAGACTATTTTGGATATTTTAGTGTTGTTTAAGTTCAGCTCATCTCTTTTGGCCTATACGTCTAGCATTTTGCCATTCCTTTACAATGATTTTTTACATAATATGATGTTTCACCATGTACCTGATATTGACATTTCTGAACAGCTTTTACAACTACTGTTCTTGAAAAATTAGCAAATCTTTTAACAAGTAATTCTAACATAATAAAATTATGGGTATACAAAACCCTTTGAACACATACTTCTAAAACAATATCCTGTGGGTATACAAAACCCTTCAAATACCTAATTATAACATAATAAATCCTGTGGGTATACAAAACTCTTTAAATAATTAATTATAACATAGTAAATCCTGTGGGTATACAAAACCCATTAAACACATACTACTTTTATTTACTGGTTCTTAATGTGTATTATTTTATACATAAGACCATTACTTCACTTTCTCCCTTCCCCACTGGTTTATAACATGATCTTTGATCATCACTATTTCCTATCTTGTACACTTATCACTTCACTCCCTTATAATATAAGTTTTTACAATTTTTCTTAGACTAATGCACATATTCCTTACTCTTATTTATACAATTGTATTGCATTTTCTATAACTCTACTTACTTTCTGATCTTTTCTCTTTAATTATTATTATTATTATTAATTTACATAGTACTTTTTATTTATATTTTACTTGGTCCTTAACATGTTTTTAGTTTATTTTCTTTAGTTATTCTTATTTTTAGTTCTTCATACATTTATGTTATTTAGTAATTAATGTGGTCCTCACTGTATTGTTGCATGTCTTTATTTTAATTAGCATCATTGGGTTTTTTATACCTCTCACTTACCATATCTATTGGGTTTATCACGTTATTAAGTTCTCTTCTTCTAATTTTCATCATAATTACTATATTACCTTTCTTTAACATTTATTTTGCAACATCCCTTGTTTTTCTTTAGCATGGAATAAGAATACTCTGCTTAATACACACTTATTTGTAATTCTCCTTTCACTTATCATTTACACAAATACTAGTTAACTATGGTTTCTTTATCATAACAGTTCTTATATGCATGGTGATTATATGTATCACCACAATAGACATGTTTTAAATTGATTTTGTTCTTTTCCTTGTAAAGTAGTCATAGGTTTTGAACCAAGCTATGTTTAAAAAAGTATATTATGTCAAAATGTTCACAATTTTATACTCTTTTATGTCATGTGAAATAATTGTGTGTAAGTGCATGGGTGTGCGTATGATTTACATTTTATATAATAACTTCATTGAAAATTAACATTTTGTCCTGAAATTTGGACAGGGGATTCTCATGGTTATAAGCTACATTGTCCATATACTAAATTCTCCACAACTATAATTTTTATATGGTTTTTAAAATGAAATCAGTCTTCTTTTATTTTTGTTATCTGCAAGAAAGTAATAAAATTTGTAGATTAAATCTAGACAGGTCTTTGCAGAATCTATGACATTGCTAGGTTTTCCACTAATCAGAAGGTCTAAAAATTATTTGAGTCAGACACTTACAGCGTACGGATGGGGAGTTTCTTCCGAAGTCTTGTCATAGAAAGACATACTCACTGTCACGAGATTTTCATCACAAACAAGTAAACAACACAATTATAAAAAACAGCAACTAATGATAATCAAATTATTATCCAACAAGCATTGGTTTCTATCACAACACAGGGAGTCGAGATTGACGTGCCAGTACTAGTAATTAAAAACCTTGTATATGATGTTATACTGGGTACTGAAACGTTAAGCAAAATAAATGCAGTAATTGAATTGCTCTGCCCAACAACGTTGCAAATGATATTTCCAAAACGCAATTTTGTTGAAACAACATTGCAATCGACATTCTGAATAGTGTGGGGTATTTTTTGGTTGAGAAAGTTTACACAGACTACCCTGATATAAGCCTACAATCTCCCGCATATTTACTTACGCGGCAGCAACAACATTGTAAGCACCTGACGTTGCCTTCCCTGGCACTTGGCGATGAAAAACGTTTAAAACAGTGGAAGAAAAAGGAAGACTTGTGTGTCTTCATGGAAGAATAAGATTAGAAAAGTTTCAAGGGACTCTGGAAATCCATACATATCATCACGGAAGAAGTAAATACCAGGAAAATTGCCCCCAACTGACGTAAGCTCAACAACATTGTAACCGCCACCTGTTGCAATGCACCAGCTGATACACGGAAAAAAGTTTTGTCAGCTTGCGGTTGCTCCACACTCATATTTTTGAGCGGCTATTCCGAGAAGCGAGTTTGCATGTGTAGGATGGTATGTATAAGAGAGCTTGTGCTATGCGAAAGCGATTGCCGCGTGTGATATTTGCGAATGCGCACTCACGTGAATGCGTTCCTCAGTCGCTAAAACAGATTGCCGTTCCACCGCTTTCTTCATTTCTTAAGTAACTGATTTTAGCTGAAAAAACTTTTTCCATGAGAATACATGTGTTTCTTTAGGGATTTGAATACTAGCTGTATATGTATGAATATAAATGAAGTTGAACTTTTTTTATTTTGAAGCTAATATAAAGTAGTAAAAATTTGGGCATAGCCATCCATGTATCTATTAGCAACAAGTTTTTATGGGTATCAATTTTTAAAAAATTTTAATTTTTAAAATATTGACAAAAATTCAAATACTTTCAAATTTTTATTTTTTATTAAGATTTATATAAAAGGACGTATAAATCATAGGAAGATGGTTATGCAAAAAAAAAAAGAGCAGCAGAGGTGTCATCGTGCATCCTCAAGTACGTAGAAATACACTTCACTGAAGCCAGGTGAGGCACATGTTTTGATTTTCTGGTCTGATCGATGTATTGGTCAGAATATTACCTGGTGGTTGATTGCCCTAATGCAGCACCTAGTGGTGGTAATGTACTTTTCATCAGTAGAACAAAAGTTTATGACTACTGGTCATAGCTTCCTCCCATGTGACCGCAATTTCGCTGTCATTGAGAGAGCAAAAAAAGTGACCATGTGTATCCCTATGCACTGGGTAGAGGTAATTGCCAATGCCAGTTCCAGCAGGTTTGAAGTGTGTGTTATGGGAACAGACGACTTCAAAGATTTGAGTGTTGTTGAAAATTCTCTGCGTAAAGGGAGCTATATTAAGATTACTGAACAGGTCTGGTATCAAATAGCTTCTGATGAGCCTACAACATTATGCGGCAGAACTTTACACAATGTGGTTCAGCCGTGGGAAACACGTAGCATTGCTAAGAAAGCTCAGGGAACGGGCGGGAGAAAGTTTCCACCAGTTAAAGTAGCACGATTTTGCAACTTGTACGGCGAGTGCCTTCCAATTAAACGGGCCAAGAAAATTGACTTGGAAGATATGAGCCGATATATTCGTGAAGAATTTCTTGAATTGTATAACTTTTGAGGTGAATAAACATTGTTTTGGACTCACTTATTTACATACTTGAATGTCTTAATAGCTATTTTGAAAGTTTTTATTTGTTATGACCAAGTTAAAATGTTTGCTCATTTTCTCAAAAAATTATTTTGTTAAGTCGACATTTTGTGTGTGTGTGTGTGTGTGTGTGTGTGTCTGTGTGTTTCATTCAAGAAATATGTACTTAAGAAAATTGTATTCATTTTATCCGTAGTTTCAAATAATATAATCGATAGGTACAATGTGCAACAACGTTGTAACCAACAGGCGCCTACAACGTTGTTGCTCTATAAGGTTAGTTTTTTATATATTTCTTAAAAAAAGCGAACCACATTCGTGTAGGACTATAAAATACTCTTTTAAAAATTGTTACAATACATTACGGCTAAAAGACTAGCCAAAAAGTATATACAACATATGAAAATGTTTTTACCGTTTTTTGAAAAATTGTACTTTTGGCACTTGCAACGTTGTTGGGCGGAGCAATTCAATTGATTATAATAATAATACATTGATGTGAAATGTAAATAATAAACATTATAATGTAAAGTTAGGACATATGGACATCAAAAACGAATCTGTTGCAAATGACTTAAAACTAAACAAACCTCATACTACCATAATATCTAATGTAAACAATAACAATAATAACAGTGATAACGTTGTCGAGCAAGAAAAATACTCTACAACTAAAAATGAAATACAAATTTTAGCAATTAAGTACCTATGTTTTATCCAATAATTTAAAAACTCAATTTAAAACATTAGTATAGAACGAGATGTATTGTTAAAAAAAATTAGTCAAGAAATTAAAAATGGGGAGAATACTAAATGCCATATTGTAAATAATACATTGTATAGGCTTACTGATGGGCAGTGGACGATCATCGTTCCAGATAACATCGTTGAGGACTTGACTTGGGCATGTCATGAGAGTCTTGCACATGCGGGTGCATATAAGTGCTACTTAACCCTTAGAGAGACTTCATGTGGATAAACATGTCTAGGAAAATAAAATCTATACAACGAACCTGCCATACTTGTCAAACATCAAAGTATCCCAACCAGCATACCTACGTTGAAATGGGTAATATTGTAACACGTGATAAAAATGAATTGCTATGTACTGATTTTCTAGGACCACTACCACGTGCAGCCAGGGGAATGAGGAATCTTGTAATTTGTTCAGACAATTTCTCCAAGCATGTGAGTTTACATGCTATTGGCCGACCAACAACTGAGGCAGTTCTTAAGGTAAGTCTTGACAAATATGTTCCAAAATATAGGCATGTTAAAAAGATATTATCAGATCAAGATTAGCAATTTCAGAATAAGAAATGGCAATCTGAGCTTGAGAAGCATCACATACAGGCAGTATTGATGGCGATCCGGAGACCTCAAGGTAATCTTGCGGAGAGGGTAAATAGGAAGAGTATTCAGGACGTACTGTAATACCAAGCAGAGTAAATGCCCTGAACATCTTGAGTTCTTTGAGCAAGCCATCAATGGGAATTACAACGATACAACTGGATTGACGCCTAAGGAGCTACACTGTGGAGCAATGCCTAAACGTGTATGGGATGAATATGTAAAGCATGTTGCCACACCAAACTTACCTGTTCCAAATGAAGTTAAGCGTTTAGAAGCTAGGAGACATATTAAAGAGTCCAGTGGAATGTACAGAAAAGTTTAATGCAGAACCTAAACTTCCAACATTCAAAGAAGGTGAGATGGTTCTTCTAAAGTCGTTAAACTTGGTCATAGTGAAGATAATACAGCTGCTTAATTCTTCCGGTTATATAATGGACCTTTCTTATTATCCGAGCAAGTGGGTAAAAATACTTCCATTGTTACTAATCCTACAACTAACTGTACTATTGGTAAATTCCATGCATCATCTTTATGCAAATGTTATGTTAAAGAACAAACTGTTCATGTATATCAGGGTATATGATATACGACTGTATTGCAACAAATTGTATAACAAAAAATGTATTTAAGTATGTGAGTTGCGATGTCGGAATATGTGGAGAAATGTTTGGAATCTGTCTAAGATAAGGAGATATGACGTCATCAAATGTTTATTATAGATTATCTTGTGAGGACATAGTATTCAGAATCTGACCGCATGGAATTGTTTATATTTTTGTTCTGTCAAAAAGTGGAACTGTCAAACAGAGTTGAAATAATTTACTTTTGGGAAAAGTATTTATTTGGTTTTGTTTCTTGTTTATATTTTTTGTAAGTGATGTATTATTTGTTTTGTTAAAAAAATTGTAAACATGTAAACAAAATTTTTTTATATGTGGAGGGGATAATCCTGCAACAGAACACAGGATAGCAAGTTCATTTAAGTGGAATACTAATGCTATAACACATTTTCTGATGGACACAGACATGTTTTATATGGATTTTGTTCTTTTCCTTGTAAAGTAGTCATACATTTTGAACCAAGCTATGTTTAAAAAAGTATGTTATGTCAAAATGTTCACAATTTTATACTCTTTTGTATCATGGGAAATAACTGTAGGTGCGCGAGTGTGCGTGTCATTTACATTTTATTTAATAACTTGGTTGAAAATTAACATTTCGTTCTGAAACTTGGAGAGGGTATTCTCATGGTTATACGCTACATTTTCCGTATACTCAATTCTCCACATATATAATTTTTATATGGTTTTTAAAATGAAATCAGTCTCATTTTATTTTTGTTATCTCCAACGAAGTAATAAAATTTGTAGATTAAATATAGACAGGCATTTGCTGAATCAGACAGAGTTTCAACCTGATTTCTGGCTGTCATTAAGAACATCTATGACGTTGCCAGGTTTTCCACCAATCAGAAGGTCTAAAAATTATTTGAGTCGGACACTTACAGCGTATGGATGCGGAGTTTCTTCCGAAGTCTTGTCATAGAAAGACATACTCGCTGTCATGAGATTTTCATCACAAGACAAGTCAATTTCCTTAAGACTTAGAAGTTGGTTCACGGTTCGAGTTCTTCATAACCATTGCCATTTTAGAACTCAGATAATTTTAAATAGATCATTTCTAGTGCTTTTTCATGTAAAGTGGAAGATTTTCCATTAGGGGCAGATTATCTACTGAGATAGTCTGAGAGTTAATGTGAGAACACATCAAGAAGGCGGATTTGTGTAAGCTTAATACACGATCTACTTTTTGCCCAGTTTTGATCCCTCAGATTAAGATTATTCAAGTTATAAACAATAACAGCATCATATGGCAGTGTGCGTGTGTGCGAAGACGTGAATTGTCAGCGTAGCAGTCATCGAGCAATGCGCAGTTTCGTAGCGGTGCAGACGAGCAGCGTGGGGAGCGCCTGATATCTATGTAAACAGTTGGAATTCTACATACAAGTAACATATACGTAAAACAAGCCAATAGACTCATTTATTGAAACACAATTATTTAATAAAGAATTTTATATTATAAAGCCATAAGACAATAGTAAATTTTAATGCGTTAATGAATAAAATTTTCCTACCTCCAGATAAAGACTCTGTTGTAATAATTTCAATGACAACAGAAATCTATGTAGTTTTAATTTGTATCATTGCATAGATTGTATTTGGCGCCATCAAATTGGTTGGCACGAGTTAAATAGTTAGTACGCTTTAGGTTAAAAACTTTAATTAATGAGTATAGACTAAATTTTATTTGAACTGTGTTATATATTTTAATATTGTGTCACAGGGAGTGTATATAAACTTTTGCATATTCTCTGTGAAACAAATTATTTTGGACAATATTAATTTAGTTTTGAATAACATTTGGAGGTTTGAAGTATATTTGTGTGTTAGTTGTAAATAGGTCAAGTTAAGATTGTGGACATTCGAATCGAGATACTGACGAACAACTATCACAACATACAAGTACAGTACACAGTTACATTTTAATAATTTGAAGTTACAATAGTTGAACCGTACCCATTTAAATCAAGACAATAAACTTTGTTTTGGTGATAAGTTTAAAATTGTAAACAAATGGCTGAGTCTCAAACTCAATCAGCTGATATACAATTGACACTGGCCGCTATTTTAGCTAATATGTGAGGACTGAGTGATAACATGCAAACTATACGCGATGAAAATAAAACCAGTGTACAATCTATCAGGGAGGACGCGATTAACAAAACAAAGCTTTGCATGATAAAAACAAAAAAATATTTGCCGCAGTCCACGATCAAAGCAAGCAAAACAAAGCACTTAGAAGTGATGGAGAAGATCTCCGATAAAGTAGAATCTATACGCGGTAATGTTGAGCTTGCATTAGAGGTTAATAGTTTGCGTATAAGTGAATGCAAGGCTAGGGTTGGTTCGATCGAGGAATGAGTTCAAGGGCAGCCGACCACCATCAGTGAATTTGTCTCCGAACAAGAACATCAGTTCGAAGAACTTAGACAACAGATTAATAGGTTACAACGTACCTGTATGCCTGCGAGCCAAACTACATACGTGTATAAAAACATTGATGAACCTAACTCACAACCAAAATTCTTTGGTCACGAGGTAGACAATCCTTTACAGTTTCTTCGGGCATGTGAACGAAATATGGAAGCAGTTAACAACAGTTTAAGCGAGGTGGACAATATTAATTGGGTTGTGCGGTAGCTTAAATGTACATTGGCAGAATGGTTCACGATTGTTCAGAATAAGATTACCGTATACAAAGACCTTGTAGACCATTTCCGAGCACGGTATTGGAATAAAGAGGTACAGCAAAAAATCTGTGTACAGTTAGGATTCGGTAAATATACGCCAGCCAAAGGGTCCAAGGAGAAATACCTGATACAACTGGTATCTAAAGCAAAGTATCTTGAACCACCGATGTCAGAGGCAGAAATAGTAAATAAACTTGCACATCACTTTAGCCATGGGATTCAAATAGCCATGATCACACAAGGCATAAAAGTTATTACTATTGACCAAATGGGAGAATGTTGATAGCCCTAACAGTGATAACAACCAAACACGCACATCGATTCAGTCAACAACATCAACAACAATATAGACACAAACAAAAACATTCCAAAATATAATCAGCATTAAGTCGTGTAGTTAACTGAAAATAAACCAGTTTTGGAACAACAACAAAACGTGAGTCCGTGCACAGAAAAACATATTACTAAAAGTCAGTGTCACCAGTCTAGTGTTGACAATAGTAGTGATAAGCGAATATTTTTACATCAGGTATATACCCGAATGACATACGAGACGATCTAGTAGATAATAATAGGTTTATGGAAAATGACAATAGTGATAAGATAGTTAATAAGTGTACTATAGTTAGAGCCAAAATTAATAATTGTGTAGGAAATGTTCTGTTAGATAGCGGGGCTCAGGTATCTTTAATAAGCGAAAAATTTATAAATAAACATAACACTGTTTAAGAAGGTATCAATATTACCTGTAAACAACACAATTATAAAAAACAGCAACTAATGATAATCAAATTATTAACCGACAAGCATTGGTTTCTATCACAACACAGGGAGTCGAGATTGACGTGCCAGTACTAGTAATTAAAAACCTTGTATATGATGTTATACTGGGTACTGAAACGTTAAGCAAAATAAATGCAGTAATTGAATTGCTCTGCCCAACAACGTTGCAAATGACATTTCCAAAACGCAATTTTGTTGAAACAACATTGCAATCGACATTCTGAATAGTGTGGGATATTTTTTGGTTGAGAAAGTTTACACTGGGTACCCTGATATAAGCCTACAATCTCCCGCATGTTTACTTCCGCGGCAGCAACAACGTTGTAAGCACCTGACGTTGCCTTCCCTGGCACTTGGCGATGAAAAACGTTTAAAACAGTGGAAGAAAAAGGAAGATTTGTGTGTCTTCATGGAAGAGTAAGATTAGAAAAGTTTCAAGGGGCTCTGGAAATCCATACATATCATCACGGAAGAAGTAAATACCAGGAAAATTGCCCCCAACTGACATAAGCTCAACAACATTGTAACCGCCACCTGTTGCAATGCACTAGCTGATACACGGAAAAAAGTTTTGTCAGCTTGCGGTTGCTCCACACTCATATTTTTGAGCGGCTATTCCGAGAAGCGAGTTTGCATGTGTAGGATGGTATGTATAAGAGAGATTGTGCTATGCGAAAGCGATTGCCGCGTGTGATATTTGCGAATGCGCACTCACGTGAATGCGTTCCTCAGTCGCTAAAACAGATTGCCGTTCCACCACTTTCTTCATTTCTTAAGTAACTGATTTTAGCTGAAAGAACTTTTTCCATGAGAATACATGTGTTTCTTTAGGGATTTTAATACTAGCTGTATATGTATGAATATAAATGAAGTTGAACTTTTTTTATTTTGAAGCTAATATAAAGTAGTAAAAATTTGGGCATAGCCATCCATGTATCTATTAGCAACAAGTTTTTATGGGTATCAATTTTTAAAAAATTTTAATTTTTAAAATATTGACAAAAATTCAAATACTTTCAAATTTTTATTTTTTATTAAGGTTTATATAAAAGGACGTATAAATCATAGGAAGATGGTTATGCAAAAAAAAAAAAAGAGCAGCAGAGGTGTCATCGTGCATCCTCAAGTACGTAGAAATACACTTCACTGAAGCCAGGTGAGGCACATGTTTTGATTTTCTGGTCTGATCGATGTATTGGTCAGAATATTAACTGGTGGTTGATTGCCCTAATGCAGCACCTAGTGGTGGTAAAGTACTTTTCATCAGTAGAACAAAAGTTTATGACTACTGGTCATAGCTTCCTCCCATGTGACCGCAATTTCGCTGTCATTAAGAGAGCAAAAAAGTGACCATGTGTATCCCTATGCACTGGGTAGAGGTAATTGCCAATGCCAGTTCCAGCAGGTATAAATTGTGTGTTATGGGAACAGACGACTTCAAAGATTTGAGTGTTGTTGAAAATTCTCTGCGTAAAGGGAGCTATATTAAGATTACTGAACAGGTCTGGTATCAAATCGCTTCTGATGAGCCTACAACATTATGCGGCAGAACTTTACACAATGTGGTTCAGCCGTGGGAAACACGTAGCATTGCTAAGAAAGCTCAGGGAACGGGCGGGAGAAAGTTTCCACCAGTTAAAGTAGCACGATTTTGCAACTTGTACGGCGAGTGCCTTCCAATTAAACGGGCCAAGAAAACTGACTTGGAAGATATGAGCCGATATATTCGTGAAGAATTTCTTGAATTGTATAACCTTTTAGGTGAATAAACATTGTTTTGGACTCACTTATTTACATACTTGAATGTCTTAATAGCTATTTTGAAAGTTTTTATTTGTTATGACCAAGTTAAAATGTTTGCTCATTTTCTCAAAAAATATTTTGTTAAGTCGACATTTTGTGTGTGTGTGTGTGTGTGTGTGTGTGTGTGTGTGTGTGTGTGTGTGTGTGTGTGTGTGTGTGTGTGTGTGTGTGTGTGTGTGTGTGTGTGTGTGTGTGTGTGTGTGTGTGTGTGTGTGTGTGTGTGTTTCATTCAAGAAATACGTACTTAAGAAAATTGTATTCATTTTACCCGTAGTTTCAAATAATATAATCTATAGGTACAATGTGCAACAACGTTGTAACCAACAGGCGCCTACAACGTTGTTGCTCTATAAGGTTAGTTTTTTATATATTTCTTAAAATAAGTGAACCACATTCGTGTAGGACTATAAAATACTCTTTTCAAAATTGTTACAATACATTACGGCTAAAAGACTAGCCAAAAAGTATATACAACATATGAAAATGTTTTTACCGTTTTTTGAAAAATTGTACTTTTGGCACTTGCAACGTTGTTGGGCGGAGCAATTCAATTGATTTTAATAATAATACATTGATGTGCAATGTAAATAATAAACATTATAATGTAAAGTTAGGACATATGGACATCAAAAATGAATCTGTTGCAAATGACTTAAAACTAAACAAACCTCATACTACCATAATATCTAATGTAAACAATAACAATAATAACAGTGATAACGTTGTCGAGCAAGAAAACTATTCTACAACTGAAAATGAAATACAAATTTTAGTAATTAAGTACCTATGTTTTATCCAATAATTTAAAAACTCAATTTAAAACATTAGTATAGAACGAGATGTATTGTTAAAAAAATTAGTCAAGAAATTAAAAATGGGGAGAATACTAAATGCCATATTGTAAATAATACATTGTATAGGCTTACTGATGGGCAGTGGACGATCATCGTTCCAGATAACATCGTTGAGGACTTGACTTGGGCATGTCATGAGAGTCTTGCACATGCGGGTGCATATAAGTGCTACTTAACCCTTAGAGAGACTTCATGTGGATGAACATGTCTAGGAAAATAAAATCTATACAACGAACCTGCCATACTTGTCAAACATCAAAGTATCCCAACCAGCATACCTACGTTGAAATGGGTAATATTGTAACACGTGATAAAAATGAATTGCTATGTACTGATTTTCTAGGACCACTACCACGTGCAGCCAGGGGAATGAGGAATCTTGTAATTTGTTCAGACAATTTCTCCAAGCATGTGAGTTTATATGCTATTGGCCGACCAACAACTGAGGCAGTTCTTAAGGTAAGTCTTGACAAATATGTTCCAAAATATAGGCATGTTAAAAAGATATTATCAGATCAAGGTTAGCAATTTCAGAATAAGAAATGGCAATCTGAGCTTGAGAAGCATCACATACAGGCAGTATTGATGGCGATCCGGAGACCTCAAGGTAATCTTGCGGAGAGGGTAAATAGGAAGAGTATTCAGGACGTACTGTAATACCAAGCAGAGTAAATGCCCTGAACATCTTGAGTTCTTTGAGCAAGCCATCAATGGGAATTACAACGATACAACTGGATTGACGCCTAAGGAGCTACACTGTGGAGCAATGCCTAAACGTGTATGGGATGAATATGTAAAGCATGTTGCCACACCAAACTTACCTGTTCCAAATGAAGTTAAGCGTTTAGAAGCTAGGAGACATATTAAAGAGTCCAGTGGAATGTACAGAAAAGTTTAATGCAGAACCTAAACTTCCAACATTCAAAGAAGGTGAGATGGTTCTTCTAAAGTCGTTAAACTTGGTCATAGTGAAGATAATACAGCTGCTTAATTCTTCCGGTTATATAATGGACCTTTCTTATTATCCGAGCAAGTGGGTAAAAATACTTCCATTGTTACTAATCCTACAACTAACTGTACTATTGGTAAATTCCATGCATCATCTTTATGCAAATGTTATGTTAAAGAACAAACTGTTCATGTATATCAGGGTATATGATATACGACTGTATTGCAACAAATTGTATAACAAAAAATGTATTTAAGTATGTGAGTTGCGATGTCGGAATATGTGGAGAAATGTTTGGAATCTGTCTAAGATAAGGAGATATGACGTCATCAAATGTTTATTATAGATTATCTTGTGAGGACATAGTATTCAGAATCTGACCGCATGGAATTGTTTATATTTTTGTTCTGTCAAAAAGTGGAACTGTCAAACAGAGTTGAAATAATTTACTTTTGGGAAAAGTATTTATTTGGTTTTGTTTCTTGTTTATATTTTTTGTAAGTGATGTATTATTTGTTTTGTTAAAAAAATTGTAAACATGTAAACAAAATTTTTTTATATGTGGAGGGGATAATCCTGCAACAGAACACAGGATAGCAAGTTCATTTAAGTGGAATACTAATGCTATAACACATTTTCTGATGGACACAGACATGTTTTATATGGATTTTGTTCTTTTCCTTGTAAAGTAGTCATACATTTTGAACCAAGCTATGTTTAAAAAAGTATGTTATGTCAAAATGTTCACAATTTTATACTCTTTTGTATCATGGGAAATAACTGTAGGTGCGCGAGTGTGCGTGTCATTTACATTTTATTTAATAACTTGGTTGAAAATTAACATTTCGTTCTGAAACTTGGAGAGGGTATTCTCATGGTTATACGCTACATTTTCCGTATACTCAATTCTCCACATATATAATTTTTATATGGTTTTTAAAATGAAATCAGTCTCATTTTATTTTTGTTATCTCCAACGAAGTAATAAAATTTGTAGATTAAATATAGACAGGCATTTGCTGAATCAGACAGAGTTTCAACCTGATTTCTGGCTGTCATTAAGAACATCTATGACGTTGCCAGGTTTTCCACCAATCAGAAGGTCTAAAAATTATTTGAGTCGGACACTTACAGCGTATGGATGCGGAGTTTCTTCCGAAGTCTTGTCATAGAAAGACATACTCGCTGTCATGAGATTTTCATCACAAGACAAGTCAATTTCCTTAAGACTTAGAAGTTGGTTCACGGTTCGAGTTCTTCATAACCATTGCCATTTTAGAACTCAGATAATTTTAAATAGATCATTTCTAGTGCTTTTTCATGTAAAGTGGAAGATTTTCCATTAGGGGCAGATTATCTACTGAGATAGTCTGAGAGTTAATGTGAGAACACATCAAGAAGGCGGATTTGTGTAAGCTTAATACACGATCTACTTTTTGCCCAGTTTTGATCCCTCAGATTAAGATTATTCAAGTTATAAACAATAACAGCATCATATGGCAGTGTGCGTGTGTGCGAAGACGTGAATTGTCAGCGTAGCAGTCATCGAGCAATGCGCAGTTTCGTAGCGGTGCAGACGAGCAGCGTGGGGAGCGCCTGATATCTATGTAAACAGTTGGAATTCTACATACAAGTAACATATACGTAAAACAAGCCAATAGACTCATTTATTGAAACACAATTATTTAATAAAGAATTTTATGTTATAAAGCCATAAGACAATAGTAAATTTTAATGCGTTAATGAATAAAATTTTCCTACCTCCAGATAAAGACTCTGTTGTAATAATTTCAATGACAACAGAAATCTATGTAGTTTTAATTTGTATCATTGCATAGATTGTATTTGGCGCCATCAAATTGGTTGGCACGAGTTAAATAGTTAGTACGCTTTAGGTTAAAAACTTTAATTAACGAGTATAGACTAAATTTTATTTGAACTGTGTTATATATTTTAATATTGTGTCACAGGGAGTGTATATAAACTTTTGCATATTCTCTGTGAAACAAATTATTTTGGACAATATTAATTTAGTTTTGAATAACATTTGGAGGTTTGAAGTATATTTGTGTGTTAGTTGTAAATAGGTCAAGTTAAGATTGTGGACATTCGAATCGAGATACTGACGAACAACTATCACAACATACAAGTACAGTACACAGTTACATTTTAATAATTTGAAGTTACAATAGTTGAACCGTACCCATTTAAATCAAGACAATAAACTTTGTTTTGGTGATAAGTTTAAAATTGTAAACAAATGGCTGAGTCTCAAACTCAATCAGCTGATATACAATTGACACTGGCCGCTATTTTAGCTAATATGTGAGGACTGAGTGATAACATGCAAACTATACGCGATGAAAATAAAACCAGTGTACAATCTATCAGGGAGGACGCGATTAACAAAACAAAGCTTTGCATGATAAAAACAAAAAAATATTTGCCGCAGTCCACGATCAAAGCAAGCAAAACAAAGCACTTAGAAGTGATGGAGAAGATCTCCGATAAAGTAGAATCTATACGCGGTAATGTTGAGCTTGCATTAGAGGTTAATAGTTTGCGTATAAGTGAATGCAAGGCTAGGGTTGGTTCGATCGAGGAATGAGTTCAAGGGCAGCCGACCACCATCAGTGAATTTGTCTCCGAACAAGAACATCAGTTCGAAGAACTTAGACAACAGATTAATAGGTTACAACGTACCTGTATGCCTGCGAGCCAAACTACATACGTGTATAAAAACATTGATGAACCTAACTCACAACCAAAATTCTTTGGTCACGAGGTAGACAATCCTTTACAGTTTCTTCGGGCATGTGAACGAAATATGGAAGCAGTTAACAACAGTTTAAGCGAGGTGGACAAAATTAATTGGGTTGTGCGGTAGCTTAAATGTACATTGGCAGAATGGTTCACGATTGTTCAGAATAAGATTACCGTATACAAAGACCTTGTAGACCATTTCCGAGCACGGTATTGGAATAAAGAGGTACAGCAAAAAATCTGTGTACAGTTAGGATTCGGTAAATATACGCCAGCCAAAGGGTCCAAGGAGAAATACCTGATACAACTGGTATCTAAAGCAAAGTATCTTGAACCACCGATGTCAGAGGCAGAAATAGTAAATAAACTTGCACATCACTTTAGCCATGGGATTCAAATAGCCATGATCACACAAGGCATAAAAGTTATTACTATTGACCAAATGGGAGAATGTTGATAGCCCTAACAGTGATAACAACCAAACACGCACATCGATTCAGTCAACAACATCAACAACAATATAGACACAAACAAAAACATTCCAAAATATAATCAGCATTAAGTCGTGTCGTTAACTGAAAATAAACCAGTTTTGGAACAACAACAAAACGTGAGTCCGTGCACAGAAAAACATATTACTAAAAGTCAGTGTCACCAGTCTAGTGTTGACAATAGTAGTGATAAGCGAATATTTTTACATCAGGCATATACCCGAATGACATACGAGACGATCTAGTAGATAATAATAGGTTTATGGAAAATGACAATAGTGATAAGATAGTTAATAAGTGTACTATAGTTAGAGCCAAAATTAATAATTGTGTAGGAAATGTTCTGTTAGATAGCGGGGCTCAGGTATCTTTAATAAGCGAAAAATTTATAAATAAACATAACACTGTTTAAGAAGGTATCAATATTACCTGTAAACAACACAATTATAAAAAACAGCAACTAATGATAATCAAATTATTAACCGACAAGCATTGGTTTCTATCACAACACAGGGAGTCGAGATTGACGTGCCAGTACTAGTAATTAAAAACCTTGTATATGATGTTATACTGGGTACTGAAACGTTAAGCAAAATAAATGCAGTAATTGAATTGCTCTGCCCAACAACGTTGCAAATGACATTTCCAAAACGCAATTTTGTTGAAACAACATTGCAATCGACATTCTGAATAGTGTGGGATATTTTTTGGTTGAGAAAGTTTACACTGGGTACCCTGATATAAGCCTACAATCTCCCGCATGTTTACTTCCGCGGCAGCAACAACGTTGTAAGCACCTGACGTTGCCTTCCCTGGCACTTGGCGATGAAAAACGTTTAAAACGGTGGAAGAAAAAGGAAGATTTGTGTGTCTTCATGGAAGAGTAAGATTAGAAAAGTTTCAAGGGGCTCTGGAAATCCATACATATCATCACGGAAGAAGTAAATACCAGGAAAATTGCCCCCAACTGACATAAGCTCAACAACATTGTAACCGCCACCTGTTGCAATGCACTAGCTGATACACGGAAAAAAGTTTTGTCAGCTTGCGGTTGCTCCACACTCATATTTTAGAGCGGCTATTCCGAGAAGCGAGTTTGCATGTGTAGGATGGTATGTATAAGAGAGATTGTGCTATGCGAAAGCGATTGCCGCGTGTGATATTTGCGAATGCGCACTCACGTGAATGCGTTCCTCAGTCGCTAAAACAGATTGCCGTTCCACCACTTTCTTCATTTCTTAAGTAACTGATTTTAGCTGAAAGAACTTTTTCCATGAGAATACATGTGTTTCTTTAGGGATTTGAATACTAGCTGTATATGTATGAATATAAATGAAGTTGAACTTTTTTTATTTTGAAGCTAATATAAAGTAGTAAAAATTTGGGCATAGCCATCCATGTATCTATTAGCAACAAGTTTTTATGGGTATCAATTTTTAAAAAATTTTAATTTTTAAAATATTGACAAAAATTCAAATACTTTCAAATTTTTATTTTTTATTAAGATTTATATAAAAGGACGTATAAATCATAGGAAGATGGTTATGCAAAAAAAAAAAAAGAGCAGCAGAGGTGTCATCGTGCATCCTCAAGTACGTAGAAATACACTTCACTGAAGCCAGGTGAGGCACATGTTTTGATTTTCTGGTCTGATCGATGTATTGGTCAGAATATTAACTGGTGGTTGATTGCCCTAATGCAGCACCTAGTGGTGGTAAAGTACTTTTCATCAGTAGAACAAAAGTTTATGACTACTGGTCATAGCTTCCTCCCATGTGACCGCAATTTCGCTGTCATTAAGAGAGCAAAAAAGTGACCATGTGTATCCCTATGCACTGGGTAGAGGTAATTGCCAATGCCAGTTCCAGCAGGTATAAATTGTGTGTTATGGGAACAGACGACTTCAAAGATTTGAGTGTTGTTGAAAATTCTCTGCGTAAAGGGAGCTATATTAAGATTACTGAACAGGTCTGGTATCAAATCGCTTCTGATGAGCCTACAACATTATGCGGCAGAACTTTACACAATGTGGTTCAGCCGTGGGAAACACGTAGCATTGCTAAGAAAGCTCAGGGAACGGGCGGGAGAAAGTTTCCACCAGTTAAAGTAGCACGATTTTGCAACTTGTACGGCGAGTGCCTTCCAATTAAACGGGCCAAGAAAACTGACTTGGAAGATATGAGCCGATATATTCGTGAAGAATTTCTTGAATTGTATAACCTTTTAGGTGAATAAACATTGTTTTGGACTCACTTATTTACATACTTGAATGTCTTAATAGCTATTTTGAAAGTTTTTATTTGTTATGACCAAGTTAAAATGTTTGCTCATTTTCTCAAAAAATATTTTGTTAAGTCGACATTTTGTGTGTGTGTGTGTGTGTGTGTGTGTGTGTGTGTGTGTGTGTGTGTGTGTGTGTGTGTGTGTGTTTCATTCAAGAAATACGTACTTAAGAAAATTGTATTCATTTTACCCGTAGTTTCAAATAATATAATTGATAGGTACAATGTGCAACAACGTTGTAACCAACAGGCGCCTACAACGTTGTTGCTCTATAAGGTTAGTTTTTTATATATTTCTTAAAATAAGTGAACCACATTCGTGTAGGACTATAAAATACTCTTTTCAAAATTGTTACAATACATTACGGCTAAAAGACTAGCCAAAAAGTATATACAACATATGAAAATGTTTTTACCGTTTTTTGAAAAATTGTACTTTTGGCACTTGCAACGTTGTTGGGCGGAGCAATTCAATTGATTTTAATAATAATACATTGATGTGCAATGTAAATAATAAACATTATAATGTAAAGTTAGGACATATGGACATCAAAAATGAATCTGTTGCAAATGACTTAAAACTAAACAAACCTCATACTACCATAATATCTAATGTAAACAATAACAATAATAACAGTGATAACGTTGTCGAGCAAGAAAACTATTCTACAACTGAAAATGAAATACAAATTTTAGTAATTAAGTACCTATGTTTTATCCAATAATTTAAAAACTCAATTTAAAACATTAGTATAGAACGAGATGTATTGTTAAAAAAAATTAGTCAAGAAATTAAAAATGGGGAGAATACTAAATGCCATATTGTAAATAATACATTGTATAGGCTTACTGATGGCCAGTGGACGATCATCGTTCCAGATAACATCGTTGAGGACTTGACTTGGGCATGTCATGAGAGTCTTGCACATGCGGGTGCATATAAGTGCTACTTAACCCTTAGAGAGACTTCATGTGGATGAACATGTCTAGGAAAATAAAATCTATACAACGAACCTGCCATACTTGTCAAACATCAAAGTATCCCAACCAGCATACCTACGTTGAAATGGGTAATATTGTAACACGTGATAAAAATGAATTGCTATGTACTGATTTTCTAGGACCACTACCACGTGCAGCCAGGGGAATGAGGAATCTTGTAATTTGTTCAGACAATTTCTCCAAGCATGTGAGTTTATATGCTATTGGCCGACCAACAACTGAGGCAGTTCTTAAGGTAAGTCTTGACAAATATGTTCCAAAATATAGGCATGTTAAAAAGATATTATCAGATCAAGGTTAGCAATTTCAGAATAAGAAATGGCAATCTGAGCTTGAGAAGCATCACATACAGGCAGTATTGATGGCGATCCGGAGACCTCAAGGTAATCTTGCGGAGAGGGTAAATAGGAAGAGTATTCAGGACGTACTGTAATACCAAGCAGAGTAAATGCCCTGAACATCTTGAGTTCTTTGAGCAAGCCATCAATGGGAATTACAACGATACAACTGGATTGACGCCTAAGGAGCTACACTGTGGAGCAATGCCTAAACGTGTATGGGATGAATATGTAAAGCATGTTGCCACACCAAACTTACCTGTTCCAAATGAAGTTAAGCGTTTAGAAGCTAGGAGACATATTAAAGAGTCCAGTGGAATGTACAGAAAAGTTTAATGCAGAACCTAAACTTCCAACATTCAAAGAAGGTGAGATGGTTCTTCTAAAGTCGTTAAACTTGGTCATAGTGAAGATAATACAGCTGCTTAATTCTTCCGGTTATATAATGGACCTTTCTTATTATCCGAGCAAGTGGGTAAAAATACTTCCATTGTTACTAATCCTACAACTAACTGTACTATTGGTAAATTCCATGCATCATCTTTATGCAAATGTTATGTTAAAGAACAAACTGTTCATGTATATCAGGGTATATGATATACGACTGTATTGCAACAAATTGTATAACAAAAAATGTATTTAAGTATGTGAGTTGCGATGTCGGAATATGTGGAGAAATGTTTGGAATCTGTCTAAGATAAGGAGATATGACGTCATCAAATGTTTATTATAGATTATCTTGTGAGGACATAGTATTCAGAATCTGACCGCATGGAATTGTTTATATTTTTGTTCTGTCAAAAAGTGGAACTGTCAAACAGAGTTGAAATAATTTACTTTTGGGAAAAGTATTTATTTGGTTTTGTTTCTTGTTTATATTTTTTGTAAGTGATGTATTATTTGTTTTGTTAAAAAAATTGTAAACATGTAAACAAAATTTTTTTATATGTGGAGGGGATAATCCTGCAACAGAACACAGGATAGCAAGTTCATTTAAGTGGAATACTAATGCTATAACACATTTTCTGATGGACACAGACATGTTTTATATGGATTTTGTTCTTTTCCTTGTAAAGTAGTCATACATTTTGAACCAAGCTATGTTTAAAAAAGTATGTTATGTCAAAATGTTCACAATTTTATACTCTTTTGTATCATGGGAAATAACTGTAGGTGCGCGAGTGTGCGTGTCATTTACATTTTATTTAATAACTTGGTTGAAAATTAACATTTCGTTCTGAAACTTGGAGAGGGTATTCTCATGGTTATACGCTACATTTTCCGTATACTCAATTCTCCACATATATAATTTTTATATGGTTTTTAAAATGAAATCAGTCTCATTTTATTTTTGTTATCTCCAACGAAGTAATAAAATTTGTAGATTAAATATAGACAGGCATTTGCTGAATCAGACAGAGTTTCAACCTGATTTCTGGCTGTCATTAAGAACATCTATGACGTTGCCAGGTTTTCCACCAATCAGAAGGTCTAAAAATTATTTGAGTCGGACACTTACAGCGTATGGATGCGGAGTTTCTTCCGAAGTCTTGTCATAGAAAGACATACTCGCTGTCATGAGATTTTCATCACAAGACAAGTCAATTTCCTTAAGACTTAGAAGTTGGTTCACGGTTCGAGTTCTTCATAACCATTGCCATTTTAGAACTCAGATAATTTTAAATAGATCATTTCTAGTGCTTTTTCATGTAAAGTGGAAGATTTTCCATTACTGAGATAGTCTGAGAGTTAATGTGAGAACACATCAAGAAGGCGGATTTGTGTAAGCTTAATACACGATCTACTTTTTGCCCAGTTTTGATCCCTCAGATTAAGATTATTCAAGTTATAAACAATAACAGCATCATATGGCAGTGTGCGTGTGTGCGAAGACGTGAATTGTCAGCGTAGTAGTCATCGAGCAATGCGCAGTTTCGTAGCGGTGCAGACGAGCAGCGTGGGGAGCGCCTGATATCTATGTAAACAGTTGGAATTCTACATACAAGTAACATATACGTAAAACAAGCCAATAGACTCATTTATTGAAACACAATTATTTAATAAAGAATTTTATATTATAAAGCCATAAGACAATAGTAAATTTTAATGCGTTAATGAATAAAATTTTCCTACCTCCAGATAAAGACTCTGTTGTAATAATTTCAATGACAACAGAAATCTATGTAGTTTTAATTTGTATCATTGCATAGATTGTATTTGGCGCCATCAAATTGGTTGGCACGAGTTAAATAGTTAGTACGCTTTAGGTTAAAAACTTTAATTAATGAGTATAGACTAAATTTTATTTGAACTGTGTTATATATTTTAATATTGTGTCACAGGGAGTGTATATAAACTTTTGCATATTCTCTGTGAAACAAATTATTTTGGACAATATTAATTTAGTTTTGAATAACATTTGGAGGTTTGAAGTATATTTGTGTGTTAGTTGTAAATAGGTCAAGTTAAGATTGTGGACATTCGAATCGAGATACTGACGAACAACTATCACAACATACAAGTACAGTACACAGTTACATTTTAATAATTTGAAGTTACAATAGTTGAACCGTACCCATTTAAATCAAGACAATAAACTTTGTTTTGGTGATAAGTTTAAAATTGTAAACAAATGGCTGAGTCTCAAACTCAATCAGCTGATATACAATTGACACTGGCCGCTATTTTAGCTAATATGTGAGGACTGAGTGATAACATGCAAACTATACGCGATGAAAATAAAACCAGTGTACAATCTATCAGGGAGGACGCGATTAACAAAACAAAGCTTTGCATGATAAAAACAAAAAAATATTTGCCGCAGTCCACGATCAAAGCAAGCAAAACAAAGCACTTAGAAGTGATGGAGAAGATCTCCGATAAAGTAGAATCTATACGCGGTAATGTTGAGCTTGCATTAGAGGTTAATAGTTTGCGTATAAGTGAATGCAAGGCTAGGGTTGGTTCGATCGAGGAATGAGTTCAAGGGCAGCCGACCACCATCAGTGAATTTGTCTCCGAACAAGAACATCAGTTCGAAGAACTTAGACAACAGATTAATAGGTTACAACGTACCTGTATGCCTGCGAGCCAAACTACATACGTGTATAAAAACATTGATGAACCTAACTCACAACCAAAATTCTTTGGTCACGAGGTAGACAATCCTTTACAGTTTCTTCGGGCATGTGAACGAAATATGGAAGCAGTTAACAACAGTTTAAGCGAGGTGGACAAAATTAATTGGGTTGTGCGGTAGCTTAAATGTACATTGGCAGAATGGTTCACGATTGTTCAGAATAAGATTACCGTATACAAAGACCTTGTAGACCATTTCCGAGCACGGTATTGGAATAAAGAGGTACAGCAAAAAATCTGTGTACAGTTAGGATTCGGTAAATATACGCCAGCCAAAGGGTCCAAGGAGAAATACCTGATACAACTGGTATCTAAAGCAAAGTATCTTGAACCACCGATGTCAGAGGCAGAAATAGTAAATAAACTTGCACATCACTTTAGCCATGGGATTCAAATAGCCATGATCACACAAGGCATAAAAGTTATTACTATTGACCAAATGGGAGAATGTTGATAGCCCTAACAGTGATAACAACCAAACACGCACATCGATTCAGTCAACAACATCAACAACAATATAGACACAAACAAAAACATTCCAAAATATAATCAGCATTAAGTCGTGTCGTTAACTGAAAATAAACCAGTTTTGGAACAACAACAAAACGTGAGTCCGTGCACAGAAAAACATATTACTAAAAGTCAGTGTCACCAGTCTAGTGTTGACAATAGTAGTGATAAGCGAATATTTTTACATCAGGCATATACCCGAATGACATACGAGACGATCTAGTAGATAATAATAGGTTTATGGAAAATGACAATAGTGATAAGATAGTTAATAAGTGTACTATAGTTAGAGCCAAAATTAATAATTGTGTAGGAAATGTTCTGTTAGATAGCGGGGCTCAGGTATCTTTAATAAGCGAAACATTTATAAATAAACATAACACTGTTTAAGAAGGTATCAATATTACCTGTAAACAACACAATTATAAAAAACAGCAACTAATGATAATCAAATTATTAACCGACAAGCATTGGTTTCTATCACAACACAGGGAGTCGAGATTGACGTGCCAGTACTAGTAATTAAAAACCTTGTATATGATGTTATACTGGGTACTGAAACGTTAAGCAAAATAAATGCAGTAATTGAATTGCTCTGCCCAACAACGTTGCAAATGACATTTCCAAAACGCAATTTTGTTGAAACAACATTGCAATCGACATTCTGAATAGTGTGGGATATTTTTTGGTTGAGAAAGTTTACACTGGGTACCCTGATATAAGCCTACAATCTCCCGCATGTTTACTTCCGCGGCAGCAACAACGTTGTAAGCACCTGACGTTGCCTTCCCTGGCACTTGGCGATGAAAAACGTTTAAAACGGTGGAAGAAAAAGGAAGATTTGTGTGTCTTCATGGAAGAGTAAGATTAGAAAAGTTTCAAGGGGCTCTGGAAATCCATACATATCATCACGGAAGAAGTAAATACCAGGAAAATTGCCCCCAACTGACATAAGCTCAACAACATTGTAACCGCCACCTGTTGCAATGCACTAGCTGATACACGGAAAAAAGTTTTGTCAGCTTGCGGTTGCTCCACACTCATATTTTTGAGCGGCTATTCCGAGAAGCGAGTTTGCATGTGTAGGATGGTATGTATAAGAGAGATTGTGCTATGCGAAAGCGATTGCCGCGTGTGATATTTGCGAATGCGCACTCACGTGAATGCGTTCCTCAGTCGCTAAAACAGATTGCCGTTCCACCACTTTCTTCATTTCTTAAGTAACTGATTTTAGCTGAAAGAACTTTTTCCATGAGAATACATGTGTTTCTTTAGGGATTTGAATACTAGCTGTATATGTATGAATATAAATGAAGTTGAACTTTTTTTATTTTGAAGCTAATATAAAGTAGTAAAAATTTGGGCATAGCCATCCATGTATCTATTAGCAACAAGTTTTTATGGGTATCAATTTTTAAAAAATTTTAATTTTTAAAATATTGACAAAAATTCAAATACTTTCAAATTTTTATTTTTTATTAAGATTTATATAAAAGGACGTATAAATCATAGGAAGATGGTTATGCAAAAAAAAAAAAAGAGCAGCAGAGGTGTCATCGTGCATCCTCAAGTACGTAGAAATACACTTCACTGAAGCCAGGTGAGGCACATGTTTTGATTTTCTGGTCTGATCGATGTATTGGTCAGAATATTAACTGGTGGTTGATTGCCCTAATGCAGCACCTAGTGGTGGTAAAGTACTTTTCATCAGTAGAACAAAAGTTTATGACTACTGGTCATAGCTTCCTCCCATGTGACCGCAATTTCGCTGTCATTAAGAGAGCAAAAAAGTGACCATGTGTATCCCTATGCACTGGGTAGAGGTAATTGCCAATGCCAGTTCCAGCAGGTATAAATTGTGTGTTATGGGAACAGACGACTTCAAAGATTTGAGTGTTGTTGAAAATTCTCTGCGTAAAGGGAGCTATATTAAGATTACTGAACAGGTCTGGTATCAAATCGCTTCTGATGAGCCTACAACATTATGCGGCAGAACTTTACACAATGTGGTTCAGCCGTGGGAAACACGTAGCATTGCTAAGAAAGCTCAGGGAACGGGCGGGAGAAAGTTTCCACCAGTTAAAGTAGCACGATTTTGCAACTTGTACGGCGAGTGCCTTCCAATTAAACGGGCCAAGAAAACTGACTTGGAAGATATGAGCCGATATATTCGTGAAGAATTTCTTGAATTGTATAACCTTTTAGGTGAATAAACATTGTTTTGGACTCACTTATTTACATACTTGAATGTCTTAATAGCTATTTTGAAAGTTTTTATTTGTTATGACCAAGTTAAAATGTTTGCTCATTTTCTCAAAAAATATTTTGTTAAGTCGACATTTGTGTGTGTGTGTGTGTGTGTGTGTGTGTGTGTGTGTGTGTGTGTGTGTGTGTGTGTGTGTGTGTGTGTGTGTGTGTGTGTGTGTGTGTGTGTGTGTGTGTGTGTGTGTGTGTGTGTGTGTGTGTGTGTGTGTGTGTGTGTGTTTCATTCAAGAAATACGTACTTAAGAAAATTGTATTCATTTTACCCGTAGTTTCAAATAATATAATCGATAGGTACAATGTGCAACAACGTTGTAACCAACAGGCGCCTACAACGTTGTTGCTCTATAAGGTTAGTTTTTTATATATTTCTTAAAATAAGTGAACCACATTCGTGTAGGACTATAAAATACTCTTTTCAAAATTGTTACAATACATTACGGCTAAAAGACTAGCCAAAAAGTATATACAACATATGAAAATGTTTTTACCGTTTTTTGAAAAATTGTACTTTTGGCACTTGCAACGTTGTTGGGCGGAGCAATTCAATTGATTTTAATAATAATACATTGATGTGCAATGTAAATAATAAACATTATAATGTAAAGTTAGGACATATGGACATCAAAAATGAGTCTGTTGCAAATGACTTAAAACTAAACAAACCTCATACTACCATAATATCTAATGTAAACAATAACAATAATAACAGTGATAACGTTGTCGAGCAAGAAAACTATTCTACAACTGAAAATGAAATACAAATTTTAGTAATTAAGTACCTATGTTTTATCCAATAATTTAAAAACTCAATTTAAAACATTAGTATAGAACGAGATGTATTGTTAAAAAAATTAGTCAAGAAATTAAAAATGGGGAGAATACTAAATGCCATATTGTAAATAATACATTGTATAGGCTTACTGATGGGCAGTGGACGATCATCGTTCCAGATAACATCGTTGAGGACTTGACTTGGGCATGTCATGAGAGTCTTGCACATGCGGGTGCATATAAGTGCTACTTAACCCTTAGAGAGACTTCATGTGGATGAACATGTCTAGGAAAATAAAATCTATACAACGAACCTGCCATACTTGTCAAACATCAAAGTATCCCAACCAGCATACCTACGTTGAAATGGGTAATATTGTAACACGTGATAAAAATGAATTGCTATGTACTGATTTTCTAGGACCACTACCACGTGCAGCCAGGGGAATGAGGAATCTTGTAATTTGTTCAGACAATTTCTCCAAGCATGTGAGTTTATATGCTATTGGCCGACCAACAACTGAGGCAGTTCTTAAGGTAAGTCTTGACAAATATGTTCCAAAATATAGGCATGTTAAAAAGATATTATCAGATCAAGGTTAGCAATTTCAGAATAAGAAATGGCAATCTGAGCTTGAGAAGCATCACATACAGGCAGTATTGATGGCGATCCGGAGACCTCAAGGTAATCTTGCGGAGAGGGTAAATAGGAAGAGTATTCAGGACGTACTGTAATACCAAGCAGAGTAAATGCCCTGAACATCTTGAGTTCTTTGAGCAAGCCATCAATGGGAATTACAACGATACAACTGGATTGACGCCTAAGGAGCTACACTGTGGAGCAATGCCTAAACGTGTATGGGATGAATATGTAAAGCATGTTGCCACACCAAACTTACCTGTTCCAAATGAAGTTAAGCGTTTAGAAGCTAGGAGACATATTAAAGAGTCCAGTGGAATGTACAGAAAAGTTTAATGCAGAACCTAAACTTCCAACATTCAAAGAAGGTGAGATGGTTCTTCTAAAGTCGTTAAACTTGGTCATAGTGAAGATAATACAGCTGCTTAATTCTTCCGGTTATATAATGGACCTTTCTTATTATCCGAGCAAGTGGGTAAAAATACTTCCATTGTTACTAATCCTACAACTAACTGTACTATTGGTAAATTCCATGCATCATCTTTATGCAAATGTTATGTTAAAGAACAAACTGTTCATGTATATCAGGGTATATGATATACGACTGTATTGCAACAAATTGTATAACAAAAAATGTATTTAAGTATGTGAGTTGCGATGTCGGAATATGTGGAGAAATGTTTGGAATCTGTCTAAGATAAGGAGATATGACGTCATCAAATGTTTATTATAGATTATCTTGTGAGGACATAGTATTCAGAATCTGACCGCATGGAATTGTTTATATTTTTGTTCTGTCAAAAAGTGGAACTGTCAAACAGAGTTGAAATAATTTACTTTTGGGAAAAGTATTTATTTGGTTTTGTTTCTTGTTTATATTTTTTGTAAGTGATGTATTATTTGTTTTGTTAAAAAAATTGTAAACATGTAAACAAAATTTTTTTATATGTGGAGGGGATAATCCTGCAACAGAACACAGGATAGCAAGTTCATTTAAGTGGAATACTAATGCTATAACACATTTTCTGATGGACACAGACATGTTTTATATGGATTTTGTTCTTTTCCTTGTAAAGTAGTCATACATTTTGAACCAAGCTATGTTTAAAAAAGTATGTTATGTCAAAATGTTCACAATTTTATACTCTTTTGTATCATGGGAAATAACTGTAGGTGCGCGAGTGTGCGTGTCATTTACATTTTATTTAATAACTTCGTTGAAAATTAACATTTCGTTCTGAAACTTGGAGAGGGTATTCTCATGGTTATACGCTACATTTTCCGTATACTCAATTCTCCACATATATAATTTTTATATGGTTTTTAAAATGAAATCAGTCTCATTTTATTTTTGTTATCTCCAACGAAGTAATAAAATTTGTAGATTAAATATAGACAGGCATTTGCTGAATCAGACAGAGTTTCAACCTGATTTCTGGCTGTCATTAAGAACATCTATGACGTTGCCAGGTTTTCCACCAATCAGAAGGTCTAAAAATTATTTGAGTCGGACACTTACAGCGTATGGATGCGGAGTTTCTTCCGAAGTCTTGTCATAGAAAGACATACTCGCTGTCATGAGATTTTCATCACAAGACAAGTCAATTTCCTTAAGACTTAGAAGTTGGTTCACGGTTCGAGTTCTTCATAACCATTGCCATTTTAGAACTCAGATAATTTTAAATAGATCATTTCTAGTGCTTTTTCATGTAAAGTGGAAGATTTTCCATTACTGAGATAGTCTGAGAGTTAATGTGAGAACACATCAAGAAGGCGGATTTGTGTAAGCTTAATACACGATCTACTTTTTGCCCAGTTTTGATCCCTCAGATTAAGATTATTCAAGTTATAAACAATAACAGCATCATATGGCAGTGTGCGTGTGTGCGAAGACGTGAATTGTCAGCGTAGTAGTCATCGAGCAATGCGCAGTTTCGTAGCGGTGCAGACGAGCAGCGTGGGGAGCGCCTGATATCTATGTAAACAGTTGGAATTCTACATACAAGTAACATATACGTAAAACAAGCCAATAGACTCATTTATTGAAACACAATTATTTAATAAAGAATTTTATATTATAAAGCCATAAGACAATAGTAAATTTTAATGCGTTAATGAATAAAATTTTCCTACCTCCAGATAAAGACTCTGTTGTAATAATTTCAATGACAACAGAAATCTATGTAGTTTTAATTTGTATCATTGCATAGATTGTATTTGGCGCCATCAAATTGGTTGGCACGAGTTAAATAGTTAGTACGCTTTAGGTTAAAAACTTTAATTAATGAGTATAGACTAAATTTTATTTGAACTGTGTTATATATTTTAATATTGTGTCACAGGGAGTGTATATAAACTTTTGCATATTCTCTGTGAAACAAATTATTTTGGACAATATTAATTTAGTTTTGAATAACATTTGGAGGTTTGAAGTATATTTGTGTGTTAGTTGTAAATAGGTCAAGTTAAGATTGTGGACATTCGAATCGAGATACTGACGAACAACTATCACAACATACAAGTACAGTACACAGTTACATTTTAATAATTTGAAGTTACAATAGTTGAACCGTACCCATTTAAATCAAGACAATAAACTTTGTTTTGGTGATAAGTTTAAAATTGTAAACAAATGGCTGAGTCTCAAACTCAATCAGCTGATATACAATTGACACTGGCCGCTATTTTAGCTAATATGTGAGGACTGAGTGATAACATGCAAACTATACGCGATGAAAATAAAACCAGTGTACAATCTATCAGGGAGGACGCGATTAACAAAACAAAGCTTTGCATGATAAAAACAAAAAAATATTTGCCGCAGTCCACGATCAAAGCAAGCAAAACAAAGCACTTAGAAGTGATGGAGAAGATCTCCGATAAAGTAGAATCTATACGCGGTAATGTTGAGCTTGCATTAGAGGTTAATAGTTTGCGTATAAGTGAATGCAAGGCTAGGGTTGGTTCGATCGAGGAATGAGTTCAAGGGCAGCCGACCACCATCAGTGAATTTGTCTCCGAACAAGAACATCAGTTCGAAGAACTTAGACAACAGATTAATAGGTTACAACGTACCTGTATGCCTGCGAGCCAAACTACATACGTGTATAAAAACATTGATGAACCTAACTCACAACCAAAATTCTTTGGTCACGAGGTAGACAATCCTTTACAGTTTCTTCGGGCATGTGAACGAAATATGGAAGCAGTTAACAACAGTTTAAGCGAGGTGGACAAAATTAATTGGGTTGTGCGGTAGCTTAAATGTACATTGGCAGAATGGTTCACGATTGTTCAGAATAAGATTACCGTATACAAAGACCTTGTAGACCATTTCCGAGCACGGTATTGGAATAAAGAGGTACAGCAAAAAATCTGTGTACAGTTAGGATTCGGTAAATATACGCCAGCCAAAGGGTCCAAGGAGAAATACCTGATACAACTGGTATCTAAAGCAAAGTATCTTGAACCACCGATGTCAGAGGCAGAAATAGTAAATAAACTTGCACATCACTTTAGCCATGGGATTCAAATAGCCATGATCACACAAGGCATAAAAGTTATTACTATTGACCAAATGGGAGAATGTTGATAGCCCTAACAGTGATAACAACCAAACACGCACATCGATTCAGTCAACAACATCAACAACAATATAGACACAAACAAAAACATTCCAAAATATAATCAGCATTAAGTCGTGTCGTTAACTGAAAATAAACCAGTTTTGGAACAACAACAAAACGTGAGTCCGTGCACAGAAAAACATATTACTAAAAGTCAGTGTCACCAGTCTAGTGTTGACAATAGTAGTGATAAGCGAATATTTTTACATCAGGCATATACCCGAATGACATACGAGACGATCTAGTAGATAATAATAGGTTTATGGAAAATGACAATAGTGATAAGATAGTTAATAAGTGTACTATAGTTAGAGCCAAAATTAATAATTGTGTAGGAAATGTTCTGTTAGATAGCGGGGCTCAGGTATCTTTAATAAGCGAAACATTTATAAATAAACATAACACTGTTTAAGAAGGTATCAATATTACCTGTAAACAACACAATTATAAAAAACAGCAACTAATGATAATCAAATTATTAACCGACAAGCATTGGTTTCTATCACAACACAGGGAGTCGAGATTGACGTGCCAGTACTAGTAATTAAAAACCTTGTATATGATGTTATACTGGGTACTGAAACGTTAAGCAAAATAAATGCAGTAATTGAATTGCTCTGCCCAACAACGTTGCAAATGACATTTCCAAAACGCAATTTTGTTGAAACAACATTGCAATCGACATTCTGAATAGTGTGGGATATTTTTTGGTTGAGAAAGTTTACACTGGGTACCCTGATATAAGCCTACAATCTCCCGCATGTTTACTTCCGCGGCAGCAACAACGTTGTAAGCACCTGACGTTGCCTTCCCTGGCACTTGGCGATGAAAAACGTTTAAAACGGTGGAAGAAAAAGGAAGATTTGTGTGTCTTCATGGAAGAGTAAGATTAGAAAAGTTTCAAGGGGCTCTGGAAATCCATACATATCATCACGGAAGAAGTAAATACCAGGAAAATTGCCCCCAACTGACATAAGCTCAACAACATTGTAACCGCCACCTGTTGCAATGCACTAGCTGATACACGGAAAAAAGTTTTGTCAGCTTGCGGTTGCTCCACACTCATATTTTTGAGCGGCTATTCCGAGAAGCGAGTTTGCATGTGTAGGATGGTATGTATAAGAGAGATTGTGCTATGCGAAAGCGATTGCCGCGTGTGATATTTGCGAATGCGCACTCACGTGAATGCGTTCCTCAGTCGCTAAAACAGATTGCCGTTCCACCACTTTCTTCATTTCTTAAGTAACTGATTTTAGCTGAAAGAACTTTTTCCATGAGAATACATGTGTTTCTTTAGGGATTTGAATACTAGCTGTATATGTATGAATATAAATGAAGTTGAACTTTTTTTATTTTGAAGCTAATATAAAGTAGTAAAAATTTGGGCATAGCCATCCATGTATCTATTAGCAACAAGTTTTTATGGGTATCAATTTTTAAAAAATTTTAATTTTTAAAATATTGACAAAAATTCAAATACTTTCAAATTTTTATTTTTTATTAAGATTTATATAAAAGGACGTATAAATCATAGGAAGATGGTTATGCAAAAAAAAAAAAAGAGCAGCAGAGGTGTCATCGTGCATCCTCAAGTACGTAGAAATACACTTCACTGAAGCCAGGTGAGGCACATGTTTTGATTTTCTGGTCTGATCGATGTATTGGTCAGAATATTAACTGGTGGTTGATTGCCCTAATGCAGCACCTAGTGGTGGTAAAGTACTTTTCATCAGTAGAACAAAAGTTTATGACTACTGGTCATAGCTTCCTCCCATGTGACCGCAATTTCGCTGTCATTAAGAGAGCAAAAAAGTGACCATGTGTATCCCTATGCACTGGGTAGAGGTAATTGCCAATGCCAGTTCCAGCAGGTATAAATTGTGTGTTATGGGAACAGACGACTTCAAAGATTTGAGTGTTGTTGAAAATTCTCTGCGTAAAGGGAGCTATATTAAGATTACTGAACAGGTCTGGTATCAAATCGCTTCTGATGAGCCTACAACATTATGCGGCAGAACTTTACACAATGTGGTTCAGCCGTGGGAAACACGTAGCATTGCTAAGAAAGCTCAGGGAACGGGCGGGAGAAAGTTTCCACCAGTTAAAGTAGCACGATTTTGCAACTTGTACGGCGAGTGCCTTCCAATTAAACGGGCCAAGAAAACTGACTTGGAAGATATGAGCCGATATATTCGTGAAGAATTTCTTGAATTGTATAACCTTTTAGGTGAATAAACATTGTTTTGGACTCACTTATTTACATACTTGAATGTCTTAATAGCTATTTTGAAAGTTTTTATTTGTTATGACCAAGTTAAAATGTTTGCTCATTTTCTCAAAAAATATTTTGTTAAGTCGACATTTTGTGTGTGTGTGTGTGTGTGTGTGTGTGTGTGTGTGTGTGTGTGTGTGTGTGTGTGTGTGTGTGTGTGTGTGTGTGTGTGTGTGTGTGTGTGTGTGTGTGTGTGTGTGTGTGTGTGTGTGTGTGTTTCATTCAAGAAATACGTACTTAAGAAAATTGTATTCATTTTACCCGTAGTTTCAAATAATATAATCGATAGGTACAATGTGCAACAACGTTGTAACCAACAGGCGCCTACAACGTTGTTGCTCTATAAGGTTAGTTTTTTATATATTTCTTAAAATAAGTGAACCACATTCGTGTAGGACTATAAAATACTCTTTTCAAAATTGTTACAATACATTACGGCTAAAAGACTAGCCAAAAAGTATATACAACATATGAAAATGTTTTTACCGTTTTTTGAAAAATTGTACTTTTGGCACTTGCAACGTTGTTGGGCGGAGCAATTCAATTGATTTTAATAATAATACATTGATGTGCAATGTAAATAATAAACATTATAATGTAAAGTTAGGACATATGGACATCAAAAATGAGTCTGTTGCAAATGACTTAAAACTAAACAAACCTCATACTACCATAATATCTAATGTAAACAATAACAATAATAACAGTGATAACGTTGTCGAGCAAGAAAACTATTCTACAACTGAAAATGAAATACAAATTTTAGTAATTAAGTACCTATGTTTTATCCAATAATTTAAAAACTCAATTTAAAACATTAGTATAGAACGAGATGTATTGTTAAAAAAAATTAGTCAAGAAATTAAAAATGGGGAGAATACTAAATGCCATATTGTAAATAATACATTGTATAGGCTTACTGATGGGCAGTGGACGATCATCGTTCCAGATAACATCGTTGAGGACTTGACTTGGGCATGTCATGAGAGTCTTGCACATGCGGGTGCATATAAGTGCTACTTAACCCTTAGAGAGACTTCATGTGGATGAACATGTCTAGGAAAATAAAATCTATACAACGAACCTGCCATACTTGTCAAACATC
Organism: Magicicada septendecula; assembly: GCA_034769895.1. Lineage (NCBI taxonomy): Eukaryota > Metazoa > Arthropoda > Insecta > Hemiptera > Cicadidae > Magicicada > Magicicada septendecula. The sequence goes on from CM068372.1 coordinate 250,363,035, forward strand.
AAAGTATCCCAACCAGCATACCTACGTTGAAATGGGTAATATTGTAACACGTGATAAAAATGAATTGCTATGTACTGATTTTCTAGGACCACTACCACGTGCAGCCAGGGGAATGAGGAATCTTGTAATTTGTTCAGACAATTTCTCCAAGCATGTGAGTTTATATGCTATTGGCCGACCAACAACTGAGGCAGTTCTTAAGGTAAGTCTTGACAAATATGTTCCAAAATATAGGCATGTTAAAAAGATATTATCAGATCAAGGTTAGCAATTTCAGAATAAGAAATGGCAATCTGAGCTTGAGAAGCATCACATACAGGCAGTATTGATGGCGATCCGGAGACCTCAAGGTAATCTTGCGGAGAGGGTAAATAGGAAGAGTATTCAGGACGTACTGTAATACCAAGCAGAGTAAATGCCCTGAACATCTTGAGTTCTTTGAGCAAGCCATCAATGGGAATTACAACGATACAACTGGATTGACGCCTAAGGAGCTACACTGTGGAGCAATGCCTAAACGTGTATGGGATGAATATGTAAAGCATGTTGCCACACCAAACTTACCTGTTCCAAATGAAGTTAAGCGTTTAGAAGCTAGGAGACATATTAAAGAGTCCAGTGGAATGTACAGAAAAGTTTAATGCAGAACCTAAACTTCCAACATTCAAAGAAGGTGAGATGGTTCTTCTAAAGTCGTTAAACTTGGTCATAGTGAAGATAATACAGCTGCTTAATTCTTCCGGTTATATAATGGACCTTTCTTATTATCCGAGCAAGTGGGTAAAAATACTTCCATTGTTACTAATCCTACAACTAACTGTACTATTGGTAAATTCCATGCATCATCTTTATGCAAATGTTATGTTAAAGAACAAACTGTTCATGTATATCAGGGTATATGATATACGACTGTATTGCAACAAATTGTATAACAAAAAATGTATTTAAGTATGTGAGTTGCGATGTCGGAATATGTGGAGAAATGTTTGGAATCTGTCTAAGATAAGGAGATATGACGTCATCAAATGTTTATTATAGATTATCTTGTGAGGACATAGTATTCAGAATCTGACCGCATGGAATTGTTTATATTTTTGTTCTGTCAAAAAGTGGAACTGTCAAACAGAGTTGAAATAATTTACTTTTGGGAAAAGTATTTATTTGGTTTTGTTTCTTGTTTATATTTTTTGTAAGTGATGTATTATTTGTTTTGTTAAAAAAATTGTAAACATGTAAACAAAATTTTTTTATATGTGGAGGGGATAATCCTGCAACAGAACACAGGATAGCAAGTTCATTTAAGTGGAATACTAATGCTATAACACATTTTCTGATGGACACAGACATGTTTTATATGGATTTTGTTCTTTTCCTTGTAAAGTAGTCATACATTTTGAACCAAGCTATGTTTAAAAAAGTATGTTATGTCAAAATGTTCACAATTTTATACTCTTTTGTATCATGGGAAATAACTGTAGGTGCGCGAGTGTGCGTGTCATTTACATTTTATTTAATAACTTGGTTGAAAATTAACATTTCGTTCTGAAACTTGGAGAGGGTATTCTCATGGTTATACGCTACATTTTCCGTATACTCAATTCTCCACATATATAATTTTTATATGGTTTTTAAAATGAAATCAGTCTCATTTTATTTTTGTTATCTCCAACGAAGTAATAAAATTTGTAGATTAAATATAGACAGGCATTTGCTGAATCAGACAGAGTTTCAACCTGATTTCTGGCTGTCATTAAGAACATCTATGACGTTGCCAGGTTTTCCACCAATCAGAAGGTCTAAAAATTATTTGAGTCGGACACTTACAGCGTATGGATGCGGAGTTTCTTCCGAAGTCTTGTCATAGAAAGACATACTCGCTGTCATGAGATTTTCATCACAAGACAAGTCAATTTCCTTAAGACTTAGAAGTTGGTTCACGGTTCGAGTTCTTCATAACCATTGCCATTTTAGAACTCAGATAATTTTAAATAGATCATTTCTAGTGCTTTTTCATGTAAAGTGGAAGATTTTCCATTACTGAGATAGTCTGAGAGTTAATGTGAGAACACATCAAGAAGGCGGATTTGTGTAAGCTTAATACACGATCTACTTTTTGCCCAGTTTTGATCCCTCAGATTAAGATTATTCAAGTTATAAACAATAACAGCATCATATGGCAGTGTGCGTATGTGCGAAGACGTGAATTGTCAGCGTAGTAGTCATCGAGCAATGCGCAGTTTCGTAGCGGTGCAGACGAGCAGCGTGGGGAGCGCCTGATATCTATGTAAACAGTTGGAATTCTACATACAAGTAACATATACGTAAAACAAGCCAATAGACTCATTTATTGAAACACAATTATTTAATAAAGAATTTTATATTATAAAGCCATAAGACAATAGTAAATTTTAATGCGTTAATGAATAAAATTTTCCTACCTCCAGATATAGACTCTGTTGTAATAATTTCAATGACAACAGAAATCTATGTAGTTTTAATTTGTATCATTGCATAGATTGTATTTGGCGCCATCAAATTGGTTGGCACGAGTTAAATAGTTAGTACGCTTTAGGTTAAAAACTTTAATTAATGTGTATAGACTAAATTTTATTTGAACTGTGTTATATATTTTAATATTGTGTCACAGGGAGTGTATATAAACTTTTGCATATTCTCTGTGAAACAAATTATTTTGGACAATATTAATTTAGTTTTGAATAACATTTGGAGGTTTGAAGTATATTTGTGTGTTAGTTGTAAATAGGTCAAGTTAAGATTGTGGACATTCGAATCGAGATACTGACGAACACTTATCACAACATACAAGTACAGTACACAGTTACATTTTAATAATTTGAAGTTACAATAGTTGAACCGTACCCATTTAAATCAAGACAATAAACTTTGTTTTGGTGATAAGTTTAAAATTGTAAACAAATGGCTGAGTCTCAAACTCAATCAGCTGATATACAATTGACACTGGCCGCTATTTTAGCTAATATGTGAGGACTGAGTGATAATATGCAAACTATGCGCGATGAAAATAAAACCAGTGTACAATCTATCAGGGAGGACGCGATTAACAAAACAAAGCTTTGCATGATAAAAACAAAAAAATATTTGCCGCAGTCCACGATCAAAGCAAGCAAAACAAAGCACTGTTAGAAGTGATGGAGAAGATCTCCGATAAAGTAGAATCTATACGCGGTAATGTTGAGCTTGCATTAGAGGTTAATAGTTTGCGTATAAGTGAATGAAGGCTAGGGTTGGTTCGATCGAGGAATGAGTTCAAGGGCAGCCGACCACCATCAGTGAATTTGTCTCCGAACAAGAACATCAGTTCGAAGAACTTAGACAACAGATTAATAGGTTACAACGTACCTGTATGCCTGTGAGCCAAACTACATACGTGTATAAAAACATTGATGAACCTAACTCACAACCAAAATTCTTTGGTCACGAGGCAGACAATCCTTTACAGTTTCTTCGGGCATGCGAACGAAATATGGAAGCAGTTAACAACAGTTTAAGCGAGGTGGACAAAATTAATTGGGTTGTGCGGCAGCTTAAATGTACATTGGCAGAATGGTTCACGATTGTTCAGAATAAGATTACCGTATACAAAGACCTTGTAGACCATTTCCGAGCACGGGATTGGAATAAAGAGGTACAGCAAAAAATCTGTGTACAGTTAGGATTCGGTAAATATACGCCAGCCAAAGGGTCCAAGGAGAAATACCTGATACAACTGGTATCTAAAGCAAAGTATCTTGAACCACCGATGTCAGAGGCAGAAATAGTAAATAAACTTGCACATCACTTTAGCCATGGGATTCAAATAGCCATGATCACACAAGGCATAAAAGTTATTACTATTGACCAAATGGGAGAATGTTGATAGCCCTAACAGTGATAACAACCAAACACGCACATCGATTCAGTCAACAACATCAACAACAATATAGACACAAACAAAAACATTCCAAAATATAATCAGCATTAAGTCGTGTCGTTAACTGAAAATAAACCAGTTTTGGAACAACAACAAAACGTGAGTCCGTGCACAGAAAAACATATTACTAAAAGTCAGTGTCACCAGTCTAGTGTTGACAATAGTAGTGATAAGCGAATATTTTTACATCAGGCATATACCCGAATGACATACGAGACGATCTAGTAGATAATAATAGGTTTATGGAAAATGACAATAGTGATAAGATAGTTAATAAGTGTACTATAGTTAGAGCCAAAATTAATAATTGTGTAGGAAATGTTCTGTTAGATAGCGGGGCTCAGGTATCTTTAATAAGCGAAAAATTTATAAATAAACATAACAATGTTTAAGAAGGTATCAATATTACCTGTAAACAACACAATTATAAAAAACAGCAACTAATGATAATCAAATTATTAACCGACAAGCATTGGTTTCTATCACAACACAGGGAGTCGAGATTGACGTGCCAGTACTAGTAATTAAAAACCTTGTATATGATGTTATACTGGGTACTGAAACGTTAAGCAAAATAAATGCAGTAATTGAATTGCTCTGCCCAACAACGTTGCAAATGACATTTCCAAAACGCAATTTTGTTGAAACAACATTGCAATCGACATTCTGAATAGTGTGGGATATTTTTTGGTTGAGAAAGTTTACACTGGGTACCCTGATATAAGCCTACAATCTCCCGCATGTTTACTTCCGCGGCAGCAACAACGTTGTAAGCACCTGACGTTGCCTTCCCTGGCACTTGGCGATGAAAAACGTTTAAAACGGTGGAAGAAAAAGGAAGATTTGTGTGTCTTCATGGAAGAGTAAGATTAGAAAAGTTTCAAGGGGCTCTGGAAATCCATACATATCATCACGGAAGAAGTAAATACCAGGAAAATTGCCCCCAACTGACATAAGCTCAACAACATTGTAACCGCCACCTGTTGCAATGCACTAGCTGATACACGGAAAAAAGTTTTGTCAGCTTGCGGTTGCTCCACACTCATATTTTTGAGCGGCTATTCCGAGAAGCGAGTTTGCATGTGTAGGATGGTATGTATAAGAGAGATTGTGCTATGCGAAAGCGATTGCCGCGTGTGATATTTGCGAATGCGCACTCACGTGAATGCGTTCCTCAGTCGCTAAAACAGATTGCCGTTCCACCACTTTCTTCATTTCTTAAGTAACTGATTTTAGCTGAAAGAACTTTTTCCATGAGAATACATGTGTTTCTTTAGGGATTTGAATACTAGCTGTATATGTATGAATATAAATGAAGTTGAACTTTTTTTATTTTGAAGCTAATATAAAGTAGTAAAAATTTGGGCATAGCCATCCATGTATCTATTAGCAACAAGTTTTTATGGGTATCAATTTTTAAAAAATTTTAATTTTTAAAATATTGACAAAAATTCAAATACTTTCAAATTTTTATTTTTTATTAAGATTTATATAAAAGGACGTATAAATCATAGGAAGATGGTTATGCAAAAAAAAAAAAAGAGCAGCAGAGGTGTCATCGTGCATCCTCAAGTACGTAGAAATACACTTCACTGAAGCCAGGTGAGGCACATGTTTTGATTTTCTGGTCTGATCGATGTATTGGTCAGAATATTAACTGGTGGTTGATTGCCCTAATGCAGCACCTAGTGGTGGTAAAGTACTTTTCATCAGTAGAACAAAAGTTTATGACTACTGGTCATAGCTTCCTCCCATGTGACCGCAATTTCGCTGTCATTAAGAGAGCAAAAAAGTGACCATGTGTATCCCTATGCACTGGGTAGAGGTAATTGCCAATGCCAGTTCCAGCAGGTATAAATTGTGTGTTATGGGAACAGACGACTTCAAAGATTTGAGTGTTGTTGAAAATTCTCTGCGTAAAGGGAGCTATATTAAGATTACTGAACAGGTCTGGTATCAAATCGCTTCTGATGAGCCTACAACATTATGCGGCAGAACTTTACACAATGTGGTTCAGCCGTGGGAAACACGTAGCATTGCTAAGAAAGCTCAGGGAACGGGCGGGAGAAAGTTTCCACCAGTTAAAGTAGCACGATTTTGCAACTTGTACGGCGAGTGCCTTCCAATTAAACGGGCCAAGAAAACTGACTTGGAAGATATGAGCCGATATATTCGTGAAGAATTTCTTGAATTGTATAACCTTTTAGGTGAATAAACATTGTTTTGGACTCACTTATTTACATACTTGAATGTCTTAATAGCTATTTTGAAAGTTTTTATTTGTTATGACCAAGTTAAAATGTTTGCTCATTTTCTCAAAAAATATTTTGTTAAGTCGACATTTTGTGTGTGTGTGTGTGTGTGTGTGTGTGTGTTTCATTCAAGAAATACGTACTTAAGAAAATTGTATTCATTTTACCCGTAGTTTCAAATAATATAATCGATAGGTACAATGTGCAACAACGTTGTAACCAACAGGCGCCTACAACGTTGTTGCTCTATAAGGTTAGTTTTTTATATATTTCTTAAAATAAGTGAACCACATTCGTGTAGGACTATAAAATACTCTTTTCAAAATTGTTACAATACATTACGGCTAAAAGACTAGCCAAAAAGTATATACAACATATGAAAATGTTTTTACCGTTTTTTGAAAAATTGTACTTTTGGCACTTGCAACGTTGTTGGGCGGAGCAATTCAATTGATTTTAATAATAATACATTGATGTGCAATGTAAATAATAAACATTATAATGTAAAGTTAGGACATATGGACATCAAAAATGAATCTGTTGCAAATGACTTAAAACTAAACAAACCTCATACTACCATAATATCTAATGTAAACAATAACAATAATAACAGTGATAACGTTGTCGAGCAAGAAAACTATTCTACAACTGAAAATGAAATACAAATTTTAGTAATTAAGTACCTATGTTTTATCCAATAATTTAAAAACTCAATTTAAAACATTAGTATAGAACGAGATGTATTGTTAAAAAAAATTAGTCAAGAAATTAAAAATGGGGAGAATACTAAATGCCATATTGTAAATAATACATTGTATAGGCTTACTGATGGGCAGTGGACGATCATCGTTCCAGATAACATCGTTGAGGACTTGACTTGGGCATGTCATGAGAGTCTTGCACATGCGGGTGCATATAAGTGCTACTTAACCCTTAGAGAGACTTCATGTGGATGAACATGTCTAGGAAAATAAAATCTATACAACGAACCTGCCATACTTGTCAAACATCAAAGTATCCCAACCAGCATACCTACGTTGAAATGGGTAATATTGTAACACGTGATAAAAATGAATTGCTATGTACTGATTTTCTAGGACCACTACCACGTGCAGCCAGGGGAATGAGGAATCTTGTAATTTGTTCAGACAATTTCTCCAAGCATGTGAGTTTATATGCTATTGGCCGACCAACAACTGAGGCAGTTCTTAAGGTAAGTCTTGACAAATATGTTCCAAAATATAGGCATGTTAAAAAGATATTATCAGATCAAGGTTAGCAATTTCAGAATAAGAAATGGCAATCTGAGCTTGAGAAGCATCACATACAGGCAGTATTGATGGCGATCCGGAGACCTCAAGGTAATCTTGCGGAGAGGGTAAATAGGAAGAGTATTCAGGACGTACTGTAATACCAAGCAGAGTAAATGCCCTGAACATCTTGAGTTCTTTGAGCAAGCCATCAATGGGAATTACAACGATACAACTGGATTGACGCCTAAGGAGCTACACTGTGGAGCAATGCCTAAACGTGTATGGGATGAATATGTAAAGCATGTTGCCACACCAAACTTACCTGTTCCAAATGAAGTTAAGCGTTTAGAAGCTAGGAGACATATTAAAGAGTCCAGTGGAATGTACAGAAAAGTTTAATGCAGAACCTAAACTTCCAACATTCAAAGAAGGTGAGATGGTTCTTCTAAAGTCGTTAAACTTGGTCATAGTGAAGATAATACAGCTGCTTAATTCTTCCGGTTATATAATGGACCTTTCTTATTATCCGAGCAAGTGGGTAAAAATACTTCCATTGTTACTAATCCTACAACTAACTGTACTATTGGTAAATTCCATGCATCATCTTTATGCAAATGTTATGTTAAAGAACAAACTGTTCATGTATATCAGGGTATATGATATACGACTGTATTGCAACAAATTGTATAACAAAAAATGTATTTAAGTATGTGAGTTGCGATGTCGGAATATGTGGAGAAATGTTTGGAATCTGTCTAAGATAAGGAGATATGACGTCATCAAATGTTTATTATAGATTATCTTGTGAGGACATAGTATTCAGAATCTGACCGCATGGAATTGTTTATATTTTTGTTCTGTCAAAAAGTGGAACTGTCAAACAGAGTTGAAATAATTTACTTTTGGGAAAAGTATTTATTTGGTTTTGTTTCTTGTTTATATTTTTTGTAAGTGATGTATTATTTGTTTTGTTAAAAAAATTGTAAACATGTAAACAAAATTTTTTTATATGTGGAGGGGATAATCCTGCAACAGAACACAGGATAGCAAGTTCATTTAAGTGGAATACTAATGCTATAACACATTTTCTGATGGACACAGACATGTTTTATATGGATTTTGTTCTTTTCCTTGTAAAGTAGTCATACATTTTGAACCAAGCTATGTTTAAAAAAGTATGTTATGTCAAAATGTTCACAATTTTATACTCTTTTGTATCATGGGAAATAACTGTAGGTGCGCGAGTGTGCGTGTCATTTACATTTTATTTAATAACTTGGTTGAAAATTAACATTTCGTTCTGAAACTTGGAGAGGGTATTCTCATGGTTATACGCTACATTTTCCGTATACTCAATTCTCCACATATATAATTTTTATATGGTTTTTAAAATGAAATCAGTCTCATTTTATTTTTGTTATCTCCAACGAAGTAATAAAATTTGTAGATTAAATATAGACAGGCATTTGCTGAATCAGACAGAGTTTCAACCTGATTTCTGGCTGTCATTAAGAACATCTATGACGTTGCCAGGTTTTCCACCAATCAGAAGGTCTAAAAATTATTTGAGTCGGACACTTACAGCGTATGGATGCGGAGTTTCTTCCGAAGTCTTGTCATAGAAAGACATACTCGCTGTCATGAGATTTTCATCACAAGACAAGTCAATTTCCTTAAGACTTAGAAGTTGGTTCACGGTTCGAGTTCTTCATAACCATTGCCATTTTAGAACTCAGATAATTTTAAATAGATCATTTCTAGTGCTTTTTCATGTAAAGTGGAAGATTTTCCATTACTGAGATAGTCTGAGAGTTAATGTGAGAACACATCAAGAAGGCGGATTTGTGTAAGCTTAATACACGATCTACTTTTTGCCCAGTTTTGATCCCTCAGATTAAGATTATTCAAGTTATAAACAATAACAGCATCATATGGCAGTGTGCGTATGTGCGAAGACGTGAATTGTCAGCGTAGTAGTCATCGAGCAATGCGCAGTTTCGTAGCGGTGCAGACGAGCAGCGTGGGGAGCGCCTGATATCTATGTAAACAGTTGGAATTCTACATACAAGTAACATATACGTAAAACAAGCCAATAGACTCATTTATTGAAACACAATTATTTAATAAAGAATTTTATATTATAAAGCCATAAGACAATAGTAAATTTTAATGCGTTAATGAATAAAATTTTCCTACCTCCAGATATAGACTCTGTTGTAATAATTTCAATGACAACAGAAATCTATGTAGTTTTAATTTGTATCATTGCATAGATTGTATTTGGCGCCATCAAATTGGTTGGCACGAGTTAAATAGTTAGTACGCTTTAGGTTAAAAACTTTAATTAATGTGTATAGACTAAATTTTATTTGAACTGTGTTATATATTTTAATATTGTGTCACAGGGAGTGTATATAAACTTTTGCATATTCTCTGTGAAACAAATTATTTTGGACAATATTAATTTAGTTTTGAATAACATTTGGAGGTTTGAAGTATATTTGTGTGTTAGTTGTAAATAGGTCAAGTTAAGATTGTGGACATTCGAATCGAGATACTGACGAACACTTATCACAACATACAAGTACAGTACACAGTTACATTTTAATAATTTGAAGTTACAATAGTTGAACCGTACCCATTTAAATCAAGACAATAAACTTTGTTTTGGTGATAAGTTTAAAATTGTAAACAAATGGCTGAGTCTCAAACTCAATCAGCTGATATACAATTGACACTGGCCGCTATTTTAGCTAATATGTGAGGACTGAGTGATAATATGCAAACTATGCGCGATGAAAATAAAACCAGTGTACAATCTATCAGGGAGGACGCGATTAACAAAACAAAGCTTTGCATGATAAAAACAAAAAAATATTTGCCGCAGTCCACGATCAAAGCAAGCAAAACAAAGCACTGTTAGAAGTGATGGAGAAGATCTCCGATAAAGTAGAATCTATACGCGGTAATGTTGAGCTTGCATTAGAGGTTAATAGTTTGCGTATAAGTGAATGAAGGCTAGGGTTGGTTCGATCGAGGAATGAGTTCAAGGGCAGCCGACCACCATCAGTGAATTTGTCTCCGAACAAGAACATCAGTTCGAAGAACTTAGACAACAGATTAATAGGTTACAACGTACCTGTATGCCTGTGAGCCAAACTACATACGTGTATAAAAACATTGATGAACCTAACTCACAACCAAAATTCTTTGGTCACGAGGCAGACAATCCTTTACAGTTTCTTCGGGCATGCGAACGAAATATGGAAGCAGTTAACAACAGTTTAAGCGAGGTGGACAAAATTAATTGGGTTGTGCGGCAGCTTAAATGTACATTGGCAGAATGGTTCACGATTGTTCAGAATAAGATTACCGTATACAAAGACCTTGTAGACCATTTCCGAGCACGGTATTGGAATAAAGAGGTACAGCAAAAAATCTGTGTACAGTTAGGATTCGGTAAATATACGCCAGCCAAAGGGTCCAAGGAGAAATACCTGATACAACTGGTATCTAAAGCAAAGTATCTTGAACCACCGATGTCAGAGGCAGAAATAGTAAATAAACTTGCACATCACTTTAGCCATGGGATTCAAATAGCCATGATCACACAAGGCATAAAAGTTATTACTATTGACCAAATGGGAGAATGTTGATAGCCCTAACAGTGATAACAACCAAACACGCACATCGATTCAGTCAACAACATCAACAACAATATAGACACAAACAAAAACATTCCAAAATATAATCAGCATTAAGTCGTGTCGTTAACTGAAAATAAACCAGTTTTGGAACAACAACAAAACGTGAGTCCGTGCACAGAAAAACATATTACTAAAAGTCAGTGTCACCAGTCTAGTGTTGACAATAGTAGTGATAAGCGAATATTTTTACATCAGGCATATACCCGAATGACATACGAGACGATCTAGTAGATAATAATAGGTTTATGGAAAATGACAATAGTGATAAGATAGTTAATAAGTGTACTATAGTTAGAGCCAAAATTAATAATTGTGTAGGAAATGTTCTGTTAGATAGCGGGGCTCAGGTATCTTTAATAAGCGAAAAATTTATAAATAAACATAACAATGTTTAAGAAGGTATCAATATTACCTGTAAACAACACAATTATAAAAAACAGCAACTAATGATAATCAAATTATTAACCGACAAGCATTGGTTTCTATCACAACACAGGGAGTCGAGATTGACGTGCCAGTACTAGTAATTAAAAACCTTGTATATGATGTTATACTGGGTACTGAAACGTTAAGCAAAATAAATGCAGTAATTGAATTGCTCTGCCCAACAACGTTGCAAATGACATTTCCAAAACGCAATTTTGTTGAAACAACATTGCAATCGACATTCTGAATAGTGTGGGATATTTTTTGGTTGAGAAAGTTTACACTGGGTACCCTGATATAAGCCTACAATCTCCCGCATGTTTACTTCCGCGGCAGCAACAACGTTGTAAGCACCTGACGTTGCCTTCCCTGGCACTTGGCGATGAAAAACGTTTAAAACGGTGGAAGAAAAAGGAAGATTTGTGTGTCTTCATGGAAGAGTAAGATTAGAAAAGTTTCAAGGGGCTCTGGAAATCCATACATATCATCACGGAAGAAGTAAATACCAGGAAAATTGCCCCCAACTGACATAAGCTCAACAACATTGTAACCGCCACCTGTTGCAATGCACTAGCTGATACACGGAAAAAAGTTTTGTCAGCTTGCGGTTGCTCCACACTCATATTTTTGAGCGGCTATTCCGAGAAGCGAGTTTGCATGTGTAGGATGGTATGTATAAGAGAGATTGTGCTATGCGAAAGCGATTGCCGCGTGTGATATTTGCGAATGCGCACTCACGTGAATGCGTTCCTCAGTCGCTAAAACAGATTGCCGTTCCACCACTTTCTTCATTTCTTAAGTAACTGATTTTAGCTGAAAGAACTTTTTCCATGAGAATACATGTGTTTCTTTAGGGATTTGAATACTAGCTGTATATGTATGAATATAAATGAAGTTGAACTTTTTTTATTTTGAAGCTAATATAAAGTAGTAAAAATTTGGGCATAGCCATCCATGTATCTATTAGCAACAAGTTTTTATGGGTATCAATTTTTAAAAAATTTTAATTTTTAAAATATTGACAAAAATTCAAATACTTTCAAATTTTTATTTTTTATTAAGATTTATATAAAAGGACGTATAAATCATAGGAAGATGGTTATGCAAAAAAAAAAAAAGAGCAGCAGAGGTGTCATCGTGCATCCTCAAGTACGTAGAAATACACTTCACTGAAGCCAGGTGAGGCACATGTTTTGATTTTCTGGTCTGATCGATGTATTGGTCAGAATATTAACTGGTGGTTGATTGCCCTAATGCAGCACCTAGTGGTGGTAAAGTACTTTTCATCAGTAGAACAAAAGTTTATGACTACTGGTCATAGCTTCCTCCCATGTGACCGCAATTTCGCTGTCATTAAGAGAGCAAAAAAGTGACCATGTGTATCCCTATGCACTGGGTAGAGGTAATTGCCAATGCCAGTTCCAGCAGGTATAAATTGTGTGTTATGGGAACAGACGACTTCAAAGATTTGAGTGTTGTTGAAAATTCTCTGCGTAAAGGGAGCTATATTAAGATTACTGAACAGGTCTGGTATCAAATCGCTTCTGATGAGCCTACAACATTATGCGGCAGAACTTTACACAATGTGGTTCAGCCGTGGGAAACACGTAGCATTGCTAAGAAAGCTCAGGGAACGGGCGGGAGAAAGTTTCCACCAGTTAAAGTAGCACGATTTTGCAACTTGTACGGCGAGTGCCTTCCAATTAAACGGGCCAAGAAAACTGACTTGGAAGATATGAGCCGATATATTCGTGAAGAATTTCTTGAATTGTATAACCTTTTAGGTGAATAAACATTGTTTTGGACTCACTTATTTACATACTTGAATGTCTTAATAGCTATTTTGAAAGTTTTTATTTGTTATGACCAAGTTAAAATGTTTGCTCATTTTCTCAAAAAATATTTTGTTAAGTCGACATTTTGTGTGTGTGTGTGTGTGTGTGTGTGTGTTTCATTCAAGAAATACGTACTTAAGAAAATTGTATTCATTTTACCCGTAGTTTCAAATAATATAATCGATAGGTACAATGTGCAACAACGTTGTAACCAACAGGCGCCTACAACGTTGTTGCTCTATAAGGTTAGTTTTTTATATATTTCTTAAAATAAGTGAACCACATTCGTGTAGGACTATAAAATACTCTTTTCAAAATTGTTACAATACATTACGGCTAAAAGACTAGCCAAAAAGTATATACAACATATGAAAATGTTTTTACCGTTTTTTGAAAAATTGTACTTTTGGCACTTGCAACGTTGTTGGGCGGAGCAATTCAATTGATTTTAATAATAATACATTGATGTGCAATGTAAATAATAAACATTATAATGTAAAGTTAGGACATATGGACATCAAAAATGAATCTGTTGCAAATGACTTAAAACTAAACAAACCTCATACTACCATAATATCTAATGTAAACAATAACAATAATAACAGTGATAACGTTGTCGAGCAAGAAAACTATTCTACAACTGAAAATGAAATACAAATTTTAGTAATTAAGTACCTATGTTTTATCCAATAATTTAAAAACTCAATTTAAAACATTAGTATAGAACGAGATGTATTGTTAAAAAAAATTAGTCAAGAAATTAAAAATGGGGAGAATACTAAATGCCATATTGTAAATAATACATTGTATAGGCTTACTGATGGGCAGTGGACGATCATCGTTCCAGATAACATCGTTGAGGACTTGACTTGGGCATGTCATGAGAGTCTTGCACATGCGGGTGCATATAAGTGCTACTTAACCCTTAGAGAGACTTCATGTGGATGAACATGTCTAGGAAAATAAAATCTATACAACGAACCTGCCATACTTGTCAAACATCAAAGTATCCCAACCAGCATACCTACGTTGAAATGGGTAATATTGTAACACGTGATAAAAATGAATTGCTATGTACTGATTTTCTAGGACCACTACCACGTGCAGCCAGGGGAATGAGGAATCTTGTAATTTGTTCAGACAATTTCTCCAAGCATGTGAGTTTATATGCTATTGGCCGACCAACAACTGAGGCAGTTCTTAAGGTAAGTCTTGACAAATATGTTCCAAAATATAGGCATGTTAAAAAGATATTATCAGATCAAGGTTAGCAATTTCAGAATAAGAAATGGCAATCTGAGCTTGAGAAGCATCACATACAGGCAGTATTGATGGCGATCCGGAGACCTCAAGGTAATCTTGCGGAGAGGGTAAATAGGAAGAGTATTCAGGACGTACTGTAATACCAAGCAGAGTAAATGCCCTGAACATCTTGAGTTCTTTGAGCAAGCCATCAATGGGAATTACAACGATACAACTGGATTGACGCCTAAGGAGCTACACTGTGGAGCAATGCCTAAACGTGTATGGGATGAATATGTAAAGCATGTTGCCACACCAAACTTACCTGTTCCAAATGAAGTTAAGCGTTTAGAAGCTAGGAGACATATTAAAGAGTCCAGTGGAATGTACAGAAAAGTTTAATGCAGAACCTAAACTTCCAACATTCAAAGAAGGTGAGATGGTTCTTCTAAAGTCGTTAAACTTGGTCATAGTGAAGATAATACAGCTGCTTAATTCTTCCGGTTATATAATGGACCTTTCTTATTATCCGAGCAAGTGGGTAAAAATACTTCCATTGTTACTAATCCTACAACTAACTGTACTATTGGTAAATTCCATGCATCATCTTTATGCAAATGTTATGTTAAAGAACAAACTGTTCATGTATATCAGGGTATATGATATACGACTGTATTGCAACAAATTGTATAACAAAAAATGTATTTAAGTATGTGAGTTGCGATGTCGGAATATGTGGAGAAATGTTTGGAATCTGTCTAAGATAAGGAGATATGACGTCATCAAATGTTTATTATAGATTATCTTGTGAGGACATAGTATTCAGAATCTGACCGCATGGAATTGTTTATATTTTTGTTCTGTCAAAAAGTGGAACTGTCAAACAGAGTTGAAATAATTTACTTTTGGGAAAAGTATTTATTTGGTTTTGTTTCTTGTTTATATTTTTTGTAAGTGATGTATTATTTGTTTTGTTAAAAAAATTGTAAACATGTAAACAAAATTTTTTTATATGTGGAGGGGATAATCCTGCAACAGAACACAGGATAGCAAGTTCATTTAAGTGGAATACTAATGCTATAACACATTTTCTGATGGACACAGACATGTTTTATATGGATTTTGTTCTTTTCCTTGTAAAGTAGTCATACATTTTGAACCAAGCTATGTTTAAAAAAGTATGTTATGTCAAAATGTTCACAATTTTATACTCTTTTGTATCATGGGAAATAACTGTAGGTGCGCGAGTGTGCGTGTCATTTACATTTTATTTAATAACTTGGTTGAAAATTAACATTTCGTTCTGAAACTTGGAGAGGGTATTCTCATGGTTATACGCTACATTTTCCGTATACTCAATTCTCCACATATATAATTTTTATATGGTTTTTAAAATGAAATCAGTCTCATTTTATTTTTGTTATCTCCAACGAAGTAATAAAATTTGTAGATTAAATATAGACAGGCATTTGCTGAATCAGACAGAGTTTCAACCTGATTTCTGGCTGTCATTAAGAACATCTATGACGTTGCCAGGTTTTCCACCAATCAGAAGGTCTAAAAATTATTTGAGTCGGACACTTACAGCGTATGGATGCGGAGTTTCTTCCGAAGTCTTGTCATAGAAAGACATACTCGCTGTCATGAGATTTTCATCACAAGACAAGTCAATTTCCTTAAGACTTAGAAGTTGGTTCACGGTTCGAGTTCTTCATAACCATTGCCATTTTAGAACTCAGATAATTTTAAATAGATCATTTCTAGTGCTTTTTCATGTAAAGTGGAAGATTTTCCATTACTGAGATAGTCTGAGAGTTAATGTGAGAACACATCAAGAAGGCGGATTTGTGTAAGCTTAATACACGATCTACTTTTTGCCCAGTTTTGATCCCTCAGATTAAGATTATTCAAGTTATAAACAATAACAGCATCATATGGCAGTGTGCGTATGTGCGAAGACGTGAATTGTCAGCGTAGTAGTCATCGAGCAATGCGCAGTTTCGTAGCGGTGCAGACGAGCAGCGTGGGGAGCGCCTGATATCTATGTAAACAGTTGGAATTCTACATACAAGTAACATATACGTAAAACAAGCCAATAGACTCATTTATTGAAACACAATTATTTAATAAAGAATTTTATATTATAAAGCCATAAGACAATAGTAAATTTTAATGCGTTAATGAATAAAATTTTCCTACCTCCAGATATAGACTCTGTTGTAATAATTTCAATGACAACAGAAATCTATGTAGTTTTAATTTGTATCATTGCATAGATTGTATTTGGCGCCATCAAATTGGTTGGCACGAGTTAAATAGTTAGTACGCTTTAGGTTAAAAACTTTAATTAATGTGTATAGACTAAATTTTATTTGAACTGTGTTATATATTTTAATATTGTGTCACAGGGAGTGTATATAAACTTTTGCATATTCTCTGTGAAACAAATTATTTTGGACAATATTAATTTAGTTTTGAATAACATTTGGAGGTTTGAAGTATATTTGTGTGTTAGTTGTAAATAGGTCAAGTTAAGATTGTGGACATTCGAATCGAGATACTGACGAACACTTATCACAACATACAAGTACAGTACACAGTTACATTTTAATAATTTGAAGTTACAATAGTTGAACCGTACCCATTTAAATCAAGACAATAAACTTTGTTTTGGTGATAAGTTTAAAATTGTAAACAAATGGCTGAGTCTCAAACTCAATCAGCTGATATACAATTGACACTGGCCGCTATTTTAGCTAATATGTGAGGACTGAGTGATAATATGCAAACTATGCGCGATGAAAATAAAACCAGTGTACAATCTATCAGGGAGGACGCGATTAACAAAACAAAGCTTTGCATGATAAAAACAAAAAAATATTTGCCGCAGTCCACGATCAAAGCAAGCAAAACAAAGCACTGTTAGAAGTGATGGAGAAGATCTCCGATAAAGTAGAATCTATACGCGGTAATGTTGAGCTTGCATTAGAGGTTAATAGTTTGCGTATAAGTGAATGAAGGCTAGGGTTGGTTCGATCGAGGAATGAGTTCAAGGGCAGCCGACCACCATCAGTGAATTTGTCTCCGAACAAGAACATCAGTTCGAAGAACTTAGACAACAGATTAATAGGTTACAACGTACCTGTATGCCTGTGAGCCAAACTACATACGTGTATAAAAACATTGATGAACCTAACTCACAACCAAAATTCTTTGGTCACGAGGCAGACAATCCTTTACAGTTTCTTCGGGCATGCGAACGAAATATGGAAGCAGTTAACAACAGTTTAAGCGAGGTGGACAAAATTAATTGGGTTGTGCGGCAGCTTAAATGTACATTGGCAGAATGGTTCACGATTGTTCAGAATAAGATTACCGTATACAAAGACCTTGTAGACCATTTCCGAGCACGGTATTGGAATAAAGAGGTACAGCAAAAAATCTGTGTACAGTTAGGATTCGGTAAATATACGCCAGCCAAAGGGTCCAAGGAGAAATACCTGATACAACTGGTATCTAAAGCAAAGTATCTTGAACCACCGATGTCAGAGGCAGAAATAGTAAATAAACTTGCACATCACTTTAGCCATGGGATTCAAATAGCCATGATCACACAAGGCATAAAAGTTATTACTATTGACCAAATGGGAGAATGTTGATAGCCCTAACAGTGATAACAACCAAACACGCACATCGATTCAGTCAACAACATCAACAACAATATAGACACAAACAAAAACATTCCAAAATATAATCAGCATTAAGTCGTGTCGTTAACTGAAAATAAACCAGTTTTGGAACAACAACAAAACGTGAGTCCGTGCACAGAAAAACATATTACTAAAAGTCAGTGTCACCAGTCTAGTGTTGACAATAGTAGTGATAAGCGAATATTTTTACATCAGGCATATACCCGAATGACATACGAGACGATCTAGTAGATAATAATAGGTTTATGGAAAATGACAATAGTGATAAGATAGTTAATAAGTGTACTATAGTTAGAGCCAAAATTAATAATTGTGTAGGAAATGTTCTGTTAGATAGCGGGGCTCAGGTATCTTTAATAAGCGAAAAATTTATAAATAAACATAACACTGTTTAAGAAGGTATCAATATTACCTGTAAACAACACAATTATAAAAAACAGCAACTAATGATAATCAAATTATTAACCGACAAGCATTGGTTTCTATCACAACACAGGGAGTCGAGATTGACGTGCCAGTACTAGTAATTAAAAACCTTGTATATGATGTTATACTGGGTACTGAAACGTTAAGCAAAATAAATGCAGTAATTGAATTGCTCTGCCCAACAACGTTGCAAATGACATTTCCAAAACGCAATTTTGTTGAAACAACATTGCAATCGACATTCTGAATAGTGTGGGATATTTTTTGGTTGAGAAAGTTTACACTGGGTACCCTGATATAAGCCTACAATCTCCCGCATGTTTACTTCCGCGGCAGCAACAACGTTGTAAGCACCTGACGTTGCCTTCCCTGGCACTTGGCGATGAAAAACGTTTAAAACGGTGGAAGAAAAAGGAAGATTTGTGTGTCTTCATGGAAGAGTAAGATTAGAAAAGTTTCAAGGGGCTCTGGAAATCCATACATATCATCACGGAAGAAGTAAATACCAGGAAAATTGCCCCCAACTGACATAAGCTCAACAACATTGTAACCGCCACCTGTTGCAATGCACTAGCTGATACACGGAAAAAAGTTTTGTCAGCTTGCGGTTGCTCCACACTCATATTTTTGAGCGGCTATTCCGAGAAGCGAGTTTGCATGTGTAGGATGGTATGTATAAGAGAGATTGTGCTATGCGAAAGCGATTGCCGCGTGTGATATTTGCGAATGCGCACTCACGTGAATGCGTTCCTCAGTCGCTAAAACAGATTGCCGTTCCACCACTTTCTTCATTTCTTAAGTAACTGATTTTAGCTGAAAGAACTTTTTCCATGAGAATACATGTGTTTCTTTAGGGATTTGAATACTAGCTGTATATGTATGAATATAAATGAAGTTGAACTTTTTTTATTTTGAAGCTAATATAAAGTAGTAAAAATTTGGGCATAGCCATCCATGTATCTATTAGCAACAAGTTTTTATGGGTATCAATTTTTAAAAAATTTTAATTTTTAAAATATTGACAAAAATTCAAATACTTTCAAATTTTTATTTTTTATTAAGATTTATATAAAAGGACGTATAAATCATAGGAAGATGGTTATGCAAAAAAAAAAAAAAAAAGAGCAGCAGAGGTGTCATCGTGCATCCTCAAGTACGTAGAAATACACTTCACTGAAGCCAGGTGAGGCACATGTTTTGATTTTCTGGTCTGATCGATGTATTGGTCAGAATATTAACTGGTGGTTGATTGCCCTAATGCAGCACCTAGTGGTGGTAAAGTACTTTTCATCAGTAGAACAAAAGTTTATGACTACTGGTCATAGCTTCCTCCCATGTGACCGCAATTTCGCTGTCATTAAGAGAGCAAAAAAGTGACCATGTGTATCCCTATGCACTGGGTAGAGGTAATTGCCAATGCCAGTTCCAGCAGGTATAAATTGTGTGTTATGGGAACAGACGACTTCAAAGATTTGAGTGTTGTTGAAAATTCTCTGCGTAAAGGGAGCTATATTAAGATTACTGAACAGGTCTGGTATCAAATCGCTTCTGATGAGCCTACAACATTATGCGGCAGAACTTTACACAATGTGGTTCAGCCGTGGGAAACACGTAGCATTGCTAAGAAAGCTCAGGGAACGGGCGGGAGAAAGTTTCCACCAGTTAAAGTAGCACGATTTTGCAACTTGTACGGCGAGTGCCTTCCAATTAAACGGGCCAAGAAAACTGACTTGGAAGATATGAGCCGATATATTCGTGAAGAATTTCTTGAATTGTATAACCTTTTAGGTGAATAAACATTGTTTTGGACTCACTTATTTACATACTTGAATGTCTTAATAGCTATTTTGAAAGTTTTTATTTGTTATGACCAAGTTAAAATGTTTGCTCATTTTCTCAAAAAATATTTTGTTAAGTCGACATTTTGTGTGTGTGTGTGTGTGTGTGTGTGTTTCATTCAAGAAATACGTACTTAAGAAAATTGTATTCATTTTACCCGTAGTTTCAAATAATATAATCGATAGGTACAATGTGCAACAACGTTGTAACCAACAGGCGCCTACAACGTTGTTGCTCTATAAGGTTAGTTTTTTTATATATTTCTTAAAATAAGTGAACCACATTCGTGTAGGACTATAAAATACTCTTTTCAAAATTGTTACAATACATTACGGCTAAAAGACTAGCCAAAAAGTATATACAACATATGAAAATGTTTTTACCGTTTTTTGAAAAATTGTACTTTTGGCACTTGCAACGTTGTTGGGCGGAGCAATTCAATTGATTTTAATAATAATACATTGATGTGCAATGTAAATAATAAACATTATAATGTAAAGTTAGGACATATGGACATCAAAAATGAATCTGTTGCAAATGACTTAAAACTAAACAAACCTCATACTACCATAATATCTAATGTAAACAATAACAATAATAACAGTGATAACGTTGTCGAGCAAGAAAACTATTCTACAACTGAAAATGAAATACAAATTTTAGTAATTAAGTACCTATGTTTTATCCAATAATTTAAAAACTCAATTTAAAACATTAGTATAGAACGAGATGTATTGTTAAAAAAAATTAGTCAAGAAATTAAAAATGGGGAGAATACTAAATGCCATATTGTAAATAATACATTGTATAGGCTTACTGATGGGCAGTGGACGATCATCGTTCCAGATAACATCGTTGAGGACTTGACTTGGGCATGTCATGAGAGTCTTGCACATGCGGGTGCATATAAGTGCTACTTAACCCTTAGAGAGACTTCATGTGGATGAACATGTCTAGGAAAATAAAATCTATACAACGAACCTGCCATACTTGTCAAACATCAAAGTATCCCAACCAGCATACCTACGTTGAAATGGGTAATATTGTAACACGTGATAAAAATGAATTGCTATGTACTGATTTTCTAGGACCACTACCACGTGCAGCCAGGGGAATGAGGAATCTTGTAATTTGTTCAGACAATTTCTCCAAGCATGTGAGTTTATATGCTATTGGCCGACCAACAACTGAGGCAGTTCTTAAGGTAAGTCTTGACAAATATGTTCCAAAATATAGGCATGTTAAAAAGATATTATCAGATCAAGGTTAGCAATTTCAGAATAAGAAATGGCAATCTGAGCTTGAGAAGCATCACATACAGGCAGTATTGATGGCGATCCGGAGACCTCAAGGTAATCTTGCGGAGAGGGTAAATAGGAAGAGTATTCAGGACGTACTGTAATACCAAGCAGAGTAAATGCCCTGAACATCTTGAGTTCTTTGAGCAAGCCATCAATGGGAATTACAACGATACAACTGGATTGACGCCTAAGGAGCTACACTGTGGAGCAATGCCTAAACGTGTATGGGATGAATATGTAAAGCATGTTGCCACACCAAACTTACCTGTTCCAAATGAAGTTAAGCGTTTAGAAGCTAGGAGACATATTAAAGAGTCCAGTGGAATGTACAGAAAAGTTTAATGCAGAACCTAAACTTCCAACATTCAAAGAAGGTGAGATGGTTCTTCTAAAGTCGTTAAACTTGGTCATAGTGAAGATAATACAGCTGCTTAATTCTTCCGGTTATATAATGGACCTTTCTTATTATCCGAGCAAGTGGGTAAAAATACTTCCATTGTTACTAATCCTACAACTAACTGTACTATTGGTAAATTCCATGCATCATCTTTATGCAAATGTTATGTTAAAGAACAAACTGTTCATGTATATCAGGGTATATGATATACGACTGTATTGCAACAAATTGTATAACAAAAAATGTATTTAAGTATGTGAGTTGCGATGTCGGAATATGTGGAGAAATGTTTGGAATCTGTCTAAGATAAGGAGATATGACGTCATCAAATGTTTATTATAGATTATCTTGTGAGGACATAGTATTCAGAATCTGACCGCATGGAATTGTTTATATTTTTGTTCTGTCAAAAAGTGGAACTGTCAAACAGAGTTGAAATAATTTACTTTTGGGAAAAGTATTTATTTGGTTTTGTTTCTTGTTTATATTTTTTGTAAGTGATGTATTATTTGTTTTGTTAAAAAAATTGTAAACATGTAAACAAAATTTTTTTATATGTGGAGGGGATAATCCTGCAACAGAACACAGGATAGCAAGTTCATTTAAGTGGAATACTAATGCTATAACACATTTTCTGATGGACACAGACATGTTTTATATGGATTTTGTTCTTTTCCTTGTAAAGTAGTCATACATTTTGAACCAAGCTATGTTTAAAAAAGTATGTTATGTCAAAATGTTCACAATTTTATACTCTTTTGTATCATGGGAAATAACTGTAGGTGCGCGAGTGTGCGTGTCATTTACATTTTATTTAATAACTTGGTTGAAAATTAACATTTCGTTCTGAAACTTGGAGAGGGTATTCTCATGGTTATACGCTACATTTTCCGTATACTCAATTCTCCACATATATAATTTTTATATGGTTTTTAAAATGAAATCAGTCTCATTTTATTTTTGTTATCTCCAACGAAGTAATAAAATTTGTAGATTAAATATAGACAGGCATTTGCTGAATCAGACAGAGTTTCAACCTGATTTCTGGCTGTCATTAAGAACATCTATGACGTTGCCAGGTTTTCCACCAATCAGAAGGTCTAAAAATTATTTGAGTCGGACACTTACAGCGTATGGATGCGGAGTTTCTTCCGAAGTCTTGTCATAGAAAGACATACTCGCTGTCATGAGATTTTCATCACAAGACAAGTCAATTTCCTTAAGACTTAGAAGTTGGTTCACGGTTCGAGTTCTTCATAACCATTGCCATTTTAGAACTCAGATAATTTTAAATAGATCATTTCTAGTGCTTTTTCATGTAAAGTGGAAGATTTTCCATTACTGAGATAGTCTGAGAGTTAATGTGAGAACACATCAAGAAGGCAGATTTGTGTAAGCTTAATACACGATCTACTTTTTGCCCAGTTTTGATCCCTCAGATTAAGATTATTCAAGTTATAAACAATAACAGCATCATATGGCAGTGTGCGTATGTGCGAAGACGTGAATTGTCAGCGTAGTAGTCATCGAGCAATGCGCAGTTTCGTAGCGGTGCAGACGAGCAGCGTGGGGAGCGCCTGATATCTATGTAAACAGTTGGAATTCTACATACAAGTAACATATACGTAAAACAAGCCAATAGACTCATTTATTGAAACACAATTATTTAATAAAGAATTTTATATTATAAAGCCATAAGACAATAGTAAATTTTAATGCGTTAATGAATAAAATTTTCCTACCTCCAGATATAGACTCTGTTGTAATAATTTCAATGACAACAGAAATCTATGTAGTTTTAATTTGTATCATTGCATAGATTGTATTTGGCGCCATCAAATTGGTTGGCACGAGTTAAATAGTTAGTACGCTTTAGGTTAAAAACTTTAATTAATGTGTATAGACTAAATTTTATTTGAACTGTGTTATATATTTTAATATTGTGTCACAGGGAGTGTATATAAACTTTTGCATATTCTCTGTGAAACAAATTATTTTGGACAATATTAATTTAGTTTTGAATAACATTTGGAGGTTTGAAGTATATTTGTGTGTTAGTTGTAAATAGGTCAAGTTAAGATTGTGGACATTCGAATCGAGATACTGACGAACACTTATCACAACATACAAGTACAGTACACAGTTACATTTTAATAATTTGAAGTTACAATAGTTGAACCGTACCCATTTAAATCAAGACAATAAACTTTGTTTTGGTGATAAGTTTAAAATTGTAAACAAATGGCTGAGTCTCAAACTCAATCAGCTGATATACAATTGACACTGGCCGCTATTTTAGCTAATATGTGAGGACTGAGTGATAATATGCAAACTATGCGCGATGAAAATAAAACCAGTGTACAATCTATCAGGGAGGACGCGATTAACAAAACAAAGCTTTGCATGATAAAAACAAAAAAATATTTGCCGCAGTCCACGATCAAAGCAAGCAAAACAAAGCACTGTTAGAAGTGATGGAGAAGATCTCCGATAAAGTAGAATCTATACGCGGTAATGTTGAGCTTGCATTAGAGGTTAATAGTTTGCGTATAAGTGAATGAAGGCTAGGGTTGGTTCGATCGAGGAATGAGTTCAAGGGCAGCCGACCACCATCAGTGAATTTGTCTCCGAACAAGAACATCAGTTCGAAGAACTTAGACAACAGATTAATAGGTTACAACGTACCTGTATGCCTGTGAGCCAAACTACATACGTGTATAAAAACATTGATGAACCTAACTCACAACCAAAATTCTTTGGTCACGAGGCAGACAATCCTTTACAGTTTCTTCGGGCATGCGAACGAAATATGGAAGCAGTTAACAACAGTTTAAGCGAGGTGGACAAAATTAATTGGGTTGTGCGGCAGCTTAAATGTACATTGGCAGAATGGTTCACGATTGTTCAGAATAAGATTACCGTATACAAAGACCTTGTAGACCATTTCCGAGCACGGTATTGGAATAAAGAGGTACAGCAAAAAATCTGTGTACAGTTAGGATTCGGTAAATATACGCCAGCCAAAGGGTCCAAGGAGAAATACCTGATACAACTGGTATCTAAAGCAAAGTATCTTGAACCACCGATGTCAGAGGCAGAAATAGTAAATAAACTTGCACATCACTTTAGCCATGGGATTCAAATAGCCATGATCACACAAGGCATAAAAGTTATTACTATTGACCAAATGGGAGAATGTTGATAGCCCTAACAGTGATAACAACCAAACACGCACATCGATTCAGTCAACAACATCAACAACAATATAGACACAAACAAAAACATTCCAAAATATAATCAGCATTAAGTCGTGTCGTTAACTGAAAATAAACCAGTTTTGGAACAACAACAAAACGTGAGTCCGTGCACAGAAAAACATATTACTAAAAGTCAGTGTCACCAGTCTAGTGTTGACAATAGTAGTGATAAGCGAATATTTTTACATCAGGCATATACCCGAATGACATACGAGACGATCTAGTAGATAATAATAGGTTTATGGAAAATGACAATAGTGATAAGATAGTTAATAAGTGTACTATAGTTAGAGCCAAAATTAATAATTGTGTAGGAAATGTTCTGTTAGATAGCGGGGCTCAGGTATCTTTAATAAGCGAAAAATTTATAAATAAACATAACACTGTTTAAGAAGGTATCAATATTACCTGTAAACAACACAATTATAAAAAACAGCAACTAATGATAATCAAATTATTAACCGACAAGCATTGGTTTCTATCACAACACAGGGAGTCGAGATTGACGTGCCAGTACTAGTAATTAAAAACCTTGTATATGATGTTATACTGGGTACTGAAACGTTAAGCAAAATAAATGCAGTAATTGAATTGCTCTGCCCAACAACGTTGCAAATGACATTTCCAAAACGCAATTTTGTTGAAACAACATTGCAATCGACATTCTGAATAGTGTGGGATATTTTTTGGTTGAGAAAGTTTACACTGGGTACCCTGATATAAGCCTACAATCTCCCGCATGTTTACTTCCGCGGCAGCAACAACGTTGTAAGCACCTGACGTTGCCTTCCCTGGCACTTGGCGATGAAAAACGTTTAAAACGGTGGAAGAAAAAGGAAGATTTGTGTGTCTTCATGGAAGAGTAAGATTAGAAAAGTTTCAAGGGGCTCTGGAAATCCATACATATCATCACGGAAGAAGTAAATACCAGGAAAATTGCCCCCAACTGACATAAGCTCAACAACATTGTAACCGCCACCTGTTGCAATGCACTAGCTGATACACGGAAAAAAGTTTTGTCAGCTTGCGGTTGCTCCACACTCATATTTTTGAGCGGCTATTCCGAGAAGCGAGTTTGCATGTGTAGGATGGTATGTATAAGAGAGATTGTGCTATGCGAAAGCGATTGCCGCGTGTGATATTTGCGAATGCGCACTCACGTGAATGCGTTCCTCAGTCGCTAAAACAGATTGCCGTTCCACCACTTTCTTCATTTCTTAAGTAACTGATTTTAGCTGAAAGAACTTTTTCCATGAGAATACATGTGTTTCTTTAGGGATTTGAATACTAGCTGTATATGTATGAATATAAATGAAGTTGAACTTTTTTTATTTTGAAGCTAATATAAAGTAGTAAAAATTTGGGCATAGCCATCCATGTATCTATTAGCAACAAGTTTTTATGGGTATCAATTTTTAAAAAATTTTAATTTTTAAAATATTGACAAAAATTCAAATACTTTCAAATTTTTATTTTTTATTAAGATTTATATAAAAGGACGTATAAATCATAGGAAGATGGTTATGCAAAAAAAAAAAAAAAAAGAGCAGCAGAGGTGTCATCGTGCATCCTCAAGTACGTAGAAATACACTTCACTGAAGCCAGGTGAGGCACATGTTTTGATTTTCTGGTCTGATCGATGTATTGGTCAGAATATTAACTGGTGGTTGATTGCCCTAATGCAGCACCTAGTGGTGGTAAAGTACTTTTCATCAGTAGAACAAAAGTTTATGACTACTGGTCATAGCTTCCTCCCATGTGACCGCAATTTCGCTGTCATTAAGAGAGCAAAAAAGTGACCATGTGTATCCCTATGCACTGGGTAGAGGTAATTGCCAATGCCAGTTCCAGCAGGTATAAATTGTGTGTTATGGGAACAGACGACTTCAAAGATTTGAGTGTTGTTGAAAATTCTCTGCGTAAAGGGAGCTATATTAAGATTACTGAACAGGTCTGGTATCAAATCGCTTCTGATGAGCCTACAACATTATGCGGCAGAACTTTACACAATGTGGTTCAGCCGTGGGAAACACGTAGCATTGCTAAGAAAGCTCAGGGAACGGGCGGGAGAAAGTTTCCACCAGTTAAAGTAGCACGATTTTGCAACTTGTACGGCGAGTGCCTTCCAATTAAACGGGCCAAGAAAACTGACTTGGAAGATATGAGCCGATATATTCGTGAAGAATTTCTTGAATTGTATAACCTTTTAGGTGAATAAACATTGTTTTGGACTCACTTATTTACATACTTGAATGTCTTAATAGCTATTTTGAAAGTTTTTATTTGTTATGACCAAGTTAAAATGTTTGCTCATTTTCTCAAAAAATATTTTGTTAAGTCGACATTTTGTGTGTGTGTGTGTGTGTGTGTGTTTCATTCAAGAAATACGTACTTAAGAAAATTGTATTCATTTTACCCGTAGTTTCAAATAATATAATCGATAGGTACAATGTGCAACAACGTTGTAACCAACAGGCGCCTACAACGTTGTTGCTCTATAAGGTTAGTTTTTTTATATATTTCTTAAAATAAGTGAACCACATTCGTGTAGGACTATAAAATACTCTTTTCAAAATTGTTACAATACATTACGGCTAAAAGACTAGCCAAAAAGTATATACAACATATGAAAATGTTTTTACCGTTTTTTGAAAAATTGTACTTTTGGCACTTGCAACGTTGTTGGGCGGAGCAATTCAATTGATTTTAATAATAATACATTGATGTGCAATGTAAATAATAAACATTATAATGTAAAGTTAGGACATATGGACATCAAAAATGAATCTGTTGCAAATGACTTAAAACTAAACAAACCTCATACTACCATAATATCTAATGTAAACAATAACAATAATAACAGTGATAACGTTGTCGAGCAAGAAAACTATTCTACAACTGAAAATGAAATACAAATTTTAGTAATTAAGTACCTATGTTTTATCCAATAATTTAAAAACTCAATTTAAAACATTAGTATAGAACGAGATGTATTGTTAAAAAAAATTAGTCAAGAAATTAAAAATGGGGAGAATACTAAATGCCATATTGTAAATAATACATTGTATAGGCTTACTGATGGGCAGTGGACGATCATCGTTCCAGATAACATCGTTGAGGACTTGACTTGGGCATGTCATGAGAGTCTTGCACATGCGGGTGCATATAAGTGCTACTTAACCCTTAGAGAGACTTCATGTGGATGAACATGTCTAGGAAAATAAAATCTATACAACGAACCTGCCATACTTGTCAAACATCAAAGTATCCCAACCAGCATACCTACGTTGAAATGGGTAATATTGTAACACGTGATAAAAATGAATTGCTATGTACTGATTTTCTAGGACCACTACCACGTGCAGCCAGGGGAATGAGGAATCTTGTAATTTGTTCAGACAATTTCTCCAAGCATGTGAGTTTATATGCTATTGGCCGACCAACAACTGAGGCAGTTCTTAAGGTAAGTCTTGACAAATATGTTCCAAAATATAGGCATGTTAAAAAGATATTATCAGATCAAGGTTAGCAATTTCAGAATAAGAAATGGCAATCTGAGCTTGAGAAGCATCACATACAGGCAGTATTGATGGCGATCCGGAGACCTCAAGGTAATCTTGCGGAGAGGGTAAATAGGAAGAGTATTCAGGACGTACTGTAATACCAAGCAGAGTAAATGCCCTGAACATCTTGAGTTCTTTGAGCAAGCCATCAATGGGAATTACAACGATACAACTGGATTGACGCCTAAGGAGCTACACTGTGGAGCAATGCCTAAACGTGTATGGGATGAATATGTAAAGCATGTTGCCACACCAAACTTACCTGTTCCAAATGAAGTTAAGCGTTTAGAAGCTAGGAGACATATTAAAGAGTCCAGTGGAATGTACAGAAAAGTTTAATGCAGAACCTAAACTTCCAACATTCAAAGAAGGTGAGATGGTTCTTCTAAAGTCGTTAAACTTGGTCATAGTGAAGATAATACAGCTGCTTAATTCTTCCGGTTATATAATGGACCTTTCTTATTATCCGAGCAAGTGGGTAAAAATACTTCCATTGTTACTAATCCTACAACTAACTGTACTATTGGTAAATTCCATGCATCATCTTTATGCAAATGTTATGTTAAAGAACAAACTGTTCATGTATATCAGGGTATATGATATACGACTGTATTGCAACAAATTGTATAACAAAAAATGTATTTAAGTATGTGAGTTGCGATGTCGGAATATGTGGAGAAATGTTTGGAATCTGTCTAAGATAAGGAGATATGACGTCATCAAATGTTTATTATAGATTATCTTGTGAGGACATAGTATTCAGAATCTGACCGCATGGAATTGTTTATATTTTTGTTCTGTCAAAAAGTGGAACTGTCAAACAGAGTTGAAATAATTTACTTTTGGGAAAAGTATTTATTTGGTTTTGTTTCTTGTTTATATTTTTTGTAAGTGATGTATTATTTGTTTTGTTAAAAAAATTGTAAACATGTAAACAAAATTTTTTTATATGTGGAGGGGATAATCCTGCAACAGAACACAGGATAGCAAGTTCATTTAAGTGGAATACTAATACTATAACACATTTTCTGATGGACACAGACATGTTTTATATGGATTTTGTTCTTTTCCTTGTAAAGTAGTCATACATTTTGAACCAAGCTATGTTTAAAAAAGTATGTTATGTCAAAATGTTCACAATTTTATACTCTTTTGTATCATGGGAAATAACTGTAGGTGCGCGAGTGTGCGTGTCATTTACATTTTATTTAATAACTTGGTTGAAAATTAACATTTCGTTCTGAAACTTGGAGAGGGTATTCTCATGGTTATACGCTACATTTTCCGTATACTCAATTCTCCACATATATAATTTTTATATGGTTTTTAAAATGAAATCAGTCTCATTTTATTTTTGTTATCTCCAACGAAGTAATAAAATTTGTAGATTAAATATAGACAGGCATTTGCTGAATCAGACAGAGTTTCAACCTGATTTCTGGCTGTCATTAAGAACATCTATGACGTTGCCAGGTTTTCCACCAATCAGAAGGTCTAAAAATTATTTGAGTCGGACACTTACAGCGTATGGATGCGGAGTTTCTTCCGAAGTCTTGTCATAGAAAGACATACTCGCTGTCATGAGATTTTCATCACAAGACAAGTCAATTTCCTTAAGACTTAGAAGTTGGTTCACGGTTCGAGTTCTTCATAACCATTGCCATTTTAGAACTCAGATAATTTTAAATAGATCATTTCTAGTGCTTTTTCATGTAAAGTGGAAGATTTTCCATTACTGAGATAGTCTGAGAGTTAATGTGAGAACACATCAAGAAGGCGGATTTGTGTAAGCTTAATACACGACCTACTTTTTGCCCAGTTTTGATCCCTCAGATTAAGATTATTCAAGTTATAAACAATAACAGCATCATATGGCAGTGTGCGTATGTGCGAAGACGTGAATTGTCAGCGTAGTAGTCATCGAGCAATGCGCAGTTTCGTAGCGGTGCAGACGAGCAGCGTGGGGAGCGCCTGATATCTATGTAAACAGTTGGAATTCTACATACAAGTAACATATACGTAAAACAAGCCAATAGACTCATTTATTGAAACACAATTATTTAATAAAGAATTTTATATTATAAAGCCATAAGACAATAGTAAATTTTAATGCGTTAATGAATAAAATTTTCCTACCTCCAGATATAGACTCTGTTGTAATAATTTCAATGACAACAGAAATCTATGTAGTTTTAATTTGTATCATTGCATAGATTGTATTTGGCGCCATCAAATTGGTTGGCACGAGTTAAATAGTTAGTACGCTTTAGGTTAAAAACTTTAATTAATGTGTATAGACTAAATTTTATTTGAACTGTGTTATATATTTTAATATTGTGTCACAGGGAGTGTATATAAACTTTTGCATATTCTCTGTGAAACAAATTATTTTGGACAATATTAATTTAGTTTTGAATAACATTTGGAGGTTTGAAGTATATTTGTGTGTTAGTTGTAAATAGGTCAAGTTAAGATTGTGGACATTCGAATCGAGATACTGACGAACACTTATCACAACATACAAGTACAGTACACAGTTACATTTTAATAATTTGAAGTTACAATAGTTGAACCGTACCCATTTAAATCAAGACAATAAACTTTGTTTTGGTGATAAGTTTAAAATTGTAAACAAATGGCTGAGTCTCAAACTCAATCAGCTGATATACAATTGACACTGGCCGCTATTTTAGCTAATATGTGAGGACTGAGTGATAATATGCAAACTATGCGCGATGAAAATAAAACCAGTGTACAATCTATCAGGGAGGACGCGATTAACAAAACAAAGCTTTGCATGATAAAAACAAAAAAATATTTGCCGCAGTCCACGATCAAAGCAAGCAAAACAAAGCACTGTTAGAAGTGATGGAGAAGATCTCCGATAAAGTAGAATCTATACGCGGTAATGTTGAGCTTGCATTAGAGGTTAATAGTTTGCGTATAAGTGAATGAAGGCTAGGGTTGGTTCGATCGAGGAATGAGTTCAAGGGCAGCCGACCACCATCAGTGAATTTGTCTCCGAACAAGAACATCAGTTCGAAGAACTTAGACAACAGATTAATAGGTTACAACGTACCTGTATGCCTGTGAGCCAAACTACATACGTGTATAAAAACATTGATGAACCTAACTCACAACCAAAATTCTTTGGTCACGAGGCAGACAATCCTTTACAGTTTCTTCGGGCATGCGAACGAAATATGGAAGCAGTTAACAACAGTTTAAGCGAGGTGGACAAAATTAATTGGGTTGTGCGGCAGCTTAAATGTACATTGGCAGAATGGTTCACGATTGTTCAGAATAAGATTACCGTATACAAAGACCTTGTAGACCATTTCCGAGCACGGTATTGGAATAAAGAGGTACAGCAAAAAATCTGTGTACAGTTAGGATTCGGTAAATATACGCCAGCCAAAGGGTCCAAGGAGAAATACCTGATACAACTGGTATCTAAAGCAAAGTATCTTGAACCACCGATGTCAGAGGCAGAAATAGTAAATAAACTTGCACATCACTTTAGCCATGGGATTCAAATAGCCATGATCACACAAGGCATAAAAGTTATTACTATTGACCAAATGGGAGAATGTTGATAGCCCTAACAGTGATAACAACCAAACACGCACATCGATTCAGTCAACAACATCAACAACAATATAGACACAAACAAAAACATTCCAAAATATAATCAGCATTAAGTCGTGTCGTTAACTGAAAATAAACCAGTTTTGGAACAACAACAAAACGTGAGTCCGTGCACAGAAAAACATATTACTAAAAGTCAGTGTCACCAGTCTAGTGTTGACAATAGTAGTGATAAGCGAATATTTTTACATCAGGCATATACCCGAATGACATACGAGACGATCTAGTAGATAATAATAGGTTTATGGAAAATGACAATAGTGATAAGATAGTTAATAAGTGTACTATAGTTAGAGCCAAAATTAATAATTGTGTAGGAAATGTTCTGTTAGATAGCGGGGCTCAGGTATCTTTAATAAGCGAAAAATTTATAAATAAACATAACAATGTTTAAGAAGGTATCAATATTACCTGTAAACAACACAATTATAAAAAACAGCAACTAATGATAATCAAATTATTAACCGACAAGCATTGGTTTCTATCACAACACAGGGAGTCGAGATTGACGTGCCAGTACTAGTAATTAAAAACCTTGTATATGATGTTATACTCGGTACTGAAACGTTAAGCAAAATAAATGCAGTAATTGAATTGCTCTGCCCAACAACGTTGCAAATGACATTTCCAAAACGCAATTTTGTTGAAACAACATTGCAATCGACATTCTAAATAGTGTGGGGTATTTTTTGGTTGAGAAAGTTTACACTGGGTACCCTGATATAAGCCTACAATCTCCCGCATGTTTACTTCCGCGGCAGCAACAACGTTGTAAGCACCTGACGTTGCCTTCCCTGGCACTTGGCGATGAAAAACATTTAAAACAGTGGAAGAAAAAGGAAGATTGTAACGGGACATTTTGGCATACCTTAGGTCGAATAAAGTAATTTGTATTTTTTAATAAAAGCAAATAACCTTTTTTACGGTAATTGGGACAAAACGTAAACAAAAAGGTATATTATTGGTAGCGACAGTGGTAACACTGATTGTGAAAATTATTCAGAAATATTATTGTGAAACGACAAAATCAACAGACCGCAAAACTGTGCCAAGGTCAACCAATGATAAACTGTAAACAAGTTATGTAATGGCATCGGACGATCTTACGTCAGAGACGATCCCCGTTTGGAATGTTGGGTGTGATCGAAAAAACAGTATGCTGGCGTAGTAATACTAACTTCATAACAATAAGAATTGGTCATATAACCACGGCGACTACACAAACTAGTGCCGTTTGTTTCGTCCCAGTATAAAATTACTCAGTGAGCCGGCCAGTCACATCTAAAGTTCCGGAACGTAAATCGCGGGCGCCCGCACCTAAAATGTAAATACCGCAGTTCAAAATGTGTTTTAAAACTCCAAATGATTTACATACTTATAATATAAACAGACTGTGTGGTGACCAACAAAAATGTAATAACTGTTCGGTAATAAGAACCGTGTAAAACAAAAAGTGCGAGACAACAATACGGAGGGGACGATTCCAGATCAACTCTTCGAACAGCTAAGAATTCTGCTGAATACTACCATATATTTGAAATCCAATATTTAAAAAATTACTAAAATACTCTAAATCATAAAATGAGATCTCTAAAGGCTTAAGTAACTGTATGTGTGGGTGTGTGAAAGCGCTGGTTTCCGTTATATTAGTTAGTCGTAAGTTTATATATGTATTCAAATTAATAAATCTTGATAGTATGGCTAGGTGAATCAAATATTATTCGGAAGGTTATTTTGACATATTTTAGTAAATTTAAACCGAAAGGTAAACGAAAAATTGTCATGCTACAAAAAATAAAGTAACATTTATTTGTGCTTGCAAAATAGGTGTTTGTCATTGCATTGCCTGTCGTTTTTCTCTGCCTAAGTACATCAGACGACATCCTGGTAAATAATTCGAATATACTTAGTAAAGGTAAGTGATTTGGAATTTCATTTATTTAAACAACAATAAACATGTGTAACCTCAGTTGGTACCCTAAAAATGGGACAAAATTCAATATTTCAATAACTTAATAAAACTCGTAACGTTTTAATGGCGCCCGTCTAACAGGAACTTTGTAAATTAAGTTAACTTAATTTTCAAACTGATCGAAAATGGCAGAGAAAAGCGAGAGTGTAAATTCATGTGAAGATATTGTGGAGGGGTCAATTTTAAATGTTACGCAAGACGATTTAATATCGACAAATATTAATGAGAGTGTAGACAATACAACACACGAATTAACGATTGAGACAGTAGACGCAAAAATAAGCGATAATGTAAATATATTTAATCAGCGTTAATAATGGAGATGATGTCATGAATGAAAACTGAAATCAAATCAGAAAATAATAATTTAAAAACTGAAATCAAATCAGAAATAAATGCTAGTAACATAGAATTGAAAACAGAAATAAACAAACAAGACCAAAAATTAAGAGAAATAGACAATAAATTAGAAAGTATGAATAAAACTATTGCGGGCATGAGAAGTGAGATAATTATAAATATAAATAATATTCAAGATGAAATAAACGAGAGTAGAACGCGGAAGGAGGAGGTAGAAAATAACACAGTTACGAATGATTGTGACGAAATAACAGACGACCAGAGTAATAATAAAATAACAAACAATTACAAAAATAAATTAACAACTGATAGTAGTAAGATAGTGGAAAACGAGATATATAAAAATAATACAGTGAAAATAATTAGCGATCATAATAATATAGAAACAGTGAGAGAGAGAGGAGAGAGTGTTTGTGAGTTACAGAGAGAGTTTGAAGAGAATGATTTTGTGAATATAGGGCAGAGGGTAAATTTTCCCCAGTTTTATGGTAAACCAAGCTGGTTACGAATATTTTTGAAGGGCAAGAATCCCTTACAAGAAAGCGATGTGTATCTAAATAATATTTTAGTTTTTAGTAGGCGTTTTTATGAGTTAATACCCTCTGTACGGAATGATAGAAAAAGTGTGAATTGGTGTTATGATGAAAAATACGTTGACAAGAAGGTAATGTTATTTAAGGTTAGTAGAGATTATGACGAATTATTGCAGAGATTAGACATTGAAAGAGTTATTGATAATAAGTACTTACCTTGTGAAATAGTTAGTACAGCAATTGATGTAATAGACTACTTACTTTATGACAAAGCGAATACAGCAGCAGATAATAATGATAATGAAACTGTAATTGACATAACTATGACAGATCGCACTAAAGGCGACTGGACTATACCCGATGATAATAAATTACATAATTTAATAACAGGGAATAATCCTGTTGATATTGTGGAAGAATATAAGAATTTGGATAATCTTTATATTAATAAAAATAATATGTGTTTAGTAAAGAATGAACTGTGTAAACGTAAAACCAGATTTTTGTACGATGATTGGGGGTAGAGACAATGAATGTTTATTGAACATTTAATCATGTAATTAATGGTTTTGGAATGGACTGCTTTACCAAATGAAGTGTGATAAATTGAATAATAATGACGAATAATTTGTAAATAAATGTGTTTTAAAACTCCAAATGATTTACATACTAATAATATAAACAGACTGTGTGGTGACCAACAAAAATGTAATAACTGTTCGGCAATAAGAACCGTGTAAAACAAAAAGTGCGAGACAACAATACGGAGGGGACGATTCCAGATCAACTCTTCGAACAGCTAAGTATTCTGCTGAATACTACCATATATCTGAAATCCAATATTTAAAAAATTACTAAAATACTCTAAATCATAAAATGAGATCTCTAAAGGCTTAAGTAACTGTATGTGTGGGTGTGTGAAAGCGCTGGTTTCCGTTATATTAGTTAGTCGTAAGTTTATATATGTATTCAAATTAATAAATCTTGATAGTATGGCTAGGTGAATCAAATATTGTTTGGAAGGTTATTTTGACATATTTTAGTAAATTTAAACCGAAAGGTAAACGAAAAATTGTCATGCTACAAAAAATAAAGTAACATTTATTTGTGCTTGCAAAATAGGTGTTTGTCATTGCATTGCCTGTCGTTTTTCTCTGCCTAAGTACATCAGACGACACCCTGGTAAATAATTCGAATATACTTAGTAAAGGTAAGCGATTTGGAATTTCATTTATTTAAACAACAATAAACATGTGTAACCTTAGTTGGTACCCTAAAAATGGGACAAAATTCAATATTTCAATAACTTAATAAAACTCGTAACGTTTTAAGATTTGTGTGTCTTCATGGAAGAGTAAGATTAGAAAAGTTTCAAGGGGCTCTGGAAATCCATACATATCATCACGGAAGAAGTAAATACCAGGAAAATTGCCCCCAACTGACATAAGCTCAACAACATTGTAACCGCCACCTGTTGCAATGCACTAGCTGATACACGGAAAAAAGTTTTGTCAGCTTGCGGTTGCTCCACACTCATATTTTTGAGCGGCTATTCCGAGAAGCGAGTTTGCATGTGTAGGATGGTATGTATAAGAGAGCTTGTGCTATGCGAAAGCAATTGCCGCGTGTGATATTTGCGAATGCGCACTCACGTGAATGCGTTCCTCAGTCACTAAAACAGATTGCCGTTCCACCGCTTTCATTTCTTAAGTAACTGATTTTAGCTAAAAAACTTTTTTCCATGAGAATACATGTGTTTCTTTAGGGATTTGAATACTAGCTGTATATGTATGAATATAAATGAAGTTGAACTTTTTTTATTTTGAAGCTAATATAAAGTAGTAAAAATTTGGGCATAGCCATCCATGTATCTATTAGCAACAAGATTTTATGGGTATCAATTTTTAAAAAATTTTAATTTTTAAAATATTGACAAAAATTCAGATACTTTCAAATTTTTATTTTTTATTAAGATTTATATAAAAGGACGTATAAATCATAGGAAGATGGTTATGCAAAAAAAAAAAAGAGCAGCAGAGGTGTTATCAGCAGTGATAACGTTGTCGAGCAAGAAAACTATTCTACAACTAAAAATGAAATACAAATTTTAGCAATTAAGTACCTATGTTTTATCCAATAATTTAAAAACTCAATTTAAAACATTAGTATAGGATGAGATGTATTGTTAAAAAAAATTAGTCAAGAAATTAAAGATGGGGAGAATACTAAATGCCATATTGTAAATAATACGTTGTATAGGCTTATTGATGGGCAGTGGACGATCATGGTTCCAGATAATATCGTTGAGGACTTGACTTGGGCATGTCATGAGAGTCTTGCACATGCGGGTGCATATAAGAGCTGCTTAACCCTTAGAGAGACTTCATGTGGATGAACATGTCTAGGAAAATAAAATCTATAATATGAACCTGCCATACTTGTCAAACATCAAAGTATCCCAACCAGCATACCTACGTTGAAATGGGTAATATTGTAACACGTGATAAAAATGAATTGCTATGTATTGATTTCCTAGGACCACTACCACGTGCAGCCAGGGGAATGAGGAATCTTGTAATTTGTTCAGACAATTTCTCCAAGCATGTGAGTTTATATGCTATTGGCCGACCAACAACTGAGGCAGTTCTTAAGGTAAGTCTTGACAAATATGTTCCAAAATATAGGCATGTTAAAAAGATATTATCAGATCAAGGTTAGCAATTTCAGAATAAGAAATGGCAATCTGAGCTTGAGAAGCATCACATACAGGCAGTATTGATGGCGATCCAGAGACCTCAAGGTAATCTTGCGGAGAGGGTAAATAGGAAATTAGGAAGAGTATTCAGGACGTACTGTAACACCAAGCAGAGTAAATGCCTTGAACATCTTGAGTTTTTTTAGCAAGCCATCAATGGGAATTACAACGATACAACTGGATTGACGCCTAAGGAGCTACACTGTGGAGCAATGCCTAAACGTGTATGGGATGAATATGTAAAGCATGTTGCCACACCAAACTTACCTGTTCCAAATGAAGTTAAGCGTTTAGAAGCTAGGAGACATATTAAAGAGTCCAGAGGAACGTACAGAAAAGTTTAATGCAGAACATAAACTTCTAACATTCAAAGAAGGTGAGATGGTTCTTCTAAACTTCTAACATTCAAAGAAGGTGAGATGGTTCTTCTAAAGTCGTTAAACTTGGTCATAGTGAAGATAATACAGCTGCTTAATTCTTCCGGTTATATAATGGACCTTTCTTATTATCCGAGCATGTGGGTAAAAATACTTCCATTGTTACTAATCCTACAACTAACTGTACTATTCGTAAATTCCATGCATCATCTTTATGCAAATTTTATGTTAAAGAATAAACTGTTCAAGTATATCAGGGTATATGATATACGACTGTATTGCAACAAATTGAATAACAAAAAATGTATTTAAGTATGTGAGTTGCGATGTCGGAATATGTGGAGAAATGTTGGAATCTGTCTAAGATAAGGAGATATGACGTCATCAAATGTTTATTATAGATTATCTTGTGAGGACATAGTATTCAGAATCTGACCGCATGGAATTGTTTATATTTTTGTTCCGTCAAAAAGTGGAACTGTCAAACAGAGTTGAAATAATTTAGTTTTGGGAAAAGTATTTATTTGGTTTTGTTTCTTGTTTATATTTTTTGTAAGTGATGTATTATTTGTTTTGTTAAAAAAATTGTAAACATGTAAACAAAATTTTTTTATATGTGGAGGGGATAATCCTGCAACAGAACACAGGATAGTAAGTTCATTTAAGTGGAATACTAATGCTATAACACATTTTCTGATGGACACAGACATGTTTTATATCGATTTTGTTTTTTTCCTTGAAAAGTAGTCATAAGTTTTGAACCAAGCTATGTTTAAAAAAGTATGTTATGTCAAAATGTTTACAATTTTATACTCTTTTGTATCATGGGAAATAACTGTAGCTGCGCGAGTGTGCGTGTCATTTACATTTTATTTAATAACTTCGTTGAAAATTAACATTTCGTTCTGAAACTTGGACAGGGTATTCTCATGGTTATAAGCTACATTTTCCGTATACTCAATTCTCCACATATATAATTTTTATATGGTTTTTAAAATGAAATCAGTCTCATTTTATTTTTGTTATCTCCAACAAAGTAATAAAATTTGTAGATTAAATATAGACAGGCATTTGCAGAATCAGACAAGAGTTTCAACCTGATTTCTGGCTGTCATTAAGAACATCTATGACGTTGCCAGGTTTTCCACCAATCAGAAGGTCTAAAAATTATTTGAGTCGGACACTTACAGCATATGGATGGGGAGTTTCTTCCGAAGTCTTGTCATAGAAAGACATACTCGCTGTCATGAGATTTTCATCACAAGTCAATTTCCTTAAGACTTAGAAGTTGGTTCACGGTTCGAGTTCTTCATAACCATTGCCATTTTAGAACTCAGATAATTTTAAATAGATCATTTCTAGTGCTTTTTCATGTAAAGTGGAAGATTTTCCATTAGGGGCAGATTATCTACTGAGATAGTCTGAGAGTTAATGTGAGAACACATCAAGAAGGCGGATTTGTGTAAGCTTAATACACGATCTACTTTTTGCCCAGTTTTGATCCCTCAGATTAAGATTATTCAAGTTATAAACAATAACAGCATCATATGGCAGTGTGCGTGTGTGCGAGGACGTGAATTGTCAGCGTAGTAGTCATCGAGCAATGCGCAGTTTCGTAGCGGTGCAGACGAGCAGCGTGGGGAGCGCCTGATATCTATGTAAACAGTTGGAATTCTACATACAAGTAACATATACGTAAAACAAGCCAATAGACTCATTTATTGAAACACAATTATTTAATAAAGAATTTTATATTATAAAGCCATAAGACAATAGTAAATTTTAATGCGTTAATGAATAAAATTTTCCTACCTCCAGATATAGACTCCGTTGTAATAATTTCAATGACAACAGAAATCTATGTAGTTTTAATTTGTATCATTGCATAGATTGTATTTGGCGCCATCAAATTGGTTGGCACGAGTTAAATAGTTAGTACGCTTTAGGTTAAAAACTTTAACTAATGTGTATAGACTAAATTTTATTTGAACTGTGTTATATATTTTAATATTGTGTCACAGGGAGTGTATATAAACTTTTGCACATTCTCTGTGAAACAAATTATTTTGGACAATATTAATTTAGATTTGAATAACATTTGGAGGTTTGAAGTACATCTGTGTGTTAGTTGTAAATAGGTCAAGTTAAGATTGTGGACATTCGAATCGAGATACTGACGAACACTTATCACAACATACAAGTACAGTATACAGTTACATTTTAATAATTTGAAGTTACAATAGTTGAACCGTACCCATTTAAATCAAGACAATAAACTTTGTTTTGGTGATAAGTTTAAAATTGTAAACAAATGGCTGAGTCTCAAACTCAATTAGCTGATATACAAATGACACTGGCCGTTATTTTAGCTAATATGTGAGGACTGAGTGATAACATGCAAACTATACGCGATGAAAATAAAACCAGTGTACAATCTATCAGGGAGGACGCAATTAACAAAACAAAGCTTTGCATGATAAAAACAAAAAATATTTGCCGCAGTCCACGATCAAAGCAAGCAAAACAAAGCACTGTTAGAAGTGATGGAGAAGATCTCTGATAAAGTAGAATCTATACGCGGTAATGTTGAGCTTGCATTAGAGGTTAATAGTTTGCGTATAAGTGAATGCAAGGCTAGGGTTGGTTCGATCGAGGAATGAGTTCAAGGGCAGGCGACCACCATCAGTGAATTTGTCTCCGAACAAGAACATCAGTTCGAAGAACTTAGACAACAGATTAATAGGTTACAACGTACCTGTATGCCTGTGAGCCAAACTACATACGTGTATAAAAACATTGATGAACCTAACTCACAACCAAAATTCTTTGGTCACGAGGCAGACAATCCTTTACAGTTTCTTCGGGCATGCGAACGAAATATGGAAGCAGTTAACAACAGTTTAAGCGAGGTGGACAAAATTAATTGGGTTGTGCGGCAGCTTAAATGTACATTGGCAGAATGGTTCACGATTGTTCAGAATAAGATTACCGTATACAAAGACCTTGTAGACCATTTCCGAGCACGGTATTGGAATAAAGAGGTACAGCAAAAAATCTGTGTACAGTTAGGATTCGGTAAATATACGCCAGCCAAAGGGTCCAAGGAGAAATACCTGATACAACTGGTATCTAAAGCAAAGTATCTTGAACCACCGATGTCAGAGGCAGAAATAGTAAATAAACTTGCACATCACTTTAGCCATGGGATTCAAATAGCCATGATCACACAAGGCATAAAAGTTATTACTATTGACCAAATGGGAGAATGTTGATAGCCCTAACAGTGATAACAACCAAACACGCACATCGATTCAGTCAACAACATCAACAACAATATAGACACAAACAAAAACATTCCAAAATATAATCAGCATTAAGTCGTGTCGTTAACTGAAAATAAA
Source organism: Magicicada septendecula (assembly GCA_034769895.1). NCBI lineage: Eukaryota > Metazoa > Arthropoda > Insecta > Hemiptera > Cicadidae > Magicicada > Magicicada septendecula. The sequence goes on from CM068372.1 coordinate 250,405,241, forward strand.
CCAGTTTTGGAACAACAACAAAACGTGAGTCCGTGCACAGAAAAACATATTACTAAAAGTCAGTGTCACCAGTCTAGTGTTGACAATAGTAGTGATAAGCGAATATTTTTACATCAGGCATATACCCGAATGACATACGAGACGATCTAGTAGATAATAATAGGTTTATGGAAAATGACAATAGTGATAAGATAGTTAATAAGTGTACTATAGTTAGAGCCAAAATTAATAATTGTGTAGGAAATGTTCTGTTAGATAGCGGGGCTCAGGTATCTTTAATAAGCGAAAAATTTATAAATAAACATAACAATGTTTAAGAAGGTATCAATATTACCTGTAAACAACACAATTATAAAAAACAGCAACTAATGATAATCAAATTATTAACCGACAAGCATTGGTTTCTATCACAACACAGGGAGTCGAGATTGACGTGCCAGTACTAGTAATTAAAAACCTTGTATATGATGTTATACTCGGTACTGAAACGTTAAGCAAAATAAATGCAGTAATTGAATTGCTCTGCCCAACAACGTTGCAAATGACATTTCCAAAACGCAATTTTGTTGAAACAACATTGCAATCGACATTCTAAATAGTGTGGGGTATTTTTTGGTTGAGAAAGTTTACACTGGGTACCCTGATATAAGCCTACAATCTCCCGCATGTTTACTTCCGCGGCAGCAACAACGTTGTAAGCACCTGACGTTGCCTTCCCTGGCACTTGGCGATGAAAAACATTTAAAACAGTGGAAGAAAAAGGAAGATTGTAACGGGACATTTTGGCATACCTTAGGTCGAATAAAGTAATTTGTATTTTTTAATAAAAGCAAATAACCTTTTTTACGGTAATTGGGACAAAACGTAAACAAAAAGGTATATTATTGGTAGCGACAGTGGTAACACTGATTGTGAAAATTATTCAGAAATATTATTGTGAAACGACAAAATCAACAGACCGCAAAACTGTGCCAAGGTCAACCAATGATAAACTGTAAACAAGTTACGTAATGGCATCGGACGATCTTACGTCAGAGACGATCCCCGTTTGGAATGTTGGGTGTGATCGAAAAAACAGTATGCTGGCGTAGTAATACTAACTTCATAACAATAAGAATTGGTCATATAACCACGGCGACTACACAAACTAGTGCCGTTTATTTCGTCCCAGTATAAAATTACTCAGTGAGCCGGCCAGTCACATCTAAAGTTCCGGAACGTAAATCGCGGGCGCCCGCACCTAAAATGTAAATACCGCAGTTCAAAATGTGTTTTAAAACTCCAAATGATTTACATACTTATAATATAAACAGACTGTGTGGTGACCAACAAAAATGTAATAACTGTTCGGTAATAAGAACCGTGTAAAACAAAAAGTGCGAGACAACAATACGGAGGGGACGATTCCAGATCAACTCTTCGAACAGCTAAGTATTCTGCTGAATACTACCATATATTTGAAATCCAATATTTAAAAAATTACTAAAATACTCTAAATCATAAAATGAGATCTCTAAAGGCTTAAGTAACTGTATGTGTGGGTGTGTGAAAGCGCTGGTTTCCGTTATATTAGTTAGTCGTAAGTTTATATATGTATTCAAATTAATAAATCTTGATAGTATGGCTAGGTGAATCAAATATTATTCGGAAGGTTATTTTGACATATTTTAGTAAATTTAAACCGAAAGGTAAACGAAAAATTGTCATGCTACAAAAAATAAAGTAACATTTATTTGTGCTTGCAAAATAGGTGTTTGTCATTGCATTGCCTGTCGTTTTTCTCTGCCTAAGTACATCAGACGACATCCTGGTAAATAATTCGAATATACTTAGTAAAGGTAAGTGATTTGGAATTTCATTTATTTAAACAACAATAAACATGTGTAACCTCAGTTGGTACCCTAAAAATGGGACAAAATTCAATATTTCAATAACTTAATAAAACTCGTAACGTTTTAATGGCGCCCGTCTAACAGGAACTTTGTAAATTAAGTTAACTTAATTTTCAAACTGATCGAAAATGGCAGAGAAAAGCGAGAGTGTAAATTTATGTGAAGATATTGTGGAGGGGTCAATTTTAAATGTTACGCAAGACGATTTAATATCGACAAATATTAATGAGAGTGTAGACAATACAACACACGAATTAACGATTGAGACAGTAGACGCAAAAATAAGCGATAATGTAAATATATTTAATCAGCGTTAATAATGGAGATGATGTCATGAATGAAAACTGAAATCAAATCAGAAAATAATAATTTAAAAACTGAAATCAAATCAGAAATAAATGCTAGTAACATAGAATTGAAAACAGAAATAAACAAACAAGACCAAAAATTAAGAGAAATAGACAATAAATTAGAAAGTATGAATAAAACTATTGCGGGCATGAGAAGTGAGATAATTATAAATATAAATAATATTCAAGATGAAATAAACGAGAGTAGAACGCGGAAGGAGGAGGTAGAAAATAACACAGTTACGAATGATTGTGACGAAATAACAGACGACCAGAGTAATAATAAAATAACAAACAATTACAAAAATAAATTAACAACTGATAGTAGTAAGATAGTGGAAAACGAGATATATAAAAATAATACAGTGAAAATAATTAGCGATCATAATAATATAGAAACAGTGAGAGAGAGAGGAGAGAGTGTTTGTGAGTTACAGAGAGAGTTTGAAGAGAATGATTTTGTGAATATAGGGCAGAGGGTAAATTTTCCCCAGTTTTATGGTAAACCAAGCTGGTTACGAATATTTTTGAAGGGCAAGAATCCCTTACAAGAAAGCGATGTGTATCTAAATAATATTTTAGTTTTTAGTAGGCGTTTTTATGAGTTAATACCCTCTGTACGGAATGATAGAAAAAGTGTGAATTGGTGTTATGATGAAAAATACGTTGACAAGAAGGTAATGTTATTTAAGGTTAGTAGAGATTATGACGAATTATTGCAGAGATTAGACATTGAAAGAGTTATTGATAATAAGTACTTACCTTGTGAAATAGTTAGTACAGCAATTGATGTAATAGACTACTTACTTTATGACAAAGCGAATACAGCAGCAGATAATAATGATAATGAAACTGTAATTGACATAACTATGACAGATCGCACTAAAGGCGACTGGACTATACCCGATGATAATAAATTACATAATTTAATAACAGGGAATAATCCTGTTGATATTGTGGAAGAATATAAGAATTTGGATAATCTTTATATTAATAAAAATAATATGTGTTTAGTAAAGAATGAACTGTGTAAACGTAAAACCAGATTTTTGTACGATGATTGGGGGTAGAGACAATGAATGTTTATTGAACATTTAATCATGTAATTAATGGTTTTGGAATGGACTGCTTTACCAAATGAAGTGTGATAAATTGAATAATAATGACGAATAATTTGTAAATAAATGTGTTTTAAAACTCCAAATGATTTACATACTAATAATATAAACAGACTGTGTGGTGACCAACAAAAATGTAATAACTGTTCGGCAATAAGAACCGTGTAAAACAAAAAGTTCGAGACAACAATACGGAGGGGACGATTCCAGATCAACTCTTCGAACAGCTAAGTATTCTGCTGAATACTACCATATATCTGAAATCCAATATTTAAAAAATTACTAAAATACTCTAAATCATAAAATGAGATCTCTAAAGGCTTAAGTAACTGTATGTGTGGGTGTGTGAAAGCGCTGGTTTCCGTTATATTAGTTAGTCGTAAGTTTATATATGTATTCAAATTAATAAATCTTGATAGTATGGCTAGGTGAATCAAATATTGTTTGGAAGGTTATTTTGACATATTTTAGTAAATTTAAACCGAAAGGTAAACGAAAAATTGTCATGCTACAAAAAATAAAGTAACATTTATTTGTGCTTGCAAAATAGGTGTTTGTCATTGCATTGCCTGTCGTTTTTCTCTGCCTAAGTACATCAGACGACACCCTGGTAAATAATTCGAATATACTTAGTAAAGGTAAGTGATTTGGAATTTCATTTATTTAAACAACAATAAACATGTGTAACCTTAGTTGGTACCCTAAAAATGGGACAAAATTCAATATTTCAATAACTTAATAAAACTCGTAACGTTTTAAGATTTGTGTGTCTTCATGGAAGAGTAAGATTAGAAAAGTTTCAAGGGGCTCTGGAAATCCATACATATCATCACGGAAGAAGTAAATACCAGGAAAATTGCCCCCAACTGACATAAGCTCAACAACATTGTAACCGCCACCTGTTGCAATGCACTAGCTGATACACGGAAAAAAGTTTTGTCAGCTTGCGGTTGCTCCACACTCATATTTTTGAGCGGCTATTCCGAGAAGCGAGTTTGCATGTGTAGGATGGTATGTATAAGAGAGCTTGTGCTATGCGAAAGCAATTGCCGCGTGTGATATTTGCGAATGCGCACTCACGTGAATGCGTTCCTCAGTCACTAAAACAGATTGCCGTTCCACCGCTTTCATTTCTTAAGTAACTGATTTTAGCTAAAAAACTTTTTTCCATGAGAATACATGTGTTTCTTTAGGGATTTGAATACTAGCTGTATATGTATGAATATAAATGAAGTTGAACTTTTTTTATTTTGAAGCTAATATAAAGTAGTAAAAATTTGGGCATAGCCATCCATGTATCTATTAGCAACAAGATTTTATGGGTATCAATTTTTAAAAAATTTTAATTTTTAAAATATTGACAAAAATTCAGATACTTTCAAATTTTTATTTTTTATTAAGATTTATATAAAAGGACGTATAAATCATAGGAAGATGGTTATGCAAAAAAAAAAAAGAGCAGCAGAGGTGTTATCAGCAGTGATAACGTTGTCGAGCAAGAAAACTATTCTACAACTAAAAATGAAATACAAATTTTAGCAATTAAGTACCTATGTTTTATCCAATAATTTAAAAACTCAATTTAAAACATTAGTATAGGATGAGATGTATTGTTAAAAAAAATTAGTCAAGAAATTAAAGATGGGGAGAATACTAAATGCCATATTGTAAATAATACGTTGTATAGGCTTATTGATGGGCAGTGGACGATCATGGTTCCAGATAATATCGTTGAGGACTTGACTTGGGCATGTCATGAGAGTCTTGCACATGCGGGTGCATATAAGAGCTGCTTAACCCTTAGAGAGACTTCATGTGGATGAACATGTCTAGGAAAATAAAATCTATAATATGAACCTGCCATACTTGTCAAACATCAAAGTATCCCAACCAGCATACCTACGTTGAAATGGGTAATATTGTAACACGTGATAAAAATGAATTGCTATGTATTGATTTCCTAGGACCACTACCACGTGCAGCCAGGGGAATGAGGAATCTTGTAATTTGTTCAGACAATTTCTCCAAGCATGTGAGTTTATATGCTATTGGCCGACCAACAACTGAGGCAGTTCTTAAGGTAAGTCTTGACAAATATGTTCCAAAATATAGGCATGTTAAAAAGATATTATCAGATCAAGGTTAGCAATTTCAGAATAAGAAATGGCAATCTGAGCTTGAGAAGCATCACATACAGGCAGTATTGATGGCGATCCAGAGACCTCAAGGTAATCTTGCGGAGAGGGTAAATAGGAAATTAGGAAGAGTATTCAGGACGTACTGTAATACCAAGCAGAGTAAATGCCTTGAACATCTTGAGTTTTTTTAGCAAGCCATCAATGGGAATTACAACGATACAACTGGATTGACGCCTAAGGAGCTACACTGTGGAGCAATGCCTAAACGTGTATGGGATGAATATGTAATGCATGTTGCCACACCAAACTTACCTGTTCCAAATGAAGTTAAGCGTTTAGAAGCTAGGAGACATATTAAAGAGTCCAGAGGAACGTACAGAAAAGTTTAATGCAGAACATAAACTTCTAACATTCAAAGAAGGTGAGATGGTTCTTCTAAACTTCTAACATTCAAAGAAGGTGAGATGGTTCTTCTAAAGTCGTTAAACTTGGTCATAGTGAAGATAATACAGCTGCTTAATTCTTCCGGTTATATAATGGACCTTTCTTATTATCCGAGCATGTGGGTAAAAATACTTCCATTGTTACTAATCCTACAACTAACTGTACTATTCGTAAATTCCATGCATCATCTTTATGCAAATTTTATGTTAAAGAATAAACTGTTCAAGTATATCAGGGTATATGATATACGACTGTATTGCAACAAATTGAATAACAAAAAATGTATTTAAGTATGTGAGTTGCGATGTCGGAATATGTGGAGAAATGTTGGAATCTGTCTAAGATAAGGAGATATGACGTCATCAAATGTTTATTATAGATTATCTTGTGAGGACATAGTATTCAGAATCTGACCGCATGGAATTGTTTATATTTTTGTTCCGTCAAAAAGTGGAACTGTCAAACAGAGTTGAAATAATTTAGTTTTGGGAAAAGTATTTATTTGGTTTTGTTTCTTGTTTATATTTTTTGTAAGTGATGTATTATTTGTTTTGTTAAAAAAATTGTAAACATGTAAACAAAATTTTTTTATATGTGGAGGGGATAATCCTGCAACAGAACACAGGATAGTAAGTTCATTTAAGTGGAATACTAATGCTATAACACATTTTCTGATGGACACAGACATGTTTTATATCGATTTTGTTCTTTTCCTTGAAAAGTAGTCATAAGTTTTGAACCAAGCTATGTTTAAAAAAGTATGTTATGTCAAAATGTTTACAATTTTATACTCTTTTGTATCATGGGAAATAACTGTAGCTGCGCGAGTGTGCGTGTCATTTACATTTTATTTAATAACTTCGTTGAAAATTAACATTTCGTTCTGAAACTTGGACAGGGTATTCTCATGGTTATAAGCTACATTTTCCGTATACTCAATTCTCCACATATATAATTTTTATATGGTTTTTAAAATGAAATCAGTCTCATTTTATTTTTGTTATCTCCAACAAAGTAATAAAATTTGTAGATTAAATATAGACAGGCATTTGCAGAATCAGACAAGAGTTTCAACCTGATTTCTGGCTGTCATTAAGAACATCTATGACGTTGCCAGGTTTTCCACCAATCAGAAGGTCTAAAAATTATTTGAGTCGGACACTTACAGCATATGGATGGGGAGTTTCTTCCGAAGTCTTGTCATAGAAAGACATACTCGCTGTCATGAGATTTTCATCACAAGTCAATTTCCTTAAGACTTAGAAGTTGGTTCACGGTTCGAGTTCTTCATAACCATTGCCATTTTAGAACTCAGATAATTTTAAATAGATCATTTCTAGTGCTTTTTCATGTAAAGTGGAAGATTTTCCATTAGGGGCAGATTATCTACTGAGATAGTCTGAGAGTTAATGTGAGAACACATCAAGAAGGCGGATTTGTGTAAGCTTAATACACGATCTACTTTTTGCCCAGTTTTGATCCCTCAGATTAAGATTATTCAAGTTATAAACAATAACAGCATCATATGGCAGTGTGCGTGTGTGCGAGGACGTGAATTGTCAGCGTAGTAGTCATCGAGCAATGCGCAGTTTCGTAGCGGTGCAGACGAGCAGCGTGGGGAGCGCCTGATATCTATGTAAACAGTTGGAATTCTACATACAAGTAACATATACGTAAAACAAGCCAATAGACTCATTTATTGAAACACAATTATTTAATAAAGAATTTTATATTATAAAGCCATAAGACAATAGTAAATTTTAATGCGTTAATGAATAAAATTTTCCTACCTCCAGATATAGACTCTGTTGTAATAATTTCAATGACAACAGAAATCTATGTAGTTTTAATTTGTATCATTGCATAGATTGTATTTGGCGCCATCAAATTGGTTGGCACGAGTTAAATAGTTAGTACGCTTTAGGTTAAAAACTTTAACTAATGTGTATAGACTAAATTTTATTTGAACTGTGTTATATATTTTAATATTGTGTCACAGGGAGTGTATATAAACTTTTGCACATTCTCTGTGAAACAAATTATTTTGGGCAATATTAATTTAGATTTGAATAACATTTGGAGGTTTGAAGTACATCTGTGTGTTAGTTGTAAATAGGTCAAGTTAAGATTGTGGACATTCGAATCGAGATACTGACGAACACTTATCACAACATACAAGTACAGTATACAGTTACATTTTAATAATTTGAAGTTACAATAGTTGAACCGTACCCATTTAAATCAAGACAATAAACTTTGTTTTGGTGATAAGTTTAAAATTGTAAACAAATGGCTGAGTCTCAAACTCAATTAGCTGATATACAAATGACACTGGCCGTTATTTTAGCTAATATGTGAGGACTGAGTGATAACATGCAAACTATACGCGATGAAAATAAAACCAGTGTACAATCTATCAGGGAGGACGCAATTAACAAAACAAAGCTTTGCATGATAAAAACAAAAAATATTTGCCGCAGTCCACGATCAAAGCAAGCAAAACAAAGCACTGTTAGAAGTGATGGAGAAGATCTCTGATAAAGTAGAATCTATACGCGGTAATGTTGAGCTTGCATTAGAGGTTAATAGTTTGCGTATAAGTGAATGCAAGGCTAGGGTTGGTTCGATCGAGGAATGAGTTCAAGGGCAGGCGACCACCATCAGTGAATTTGTCTCCGAACAAGAACATCAGTTCGAAGAACTTAGACAACAGATTAATAGGTTACAACGTACCTGTATGCCTGTGAGCCAAACTACATACGTGTATAAAAACATTGATGAACCTAACTCACAACCAAAATTCTTTGGTCACGAGGCAGACAATCCTTTACAGTTTCTTCGGGCATGCGAACGAAATATGGAAGCAGTTAACAACAGTTTAAGCGAGGTGGACAAAATTAACTGGGTTGTGCAGCAGCTTAAATGTACATTGGCAGAATGGTTCACGATTGTTCAGAATAAGATTACCGTATACAAAGACCTTGTAGACCATTTCCGAGCACGGTATTGGAATAAAGAGGTACAGCAAAAAATCTGTGTACAGTTAGGATTCGGTAAATATACGCCAGCCAAAGGGTCCAAGGAGAAATACCTGATACAACTGGTATCTAAAGCAAAGTATCTTGAACCACCGATGTCAGAGGCAGAAATAGTAAATAAACTTGCACATCACTTTAGCCATGGGATTCAAATAGCCATGATCACACAAGGCATAAAAGTTATTACTATTGACCAAATGGGAGAATGTTGATAGCCCTAACAGTGATAACAACCAAACACGCACATCGATTCAGTCAACAACATAAACAACAATATAGACACAAACAAAAACATTCCAAAATATAATCAGCATTAAGTCGCGTCGTTAACTGAAAATAAACCAGTTTTGGAACAACAATAAAACGTGAGTCCGTGCACAGAAAAACATATTACTAAAAGTCAGTGTCACCAGTCTAGTGTTGACAATAGTAGTGATAAGCGAATATTTTTACATCAGGCATATACCCGAATGACATACGAGACGATCTAGTAGATAATAATAGGTTTATGGAAAATGACAATAGTGATTAGATAGTTAATAAGTATACTATAGTTAGACCCAAAATTAATAATTGTGTAGGAAATGTTCTGTTAGATAGCGGGGCTCAGGCATCTTTAATAAGCGAAAAATTTATAAATAAACATAACACTGTTTAAGAAGGTATCAATATTACCTGTAAACAACACAATTATAAAAAACAGCAACTAATGATAATCAAATTATTATCCGACAAGCATTGGTTTCTATCACAACACAGGGAGTCAAGATTGACGTGCCAGTACTAGTAATTAAAAACCTTGTATATGATGTTATACTGGGTACTGAAACGTTAAGCAAAATAAATGCAGTAATTGAATTGCTCTGCCCAACAACGTTGCAAATGACATTTCCAAAACGCAATTTTGTTGAACAACATTGCAATCGACATTCTGAATAGTGTGGGGTATTTTTTGGTTGAGAAAGTTTACACTGGGTACCCTGATATAAGCCTACAATCTCCCGCATGTTTACTTCCGCGGCAGCAACAACGTTGTAAGCACCTGACGTTGCCTTCCCTGGCACTTGGCGATGAAAAACGTTTAAAACAGTGGAAGAAAAAGGAAGATTTGTGTGTCTTCAAGGAAGAGTAAGATTAGAAAAGTTTCAAGGGACTCTGGAAATCCATACATATCATCACGGAAGAAGTAAATACCAGGAAAATTGCCCCCAACTGACATAAGCTCAACAACATTGTAACCGCCACCTGTTGCAATGCACTAGCTGATACACGGAAAAAAGTTTTGTCAGCTTGCGGTTGCTCCACACTCATATTTTTGAGCGGCTATTCCGAGAAGCGAGTTTGCATGTGTAGGATGGTATGTATAAGAGAGCTTGTGCTATGCAAAAGCGATTGCCGCGTGTGATATTTGCGAATGCGCACTCACGTGAATGCGTTCCTCAGTCGCTAAAACCGAGTGCCGTTCCACCGCTTTCTTCATTTCTTAAGTAACTGATTTTAGCTAAAAAACTTTTTTCCATGAGAATACATGTGTTTCTTTAGGGATTTGAATACTAGCTGTATATGTATGAATATAAATGAAGTTGAACTTTTTTTATTGTGAAGCTAATATAAAGTAGTAAAAATTTGGGCATAGCCATCCATGTATCTATTAGCAACAAGATTTTATGGGTATCAATTTTTAAAAAATTTTAATTTTTAAAATATTGACAAAAATTCAAATAGTTTCAAATTTTTATTTTTTATTAAGATTTATATAAAAGGACGTATACATCATAGGAAGATGGTTATGCAAAAAAAAAAAAAAAAGAGCAGCAGAGGTGTTATCAGCAGTGATAACGTTGTCGAGCAAGAAAACTATTCTACAACTAAAAATGAAATACAAATTTTAGCAATTAAGTACCTATGTTTTATCCAATAATTTAAAAACTCAATTTAAAACATTAGTATAGGATGAGATGTATTGTTAAAAAAAATTAGTCAAGAAATTAAAGATGGGGAGAATACTAAATGCCATATTGTAAATAATACGTTGTATAGGCTTATTGATGGGCAGTGGACGATCATGGTTCCAGATAACATCGTTGAGGACTTGACTTGGGCATGTCATGACTCTTGCACATGCGGGTGCATATAAGTGCTACTTAACCCTTAGAGAGATTTCATGTGGATGAACATGTCTAGGAAAATAAAATCTATACAACGAACCTGCCATACTTGTCAAACATCAAAGTATCCCAACCAGCATACCTACGTTGAAATGGGTAATATTGTAACACGTGATAAAAATGAATTGCTATGTATTGATTTTCTAGGACCACTACACCGTGCAGCCAGGGGAATGAGGAATCTTGTAATTTGTTCAGACAATTTCTCCAAGCATGTGAGTTTATATGCTATTGGCCGACCAACAACTGAGGCAGTTCTTAAGGTAAGTCTTGACAAATATGTTCCAAAATATAGGCATGTTAAAAAGATATTATCAGATCAAGGTTAGCAATTTCAGAATAAGAAATGGCAATCTGAGCTTGAGAAGCATCACATACAGGCAGTATTGATGGCGATCCAGAGACCTCAAGGTAATCTTGCGGAGAGGGTAAATAGGAAATTAGGAAGAGTATTCAGGACGTACTGTAATACCAAGCAGAGTAAATGCCTTGAACATCTTGAGTTTTTTTAGCAAGCCATCAATGGGAATTACAACGATACAACTGGATTGACGCCTAAGGAGCTACACTGTGGAGCAATGCCTAAACGTGTATGGGATGAATATGTAAAGCATGTTGCCACACCAAACTTACCTGTTCCAAATGAAGTTAAGCGTTTAGAAGCTAGGAGACATATTAAAGAGTCCAGAGGAACGTACAGAAAAGTTTAATGCAGAACATAAACTTCTAACATTCAAAGAAGGTGAGATGGTTCTTCTAAACTTCTAACATTCAAAGAAGGTGAGATGGTTCTTCTAAAGTCGTTAAACTTGGTCATAGTGAAGATAATACAGCTGCTTAATTCTTCCGGTTATATAATGGACCTTTCTTATTATCCGAGCATGTGGGTAAAAATACTTCCATTGTTACTAATCCTACAACTAACTGTACTATTCGTAAATTCCATGCATCATCTTTATGCAAATTTTATGTTAAAGAATAAACTGTTCAAGTATATCAGGGTATATGATATACGACTGTATTGCAACAAATTGAATAACAAAAAATGTATTTAAGTATGTGAGTTGCGATGTCGGAATATGTGGAGAAATGTTGGAATCTGTCTAAGATAAGGAGATATGACGTCATCAAATGTTTATTATAGATTATCTTGTGAGGACATAGTATTCAGAATCTGACCGCATGGAATTGTTTATATTTTTGTTCCGTCAAAAAGTGGAACTGTCAAACAGAGTTGAAATAATTTAGTTTTGGGAAAAGTATTTATTTGGTTTTGTTTCTTGTTTATATTTTTTGTAAGTGATGTATTATTTGTTTTGTTAAAAAAATTGTAAACATGTAAACAAAATTTTTTTATATGTGGAGGGGATAATCCTGCAACAGAACACAGGATAGTAAGTTCATTTAAGTGGAATACTAATGCTATAACACATTTTCTGATGGACACAGACATGTTTTATATCGATTTTGTTCTTTTCCTTGAAAAGTAGTCATAAGTTTTGAACCAAGCTATGTTTAAAAAAGTATGTTATGTCAAAATGTTTACAATTTTATACTCTTTTGTATCATGGGAAATAACTGTAGCTGCGCGAGTGTGCGTGTCATTTACATTTTATTTAATAACTTCGTTGAAAATTAACATTTCGTTCTGAAACTTGGACAGGGTATTCTCATGGTTATAAGCTACATTTTCCGTATACTCAATTCTCCACATATATAATTTTTATATGGTTTTTAAAATGAAATCAGTCTCATTTTATTTTTGTTATCTCCAACAAAGTAATAAAATTTGTAGATTAAATATAGACAGGCATTTGCAGAATCAGACAAGAGTTTCAACCTGATTTCTGGCTGTCATTAAGAACATCTATGACGTTGCCAGGTTTTCCACCAATCAGAAGGTCTAAAAATTATTTGAGTCGGACACTTACAGCATATGGATGGGGAGTTTCTTCCGAAGTCTTGTCATAGAAAGACATACTCGCTGTCATGAGATTTTCATCACAAGTCAATTTCCTTAAGACTTAGAAGTTGGTTCACGGTTCGAGTTCTTCATAACCATTGCCATTTTAGAACTCAGATAATTTTAAATAGATCATTTCTAGTGCTTTTTCATGTAAAGTGGAAGATTTTCCATTAGGGGCAGATTATCTACTGAGATAGTCTGAGAGTTAATGTGAGAACACATCAAGAAGGCGGATTTGTGTAAGCTTAATACACGATCTACTTTTTGCCCAGTTTTGATCCCTCAGATTAAGATTATTCAAGTTATAAACAATAACAGCATCATATGGCAGTGTGCGTGTGTGCGAGGACGTGAATTGTCAGCGTAGTAGTCATCGAGCAATGCGCAGTTTCGTAGCGGTGCAGACGAGCAGCGTGGGGAGCGCCTGATATCTATGTAAACAGTTGGAATTCTACATACAAGTAACATATACGTAAAACAAGCCAATAGACTCATTTATTGAAACACAATTATTTAATAAAGAATTTTATATTATAAAGCCATAAGACAATAGTAAATTTTAATGCGTTAATGAATAAAATTTTCCTACCTCCAGATATAGACTCTGTTGTAATAATTTCAATGACAACAGAAATCTATGTAGTTTTAATTTGTATCATTGCATAGATTGTATTTGGCGCCATCAAATTGGTTGGCACGAGTTAAATAGTTAGTACGCTTTAGGTTAAAAACTTTAACTAATGTGTATAGACTAAATTTTATTTGAACTGTGTTATATATTTTAATATTGTGTCACAGGGAGTGTATATAAACTTTTGCACATTCTCTGTGAAACAAATTATTTTGGACAATATTAATTTAGATTTGAATAACATTTGGAGGTTTGAAGTACATCTGTGTGTTAGTTGTAAATAGGTCAAGTTAAGATTGTGGACATTCGAATCGAGATACTGACGAACACTTATCACAACATACAAGTACAGTATACAGTTACATTTTAATAATTTGAAGTTACAATAGTTGAACCGTACCCATTTAAATCAAGACAATAAACTTTGTTTTGGTGATAAGTTTAAAATTGTAAACAAATGGCTGAGTCTCAAACTCAATTAGCTGATATACAAATGACACTGGCCGTTATTTTAGCTAATATGTGAGGACTGAGTGATAACATGCAAACTATACGCGATGAAAATAAAACCAGTGTACAATCTATCAGGGAGGACGCAATTAACAAAACAAAGCTTTGCATGATAAAAACAAAAAATATTTGCCGCAGTCCACGATCAAAGCAAGCAAAACAAAGCACTGTTAGAAGTGATGGAGAAGATCTCTGATAAAGTAGAATCTATACGCGGTAATGTTGAGCTTGCATTAGAGGTTAATAGTTTGCGTATAAGTGAATGCAAGGCTAGGGTTGGTTCGATCGAGGAATGAGTTCAAGGGCAGGCGACCACCATCAGTGAATTTGTCTCCGAACAAGAACATCAGTTCGAAGAACTTAGACAACAGATTAATAGGTTACAACGTACCTGTATGCCTGTGAGCCAAACTACATACGTGTATAAAAACATTGATGAACCTAACTCACAACCAAAATTCTTTGGTCACGAGGCAGACAATCCTTTACAGTTTCTTCGGGCATGCGAACGAAATATGGAAGCAGTTAACAACAGTTTAAGCGAGGTGGACAAAATTAATTGGGTTGTGCAGCAGCTTAAATGTACATTGGCAGAATGGTTCACGATTGTTCAGAATAAGATTACCGTATACAAAGACCTTGTAGACCATTTCCGAGCACGGTATTGGAATAAAGAGGTACAGCAAAAAATCTGTGTACAGTTAGGATTCGGTAAATATACGCCAGCCAAAGGGTCCAAGGAGAAATACCTGATACAACTGGTATCTAAAGCAAAGTATCTTGAACCACCGATGTCAGAGGCAGAAATAGTAAATAAACTTGCACATCACTTTAGCCATGGGATTCAAATAGCCATGATCACACAAGGCATAAAAGTTATTACTATTGACCAAATGGGAGAATGTTGATAGCCCTAACAGTGATAACAACCAAACACGCACATCGATTCAGTCAACAACATAAACAACAATATAGACACAAACAAAAACATTCCAAAATATAATCAGCATTAAGTCGCGTCGTTAACTGAAAATAAACCAGTTTTGGAACAACAATAAAACGTGAGTCCGTGCACAGAAAAACATATTACTAAAAGTCAGTGTCACCAGTCTAGTGTTGACAATAGTAGTGATAAGCGAATATTTTTACATCAGGCATATACCCGAATGACATACGAGACGATCTAGTAGATAATAATAGGTTTATGGAAAATGACAATAGTGATTAGATAGTTAATAAGTATACTATAGTTAGACCCAAAATTAATAATTGTGTAGGAAATGTTCTGTTAGATAGCGGGGCTCAGGCATCTTTAATAAGCGAAAAATTTATAAATAAACATAACACTGTTTAAGAAGGTATCAATATTACCTGTAAACAACACAATTATAAAAAACAGCAACTAATGATAATCAAATTATTATCCGACAAGCATTGGTTTCTATCACAACACAGGGAGTCAAGATTGACGTGCCAGTACTAGTAATTAAAAACCTTGTATATGATGTTATACTGGGTACTGAAACGTTAAGCAAAATAAATGCAGTAATTGAATTGCTCTGCCCAACAACGTTGCAAATGACATTTCCAAAACGCAATTTTGTTGAACAACATTGCAATCGACATTCTGAATAGTGTGGGGTATTTTTTGGTTGAGAAAGTTTACACTGGGTACCCTGATATAAGCCTACAATCTCCCGCATGTTTACTTCCGCGGCAGCAACAACGTTATAAGCACCTGACGTTGCCTTCCCTGGCACTTGGCGATGAAAAACGTTTAAAACAGTGGAAGAAAAAGGAAGATTTGTGTGTCTTCAAGGAAGAGTAAGATTAGAAAAGTTTCAAGGGACTCTGGAAATCCATACATATCATCACGGAAGAAGTAAATACCAGGAAAATTGCCCCCAACTGACATAAGCTCAACAACATTGTAACCGCCACCTGTTGCAATGCACTAGCTGATACACGGAAAAAAGTTTTGTCAGCTTGCGGTTGCTCCACACTCATATTTTTGAGCGGCTATTCCGAGAAGCGAGTTTGCATGTGTAGGATGGTATGTATAAGAGAGCTTGTGCTATGCAAAAGCGATTGCCGCGTGTGATATTTGCGAATGCGCACTCACGTGAATGCGTTCCTCAGTCGCTAAAACCGAGTGCCGTTCCACCGCTTTCTTCATTTCTTAAGTAACTGATTTTAGCTAAAAAACTTTTTTCCATGAGAATACATGTGTTTCTTTAGGGATTTGAATACTAGCTGTATATGTATGAATATAAATGAAGTTGAACTTTTTTTATTGTGAAGCTAATATAAAGTAGTAAAAATTTGGGCATAGCCATCCATGTATCTATTAGCAACAAGATTTTATGGGTATCAATTTTTAAAAAATTTTAATTTTTAAAATATTGACAAAAATTCAAATAGTTTCAAATTTTTATTTTTTATTAAGATTTATATAAAAGGACGTATACATCATAGGAAGATGGTTATGCAAAAAAAAAAAAAAAAGAGCAGCAGAGGTGTTATCAGCAGTGATAACGTTGTCGAGCAAGAAAACTATTCTACAACTAAAAATGAAATACAAATTTTAGCAATTAAGTACCTATGTTTTATCCAATAATTTAAAAACTCAATTTAAAACATTAGTATAGGATGAGATGTATTGTTAAAAAAAATTAGTCAAGAAATTAAAGATGGGGAGAATACTAAATGCCATATTGTAAATAATACGTTGTATAGGCTTATTGATGGGCAGTGGACGATCATGGTTCCAGATAACATCGTTGAGGACTTGACTTGGGCATGTCATGACTCTTGCACATGCGGGTGCATATAAGTGCTACTTAACCCTTAGAGAGATTTCATGTGGATGAACATGTCTAGGAAAATAAAATCTATACAACGAACCTGCCATACTTGTCAAACATCAAAGTATCCCAACCAGCATACCTACGTTGAAATGGGTAATATTGTAACACGTAATAAAAATGAATTGCTATGTATTGATTTTCTAGGACCACTACACCATGCAGCCAGGGGAATGAGGAATCTTGTAATTTGTTCAGACAATTTCTCCAAGCATGTGAGTTTATATGCTATTGGCCGACCAACAACTGAGGCAGTTCTTAAGGTAAGTCTTGACAAATATGTTCCAAAATATAGGCATGTTAAAAAGATATTATCAGATCAAGGTTAGCAATTTCAGAATAAGAAATGGCAATCTGAGCTTGAGAAGCATCACATACAGGCAGTATTGATGGCGATCCAGAGACCTCAAGGTAATCTTGCGGAGAGGGTAAATAGGAAATTAGGAAGAGTATTCAGGACGTACTGTAATACCAAGCAGAGTAAATGCCTTGAACATCTTGAGTTTTTTTAGCAAGCCATCAATGGGAATTACAACGATACAACTGGATTGACGCCTAAGGAGCTACACTGTGGAGCAATGCCTAAACGTGTATGGGATGAATATGTAAAGCATGTTGCCACACCAAACTTACCTGTTCCAAATGAAGTTAAGCGTTTAGAAGCTAGGAGACATATTAAAGAGTCCAGAGGAACGTACAGAAAAGTTTAATGCAGAACATAAACTTCTAACATTCAAAGAAGGTGAGATGGTTCTTCTAAACTTCTAACATTCAAAGAAGGTGAGATGGTTCTTCTAAAGTCGTTAAACTTGGTCATAGTGAAGATAATACAGCTGCTTAATTCTTCCGGTTATATAATGGACCTTTCTTATTATCCGAGCATGTGGGTAAAAATACTTCCATTGTTACTAATCCTACAACTAACTGTACTATTCGTAAATTCCATGCATCATCTTTATGCAAATTTTATGTTAAAGAATAAACTGTTCAAGTATATCAGGGTATATGATATACGACTGTATTGCAACAAATTGAATAACAAAAAATGTATTTAAGTATGTGAGTTGCGATGTCGGAATATGTGGAGAAATGTTGGAATCTGTCTAAGATAAGGAGATATGACGTCATCAAATGTTTATTATAGATTATCTTGTGAGGACATAGTATTCAGAATCTGACCGCATGGAATTGTTTATATTTTTGTTCCGTCAAAAAGTGGAACTGTCAAACAGAGTTGAAATAATTTAGTTTTGGGAAAAGTATTTATTTGGTTTTGTTTCTTGTTTATATTTTTTGTAAGTGATGTATTATTTGTTTTGTTAAAAAAATTGTAAACATGTAAACAAAATTTTTTTATATGTGGAGGGGATAATCCTGCAACAGAACACAGGATAGTAAGTTCATTTAAGTGGAATACTAATGCTATAACACATTTTCTGATGGACACAGACATGTTTTATATCGATTTTGTTCTTTTCCTTGAAAAGTAGTCATAAGTTTTGAACCAAGCTATGTTTAAAAAAGTATGTTATGTCAAAATGTTTACAATTTTATACTCTTTTGTATCATGGGAAATAACTGTAGCTGCGCGAGTGTGCGTGTCATTTACATTTTATTTAATAACTTCGTTGAAAATTAACATTTCGTTCTGAAACTTGGACAGGGTATTCTCATGGTTATAAGCTACATTTTCCGTATACTCAATTCTCCACATATATAATTTTTATATGGTTTTTAAAATGAAATCAGTCTCATTTTATTTTTGTTATCTCCAACAAAGTAATAAAATTTGTAGATTAAATATAGACAGGCATTTGCAGAATCAGACAAGAGTTTCAACCTGATTTCTGGCTGTCATTAAGAACATCTATGACGTTGCCAGGTTTTCCACCAATCAGAAGGTCTAAAAATTATTTGAGTCGGACACTTACAGCATATGGATGGGGAGTTTCTTCCGAAGTCTTGTCATAGAAAGACATACTCGCTGTCATGAGATTTTCATCACAAGTCAATTTCCTTAAGACTTAGAAGTTGGTTCACGGTTCGAGTTCTTCATAACCATTGCCATTTTAGAACTCAGATAATTTTAAATAGATCATTTCTAGTGCTTTTTCATATAAAGTGGAAGATTTTCCATTAGGGGCAGATTATCTACTGAGATAGTCTGAGAGTTAATGTGAGAACACATCAAGAAGGCGGATTTGTGTAAGCTTAATACACGATCTACTTTTTGCCCAGTTTTGATCCCTCAGATTAAGATTATTCAAGTTATAAACAATAACAGCATCATATGGCAGTGTGCGTGTGTGCGAGGACGTGAATTGTCAGCGTAGTAGTCATCGAGCAATGCGCAGTTTCGTAGCGGTGCAGACGAGCAGCGTGGGGAGCGCCTGATATCTATGTAAACAGTTGGAATTCTACATACAAGTAACATATACGTAAAACAAGCCAATAGACTCATTTATTGAAACACAATTATTTAATAAAGAATTTTATATTATAAAGCCATAAGACAATAGTAAATTTTAATGCGTTAATGAATAAAATTTTCCTACCTCCAGATATAGACTCTGTTGTAATAATTTCAATGACAACAGAAATCTATGTAGTTTTAATTTGTATCATTGCATAGATTGTATTTGGCGCCATCAAATTGGTTGGCACGAGTTAAATAGTTAGTACGCTTTAGGTTAAAAACTTTAACTAATGTGTATAGACTAAATTTTATTTGAACTGTGTTATATATTTTAATATTGTGTCACAGGGAGTGTATATAAACTTTTGCACATTCTCTGTGAAACAAATTATTTTGGACAATATTAATTTAGATTTGAATAACATTTGGAGGTTTGAAGTACATCTGTGTGTTAGTTGTAAATAGGTCAAGTTAAGATTGTGGACATTCGAATCGAGATACTGACGAACACTTATCACAACATACAAGTACAGTATACAGTTACATTTTAATAATTTGAAGTTACAATAGTTGAACCGTACCCATTTAAATCAAGACAATAAACTTTGTTTTGGTGATAAGTTTAAAATTGTAAACAAATGGCTGAGTCTCAAACTCAATTAGCTGATATACAAATGACACTGGCCGTTATTTTAGCTAATATGTGAGGACTGAGTGATAACATGCAAACTATACGCGATGAAAATAAAACCAGTGTACAATCTATCAGGGAGGACGCAATTAACAAAACAAAGCTTTGCATGATAAAAACAAAAAATATTTGCCGCAGTCCACGATCAAAGCAAGCAAAACAAAGCACTGTTAGAAGTGATGGAGAAGATCTCTGATAAAGTAGAATCTATACGCGGTAATGTTGAGCTTGCATTAGAGGTTAATAGTTTGCGTATAAGTGAATGCAAGGCTAGGGTTGGTTCGATCGAGGAATGAGTTCAAGGGCAGGCGACCACCATCAGTGAATTTGTCTCCGAACAAGAACATCAGTTCGAAGAACTTAGACAACAGATTAATAGGTTACAACGTACCTGTATGCCTGTGAGCCAAACTACATACGTGTATAAAAACATTGATGAACCTAACTCACAACCAAAATTCTTTGGTCACGAGGCAGACAATCCTTTACAGTTTCTTCGGGCATGCGAACGAAATATGGAAGCAGTTAACAACAGTTTAAGCGAGGTGGACAAAATTAATTGGGTTGTGCAGCAGCTTAAATGTACATTGGCAGAATGGTTCACGATTGTTCAGAATAAGATTACCGTATACAAAGACCTTGTAGACCATTTCCGAGCACGGTATTGGAATAAAGAGGTACAGCAAAAAATCTGTGTACAGTTAGGATTCGGTAAATATACGCCAGCCAAAGGGTCCAAGGAGAAATACCTGATACAACTGGTATCTAAAGCAAAGTATCTTGAACCACCGATGTCAGAGGCAGAAATAGTAAATAAACTTGCACATCACTTTAGCCATGGGATTCAAATAGCCATGATCACACAAGGCATAAAAGTTATTACTATTGACCAAATGGGAGAATGTTGATAGCCCTAACAGTGATAACAACCAAACACGCACATCGATTCAGTCAACAACATAAACAACAATATAGACACAAACAAAAACATTCCAAAATATAATCAGCATTAAGTCGCGTCGTTAACTGAAAATAAACCAGTTTTGGAACAACAATAAAACGTGAGTCCGTGCACAGAAAAACATATTACTAAAAGTCAGTGTCACCAGTCTAGTGTTGACAATAGTAGTGATAAGCGAATATTTTTACATCAGGCATATACCCGAATGACATACGAGACGATCTAGTAGATAATAATAGGTTTATGGAAAATGACAATAGTGATTAGATAGTTAATAAGTATACTATAGTTAGACCCAAAATTAATAATTGTGTAGGAAATGTTCTGTTAGATAGCGGGGCTCAGGCATCTTTAATAAGCGAAAAATTTATAAATAAACATAACACTGTTTAAGAAGGTATCAATATTACCTGTAAACAACACAATTATAAAAAACAGCAACTAATGATAATCAAATTATTATCCGACAAGCATTGGTTTCTATCACAACACAGGGAGTCAAGATTGACGTGCCAGTACTAGTAATTAAAAACCTTGTATATGATGTTATACTGGGTACTGAAACGTTAAGCAAAATAAATGCAGTAATTGAATTGCTCTGCCCAACAACGTTGCAAATGACATTTCCAAAACGCAATTTTGTTGAACAACATTGCAATCGACATTCTGAATAGTGTGGGGTATTTTTTGGTTGAGAAAGTTTACACTGGGTACCCTGATATAAGCCTACAATCTCCCGCATGTTTACTTCCGCGGCAGCAACAACGTTGTAAGCACCTGACGTTGCCTTCCCTGGCACTTGGCGATGAAAAACGTTTAAAACAGTGGAAGAAAAAGGAAGATTTGTGTGTCTTCAAGGAAGAGTAAGATTAGAAAAGTTTCAAGGGACTCTGGAAATCCATACATATCATCACGGAAGAAGTAAATACCAGGAAAATTGCCCCCAACTGACATAAGCTCAACAACATTGTAACCGCCACCTGTTGCAATGCACTAGCTGATACACGGAAAAAAGTTTTGTCAGCTTGCGGTTGCTCCACACTCATATTTTTGAGCGGCTATTCCGAGAAGCGAGTTTGCATGTGTAGGATGGTATGTATAAGAGAGCTTGTGCTATGCAAAAGCGATTGCCGCGTGTGATATTTGCGAATGCGCACTCACGTGAATGCGTTCCTCAGTCGCTAAAACCGAGTGCCGTTCCACCGCTTTCTTCATTTCTTAAGTAACTGATTTTAGCTAAAAAACTTTTTTCCATGAGAATACATGTGTTTCTTTAGGGATTTGAATACTAGCTGTATATGTATGAATATAAATGAAGTTGAACTTTTTTTATTGTGAAGCTAATATAAAGTAGTAAAAATTTGGGCATAGCCATCCATGTATCTATTAGCAACAAGATTTTATGGGTATCAATTTTTAAAAAATTTTAATTTTTAAAATATTGACAAAAATTCAAATAGTTTCAAATTTTTATTTTTTATTAAGATTTATATAAAAGGACGTATACATCATAGGAAGATGGTTATGCAAAAAAAAAAAAAAAAGAGCAGCAGAGGTGTTATCAGCAGTGATAACGTTGTCGAGCAAGAAAACTATTCTACAACTAAAAATGAAATACAAATTTTAGCAATTAAGTACCTATGTTTTATCCAATAATTTAAAAACTCAATTTAAAACATTAGTATAGGATGAGATGTATTGTTAAAAAAAATTAGTCAAGAAATTAAAGATGGGGAGAATACTAAATGCCATATTGTAAATAATACGTTGTATAGGCTTATTGATGGGCAGTGGACGATCATGGTTCCAGATAACATCGTTGAGGACTTGACTTGGGCATGTCATGACTCTTGCACATGCGGGTGCATATAAGTGCTACTTAACCCTTAGAGAGATTTCATGTGGATGAACATGTCTAGGAAAATAAAATCTATACAACGAACCTGCCATACTTGTCAAACATCAAAGTATCCCAACCAGCATACCTACGTTGAAATGGGTAATATTGTAACACGTGATAAAAATGAATTGCTATGTATTGATTTTCTAGGACCACTACACCGTGCAGCCAGGGGAATGAGGAATCTTGTAATTTGTTCAGACAATTTCTCCAAGCATGTGAGTTTATATGCAATTGGCCGACCAACAACTGAGGCAGTTCTTAAGGTAAGTCTTGACAAATATGTTCCAAAATATAGGCATGTTAAAAAGATATTACCAGATCAAGGTTAGCAATTTCAGAATAAGAAATGGCAATCTGAGCTTGAGAAGCATCACATACAGGCAGTATTGATGGCGATCCGGAGACCTCAAGGTAATCTTGCGGAGAGGGAAAATAGGAAATTAGGAAGAGTATTCAGGACGTACTGTAATACCAAGCAGAGTAAATGCCTTGAACATCTTGAGTTTTTTTAGCAAGCCATCAATGGGAATTACAACGATACAACTGGATTGACGCCTAAGGAGCTACACTGTGGAGCAATGCCAAAACGTGTATGGGATGAATGTGTAAAGCATGTTGCCACACCAAACTTACCTGTTCCAAATGAAGTTAAGCGTTTAGAAGCTAGGAGACATATTAAAGAGTCCAGAGGAACGTACAGAAAAGTTTAATGCAGAACATAAACTTCCAACATTCAAAGAAGGTGAGATGGTTCTTCTAAAGTCGTTAAACTTGGTCATAGTGAAGATAATACAGCTGCTTCATTCTTCAGGTTATATAATGGACCTTTCTTATTATCTGAGCAAGTGGGTAAAAATACTTCCATTGTTACTAATCCTACAACTAACCGTACTACTGGTAAATTCCATGCATCATCTTTATGCAAATATTATGTTAAAGAATAAACTGTTCGTGTATATCAGGGTATATGATATATGACTGTATTGCAACAACTTGTATAAAAAAAAATTTAAGCATGTGAGTTGCAATGTCGGAATATGTGGAGAAATGTTTGGAATCTGTCCAAGATAAGGAGATATGACGTCATCAAATGTTTATTATAGATTATCTTGTGACGACATAGTATTCAGAATCTGACCGCATGGAATTGTTTATATTTTTGTTCTGTCAAAAAATGGAACTGTCAAACAGGGTTGAAATAATTTACTTTTGGGAAAAGTATTTATTTGGTTTTGTTTCTTGTTTATATTTTTTGTAAGTGATGTATTATTTGTTTTGTTAAAAAATTGTAAACATGTAAACAAAATTTTTTTATATGTGGAGGGGATAATCCTGCAACAGAACACAGGATAGTAAGTTCATTTAAGTGGAATACTAATGCTATAACTCATTTTCTGATGGACACAGACATGTTTTAAATTGATTTTGTTCTTTTCCTAGTAAAGTAGTCATACGTTTTGAACCAAGCTATGTTTAAAAAAGTATGTTATGTCAAAATGTTCACAATTTTATACTCTTTTGTGTCATGTGAAATAACTGTAGGTGCACGGGTGTTAGTGTCATTTACATTTTATTTAATAACTTCGTTGAAAATTAACATTTCGTTCTGAAACTTGGACAGGATATTCTCATGGTTATAAGCTACATTTTCCGTATACTCAATTCTCCACATATATAATTTTTATATGGTTTTTAAAATGAAATCAGTCTCATTTTATTTTTGTTATCTCCAATGAAGTAATAAAATTTGTAGATTAAATATAGACAGGCATTTGCAGAATCAGACAGAGTTTCAGCCTGATTTCTGGCTGTCATTAAGAACATCTATGACGTTGCCAGGTTTTCCACCAATCAGGTCTAAAAATTATTTGAGTCAGCACTTACAGCGTATGGATGGGGAGTTTCTTCCGAAGTCTTGTCATAGAAAGACATACTCGCTGTCATGAGATTTTCATCACAAGACAAGTCAATTTCCTTAAGACTTAGAAGTTGGTTCACGGTTCGAGTTCTTCATAACCATTGCCATTATAGAATTCAGATAATTTTAAATAGATAATTTCTAGTGCTTTTTCGCGTAAAGTGGAAGATTTTCCATTAGGGGCTGATTATCTACCGAGATAGTCTGAGAGTTAACGCGAGAACACTTTAAGAAGCCGGATTTGTGTAAGCTTAATACACGATCTATTTTTGCCCAGTTTTGGTCCCTGAGATTAAGATTATTCAAGTTATAAAGAATAACAGTTTCATATTGCAATGTGCGTGTGTGCAGAGACGTGAATTGCCCGCGTAGTAGTCATCGAGCAATGCACAGAGTCGCAGCAGTGGAGACGAGCAGCATGGGGAGCGCCTGATTTCTATGCAAACAGTTGGAATTCTACGTACGTACAAGTAACATATATGTAAAACAAGCCAATAGACTTATTTATCTAATTTATTGAAACACAATTATTTAATAAACAATTTTATAGTATAAGGCCATAAGACAATAGTAAATTTTAATGTGTTGATGAATAAAAATTTTCCTACCTCCAGATATAGTCTGTTGTTATAATTTCAATATAACCTATCTATGCAGTTCTAATTTGTATCGTTGCATAGATAGTATTTGGCACCGTCAACGTTGTTGGCAAGAGTTAATTAGTTAATACTTAATAATTAGTTAGTTGTCATTATAGTACCGTAATATTTTATCTTTAGTCAAGAACTCATCACTCATTTTGTAATGTAGAATTACAAGAAAATTGCACTTTAAAAATTCAAATAGTGCACAAGCCAACACATACCAAACATGTAGTTCACAACAAGGAGCCATCACAAACACTGACACATAAAGCACTGGAAATTGGTAATTTGGAATTATAGACAGTACAAACTGTCCAGTAATATACTGAACTCATGTTGAATTATAAAGAAACAGTATATATGCAGCAATTAAAAATATGCTGGCAGTAATAACCTACGTGGTGTAAGTACAACACAGAGAAATACGAAGCCGCGTATACTTGGGGATGTACCTGCCCCATCATTTTGCCAAGTAATAACTCAAATGTGTTAAGGCCCCACCAAAACTCTCTCGTCTTGAAAGTTGTAGCAGGCAGACAAAAATCTTTTGTGATACATGAAAAGTATAGCTATATATGGCAAAAAATGATTTCCAAATTACTTTCACTATAACTACATATGTTAATGTAACTCATGCAGTGATAAATTGAATTACAAGATAGACGTGTATCAATAATTTCACACTATATCACAATGTATAATTTAATTATTTCAATTCATAGGGTAAAATTTTGTTATAATTTTAATATTCTTATTTTTCAGTGCTAAATATCACAAACTTATTGCAGTATGAATTAATTTATTTGTTAATTATGCTTGTTGAAGTGAAACTTCTTTTGGCACGGTAGGAAAAATTTTCGATACGCGTTATGCGTTATATGCATGGAACTTCTTTGGGCACGGTAGGAAAAATGTTCGTTACGCGTTATGAAACTTCTTTGGGCACGGTAGGAACAATGTTCGTTACACATTACGCGTTATATGCATGCATGTGTGTGTGTGTTTAGTAGTATACCAAAATGAGGAAATGTACAGTTATATATAATTATTGTTCGAATATTTTAAGTTAACGATATGTAAAAAATAATCTACCTAGTCCTACATAATTTAATGACATATATGTTAAAAATTGTTAATGAATACGATCGCCGTCATTCTGAATCATTATTATACGTTGCTTTATCACGTGTGATGAGTATTGAAGGATTACATATTACAACACAGAACAACGAGAAGATATTCTACCATGGCCAAAGACGATCATCATCAACAATTGATTTGCAAGAGGAATTTAAACGACTTTCACTAAACAAACTAGAAACTGTACATGAAAATTTAGTTAATTTCATCAATAACAGAAAAGGTTTATCAATATTCACTTTTAATTGCCAAAGTCTTACAGCTCATGCTGTTGATCTAAAGGATATAGTTGTGAAAAATTCAAATGTCATAGTTTTATCAGAAACTTGGCTAGCCAATAAAGATGATGTATCTGTTCTTAATTTCAACTGCATTGTGAAATATAAACGACCAAATATTAGAGCGGGAGGTGTCGGGATATTTCAAAATTCTGACGATATTATTAACATTATAACTCCATCCATGGATTTTCCGTTACCCAATCTGATGTCTATGGTTCAATGGCATCTACAGTTGGTGATTTGTGTATGGCTGAATGTAAAATGGAAAATGGGCAAACAGTTGTGATTGTAGCAGTGTATATTTCTCCTAATAAAACATTAGATGATATTATTGATTTTCTCCATCGTTCAGTATTATCGTATACATCACAAGGTGCCACCATACTTCGTAAAGATTATCATAAAATACCTACGATTTTAAGTGGAGATTTCAATGTCAATTTTGAATTAGACAAATCTATAAAACTGGTAGAATTTTTAAAAGATAATTTAAACCTGTCTACACAACATGATAAAAAAATATCTATGACAAAATCGAATGCGACAATTGATGCAGTATTCACAAGGTTTCTGGATAATATTGAATGTAAAACACACATTTCTTATTTTAGTTACCACAAGCCTTTGGTTACAAAAGTGTATGATGAAATATCACTAAATATTAACGAAATAGATTTATAATAATTATAATAATTTCTGTAAATGTATATAATAAAATATTTTTAATTTAAAAAATAAAAATTGTTCTTATACTGATACCTCTCCCATCCTATTAAATTTTATGTATACAGTTACAAATAATAATAATAATGGATAAACAAAAATAATGGATATAACCCAAAGAAGTTTCACTTCTTCCGCGTGTACACACTTACTGATACAGGCACACAAACTTTTTCTAAGGTTTTTGTTTATAAACATTACAGTAAAGTTTCATTACTATAATAAAACTTCTAGGGTGATAGAAATTATTCTTACATACTAGACATTGATAGTTCTTAACACTTACCTGGCTGAGCAATTCTGGGTCTGTCAATCCGTCATGTCTGGCCATTTTTCACACTTTTTGACATAGTACATAATCAACAATATACTTATAAGTAATTCAAGCTTTATTTTTTTTTTTGTTAATTCAACTATTTTCTAAAACACTATATAAAAGTGAAACTTATATTTTAAACAAAATTTTTTCTATATCATTATAAAGTTGCCATGTTTTTGCAAATAAAAAAAGTTGAAATATTATTACAATTAGGCTATAACACAACATATTGTTACAAAACTACTGAAACTTGTCTTCTGAATATTCACTAATATTGTTTATACACTATATACACAACTTTGTTTACATTGACTAAACATTTTTTGGTATGGTATGTTTCGAAACACTTATCAACACAGAGGCCAACATCACATTCCCACATTGATAAAGAGTGTCTTTTCTTCCAGCCTTCCCTGTAGTTGGGTCTTTTAGTTGTTGTGAGCAGACAACACATTTTCTTTGTTTTCTTGCTTCATAAAGTGAATGAAGAGGTTAGAAAGAGTAAACAAAAACTTACCTGATGTTTCGTTATAATCGGGAATAAATTCCCGACTGTCATTTTCTGAGAACACCTCTACACTACTTTCAGAACAAATACTATCACTATCAATGTTTAGTAACTCCACAATCTCATTTTCACTAAGATTTTTCTTGTTTACAGACACCATTCTAACGATAACACTTACAAATTCTTGAACAAAAAATTTGTTACACATATCACACTGTTCAATTTTATGATAGTGTTATTCATGACGGAACATTCTGCCAGATTAAATATTTTTGTACAAACATCGCAATGGTACTCCTTAATGCCAGAATGTATTACTTTATTTCGTGATAAATAGGATAGACATGTAAATGTTCATGTGCAAAAATTGCACTAGTACTTCTTAATACTAGCAAGTGTTTTCCTGCGATAATGTAATAACTTGTGTTTTCACAAACTGCCCGATGCAGTAAATGATTCTATACAGATATCACACTAGTACTTCTTAATGCCAGAATGTATAAACTCATGTCTTGACAAATGGCTTGACCAAGTAAATGATTTTGAACAAACATAGCACTGGTACTTCTTAATACCAGAATGTATTAACTTGTGCTCTGAGAAAGTGCCTGACCGAGTAAACGATTTTGAACAAACATCGCAATGGCACTCCTTAATGCCAGAATGTATTAACTTGTGTCTTAGCAACTAACTGACTTGGTAAATGATTTTGAACAAACATCACACTGGAACTTCTGTAACTTCTTGATGCCAGAATGTATTAATTTGTGTATTGACCAATGGCATGACCGAGTAAATGATTTTGAACAAAAATCGTACTGGTACTTCTTAATTCAAAAATGTATTAACTTGTGTCTTGACAAGCTGCCTGGATGAGTAAATGGTTTTGAACAAACATCGCACTGGTACTTCTTAATGCCAGAATGTATTAATTTGTGTATTGACAAATGGCACGACCGACTAAATGATTTTGAACAAACATCGCACTGGTACTTCTTAATGCCAGAATGTAATAACTTGTGTCTTGACAAACTAGCTGACTCAGTAAATGATTTTGAACAAACATCACACTGGAATTTCTTAATGCCATAATGTATTAATTTGTGTTGTGACAATTGGTACGACCGAGTAAACAATTTTGAACAAACATCGCACTGGTACTTCTTAATGCCAGAATGTAATAACTTGTGTCTTGACAAACTACCTGACTCAGTAAATGAATTTGAACAAACATCACACTGGAATTTCTTGATGCCAGAATGTATTAACTTGTGTCTTGACAAACTACTTGATGTAGTAAATGATTTTGAACAAACATCACACTGGAACTTATGTAACTTCTTGATGCCAGAATGTATTAATTTGTGTATTGACAAATGGCTTGACTGAGTAAATGATTTTGAACAAACAACGCACTGGTACTTCTTAATGCCAGAATGTATAAACTTGTGCTCTGACAAATGGCCTGACTGAGTAAATGATTTTGAACAAACATCACACTGGAACTTCTTGATGCCAGAATGTATTAACTTGTGCTGTGACAAATGGCCTGACCGAGTAAATGATTTTGAACAAACATCGCACTGGTACTTTGTAATGCCAGAATGTATTAACTTGTGATGTGACAAAGTGCCTGACTGAGTAAATGATTTTGAACAAACATCGCACTTATACTTCTTAATTACAGAATGTATTAACTTGTGGTTTGACAAATTGAATGAATGAGTAAATGATTTTGAACAAACATCACACTGGTACTTCTTAACGCCAGAATGTATTAACTTGTGTCTTGATAAATTGCCTGACTCAGTAAACGATATTGAACAAACATCGCACTGGTACTTCTTAATGCCAGAATGTATTAACTTGTGTCTTGACAAACTACTTGACTGAGTAAATGATTTTGAACAAACATCGCACTGGTACTTCTTAGTTCCCGAATGTAATAACTTGTGTCTTGACAAACTACTAAACACTGTAAATGACTTTGAACAAACATGGCACTGGTACTTCTTAATACCAGAATGTATTAACATGTGTGTTGACAAATGGCCTGACTCAGTATATGATTCTGAACAAACGTCGCACTGGTACTTCTTAATGCCAGAATGTGTTAACTTGTGTCTTGACAAATGGCCTGAACGAGTAAATGATTTTGAACAAACGTCGCACTGGTACTTCTTGATGCCAGAATGTATTAACTTGTATTTCTTCTTTTTGCAAACAGATCGATTCTGAACTGACTTTCTGCTGTATACTTCAGAATCCAGAGTACGATCCACTTCTGCATGGATATTATTCACTGGTGTAAATAAGTAACCCTGGAACAAATGAATATGAAACTGTAATAATAAATAACTAGAACACTGGAGCACTAGACACCACTAGTGCTAGATACCATGGGCTACCCGTGAAGTAGCTTTTAGCTTGTAAAAATTAACCTTACCCTATATATGATTACAGTATTGCATTACTATTCATAGGAAGAATAGATTTTTATAACAACAAATTTCCATATAATATACTGGTGTGTGTGTGTGTGTGTGTGTGTGTGTGTGTGTGTGTGTGTGTGTGTGTGTGTGTGTGTGTGTGTGTGTGTGTGTGTGTGTGTGTGTGTGTGTGTGTGTGTGTGTGTGTGTGTGTGTGTGTGTTATATAAAACACACACACACACACACACACATATATTGTGACAGTACAGGTAAGTGCTGTACTGAGCATTGAATATAAAAATTTAAATATACATAATAGTTTGTAAAATAATTAATAATGTATAGAAGCAAGCATGTCAGGGATTGCAAGCTTGGCTCAGACAAAAATATGGACAGGTGTTTCGACCTGAATCAACTTGTCCACACACGCACACGCACACACACACACACACACACACACGCGCGCGCGCGTAACTGAGTGTGTGTACAATAGTATTTTGAATGTGTGTGATGCAGGTCTATGCAGGCGAGTTTGCCACCCCAGTATGAATAATTATGTAATTACTGTTTTTCGTAATTATTCATAAACTATAAATAAGGAGTAAAAACCAAAGACACAATAAAATGTAATAAAATTAACTACATACTGTGTACGAAAACCACGTGAAAGGGACACACCGTACGAGTGTAGTGCGAAATAAACTGGTACAGATCGCAAGGGTTAAGTTACAATGTCCAAAAGTACAGTGAACATGTGTAGTGGAAATAGTTATATAAGATGGGTACAAGAGTATACTCACAGGACTCTGCAATTCGCAGAAATATAAGAAATAGCGAAATTGATGAAGAGTGGGGAACAAAGCTCAAAGACAATTTCAGACATGTCGATTTCGTACAGCTGCAGGTGTTAACCAAGGCGTGGGTATAAATAGGACACACACGCTACAGTTGTATCTTTTTTGATCACCCAGAGTTGCGGCAGGAGCTTCTGTCCGTCCGCACGGCGTATTTATTTTTTGTACATAGTTTCATTCTTCCAGTTACATACAACTATGTAATTAAGTTGTAAATACAATCACTTTTAAATAGTAACAGAATTACAAGAGAAGAAAATCCATATAAGATGACCAACTGACGTCCGAAACAGCACGAGAAGAAGTAACATGAAGTTCCGGAGAGCGAGAGAGCTAACGACTTAGTTCCAGACAGCGAGACGATGCTGGAGTCTAGAGGCGACTACGCTGGACAAGAGGAATGGTACTGGAGTCTGGAAACGACGCTGGACAAGAGGAATTGATGCTGGAGTTCGAGACGAGGACGATTACAGATGGACCGATTGCGATTGAGTATGATTGACAACAATAAGGTGATAAACAACTTATTTATCTCTTAGTCGAACAATTAACTAAAAGAGAATTAAAGACATTATTGTTTGATTTTAAAGTTAAGAGCCAATGTTTCTTGTAAATATAGAGTTAAAATGGTAGATATTATCGAAGTCAGATTAACGTAAACAAGAGCTCAAATTAGTATTGAAATGAAAAGAATGCAAAGCATTTAAGTAAAAATTAGAGTTTTATAAATCAGTACTGAAAAAGAAACATAAATTCAGTAGCTATTAATATTTTGAATTTCGTTACAATATCTAAAAAGATATTTAAGCATTGATATTTAGAAGCACACTAATTGACTGAGTAGTCAGGAAATGATATTTTTAATAAAGTAATTATTAGAATAGAATATTTAGTCAGTAAGGAGGTATACAGCGTAAGCCTTACGGCATAGTAACAAAGCAATAATGAATGTTTTTAAGTCAAATCAAGTGCCTTGCACACAATTTCATTATTACTAAACAAATTTGAAATACCGTTACAAGTTACATAGAGTTATTATTACAGATACACCTGATATCCCCTTTAAACTGTGTCACATTAGTTGTTGCAGATAAGTTATCGCTACAAAGTGTGGGTCATCCCAATTTAGCATTACATAAAAATTTAGCAAAACTAATCTGTCGCAGATAAATTGTCGCCCAAAATGCGTGGGGATACGCAAATCAAATTTCATTAAATTTGCGTAAAATAAATAACACATTCAGGACAAATTTTCGCTCTGAACATGGGTCGAAATGCCTACATTTAAAAAATATATATATATTTATATAAAATGTATGCTCTATTGTAAAGTGTGCTTTAAAAACTAAAATTGTAAATGCTCATATAGCATGTGTAGCTCAATGTTTATGTGTTCATTTTGTTGCGTAATAATACAGCTGGCGCCCACAAATAATATTGTTTGTCTATGTAACAGGTGTAACTGTAATGAGCATTAATAATAATTCTGTGTATGCAGGGTAAAGTGCGTTATGTCCAAAAGTCGAAAAATGAGTTTACAAAATAGCGGAAAGAGAAAAATCCGCTCTACATGTGGGTATAGTACGTTAAGTCCAGTTCCAGTTATTGACGAGTTATTTTACTTGTGGAGGTTGCGTTAAGTTGGACAAATGAGCACTACAGCAGGGTAAAGTGAGTTATGTCCAACGATGTGACATAACGCATTGTTCACTAACAATCTGTATTTGGCGATGTGAGGGTATAGTGCGTTAAGTCACAAGACTTATCGCACTTTACACTGCTGTAATTCTTCCTGTGGAATAATCCATATTTACATGTATATTTCTTAAAGCAAATTTTTGCAGAAAAATAGAATTAAAATAAATTATACAAGTTCACGTAGTTCATATATGAAAACAATTTTGTTATTTCAGTATTTTCGTTAAGTTGGTAACAGCTGTCTGATGGTTACCAGAGTATTATTTCAAGAATACTGGGAAATGAACGATTTCAACAGAAGAGTTAGTTATGTTGGAGGTTTATTAGAATTTGAAGAAAAGAAAAGGTCAAGAGTTAGAAGTCAAAATAACAGTAATAGGTTCAGGCAGATTAAAGTGAAATACCGTGTAGAATTTGTAGAGAGACGACGAAGAATTTGTAAAACTTGTTTCATGAAAGTATTTGGTGAAAATACAAGATTTTTGGAAACTGTCATCCAAAAGAAAAGATCGTCAGATACGGGAATAGTACAGCCAGATTGTAGGGGTACCCATTCAAAAACACCTATATTACAAAGATGTTATAACTAATGCCAGAGAATTTTATTCCAAGCTTCCGTTTTATGAAAGTCACTACGCAAGGAGGGATTGTGGGAAAAAATTTCTATCACCTCATCTCACTATATCAGCTTTATATGAAGAATACTCAAAACAACACTGTAAAGACAACTACATCCTGAAGTTAAAGAGTTTGACTATGTACTCTGATTCCTGTCAGGGGCAAAACAAGAATACTCACATAGCAGTGATGTGCATGGTTCCCCTACAAGAGTCACCTCCTTTGGAGGTAATAGATCATAAATTTTTATTACCTGGACATACTCATATGGAATGTGATTCATCACATTCCTTCATAGAAAGGAACAGAAAACATTATAATGGTACAATCGAACATCTGCATGACTGGGCTCAGTTAATTCGAATGACTGGTACAAAAAAAAACTTTCATTGTAACAGAAATGAATCGAAATCTTTTTCTTGACTTTGCATCACTATTAAAAAACCAGCTACAAGTATGCAGGGTGGATGAAGATGGTAACCTGTTTAATTGGAGAGATGTAAAATGGTTACGCTACACTAAGTCTGATTCCAGAAAATTTTTTTATAAAACTTCCCTTGAACATGAGAAGCCATTTAAAGAAGTCAGCTTCAGGAGAAAAGGAAAATTCGGCAGACTCACTCCACAATCCCGATATGAAGGACCCATCCCAATTAGCAGAGAAAAAAGTCACAGATGTATTAGACCTCCTCTGATACCAAGAATGTACATCCAAACGATAGTGAGAGTGAAAGTGAATAAATAAACATTTCAGACTTATTATAAAGTAATAAAGGACACATTATTGTTTAACGTTATTAAGGAAGTGTATTTGTTTAATAGAAAGATCAATGTTTTTTTGTTTCAATATTACTGTATTGTATACATTGTTGTTTTTAAAAAATTTTAAATAATAAAAGTATACAATAATCAGAAAAAACATTCTATTTTGCACTTAAAATAACCTTGTGGATGTTAGTTCACTTGTGATGTGATTATCACTTCATGTGGGTAAAGTGTGTTTAGTCCACTTTTTTAAGACAAATTTTAATATTATAAATTTTTACTAACAAACAAATAGCTGAATGAGAAACTTAAGTTGATAGGTTTATAAAGATTATTTTGATCTATTCATAAAAAATTGCAAAGTTGTTTTACTTTAATATTTAGATTTAGGGGAAGCTTTTGAAATTTTAAAATAGATTTTCTCAAACTAACGTTTTGGACTTAACACACTTTCCCCTACAAACACTGAACTATTAATAAAAATAAAGAAATAAATAAATAAGTAGTGAACGGTTATCAATAATAATTGTTAAAGAATAACTACTAAATATTTAAATAATAAATAATTCAACATGGCAACACCAGGAAGTTTGGAGATGGAAGCACTTCAAACTATGATGCGTGCCTGGGTAGATGAATTAAGCACAAAACAGACAGAAAATTTAAATGCTAAACTTGAGAAACAAACAGAAAGTTTAAAAAATAAATTAGAAGAACAAACTGAAATTTTTAGACAAGACACTATAAAAATAACGGAGAGTTTAGAAGAGTTAAAAATCGATAATTTACAGTTGAAACATGACAACATAGAATTAAAGCAAAGTATAATCAACTGTAATATACAATTAACAGAATTGATACAAATTGAAACATAATTTTTAACAAGCCTTACATGAACAAGTAGTAAGGATTAAAAATAAGCAAAAAGAATTACGTCTTGAGTGGAGAAGAGATATGAAGGCGGTACAGAAACAAATAGATGTAAGTGTAAATGATAAATTAATTACTATTATGCGAGAACAGGATGAGAAGATTCAAACTGTTAATGATATGTTGCTAGCTGATACTAGTAAAATTAGAGATATCAAAGCGCGTACAGTAGTTATTGAGCACAATGTTGAAGAGACTGCAAAAGACCGTTCTGGGGAAGTATCACATATGAAGGAAGAAATCCAAGGTGAAATGAAGCAGCTTTGAGAAGAACTTCGCAGATGGCCCATGCAGACAATAATGTTCGCCGCACCAAACGAAGACAGAAGTAAAATAACCTTTGCTAGAAATAAAGGGGAAAACAGAATGGAATTTTTGGCAAACATTGAGAAGGAGATGGAGAAGATAGGCAGTGTTAGTGACGATGATGAGAAGATTGACTTCGTCACTCGGCAGTTTAGAGACTCTACAAAACAATGGTATGCTATTATATGAGACAACATAAATACGTATCAACAGTTTCGTGATCCATTTGAAAACTGATATTGGAATATACATGTCCAAAGGCAAGTGCGAGATCAAATCGAATATGGTAGGTACAGTATGTATATTCGTCAGAGTATGGAACAATATACCATATCAAAAATTGAAAGAGTTAAACATCTTAAGCCTAAGTTCTCTGAATATAAAATAATCTCCAAGTTGTCTTACCATTTTAATAGTGATATTCAACTAGCTGTGTATAACCAAGGTATTAAAACAATTGAAGAATTTTTAGTGTTAATTACACAAGCGGAAAATGTCGCACAATAAGGATATGAAAAACAATGCACAATCACCACAATGCACAGCAGCAATGGTGTCGGCTTGGCGCAAAGTTGCTGGTCGGCCGCTGCGCTCATCATCAAGAACATTTTCTCTGCCTTCAATAAACATTGTTCGCCAACGACGAACCATCTTTACAGACATGACATCTTCACCACAAACACTGCATAACTGACGATGAATTTCCACGGCCAATTCATTTTTTGCAGTCAAAAAACAAATAACACCAGGTATTTCACAAATGGCGGCAAAACAAAGTGCAGTCTCCATGGCGCTCGGCTCACTACTGACGCTTGAGCAGTTC
The DNA here is from genome assembly GCA_034769895.1 of Magicicada septendecula. Lineage (NCBI taxonomy): Eukaryota > Metazoa > Arthropoda > Insecta > Hemiptera > Cicadidae > Magicicada > Magicicada septendecula. The sequence goes on from CM068372.1 coordinate 250,442,289, forward strand.
ATGGCCACCAGTCCAGCTGCGAGCACTGCCACTACACCGAAACTAAACTTCCCTGTGCGTGGGAACTGCCTGAGTCGCTCATACTTGGATATAAAAATTAGGGAAACATTTTTTGGATACCCCTCGTAATTTACATAATCTTCACTTAGTTTTAAAATATATTTCCTCTTAGAAATATGTAAACAGAAGGTTATGATCATTTTCACACCTTTTCCATTGTGAGTACACCTAAATTGTTAGTTTTGTTGGTTCAAAAATATTACGTATCCCTTCTTACATATTACCCAAAGTCAATACGAAACTATAAAGTTGACTTAATAAAGTAACACAGTGTATTACTACAAGTCAACGAGTGAGCTGAGGAAATTATTTGTAAAAATCAGGAACATTTTATGTAGCAGCTGTGTGTTGATGTAGGCGCAAACAGTGTGTTTGCTTCGACAGTGATGTCACGCACAAAGCGCTAGTTTTCAACTTGCAAATGAGCTTTTATATTAGATCATTTTCAATTATCAGAAACTCCCAATTACCCTGTTATTTTTTTGTTCAGAAAAGTAACAAATGAATAGTAAGCATATAATAGAGGCTGCAAATTCAAAACAATCTAATTTGTGTTAAAATATTCTTTAGTATTGCCCCAACTGGATTTTTATAATTTTGTTGATTCCATTCTAGGGTGCTGTGCTAAAACCTTTGCATTCCAAAATATTGAAATTTCTACACCACTACATTCTGATTTTAGTTAATATTCCTTTTGGTATGCCACATGTCCAATAATCCCTTTGAATTTTTGGAATTTTATCAGAATTCCCCCCCCAGTTTTTGGCCCTCAGCATTCCAAAATTTTGAGATTTTTAAAACTGAAGATAAATTCATAATGTTTATAGTTCTCTTTAATTTGATATTTCATATGAACTTTTGTATTTTTTTTTCAAATTTTTGACCCTCACACATTTTCGCCATCTGCCACCTACACTTTGTGAGATCAGTGTCAAAAATAGTAGGGTTCTTTAGGGTAGAGGTACAGACACACAGCCCAAGGATTATGAAAATCAGTTGATGTGTTGAAAAGTAATTGTGAGACATACCCTATCAGACAGAAAGACAAATGCCAAAAAACAGGACGAGTAAAAACAAAACTTGAATCGTTCATTCAATTATTAATGTAATATTAAAATGTATTCAAATTAAGTGTTGATAACAATCATCAAGCTACCCATTGCTCACAAGGAACAATGATGTAGAAGACACCATCCAAGTGTTTCGTTGGTATAGGAAATTCAATGTTATTGTATAAACTAATAACTGAAATTGAATCATCAACCCCAATCAACTAGCACTCAACTTGTTGGGTGACACCACCAATGCAAGACATCTCAGATGTCTCCATGTTTTAAAACTAAATCTAATTTTCAACTACAAATGATCAACTTCAAAAATATTTTGTTAATTAAGTGACAGCCTTCAATGGAATACTGCTCTATCATGTATCTCACGTGTTCACCTACTTAGAGATGGAAGATAGATTATATATTGTGACGGCAGCGGTATGCAAACATCTGCTCTCCGTTACCAGCAGCCGAGACGTGACGAACTACGTGCTCGGAGCGATCCAATCCGGCATCAGCAGCCGCCGAGACGTGACCAACTGCATGTTCGGAGCTAGCGAATCAGCGATCCCGGTTAGTTAATAAAACCCGGGCCGGCAGACAATTTTACACACACTTCATCGCCACGCCATTGTACGCACTACATCTCCTCTCCTCTCTCGGACGACATCGGCGCGGAGTCAGCCGGAACGGGCGAAGAATAGAACTGGCATTCTTGCGTCTTCGCCCTCCAGTTCCGCGCCAGCGATGGATTTCACTGGGCCGGCAACCGACTCTACAACCGGTGCCGTGAGAAGAGGAGGACTGCAGTACGCCACGAACACCGGGCACAGCCGCCGAACATCTCAGCGCGAACTACCAACATCACTGTTCTCACCACTCGGTCCTTTTTAGGGCTACCAAAATAACTAGAGTGTATGATTGGCGCCATTTGTCATGCGGCAAGCCTTTTGTCCGGTGACAATATTTTAAAAAAAGTCACCTCATGTGTATTCTCCTCTTTTTCTGCTTCTTCTAAAACAATTTCATCCTTTATAACCGTAGTAATGTCTTGCAAATAATACTGTAACAAGATAAATATTACTTACTGACAATTAGTTGCATCAGTCTTTCTTTTGATTTAAGTAACACTAAGCATAACATTTATATGTACATATGAGCTATACCTGTGCTTCTGTTAACAATAAAATATGTACCCTCAAAGAAATTATTAATTTTCCCAATGGAATACTGCCTTTAGAGCTGTTTTAAAAAACTACATACATTTACTACAACTGTTTAAATTGGTTATATATATATATATATATATATATATATATATATATATTGCAATGTTACAACAATTATACAAATATATTATCTTATTCTCAACGCAACTATATGTACTACACCGGCCAGTTCGCAGAATTTTCTTTCTACTTGCGTCAAGTGTAAGTGGTTGCACAATAATTAAATAATTTTTAAAGAGGAGTGTGGTGTTGTTGACATGAAATAATCAATTAAACCCATTTCAAAATAATCATTCTAAGATAAAATTTCAAACATTATACAAATAAATATTCACCTTTATAAGCTTTACAAATCTGTAACCTGCTATGCTATTCATAACATACAACAAAAATAAACACCCATATAATCTTATTAACTAATCAAACATGTTGTTAAACAAGTTATTTAAATTCTTTTTATTTGTGTGTCTGAAATTAACTCAAATTTTAATTAATGATAGCAAATCATTTACCAACAAAATAATATTAAGATTCACGAATTAATTTATTCTTGCTATAAACAAGTAAAAATGGTATTACATTTACTTCCAATCTATTATTTATTTATACTGACACACCCACAAAACACACCAAAAGATTAGTATTTCTTTTCTACAAGTTGTTAAATTACACTCTCTTATCTAACTAATTTAAAACTCTAATTATTATCTGTTCATATTTAAGTTCTTTTCGAGAGCTCTCTTCACAATAAAATATAATTGTTTTTTATCACCTGCATTTATCTGCTGTTACCGTTGTGTGTGTGTGTGTGTGTGTGTGTGTGTGTGTGTGTGTGTGTGTGTGTGTGTGTGTGTGTGTGTGTGTGTGTGTGTCCAGAATCCTGAGAGTATGCTGATGATGATGATGATTCTGCTCCTGGGGTCGTTGTCTCTATGGGTTGTTGCTGTGGGTGATGCTCCAGAGATCCTCCTTACATCTTGGTGTGAGTGCGGTACAGTGTGTGTCCTGGTCGATCTGCAATCATGCAGCGTAACGTCATCTGTATATTTCTTGAGTCTGAGTGTGTAATCGCCCAAAATTGCCAGTGGTATTTATACTGGTGGTGATTTGACAGGAACAGGCCTGTTTTCGACAAGCTAGAGATTGTCAGTTCGTGCCTAAGCGTCCTTTTTATTACACTCACTTTTTGGTTAATTATCGCGAACTCATGACCATATTCGTCACATGAGCGATCTCATTGTTTGCATAATTTTCCTCTGGTCACTCACATATACCACACATATTAATTACTCTTCAATTACACTACTAATTAATATTAATTAAATAACATCTTTAATATTGCACCTCTGGAAATAAATTTTATATTAACATACTCGTTACAAATCCCTTTACGTAATGGTGTCTTTATAATTGGCGTAAGTCTTTGCTTACAGGTTTAACACAAGTAATTACTTTATTATAATCCTGTTAAGACCTGAATAATTGGAACAAACATTTCGTAGCGTCACACCAATATTCTTGTCGCAGCTGGCTCACACTGACGATTTCATTAACTAAAAATAAAATAAATAATAAAATTGGAAATGTAAAAGCTGAGAAATTTTAATTTTAATAAATCGCACATTTAAACTAATTTTATATCACTACCATAAATCATAATAATATTTAATAAAGAGATTAAATGGCAAAAATTATTCGAGCGTAAAGATAGGGAAACCCTTTATTAATTTTACCCTGCATAGACATGCACTAACCGGAATTAACCTGAATACCGACCCATAAACAAACTAATAATCCTTGTAAATTGATATTAAATAAATAAATAAACAAGAACACAGTAGTGTACTATAATAAATTCTGTAATAAAGAATATATTCGGATAATTAAAAGGTCAAACTTTAATCCCTTAAATAGAGAAGAAAGGTGGAACTATTTTGTTGCGATGCGTAAACTCCGCGCAGTTAACTATCCCGTCCTAACATAGTAATTCAATCGAGATGGAGCTTAGTTGAAAGTATATTGATGCCTGTGTGAGATTTCTCTTTCTCTGAGATTTAATTCTCGCACTACCAATGTAAATTTTAAATGCGAACTAAAATCGTTTATTTGTGTAAACAAGAAAGAGTAGTATAGAATTTAATACTAATAGTAGAATAAGTATTTATAGTGACTCACCTTAAAAAAAAAATGGCTTTAGTTAACCCCCTCTATTGTTAGATAAAGTGTTCGACCTCTTACCCCGAAACAAAACAAGTGTACTAATTTTATTTTATGGAATGATGCTTCCCTAAGTAAATAAACGAGTCCTAAACAAAAAAAAGTTTCTTAAATCTGACCAAAGTTAAAAAAAAAAAATAAATAAATAGTAAGTCATTTAAAATAAAAAGTTTAATAGTATTTTAAATTAAACTAACGTGTAATAAAAATGTAGCAGTAAAATAAGTAAAAAGAAAATAATAATAAAAATATATCTGAATAGTGTAAACACCCGGTCGTGGCCTGTTCAAAAAATAATTCTCCAGCTTGCCAGTATAAGACAAACTCGTTCGTGCAGGAAATAATCGTGTTTAGTATTGTAGTAAGCCACCCCTATTGTTATGAACTGCTGCCTAGGTAAACAATAGCCACCACCCCGTGTATAATGCAATGCTTCTTGTGTAAAGTGTTTGTCCCCTCTTGCATAGTTTGTAACAGCTGATCGTTTAATAGAAAATAAAGATTCCTATTCGTGAAATTCCGCTTGTCTCACTAGTATAAGATATTAGAATTAAGAAAGAATCTAAGGTTGAGTATGGGATCAACTTTAGATTACAATAGTATAATTAAGAGATATAGAGATAAGTACGTAACACAGTCACAACGGCGCTGAAAAGGGTTAAAGAGAGTGCAGAAAACTAACTATCGAGTTAGAGTATGCTAACAAAATCAGTCGGGCCACGATATTGTGAAGTTATGAAATTAGTAGTAAAAAATAAAATTAAGTTAGTCGTTACGAAATGAGAGAAAGGGAACTTCACGAAAGAAAAGCAAATGAGTAATAAAAAAAAAACAAAAATTTCACACAGTAATCCCCAGCATACTCCCAGTACATTGCTGACCAAATAACACATCTATTTCCCCACCCGGTGTCTTATTTAAGTGGCGAAGTATGTGACGATTTCATTAATTAAAAATAAAATAAATAATAAAATTGGAAATGTATAAAAGCCGAGAAATTTAAATTTTAATAAAACGCACATTTAAACTAATTTTATATCACTACCATAAATCACAATAATATTTAATAAAGAGATCAAATGGCAAACAGTAATTCGAGTGTAAAGATAGGGAAACCCTTTATTAATTTTACCCTGCACAGACATGCACTAACCAGAATTAACCTGAATACCGACCCATAAACACACTAATAATCGTTGTAAATTGATATTAAATAAATAAATAAACAAGAACACAGTAGTGTACTATAATAAATTCTGTAATAAAGAATATATTCGGATAATTAAAAGGTCAAACTCTAATCCCTTAAATAGAGAAGAAAGATGGAACTATTTTGTTGCGATTGTAACGGTACAGAATTGTAGGCTACCACAGTTTTAATTTTATTTTATATTAATTCAGTTCAATTTTCAAATTGTTAACTTTCACCTGTGAGCTACCCCAGTTTAATTTTATATTAATACAAATCACCCATTCAATCACTTTCAAAGTGCCAGACTTCACCTGTGAGGAGCCTCCAGTACAGCAATGCACATTGTTAGCCAAAACAATTGCCAGACGTATTGCGCAACCACCCAGTAAGCAGGCTTTTTGTGAAACACAGTCTGCAGATTGTCACCACAGAAGCAACAACAGACAGTAAAGAGCAGCATACAGTTGTTCAGTAAAATCAGTGGCCTCGGGTGTGTAAGATAGGCCGAAGTTAAGGCCGGCCTATCCAATCAAATAACTAATTAAAACATCTTTTAATAACTATTAAAAGTGCAAACAATGCAGCGGATTTAAGTGTGTGACTTAATATTAACATGGGGAAATCAGTGAATTCAAATCAGTGAAAATATAATACAACACAGTAAACTCAGTGCAACTAGGGGCGTGCGTGCACCAGAAACAAGAAAGTGGTCAACGAGACAGGGCAACAAACTATACGGACATACACGGTGAATGGGTAACTAACAACCCTAAATATACCTATTTAAATCAGTTCAAAACAAATGATGATAACTTATTTAATATAATATAAATAATCGAGATCTCTAAGGGAAAGGATTTTGTAAAAGTAAATAGCAAGGGGAAAAGGGAATTAAAATATACATACTGGTTCATAATAATTTGGCATAGTCTAGTTGATCATTCACTGTTTATTAGTTGTTAATTCGCAAATACAAAATTTCAGTAAAATTCAGACTTTATTTCATATAAACCATGTGTAGAGAGTAAGTTATTACGCCTGTTTAACATTTCCTATTCTGTGCTGAAAACCTCGTCTAACGTTCTTTGGGATTTTTCTGATATTTAAGGGTAGTCAGATAGCGGGATTTTAATAAGGGCAAGAGTGTAATGGTTTCGATATTAAACCTCAAAATATCGTGGCGACCTGGGTAATTTAATAAGGTAAGTTTTACGGGGACTATGAAGGTAAGTAAAATTCTGGCAGCGGTGAGTATTATTTTATGAAGAGTGTATTAATTATAAAAAGGTAGAAGGCGAGTACCTTTACACGATGCGTAAACTCCGCGCAGTTAACTATCCCGTCCTAAAATAGTAATTCAATCGAGATGGAGCGCTCTCATAGTAAACACACGCTTGAACCATGTCCCAAAGTACGACAATACTTTTTTCATTTGGAGCACAGCTATAACAATGTGCAGCGGAAAGTAGTGGCAAATTAGTGTGCTAATAAGTTTAAATGTAATCTATAAATACAAAAGGAATAAATAACTGCGTGAGGGATGACATCTCATTTGTCTAATTTGTAATATCTCAATGTTAAAAAATAATAAGGTACGAGGTACCTAAAGTGAGAACTTTTATAAACAATAATGTGACGTGCATTTCTGCGACAAACAAGAACATTTACGGCACTTATACTACTAACGATGCTTAACTACGAGACTTCTGAGGACCTCAACCCTACTTCATTAAGAACTAATCACTTCAGGAACTTCCGCAGGAAAGTAAACTCCTCTAAAGATCAACCTTTGACGAACACCACAAGGACCAAGGACCCGGACATCGAGTAAACTTCTGGATATCACAGGTGACACGGAGACTTGTCCTCCGTGATTAATTAAAATTCTAAACAAATGAATTGTTAAAGACAGTTTAAATAAATATATAAAGACTTTAATGATAATCACTTTATAACATGTAGTATGTCTTACTATTCAAAAATATTTGTAGTAGCAAGTAGTGCTTATGTATATATAAGTATATATAAAGCTTCACTGATACAAAAATTTTAGATTAAGTCCATTCTTCAAATGGCCCCCAAATAGTATGATAGAATATGAATAAGTGAGCTTAACTCACAAACGAGTTTATGGTCCCGGATCCGTGGATAATGCTAGCACATATAAATCCTTATGTTTTGGCCCCCCTTTTTTTTCACAAAGTATTTTATAAATTGTAAACTTTTATTAAGAAAACCTTATGTGGGAATATTTATGTAGAGCTGTTGTAGTAATTGTTTAATAAAGAGATGTCATGACTTTACACAAAAATACTGAGCGAATAAATCATCAGACCCCCATGTAAAAGTTCCTTTAGTTATAACTACAGCTGATTTCATTAACAATTAAAAGTTAATTACGAGTATGGCAGCCCGTGCAATTGATCTGAGGTAAGTCTGCACAGGTTCCCGATGTTATAACGTAGGTGAGACGTTATAAAATGCGCCACTCTGCTTTCTTATAAGATAATTGTGTACGTCGTGGCACATATAAAATGCGCCACTCTGCTTTCTTAAAAAAATAATTGTGTAATATAGTGACACATATACCATGTGCCACTCTGTTGATCTATTCACTCAAGTACTTTAAAATATTTCTCAAATTTTAAATAAAATACATAATTATTATTATTATTAGAATAGTGTAGTACATAGGTATCTTTAATTGTGCATTAGATATAGGAGTTTACACATGTTAACAGAACGACACATGTATATGAAACAAAAGCATGTACGTACTTGTCAAAAATGTCATTCATCAACGTGTCGGTTTGTCAACAAAATCAGACCGGTTAATTTCTTGTTCACGCCTGTTTAAAACTGTCCTAGTCACCCTCTGCAAAGTTGAGTTAGACAATACCCAACCCTATTCAATTGTTCTATTGTTATAACAAGCGTGTATCATCCTGTGCCTAGTAACCAAGTATTTCCCCCTTAGTTGAAAGTATATTGATGCCTGTGTGAGATTTCTCTTTCTCTGAGATTTAATTCTTGCACTACCAATGTAAATTTTAAATGCGAACTAAAATCGTTTATTTGTGTAAACAAGAAATAGTATAGAATTTGATACTAATAGCAGAATAAGTATTTATAGTGACTCACCTTAAAAAAAAAAATGGCTTTAGTTAACCCCCTCTATTGTTAGTGGGAGTATAAGATAAGACAAACTCGTTCATGCAGGAAATAATCGTGTTTAGTATTGTAGTAAGCCACCCCTATTGTTATGAACTGCTGCCTAGGTAAACAATATCCACCACCCCGTGTATAATACAAAGCTTCTTGTGTAAAGTGTTTGTCCCCTCTTGCATAGTTTGTAACAGCTGATCGTTTAATAGAAAATAAAGATTCCTATTCGTGAAATTCCGCTTGTCTCACTAGTATAAGATATTAGAATTAAGAAAGAATCTAAGGTTGAGTATGGGATCAACTTTAGATTACAATAGTATAATTAAGAGATATAGAGATAAGTACGTAACACAGTCACAACGGCGCTGAAAAGGGTTAAAGAAAGTGCAGAAAACTAACTATTGAGTTAGAGTATGCTAACAAAATCAGTCGGGCCACGATATTGTGAAGTTACGAAAAATTAGTAGTAAGAAATAAAATTAAATTAGCCGTTAAGAAACGAGAGAAAGGGAACTTCACGAAAGAAAAGAAAATGAGTAATAAAAAAAAATAAAAATTTCACACAGTAATGCCCAGCATACTCCCAGTACATTGCTGACCAAATAACACATCTATTTCCCCACCTGGTGTATTATTTTAGCGGCGGAGTATGTGACGATTTCATTAATTAAAAATAAAATAAATAATAAAATTGGAAATGTATAAAAGCCGAGAAATTTAAATTTTAATAAAATGCACATTTAAACTAATTTTATATCACTACCATAAATCATAATAATATTTAATAAAGAGATTAAATGGCAAAAAGTAATTCGAGTGTAAAGATAGGGAAACCCTTTATTAATTTTACCCTGCATAGACATGCATTAACCGGAATTAACCTGAATACCGACCCATAAACACACTAATAATCCTTGTAAATTGATATTAAATAAATAAATAAACAAGAACACAGTAGTGTACTATAATAAATTCTGTAATAAAGAATATATTTGGATAATTAAAAGGTCAAACTCTAATCCCTTAAATAGAGAAGAAAGGTGGAACTATTTTGTTGCGATGCGTAAACTCCGCGCAGTTGACTATCCCGTCCTAACATAGTAATTCAATCGAGATGGAGCGCTCTCATAGTAAACACACGCTTGAACCATGTCCCAAAGTACGACAATACTTTTTTCATTTGGAGCACAGCTATAACAATGTGCAGCGGAAAGTAGTGGCAAATTAGTGTGCTAATAAGTTTAAATGTAATCTATAAAACCAAAAGGAATAAATAACTGTGTGAGGGATGACATCTCATTTGTCTAATTTGTAATATCTCAATGTTAAAAAATAATAAGGTACGAGGTACCTAAAGTGAGAACTTTTATAAACAATAATGTGACGTGCATTTCTGCGACAAACAAGAACATTTACGGCACTTATATTACTAACGATGCTTAACTACGAGACTTCTGAGGACCTCAACCCTACTTCATTAAGAACTAATCACTTCAGGAACTTCCGCAGGAAAGTAAACTCCTCTAAAGATCAACCTTTGACGAACACCACAAGGACCAAGGATCCGGACATCGAGTAAACTTCTGGATATCACAGGTGACACGGAGACTTGTCGTCCATGATTAATTAAAATTCTAACAAATGAATTGTTAAAGACAGTTTAAATAAATATATAAAGACTTTAATGATAATCACTTTATAACATGTAGTATGTCTTACTATTCAAAAATATTTGTAGTAGCAAGTAGTGCTTATGTATATATATAAAGCTTCACTGATACAAAAATTTTAGATTAAGTTCATTCTTCAAATGGCCCCCAAATAGTTTGATAGAATATGAATAAGTGAGCTTAACTCACAAACGAGTTTATGGTCCCGGATCCGTGGATAATGCTAGCACATATTGTTACAACACAAATAAGCCACCCCAGTACCAGGGATAAAAACGATAATTCTTAATGTAAATATACTTCATATAAAATAAAATGTTTAAAAATAAATAAAATAAAAATATTATGACACGACGAACGACGGTATTACCCAACCCAAGTGATTGACCCAACAACAGAAAACAAAAGAAGGGAAACACGAAACATACACAAGAAAAAAGGTGATTGACCAAACAAATAGGAACTAACAAAGGAAGGTAAGAAACCAGAAGCAAAGAAGACAATTAAAGGAAGTGAATGAATTCCTACGACTAAATAGAAATTAAACCAGATGAGAAGAGGAGAACCGAATCAAAATGAAGACAATTAAAGTTAAAGAAGATGAAGAAGAAGAAGAAGAGGAAGAATGAAGAGGACATGTTGAAACCAAGGAGGAACTAACACCACATATAAAAGGGAGAAATGGTATACTCAAGGATAGAATACTGTAAATAAACCCCAAATAATTATCCACTAATGAAACAAATAGTGTTGTTGTAAATGAAATAACTTATATACTTGTTTTAAAACAAAAGACAATTAAAAAGTAAAGTAGTGTAGAAAAGTACACTAACACAATTATTAAAGTTAGATTTAATGAAAGGTAAATAACCAAATGTCATTAATAATAAGAATTATGTTATAAAGAAATAGTGAGAAATAATAGGAGAAATAAATATAGGGATTACCCACTAAGTAACACTTAATATAAACAGTGAACCAAAATAAAGTGCAATAGTGAAAGTGTAAATACCCCAAAAAATAGTGAGTGTGTATCAGTGATAAACCTCTGTTAATTAAAGGTGAAGGTGATACGTGGAAATAGATATTTTCAGTAATAAAAATGTAATAATAAATAAGAAAACACTTAATAAATCAGTGATAAACCTCTGTTAATTAAAGGTGAAGGTGATACGTGGAAATAGATATTTTCAGTAACAAAAATGTAATAATAAATAAGAAAACACTTAATAAATCATTGATAAACCTGTCAATGATATGAGTGAGCTTGTGAACATTCATATAATTAAGAATAATTAAAAAATAGTATTTCAAATAGAGATAAGTAAAACATGTGATATTATTCAGGGAGAAAGCCCAGGTAAAAACAGTTTGTATTAACATGGAATGGAGGAAGATAGTAGTATTGAAATAAGGTTTTGCTTTAAAATTAAGTATACAATGAATAAAACACCCCATATTAGAAGGGAAATAAATTTAATGAGTTTGATGGAAGTGATGATGTTTATCACTCAAAGTAATAGCAAAAGAATGAAATTAATGTTAAAACCAACAGTAACTAATAACTTATAAAGAATTGTTTGTTTCAATGTTATGAATAGGATATGGCTAAAGGGAACTTGCAGTCCATAAGCCTAATTGTTATCTTTTAAAATATGTATAGTGAAAACTGTATTGAATAGTAATTAAAACACAAACAGAATCAAAACACAACACAAACAAATATAATAAACAAGTGAAGCCCATCAGGCTGAATTAAAATGTAATTTAAAAGAAATAAATAAAATACCATCATGGCTACTTTTGGCTATGAAAACGTCTAACTGTCAGACACACACAAATGTCAATTGTAACAAATTCACAAGGAAATTTACTAATCTACGACCAGTAAATGGCCAGTAATTATATATAAATCATTTTAAAAGAGAAATGTTATTATAAAAGTTTAATTTAAAAGAGATATGTAATTTATCAGATGTCAAAATAATTAGACTAAAGTTAATGTATTATAGAATATGACCTTATGAGGTATCATTTTAAACTTTGAAAGGAAATAACGACAATAGTGATATTATTTATTACCCCAAAAGGAAGATAGAGGAATAAAATCATTAAGAAAATACATAATAAATTTGAATAAAAATTCAAATCCCATAACAACGCTTTTGAAAGAGGTCTTAACAAATCAAAGGATTTCTGTTACCATAGAAACGTGAATACTAATTTTCCGTTAAATTTATTAGACTTGGAAAAATGACGCGTGGGTAAGCGGCACGCAAGATAGTGATGACTGAAATTTTACATTAAATAGTTAAAAAGACATTCAGAAATCGACAAACAAGAACCAAAGACGAATAGATGCAGAACTACCAAGATTAAACGATGTCCTGGAACCAAATCACCAGAAATTAAATAGCGGAAAGTCCCAAGACGAGATAGAAGATGCCCTAAGCCTAAACCCCGCCCAAAATTGCAGAATTTCCACTACCCCAGATGACAACATATCAACACTGTCTGAACTGATAAGTATCCAATAAATTCCTTTCTCCCAGAAACCAAATCACTTTAAATATTTCTCAAACAATCAAAATTTCTCACTATTAAACAAAATTAATTTTCTTTCAAAGGTTTAATGCATAATCAACTTACGTAAAAACATTTGTTAATTAAAATATAACCTCGCATTAGTGTGCGAACTTTGTAACAAATAATACGACACTACCGAACAATTTGTAAAAATACTTTATACTCTTTAAGTACGTATAAGGTATGGTAGTGTACTTTTTTAATGTAACCAACTTTTATGTCTTATTTTATAATCCAAAGGACCCCAGATTTTGAACAGATTAATATATTGTATGTAAACAGAAAGCCATCACGGCATCAAAATAATTTGTTTTAAAACCGATTTCGCCAACCTTGAAATATTGGCGTCTCATGTTCTAAGCCGGAGCAATTTGTTATTAAACCATTTATAATCCTTTTGTCATATTAATTAATGACTGAATTTGCATTAAAATTACAGTACACAGTAACACCATCGTTTTATTTCATAGGACGTTGTAGAATATATGTGTTAGCAATTTTTATTCAGTAACCAACTAGCGCTCGTCACGAGTGGACAATACGGCAACCTGTACAGCGGCAGGAACCATTTGAACGCTCCAGCTGTCAACGCTAACAACACTTATTAACTTGTAATTTTACAAATTTAATTGTTTTAATATAAACAATTTGGCGCCACCCGGGATTCGCAACCCCTATGAATGAACAGGTAGGTTGTACTGGTAATTTGGACCACGCTACAGACTTCAGTAGTGACAACTATTATTGTAACGACCGGTGTGAGGCGAACACACCACATTAACACTTATACACATAATAAACAAGTGTAAACATTTTATACAAAGGTACGACCGAGTCTTCGAGATCGCTACAGATTGACGACTACAACGTGAAGATTTAAATAAGAAGGACATCACACATTTTCTCGTTACAATATAAATCCTTATGTTTTGGCCCCCCTTTTTTTTCACAAAGTATTTTATAAATTGTATACATTTATTAAGAAAACCTTATGTGGGAATATTTATGTAGAGCTGTTGTAGTAATTGTTTAATAAAGAGATGTCATGACTTTACACAAAAATACTGAGCGAATAAATCATCAGACCCCCATGTAAAAGTTTCTTTAGTTATAACAACAGCTGGTTTCATTAATAATTAAAAGTTAATAACGAGTATGGCAGCCCGTGCAATTGATCTGAGGTAAGTATGCACAGGTTCCCGATGTTATAACGTAGGTGAGACGTTATAAAATGCGCCACTCTGCTTTCTTATAAGATAATTGTGTACATCGTGGCACATATAAAATGCGCCACTCTGCTTTCTTAAAAAAGTAATTGTGTAATATAGTGACACATATACCATGTGCCACTCTGTTGATCTATTCACTCAAGTACTTTAAAATACTTCTCAAATTTTAAATAAAATAAATAATAATTATTATTAATAGAATAGAGTAGTATATAGGTATCTTTAATTGTGCATTAGATATAGGAGTTTACACATGTTAACAGAACGACACATGTATACGAAACAAAATCATGTACGTACTTGTCAAAAATGTCATTCATCAACGTGTCGGTTTGTCAACAAAATCAGACCGGTTAATTTCTTGTTCGCGCCTGTTTAAAACTGTCCTAGTCACCCTCCGCAAAGTTGAGTTAGACAATACCCAACCCTCTTCAATTGTTCTATTGTTATAACAAGTGTGTATCATCCTGTGCCTAGTAACCAAGTATTTCCCCCTTAGTTGAAAGTATATTGATGCCTGTGTGAGATTTCTCTTTCTCTGAGAGTTAATTCTCGCACTACCAATGTAAATTTTAAATGCGAACTAAAATCGTTTATTTGTGTAAACAAGAAAGAGTAGTATAGAATTTAATACTAATAGTAGAATAAGTATTTATAGTGACTCACCTTCAAAAAAAAAATGGCTTTAGTTAACCCCCTCTATTGTTAGATAAAGTGTTCGACCCCTTACCCCGAAACAAAACAAGTGTACTAATTTTATTTTTGGAATGATGCTTCCCTAAGTAAATAAACGAGTCCTAAACAAAAAAAGTTTCTTAAATCTGACCAAAGTTAAAAAAAAATAAATAAATAAATAATAAGTCATTTAAAATAAAAAGTTTAATAGTATCTTAAATTAAACTAACGTGAAATAAAAGTGTAGTAGTAAAATAAGTAAAAAGAAAATAATAATAAAAATATATCTGAATAGTGTAAACACCCGGTCGTGGCCTGTACGAAAAATAATTCTTCAGTTTGCCAGTATAAGACAAACTCGTTCGTGCAGGAAATAATCGTGTTTAGTATTGTAGTAAGCCACCCCTATTGTTATGAACTGCTGCCTAGGTAAACAATAGCCACCACCCCGTGTATAATACAATGCTTCTTGTGTAAAGTGTTTGTCCCCTCTTGCATAGTTTGTAACAGCTGATCGTTTAATAGAAAATAAAGATTCCTATTCGTGAAATTCCGCTTGTCTCACTAGTATAAGATATTAGAATTAAGAAAGAATCTAAGGTTGAGTATGGGATCAACTTTAGATTACAATAGTATAATTAAGAGATATAGAGATAAGTACGTAACACAGTCACAACGGCGCTGAAAAGGGTTAAAGAAAGTGCAGAAAACTAACTATTGAGTTAGAGTATGCTAACAAAATCAGTCGGGCCACGATATTGTGAAGTTACGAAATTAGTAGTAAGAAATAAAATTAAATTAGCCGTTAAGAAACGAGAGAAAGGGAACTTCACGAAAGAAAAGAAAATGAGTAATAAAAAAAAAATATTTTCACACAGTAATCCCCAGCATACTCCCAGTACATTGCTGACCAAATAACACATCTATTTCCCCACCCGGTGTCTTATTTAAGTGGCGGAGTATGTGACGATTTCATTAATTAAAAATAAAATAAATAATAAAATTGGAAATGTATAAAAGCCGAGAAATTTAAATTTTAATAAAACGCACATTTAAACTAATTTTATATCACTACCATAAATCTTAATAATATTTCATAAAGGGATTAAATGGCAAAAAGTAATACGAGTGTAAAGATAGGGAAACCCTTTATTAATTTTACCCTGCATAGACATGCACTAACCGGAATTAACCTGAATACCGACCCATAAACAAACTAATAATCCTTGCAAATTGATATTAAATAAATAAATAAACAAGAACACAGTAGTGCACTATAATAAATTCTGTAATAAAGAATATATTCGGATAATTAAAAGGTCAAACTTTAATCCCTTAAATACAGAATAAAGGTGGAACTATTTTGTTGTGACGCGTAAACTCCACGCAGTTAACTAACCCGTCCTAACATAGTAATTCAATCGAGATGGAGCGCTCACATAGTAAACACACGCTTGAACCATGTCCCAAAGTACGACAATACATTTTTTCATTTGGAGCACAGCTATAACAATGTGCAGCAGAAAGTAGTGGCAAATTAGTGTGCTAATAAGTTTAAATGTAATCTATAAAACCAAAAGGAATAAATAACTGTGTGAGGGATGACATCTCATTTGTCTAATTTGTAATATTTCAATGTTAAAAAATAATAAGGTACGAGGTATCTAAAGTGAGAACTTTTATAAACAATAATGTGACGTGCATTTCTCCGACAAACAAGAACATTTACGGCACTTATACTACTAACGATGCTTAACTACGAGACTTCTGAGGACCTCAACCCTACTTCATTATGAACAAATCACTTCAGGAACTTCCGCAGGAAAGTAAACTCCTCTAAAGATCAACCTTTGACGAACACCACAAGGACCAAGGACCCGGACATCGAGTAAACCTCTGGATATCACAGGTGACATGGAGACTTATCCTCCGTGATTAATTAAAATTCTAACAAATGAATTGTTAAAGACAGTTTAAATAAATATATAAAGACTTTAATGATAATCACTTTATAACATGTAGTATGTCTTACTATTCAAAAATATTTGTAGTAGCAAGTAGTGCTTATGTATATATATATATATATAAAGCTTCACTGATACAAAAATTTTAGATTAAGTCCATTCTTCAAATGGCTCCCAAATAGTATGATAGAATATGAGTAAGTGAGCTTAACTCACAAACGAGTTTATGGTCCCGGATCCATGGATAATGCTAGCACATATAAATACTTATGTTTTGGCCCCCCCTTCTTTTTCACAAAGTATTTTATAAATTGTAAACTTTTATTAAGAAAACCTTATGTGGGAATATTTATGTAGAGCTGTTGTAGTAATTGTTTAATAAAGAGATGTCATGACTTTACACAAAAATACTGAGCGAATAAATCATCAGACCCCCATGTAAAAGTTCCTTTAGTTATAACTACAGCTGGTTTCATTAATAATTAAAAGTTAATTACGAGTATGGCAGCCCATGCAATTGATCTGAGGTAAGTGTGCACAGGTTCCCGATGTTATAACGTAGGTGAGACGTTATAAAATGCGCCACTCTGCTTTCTTATAAGATAATTGTGTACATCATGGCACATATAAAATGTGCCACTCTGCTTTCTTAAAAAAATAATTGTGTAATATAGTGACACATATACCATGTGCCACTCTGTTGATCTATTCACTCAAGTACTTTAAAATATTTCTCAAATTTTAAATAAAATAAATAATAATTATTATTATTAGAGTAGTGTAGTATATAGGTATCTTTAATTGTGCATTAGATATAGGAGTTTACACATGTTAACAGAACGACACATGTACGTTGTAACGTACCAAATTGGCAGTTACATAGAGTAACTATCTATTACGTCAAGTAAAGGAAGATCATGAAAATATTTCAAAGTGCATAAAATAAGGAACAGGAGAATATAGACAAAGTGTGTATATACGAACGTATATTATCGAAACAACCCAACAACGAAGAAGGAAAAATAATATGGATATAATCGAGTACAAAAGAGAGAGAAAATGACAGCGAGCCAATATAATATGTTAGAATCCAGGCCCAATAGGTCCAAAATAGTGAGGGGACATAATGAAGAGGAGCCGACTCAAGTACAACCACAATGAAGATAAAACAAACAAATTTGTTTATTAGTATAAAATACTATGGAACAATGAATACCACGAATAAAAATATTGAAGAATATGACAAGACTATGGGAACATTGATTATCACAAGTAATGTATGACCCAGGAGAACACTGATAGTGACCAACAATTAACAAGAAGAAGAAAGGAAGAAGAAGAGCAAAGGAAACATACAACGAAGAATGAAGATAATGTATGGACAGTACAAGAAATCAACATTCATAAGGTATACAAGGAACTATATTAATGACCGGAAGAAGTGTAATGATTATTCGAAGATCAACTACGAAGAAACCAGTGTTTAGCATAATTGAGTAATCACAAACAATAGCAGTGAAAGCTTAATATAAGTGCGACAACCTGTAATATGATAACCATTTTTACCCCAAATAAACACCACAGACAATACAAGTGAGAATGTTTATAACAGAGGAAAATGAGTGACGATTCTAAGTGAAAGAATCCAAGATTAACTAGTTAAAATGCACAGACAATTAGTGTGACCAGTTTAATCAAGATTGTGACACAACATAGATAATCATTAAGACCACCAAAAGAAATACGAGATAGAACAGTAAATTAATTGTTCATAGTGACTAATAGTAAAAGCTTTGTAAGCCTTAAAATGAAATGTGACTGAATGCCACAGCAAGACAGAACAAAATATAAACAAATTCCAGAACAAATAGTAGCAAATAAGCTAGTTTGTTAGGTATAAAACAATCAATGTACCAAAAACTAGGTACAACCCAACAAGAAATGTAATATTCTTAGACTAAGAATACTTGTGTTATTGTTTCAACAAATAGTGTAAACATGTGTATTACTTAATAATTAAACCATTGTAGTAGAATGCCATAATGAAATGGTAATATTGTAGAGTCAAATACTGCATAAGAATATGTTGAACATTGTTGTCAGACAACTGACACATAACCTCATGGAAAGTAAACCTATAACATAAAATCATGTATATTAGTTAAACCAAGCAACTAGCAACAATTGTTTCAAACAAAGACTAATTATGAATAGTAATGCAAATCAATAAATAACATATGTACTGAAATACACAGCAAATGAATCAGATTGAATATGATATCATAAAGCCAAAAGAACAGAAACCCAATGTGACAAGATAATTAATCAAAATGCACTATCAAAACTTATCAAAAGATTAAGAAAAATGTTACCAGTAGTTAGAGAAATGTCTGATACTGCTATGAGAACACCTCACAAATGTAATAGTAGTAGTTTAGTAATTGAAATATTAGAAACTAACTAACTACCATTGTAAAACCAGATGTAAACAAACACTATACTAAGAATTGGAGAGCTTTCAGATAACGAAAGGTTGATAAATACATTAAACCAACAAGGTACTACAATTGTACACTATTTTAATTAATAACATTATATACCTTGTGTGGTAAAATAATTAAAAAAGTGACAAATTAGAGAAATGAGAACAGAAGATATTTTTGATAATACTATAAGTATATAAAAAATAACATTTTTTCAAAATAAAATGCGAACAAATGTAAATAAATGTATATATTAGTGTTAGGATGTCAAACAAATGTAATTAGGTAAGGAATAATAGCGTTACATGTAATTATAAATAATCGAATATGGTTGCTAGGGACGCCATTACCAGATATTGTCTAAATTGTCATTACAACTATTTTAAGTACTAAAACGAAAGAGAAATGGACTCGAGACGTATAGTAGTAAGTATTATAGTGTAATTGTAACAAAATATGGTGAGATAAATTTATTTATATTAAGAATCACCATATGAGTTTGTGAAATGGCTAAGTGAGTTAATAATGAACGGATTCAATCCTTGTTTAGACTTAAAATAAAGCCACAAATGTCCGCGATTTAATGCCACTAACCATTCGACGATACGACAATTGGTAAAAAAGTTATGACAATTATAAACTTTTCAGTCATTTTGTGTATCGATGCATACGTCACTCGTAGCCTCGAACCCACGCTATAAATTGTAAAAAATTAAAAGTTTTGTTTAACCAAAGTGTTTTGGGGTTGAGAGTTTGACCTCTTGAACCAATCAAATGGCTTAAAATAACCAGACGAGAAAGAGACGCTTTGGTGAAGGAATCATTCGTTCTGTATCACTCAACACGCAAGGTTCACGCAAGAAGTCGTCAAAATTATTTCAAAATGTGCGCGTCACTAACATTAGTAAGCCTACATACACTAACCTATAAACAACAATATACTACCGAGTGTCCAGTGCATTAAGTGAACAGTGAAAATAACTCGACCAGTGTATAATAAAGGTCGTGTTTTGTGTTTTTAAATCAGGGAGTACTATATTTTATTATTTTAACGAAATGAATTAAAATAATAACCTTCGTTAGTAAACGAACGATATTGTTTTGGACTGCACTAGTCAAAAGTACTAAAGTGCTTAAATTATGATGAAAAATTATCAGAACCGAATAAATGAATCATAGCGCAATAATTAATTTAAAAGTAAATGTTTTACAATTTAATAATAATTGAGAAGATCGGAATTAATTTAAATACCGATCACCAATGTATAGTGTATAGTCGCTCATTTGACTAAACGTTTTGAATTAACGAATAATTGTTTTATTGCGCAAATATTCTAAATAACTGATAATTATACGTCAGATGACTTATAAATAAAATGTTTATGTTCATATTATTAAGAATTTAATAAGTAATATACTTATTCAAAATAATTACTTACGTTTGCTAGGTAACTAATTTAGAACTGACGATTATAATTTTGTCACCAAGTAATAATTCTGTTCTCAAATAATTTTAATTAAATGAAAGCTATAACAAGAGTTTTTTTTCTATAAATTTTTTCTCTTCCCAGTACATGATTTTAATAGTTAATGAATAAATAATAATAATATTTTTAACAGTGCAAGCACAGAGCACGTGTTTTGATCACAACTGCTATATGCGTTAGCCTAGCGTACAATAGTACGATATATATCGGTTATGGTACCTCATTTTCTAATTTTAAATCTTTGTTTGTTTTTGTAGTAATACATTATTAAATATTGTTAAATGAAATCACATCTTGTAATCTGGTATCATGTATCTTCCAAGAACTCACTAATTTGGTAATATAACTGAATAAAGTGGACATAACCTCGTTCACCAAAGACATTATACCATACATCAGTGTTACCAGCCTTGAGGTACACAGATCTCAGGAATTGTTTAAAGTAATTATTGTTTGTAAAGATATTATTGATTGTTTTTTAAAAGAGTTCATTGCATTTAATAATTGTTAATAAACCCCAATTTATTTACCAGTGGAACAGAGTTTTTGATTTTTTTATAATAAATAAAGTAGTTTAATTTTTCATGAACAGTTCTATCATAAGGTGGCGGTAGGATTTGAATGACCAATATCATTCAAATTACAGTTGAACTTTTAACTTATTTTATTGTGTATGTGCATTGTTTATGATATTCAAACAGAATATCCATATATGTATATCCAGTGTTTTTGCAGCAGAAGAAGTCACCAACGAGAATATTAAAGACACCCACATATGGTAAGTGGGGAGGTCGACAGTGAAGTGATAAATACTCTTTTAAAACGACAAACCTTAAAAGTGGACACCCACACTAATTTTATTAATAATCACATTCATAAACAATAACATTGCGTACTCGACTCGAGTATATCAGCTTCTAATCTATATCTACACACATCTAAATCTATTAATCTGTTTTGTAACAGATTGGCGCCCAACGTCTGAGCGCGAATTAGGACGAAACCACTTAACAGTTTAATTAATTAAACAAATAATTTCCCTACCTAATTCGTCAGCAAGACAGCAAGTGCATTACCAAGATAACAAGATGTACAGGAGGTCAACTTCGAAAAAACGAGCGGCAGAGGCTGAGAGGGAGGCCAGATTGGAAGAAAAAGAAGCGACATCAGCAGAGGATGTTGAAGAGATATTATTAGAAATTGAGGAGAGACAACCTGAACCGGCGGAGGAGGTTCAACAACCGGAAGATGAACTGGAAGTTATACTGCAGGAAACACAACCAGAGGTCAGCCAACCCGAGAAACCAACGCAGACAGAGAACACGATGATGGAAGAAATGTTCAAGCGAATGATGGAGAAATTGGATGAAAACAGCCGATCGCTGTCAAAGAAGATGGATGAAAATTATCAATCATCGAAGGAGGACAACCGGTCCACGAAGGAGGAATTAAGCAAGAAAATAGAAGAAGGTCAGAAGGAGAGCCAGAAGAACATAGAATCTCTGAAGGAGGACTTGAATAATAAAATAAATGAAACAATTAAGAAGACGGAAGAATCCATCAACCAGAAAACTGAAGAGTTATTGGAGAGAAAGATGGAAATAATGAAAGAAAATTTGTCTGCCGAGTTGGGAATAAAAATTGATGAGACCAACAAGAAGATTGATGAAATAAATGAGAAAATTAATGGAGATATCGAGTCAATGAAGAATGATAATGAGAAAATATGGCAACAAATGGCCGACAATAATTACAGAGCTGAAGAAATTGCCAAAAATACGGTAGAAACAATCGACAAAAAATTGGAAGAGAACCTAGAAGCGACGGAGGAGAGGATTGCGATACTAGCAACGGAAATCCATGAAGAGGTGTCCGACATACGGAGAGAAGGTGAAAAGAACAAACAAAAAATTATACAAACAGAAACAGATATCAACCACCGGATCGACAGTATTGAGGAAATCCACAACAACCAGGTAGGAGTCATGGAACGAAAGCAGACAGAAATGATGGCCGCACAAACCACACTGGGGGAGAGATGTGAAGAAATTTCAATCAAGGTGGATGCAGTCAAACATCAGGTAACCCATGACCGAGATCAACTGACTGAGAGACAACAAAGGGAATTCAGTGACATCAGAGATGAGATGAATGCCTGCGAGCATTCCCAAATGTTTTATCCGGATTGACACACCTGGATGGTAGGGAACAAATAGATTTCCGCGCCTACGTAAAAAATCCACTTGAATTTCTAGAGAGGGTGGAGGAGATACTTAGCAGAAACAGAGAAAATCGATGGTCCGTGATAAAGGGAATGTTGGATGAATCTTTTCGTAACACATTCAACAACTGGTGGACAGCGACCCGGCACGAAGTAGAAAATTATGCTGCATTTAAGGTAGCATTCAAGTTAAAATATTGGTCTGACTCTACACAAAACATTATCAGAGACGACATCACCAACGGCAAGTATGACCCGAATGGCAGACAATCGATGACCACCTACTTTTTAGGGAAGATCTGCTTGGCCAGAAATCTGGAACCGGCCATACCAGAGGAGTGTTTAGTTACGAAACTGGCTTACCATTTCAGCCAGGGAGTGTCACAGGGTAGACTTAATTCGCAAATAAAAACCATACAAGGCATGTGTACCCTGTTAGAAAGCCACGAGAGAGAACGGTACTATCAGAGGAACCGCCAGGGTCCCGGACAGACATATGATAGGGGCGGACCAGGAAACGTTAATCCCACCAATAATAGTGACAGGAATAATTATGGGAGAAATTTCAACAACCCTCCACGTTTTAATAATCACCAGGGACCAAGACAGAATGGAGGTGGTAACCACAATGACCATGTAGACCGAGGAAATACAAATAATCCTAGGCAAAATGGATATCAGAGGGACAATAATTATCAACGAGGTAATAATTATTACCGACCTTATAATAACCAACCTCCAAATAACCAGTATCGACAGAGTAATGGAAACAATAACAACAACCAGTTCCGAAGAGTGCATTACACTCATGCCAGCAGAGGGGGAGGCAGGAGAACATATTACCAGGGTCGAAGAAGTTTCCCTAATAACCATAACAATCAAAATCACAGTGACGGAGAGGATCAAGAATCCGGTTACCGATCGAATAGAAGTAATAGCAGCGAAGATAACCGACCAACCACTCGAACCACTGAAATATACCACAATGGGAATGGGCAAGGATCCCAGGAACCGATCGCATCAACCTCATCAGACAGGCACACAAACAATGGTGACCTGCCTTTAAATGGGAACCGGCAGTGAAAAGCACAATAACACCCTCACTGAACCGGACTATTGGGTCTAACATATTGGCGAATAAATTGGCATCGATCAAAATCCATCGAAATAACTACCTAAAAAAATTAGACAAGACCTCATGGAAGAAAAGGAAGATAGTATCAGCGACACCGCAAATAACGAGATAGCATATATATCAGTAAAGGTCAATGGAATAAGTACAACCGCTATGATAGACACCGGAGCGAATGTCTCTTTAATTGACAAATTGGAGTTAAATCGTATACAGTTGGAAAACAAAACAACCATACCAACACTACCCATAAATAATATCATCCTAATTGGAGCCACGGGTCGACAGAATAAAACCATTCGACACCAGGTATAGTTGGATGTATCTAGCAATGGAGAGACGATTCCAATCGTTTTCCTAGTAGCAAGTGGGCTACCATTTACCCTACTAATTGGATGGATACTACGAAAGTATGCAGCTATAATCGATATGGATAAAGCAAAAGTGTTATTAAAAACAAATGAAGTTGAATGGACTGCAGCTATCATTGAAAATAGGAAGGCACCCCAAGAACACGTAGTCTACTACATACGGGAAGGCCATGACCAGAGGAAGAAGATATCCATCAACAGAGAGGTTCGCAATAATCCAGAAGATATATTATGGATGGAGAAAATTGATGAAATTAGAAAATTCCAAACGGGTAACATCGACCATGTGTTGACTGACGAACAAAGAGAAAAGCTGATACTAATTTATAATCGTTACAGACATGTATTTTCTGACACACCAGGCAAAATTAAAAACTTTCAGTGTGAATTAAAATTCAAGGATCAAACTGAGTTTAAAAGAAAATCATATCCAATCGCGTTTTCACTGAAAGAACCCATTCGTCTAGAGATACAGAGATTAACTGAAAATGATATAATTGAAATTAGCAACACTACTCCCCGTACACTAATCCTATTGTAGCTGTACCAAAGAAAAATGGCACAGTGAGGATTTGTCTGGACGCAAGGGAGATAAATAAGGCCATAATTAATGACAGGACGTCGCCTGGAGAAATCGACGAAATATTAAAGAAATTTTATGGCACACGGTATATCAGTATATGGCACACTGTATGTGGATATTGGCAGGTGGAGTTACACCCCAATAGCAGAAAATTTACGGCCTTTATTTTTGAAGGGCGTAACTACCAATTTAAAAGGTTACCCTTCGCCGTGGCAGTTTTCGTTAAATGTATGGACGAGATCTTAGGACAAAGTACACTGCAATTTACTACAGTATATGTAGATGATTTGTTGATTACCTCAGATAATTGGGAGGAACACTGTAACCGGGTGGCACAAGTATTAAGTAAACTAGAAGAAAATAACATAACGCTCAAACTAGAAAAATCCAAACTAACAGCCAAGGAAGTGCAATTCTTGGGTTTTAACTTATCTGAGACTGCCATAACCCCAGCACAAGAAAAGATGGAGGCGATACAGCGTTTCCCAATACCAAAGAACAAGAAACAATTACAATCGTTTCTTGGTATCTGTAATTACTATAGGAAATTCCAACACAACTATTCGGAATTAACAGCTAAGTTTTCACAACAATTATCGTCAAAGGAGAAGTGGAGATGGGGACCTGAACAGGACACAACCTTTGAACTAATAAAAGAAAAATTTCTTACAACCGTAATGCTACACCATCCCAATTTTAACAAACATTTTTATATGAACTGAGATGCAAGTGATGTTAGCCTTGGTTCAATATTATATCAGGAAGACCAGGAAGGCAACCATCAAGTGATTAGTTTTGCAAGCAGAACACTCAACAAATGCGAACGAAACTATCATACGACGGAAAAAGAACTCCTGAGTATAGTATTTGCATGTGAAAATTTTAGGACATACAGTTTAGGCTACCCTATTACGGTATGCACAGATCATAAGTCAATATCTTTCCTAAAGAATTGTAGATTAAAACATGGCAGACTGACGAGATGGACACTGACGCTCCAAGAATATAACATCCAGTGGGAATACATCCCTGGGAAAAGCAACATAGCAGCCGACGTGTTGTCCAGAGTGAACATCATAGCCCAAACCTTCGAGGGAGAAAAAGAAACCATCGCCAAGGTCTACCATATCTTAAAAAGCAAGTCTGAATTGGCCGACATATTATCTAACATAAAGATTCACCAGCGTAATGATCCTAAAATTTTACAAACTCTACAACGATTGACAGAAAACGATGAAAAAATCATGCAATATTACTGTACCCACAACCAAATACTATTCACTAAAACCCAACAATCTAGTGAAGAGTGGAAGGTTGTCATACCAAAAACTATTGAGAAAGAACTTGCAGTTGACTACCATGTGCGTTATGGTCATATGGGAGCGGTAAAAGTAGTCAAGGCACTACAGGAACATGCCTATTTTAAGGACATGAACCGCAGGGTAAAAAAATATATTCAGCATTGTCATTTATGCCAATTAGTCAAATGTAGCAATGAGAGAAGAGAAGGGGTAATGATACCCATTACTTCAGCAGAAAAATTAGAAAAAGTATTCTTAGATATTTGTGGACCATTTCCACTAAGTGGTGGCAGACACCAATACAAATATGTGGTGATCATTTTTGACCACTATAAGAAGTTCACAAAACTTTATGCCATAAACAGGGCAACAACCAACAAAATTTTGGACATCATCATATCAAGATACATACCCGAGATAGGAAAACCCCAATCAATAATCACAGATCACGGAACGCAATTCCGAGGCCGAAGATGGCGAGATAATCTAATCAATCAAGGCGTGAAAACATACAAAACGTCAGTGTATCACCCCAACAGCAACCCTGCTGAGAGAGTGTTGAGAGAAGTAGGAAGGATTTTAAGAACCTACTGTCACAGCCAGCAGAGAAGATGGGAAGAATATCTATCCCCAGCTGAAGATTTCCTTAACTTAGCTTGCCACCAATCAACTGATGAAACACCCTATACAGCTATGTTTGAGCAAAGACCACCCCGGGAGATTACAGAAATTGTAAAATTTCCACCAGAAAATGAATTTAAATTTAATAAAACCAAATTTTTCAACAATGCAGTCGAACGAGCTGACAAACTTAGGCTCAAATATCAGAAGTCACAACCTAAGATCATAACATACGAAGTGGGAGACAAGGTACTCTTAAAAAATCGAGAACTCCCAAGTGCAATTGAAGGTATTGCTAAAAAATTGTTACTGCTATACACAGGCCCATATACTGTTACCAAGAATAACATGAACAACACTTATGAGTTACAAGACCCTGTAACTAAGAAAATAAAGGGCACCTACAACCAAACTTCCATGAAACGGTATATTGAAAATTAAATTATGAAGAAAGAGTGAAATATTGCGATAAAGAATATTTGTTATTTATACTAAATAAGAAGTGAATACATAACTGTGAAAATGAATGTTGACTATATTGTAATTTTGTAATGTAAAAATGTAATCTAAAGAAATTATGTAAAGGATAAAGAAAATTGTAATTACTACTACATAAAAGAAAAAATAACTATACGAGGCCGACACATAACACCCATGGCATAGCAAATTCCAAGAGCCAAGTCAACCAGTTAATTACCAACTTACCCGTACTACGTAAAGAAAAAAAAATATATATATACGAGACAGACACACAAGATCTACGGCATGAATTAATATATCCAAGAGCTAAGTCAACCAGTTAATTACCAACTTACCCGTACTACGTAAAGAAACAAAAATATATATATATACGAGAAAGACACACAAGATCCATGGCACTAATATAAACATATTATAATTTCCAAGAGCCAAGTCAACATGTAAAATAACAACTCACCCGTACAAATAAAAGAGGAGACGATGGACGAGATGATATACAGAACGAGAAGAAAATAAGAAGTTGGAGGAACGAAAGCGAATAAATATCATTGATGTAGATAATAGATGACACACAACCACGAGGCGAGACACTAGAAGAGAGCCTATATCAAATGGGTTATATTTCATTTGACATCATGAGAATATATTCATGAATTATATCCAGAGAAGTGAATCCTGAAAATGAAGAAGATTATGAAAGGACGTTTAATGTAATACCAAGAGAAAAGATTAATTGATGACAAAGAAGAATGAAAAAATAATATATTAACGAAGATGATCATGAGAGTATACCAGTGATGAAATGTAAACAAACTATCCCTGTAAAATGTGAAGAATTTAGTTAAGTTGAATCAAGAAGAAGAGAATATAACAATGTATAAACTGCAAATGCGTGAGATGATCCCAAGGATATTTATTATTTGTCGAAAGAACGACCACTTTATATTTTGAATTAATTTGAGATGAATTGACTGCTGAAAAATGCCAGCAATCATTTATATTATTGACGGAGATGATGTGCCTCTGTATTTATTGATGTTAGTATGGCCAGTGGAGTTGTATGCCAAAGTGAGCCACTCTGAACTGCCCCAGCTAAACTTATGTTAGGGAACTAGGGAACTAAATAAACAAGGGAGATAATTACATAGAAAAGAAATAATTAAGATTCAAACAGAAGAAAGTGAAGGGATATATAAAAAAGCATAAGAGTCGACATGGAAATGTACAACAATTGATGAATTCTTCAATAAAAAATAAATATACTAATTCAGAATTAATCAATTCTTATAGGAAGGCATATGTAACGTACCAAATTGGCAGTTACATAGAGTAACTATCTATTACGTCAAGTAAAGGAAGATCATGAAAATATTTCAAAGTGCATAAAATAAGGAACAGGAGAATATAGACAAAGTGTGTATATACGAACGTATATTATCGAAACAACCCAACAACGAAGAAGGAAAAATAATATGGATATAATCGAGTACAAAAGAGAGAGAAAATGACAGCGAGCCAATATAATATGTTAGAATCCAGGCCCAATAGGTCCAAAATAGTGAGGGGACATAATGAAGAGGAGCCGACAAGTACAACCACAATGAAGATAAAACAAACAAATTTGTTTATTAGTATAAAATACTATGGAACAATGAATACCACGAATAAAAATATTGAAGAATATGACAAGACTATGGGAACATTGATTATCACAAGTAATGTATGACCCAGGAGAACACCGATAGTGAACAACAATTAACAAGAAGAAGAAAGGAAGAAGAAGAGCAAAGGAAACATACAACGAAGAATGAAGATAATGTATGGACAGTACAAGAAATCAACATTCATAAGGTATACAAGGAACTATATTAATGACCGGAAGAAGTGTAATGATTATTCGAAGATCAACTACGAAGAAACCAGTGTTTAGCATAATTGAGTAATCACAAACAATAACAGTGAAAGCTTAATATAAGTGCGACAACCTGTAATATGATAACCATTTTTACCACAAATAAACACCACAGACAATA
This sequence comes from Magicicada septendecula, assembly GCA_034769895.1. Lineage (NCBI taxonomy): Eukaryota > Metazoa > Arthropoda > Insecta > Hemiptera > Cicadidae > Magicicada > Magicicada septendecula. Next base: position 250,472,037 of record CM068372.1, read on the forward strand.
CAAGTGAGAATGTTTATAACAGAGGAAAATGAGTGACCATTATAAGTGAAAGAATCCAAGATTAACTAGTTAAAATGCACAGACAATTAGTGTGACCAGTTTAATCAAGATTGTGACACAACATAGATAATCATTAAGACCACCAAAAGAAATACGAGATAGAACAGTAAATTAATTGTTCATAGTGACTAATAATAAAAGCTTTGTAAGCCTTAAAATGAAATGTGACTGAATGCCACAGCAAGACAGAACAAAATATAAACAAATTCCAGAACAAATAGTAGCAAATAAGCTAGTTTGTTAGGTATAAAACAATCAATGTACCAAAAACTAGGTACAACCCAACAAGAAATGTAATATTCTTAGACTAAGAATACTTGTGTTATTGTTTCAACAAATAGTGTAAACATGTGTATTACTTAATAATTAAACCATTGTAGTAGAATGCCATAATGAAATGGTAATATTGTAGAGTCAAATACTGCATAAGAATATGTTGAACATTGTTGTCAGACAACTGACACATAACCTCATGGAAAGTAAACCTATAACATAAAATCATGTATATTAGTTAAACCAAGCAACTAGCAACAATTGTTTCAAACAAAGACTAATTATGAATAGTAATGCAAATCAATAAATAACATATGTACTGAAATACACAGCAAATGAATCAGATTGAATATGATATCATAAAGCCAAAAGAACAGAAACCCAATGTGACAAGATAGTTAATCAAAATGCACTATCAAAACTTATCAAAAGATTAAGAAAAATGTTACCAGTAGTTAGAGAAATGTCTGATACTGCTATGAGAACACCTCACAAATGTAATAGTAGTAGTTTAGTAATTGAAATATTAGAAACTAACTAACTACCATTGTAAAACCAGATGTAAACAAACACTATACTAAGAATTGGAGAGCTTTCAGATAACGAAAGGTTGATAAATACATTAAACCAACAAGGTACTACAATTATACACTATTTTAATTAATAACATTATATACCTTGTGTGGTAAAATAATTAAAAAAGTGACAAATTAGAGAAATGAGAACAGAAGGTATTTTTGATAATACTATAAGTATATAAAAAATAACATTTTTTCAAAATAAAATGCGAACAAATGTAAATAAATGTATATATTAGTGTTAGGATGTCAAACAAATGTAATTAGGTAAGGAATAATAGCGTTACATGTAATTATAAATAATCGAATATGGTTGCTAGGGACGCCATTACCAGATATTGTTTAAATTGTCATTACAACTATTTTAAGTACTAAAACAAAAGAGAAATGGACTAGAGACGTTTAGTAGTAAGTATTATAGTGTAATTGTAACAAAATATGGTGAGATAAACTTATTTATATTAAGAATCACCATATGAGTTTGTGAAATGGCTAAGTGAGTTAATAATGAACGGATTCAATCCTTGTTTAGACTTAAAATAAAGCCACAAGTGTCCGCGATTTAATGCCACTAACCATTCGACGATACGACAATTGGTAAAAAAGTTATGACAATTATAAACTTTTCAGTCATTTTGTGTATCGATGCATACGTCACTCGTAGCCTTGAACCCACGCTATAAATTGTCAAAAATTAAAAGTTTTATTTAACCAAAGTGTTTTGGGGTTGAGAGTTTGACCTCTTGAACCAATCAAATGGCTTAAAATAACCAGACGAGAAAGAGACGCTTTGGTGAAGGAATCATTCGTTCTGTATCACTCAACACGCAAGGTTCACGCAAGAAGTCGTCAAAATTATTTCAAAATGTGCGCGTCACTAACATTAGTAAGACTACATACACTAACCTATAAACAACAATATACTACCGAGTGTCCAGTGCATTAAGTGAACAGTGAAAATAACTCGACCAGTGTATAATAAAGGTCGTGTTTTGTGTTTTTAAATCAGGGAGTACTATATTTTAATTATTTTAACGAAATGAATTAAAATAATAACCTTCGTTAGTAAACGAACGATATTGTTTTGGACTGCACTAGTCAAAAGTACTAAAGTGCTTAAATTATGATGAAAAATTATCAGAACCGAATAAATGAATCATAGCGGAATAATTAATTTAAAAGTAAATGTTTTACAATTTAATAATAATTGAGAAGATTGGAATTAATTTAAATACCGATCACCAATGTATAGTGTATAGTCGCTCATTTGACTAAACGTTTTGAATTAACGAATAATTGTTTTATTGCGCAAATATTCTAAATAACTGATAATTATACGTCAGATGACTTATAAATAAAATGTTTATGTTCATATTATTAAGAATTTAATAAGTAATATACTTATTCAAAATAATTACTTACGTTTGCTAGGTAACTAACTTAGAACTAACGATTATAATTTTGTCACCAAGTAATAATTCTGTTCTCAAATAATTTTAATTAAATGAAAGCTATAACAAGAGTTTTTTTTCTATAAATTTTTTCTCTTCCCAGTACATGATTTTAATAGTTAATGAATAAATAATATTAATGTTTTTAACAGTGCAAGCACAGAGCACGTGTTTTGATCACAACTGCTGTATGCGTTAGCCTAGCGTACAATAGTACGACATATATCGGTTATGGTACCGAATTTTCTAATTTTAAATCTTTGTTTGTTTTTGTAGTAATACATTATTAAATACTGTTAAATGAAATCACATCTTGTAATCTGGTATCATGTATCTTCCAAGAACTCACTAATTTGGTAATATAACTGAATAAAGTGGACATAACCTCGTTCACCAAAGACATTATACCATACATCAGTGTTACCAGCCTTGAGGTACACAGATCTCAGGAATTGTTTAAAGTAATTATTGTTTGTAAAGATATTATTGATTGTTTTTTAAAAGAGTTCATTGCATTTAATAATTGTTAATAAACCCCAATTTATTTACCAGTGGAACAGAGTTTTTGATTTTTTTATAATAAATAAAGTAGTTTAAATTTTCATGAACAGTTCTATCATAAGGTGGCGGTAGGATTTGAATGACCAATATCATTCAAATTACAGTTGAACTTTTAACTTATTTTATTGTGTATGTGCATTGTTTATGATATTCAAACAGAATATCCATATATGTATATCCAGTGTTTTTGCAGCAGAAGAAGTCACCAACGAGAATATTAAAGACACCCACATATGGTAAGTGGGGAGGTCGACAGTGAAGTGATAAATACTCTTTTAAAACGACAAACCTTAAAAGTGGACACCCACACTAATTTTATTAATAATCACATTCATAAACAATAACATTGCGTACTCGACTCGTGTATATCAGCTTCTAATCTATATCTACACACATCTAAATCTATTAATCTGTTTTGTAACAACGTACTTGTCAAAAATGTCATTCATCAACGTGTCGGTTTGTCAACAAAATCAGACCGGTTAATTTCTTGTTCACGCCTGTTTAAAACTGTCCTAGTCACCCTCCGCAAAGTTGAGTTAGACAATACCCAACCCTCTTCAATTGTTCTATTGTTATAACAAGCGTGTATCATCCTGTGCCTAGTAACCAAGTATTTCCCCCTTAGTTGAAAGTATATTGATGCCTGTGTGAGATTTCTCTTTCTCTGAGATTTAATTCTCGCACTACCAATGTAAATTTTAAATGCGAACTAAAATCGTTTATTTGTGTAAACAAGAAAGAGTAGTATAGAATTTAATACTAATAGTAGAATAAGTATTTATAGTGACTCACCTTCAAAAAAAAAATGGCTTTAGTTAACCCCCTCTATTGTTAGATGAAGCGTTCGACCCCTTACCCCGAAACAAAACAAGTGTACTAATTTTATTTTATGGAATGATGCTTACCTAAGTAAATAAACGAGTCCTAAACAAAAAAAAGTTTCTTAAATCTGACCAAAGTTAAAAAAAATAAATAAATAAATAATAAGTCATTTAAAATAAAAAGTTTAATAGTATCTTAAATTAAACTAACCTGTAATAAAAGTGTAGTAGTAAAATAAGTAAAAAGAAAATAATAATAAAAATATATCTGAATAGTGTAAACACCCGGTCATGGCCTGTTCGAAAAATAATTCTCCAGCTTGCCAGTATAAGACAAACTCGTTCGTGCAGGAAATAATCGTGTTTAGTATTGTAGTAAGCCACCCCTATTGTTATGAACTGCTGCCTAGGTAAACAATAGCCACCACCCCATGTATAATACAATGCTTCTTGTGTAAAGTGTTTGTCCCCTCTTGCATAGTTTGTAACAGCTGATCGTTTAATAGAAAATAAAGATTCCTATTTGTGAAATTCCGCTTGTCTCACTAGTATAAGATATTAGAATTAAGAAAGAATCTAAGGTTGAGTATGGGATCAACTTTAGATTACAATAGTATAATTAAGAGATATAGAGATAAGTACGTAACACAGTCAGTACGGCGCTGAAAAGGGTTAAAGAAAGTGCAGAAAACTAACTATTGAGTTAGAGTATGCTAACAAAATCAGTCGGGCCACGATATTGTGAAGTTATGAAATTAGTAGTAAGAAATAAAATTAAGTTAGCCATTAGAAACGAGAGAAAGGGAACTTCACGAAAGAAAAGAAAATGAGTAATAAAAAAAAATAAAAATTTCACACAGTAATCCCCAGCATACTCCCAGTACATTGCTGACCAAATAACACATCTATTTCCCCACCCGGTGTCTTATTTAAGCGGCGGAGTATGTGACGATTTCATTAATTAAAAATAAAATAAATAATAAAATTGGAAATGTATAAAAGCCAAGAAATTTAAATTTTAATAAAACGCACATTTAAACTAATTTTATATCACTACCATAAATCATAATAATATTTAATAAAGAGATTAAATGGCAAAAAGTAATTCGAGTGTAAAGATAGGGAAACCCTTTATTAATTTTACCCTGCACAGACATGCGCTAACCGGAATTAACCTGAATACCGACCCATAAACAAACTAATAATCATTGTAAATTGATATTAAATAAATAAATAAACAAGAACACAGTAGTGTACTATAATAAATTCTGTAATAAAGAATATATTCGGATAATTAAAAGGTCAAACTTTAATCCCTTAAATAGAGAAGAAAGGTGGAACTATTTTGTTGCGATGCGTAAACTCCGCGCAGTTGACTATCCCGTCATAACATAGTAATTCAATTGAGATGGAGTGCTCTCGTAGTAAACACATGCTTGAACCATGTCCCAAAGTACGACAATATGTTTTTTCATTTGGAGCACAGATATAACAATGTGCAGCGGAAAGTAGTGGCAAATTAGTGTGCTAATAAGTTTAAATGTAATCTATAAAACCAAAAGGAATAAATAACTGTGTGAGGGATGACATCTCATTTGTCTAATTTGTAATATCTCAATGTTAAAAAATAATAAGGTACGAGGTACCTAAAGTGAGAACTTTTATAAGCAATAATGTGACGTGCATTTCTCCGACAAACAAGAACATTTACGGCACTTATACTACTAACGATGCTTAACTACAAGACTTCTGAGGACCTCAACCCTACTTCATTATGAACTAATCACTTCAGGAACTTCCGCAGGAAAGTAAACTCCTCTAAAGATAAACCTTTGACGAACACCACAAGGACCAAGGACCCGGACATCGAGTAAACTTCTGGATATCACAGGTGACACGGAGACTTGTCCTCCGTGATTAATTAAAATTCTAAGAAATGAACTGTTAAAGACAGTTTAAATAAATATATAAAGACTTTAATGATAATCACTTTATAACATGTAGTATGTCTTACTATTCAAAAATATTTGTAGTAGCTAGTAGTGCTTATGTATATATATAAAGCTTCACTGATACAAAAATTTTAGATTAAGTCCATTCTTCAAATGGCCCCCAAATAGTATGATAGAATATGAATAATTGAGCTTAACTCACAAACGAGTTTATGGTCCCGGATCCGTGGATAATGCTAGCACATATAAATCCTTATGTTTTGGCCCCCCCCTTTTTTTTTCACAAAGTATTTTATAAATTGTAAACTATTATTAAGAAAACCTTATGTGGGAATATTTATGTAGAGCTGTTGTAGTAATTGTTTAATAAAGAGATGTCATGACTTTATACAAAAATACTGACCGAATAAATCAGCAGACCCCCATGTAAAAGTTCCTTTAGTTATAACTACAGCTGGTTTCATTAATAACTAAAGGTTAATTATGAGTATGGCAGCCCGTGCAATAGATCTGAGGTAAGTCTGCACAGGTTCCCGATGTTATAACGTCGGTGAGACGTTATAACACACACAAACACACACACGCTGTATTTTTAACTACCAAAGCAGGTGCACTCTCGACATGACAGAGCCTGCATTTTCTTGCACAAAATTGTATAAAACTGTTCCTTATTCTATTTACGCTAATTACAATATATAACATACCACCCTGGGCAAATATTCACATATATGTATTATTGCATATATTCCCCAGGTGGGTTTAAATAAAATTTGACTGTTAGTAAATACATAGTAAATACATGTGTAACTTATAATTACTATTACATCTTATTAACTATATTACAATGGGGTTTTATCTCTTTATAAAAGTAAATATTTTTATCGGATGTATGAAACATTTCCCTGTTTGTGGAGGGTGACCAACTTCTTCCCCCTAATATAAACATTGCATCCTGTTTTCTATTGTTGTCGTCGAGACATTAATTCCATTGTCATAGGTCTCTACCCACTTGTTCCGGTGCATAACAATGCTTTATTGTTGTTTAAGGAAATTCTGCCGCTACTAAGATTCCTTATTTTCCATCGCTCGCGGTGAAATCCCCCCTTACTTATACAATCATAACAGCTGTTCTTTTTCTCTTCTCTTAATATAAAATTAGTTTTATTTCTGTACTCGGTGCGAAACATGTGTTCAGACTGTGTGAGTAAAATTAACAATCTGTAATCGTTTTAATTCCTAGTGTTTTACTGGCGAATTTACTATTTCTGTGAAAGTGATGTGCAAAATTACGTACTACATTGGGTTGTGCCAATCTGGATCTTAGGTATTTACTTCTTTTGACACGTTGGATTACATACTCCCCAACGGTGAGTGTATCTTTACCTTGATACTTACCATCTTCTACTTGGTCTCTTATTTGTTTTTTTTTTTCGTGTGAATATTCTCACAGCAACCTTCAAACAATGAGTTTTTAAATTGTTCATTAGCTGTTAAATTATATCGAACTCTCGTGTACCCTTTTACAGCATAACCCTGAAACTGTTTACTAATAAAGCTACTTTTCTCTTTATAAGTTAACACATTACCTGTTAAATCCATATCTCGTTCCCAGTTCAGTAACAATTTTGTCCTTTCATCACTCAGTGTTGGATCCACCATCAACTTCGTTGCTCTCCTCTTCAATTCCATTCTTAGACGTTTTACCTTTCCATGTTGATTTTTCCCTAGTGTATCTTTTTCACTGGAATATTCCTTTGTGGTTTTATTAGGCATGACTACGGCAATTTCCAACACTATTACTCGGGCTTCCAACTCCTGCGTCTTATTGATGTTTTTTATGGACTTGTTCACTGACTGCTTTTCTTTCCATCTCCTTCTCCTGCTTTGCTACTATAAACTTCTCATTCCATTGTACAGCTATTTGGTTCACACTATCTTTTAATTCTTTCGACCATCCTGCTTTTTGATCTTTAAACTCTAATGCATCTATGCACTTATCCATGTCTACAATTTTATCTAAGATCTCTTGTTTCAATTCATGTTTAAATTCACTTAATTTTCTGTAATTTTTCCATTATCTTGTTTTAATTTTTGTCTAAACTCATTTATACTTTCTTTTACTACTTCTTTAAATTTTTCTGTTGATTTTGTAATTAATTCGTATATACGTTCTTGCATCATATCTTGCAGTTGTATTCGGTTCTGTTATGTCAGCGTACAAATCAGGTGGAAATAGACTGTTCATTTTTACTTCACATGACGGTCAAATATTCTCTGAAGTGGGTGGCATATCCGGTTTCGGCTTTTGACCTATGGTTTGTACGTACATTTCGTGTATATGCCTTGTCAAATCTTTTATTCAAATTCGGCCAAGTGTACTCACCCCTCGCGTTACTTCCCTCTGTTTTATTCTCGACTTTACGCTCTTCTCTTCTAAGCTCTCTCCCCCCTACGTTCTGAGCATACCTTCGCTCGTCTTGGACATTAGTTTTGTTTCCGTAATCGGTATGAAACATGTGTTCGGACTGCGTGAGTAAAATTATTAAATCTTCAAGTTTTAATTCCTTGTGTGTAAATAGCTAATCTAATATCTCTGTGGAAGTGATGTGCTAATTTCAGCACTAATTCGTGTTGTGTAAATGTGGGTCTAAGATGTTTACTTCTTTCTACAAGTTGGATTACATATTCTTCTAAGGTAAACCTATCATTATGTTGATATTTATCATATTCTAATTGGTCTTGTACTTGTCTTTGTGTGTGAATATTCCAATAGCGGCCTTCAAACGACTTTAAATTGTTCATATGTAGTTAAATTATCTCTGACATCATGCAGCACAATCTTGAAAATGCTTACTAACAAAATCAATTCTTTCCTTATCAGTTAACGCATTACCTATTAACTCCATTTCCCGTTCACACTGTAATAAAAATTCAACTGGGTTTTCTATTTTCAAACCTTTGAATATTAGTTTGGCTCATTCTTCTATCTGTGTTGGATACATCATCATCTGTGCCGGTCGTCTCTTGATCTCCATTCTCAGACGTTCTACTTCTCCACGTAGATATTCCTTAAGTGTGTTTATTTCACCTGAGTAGTCCTTGGTGGATTTTGCAGACTCTACTACAGCAGTTTCCAACGTGGTTGTTCGGGCTTCTATTTCCTGCGTTTTATTAATGTTTTCCCAGATTTGTTCACAAACTGTTTTTATCCTCACATCTTGTTCCTGCTTTGAAACTCTAAACTTGTCATTCCAGTGTTCAGCTAATTGTTTACTTTCTTTTAATTCTTTCGACCATTCCGTTTTTTGATCTTTAAACCTATTCTCTATCTTTATAGCTTGCTCACTTAGTGACTGTTCTACTCTAGTTTCTAATATTTCTATTCTTTTATTAGTTTCTTTGAGTTTTGTTGTCAGTTGTTCTTTAAACTCTTTAAATTCGGCTTTAAAGTCAGCCCTAGTTTATTCGCTATTCTTTTGCATCCGTTTATTTATATTTTGATTTAATTCTTGTATTTGTTTTCTATTCTCTTCTTTTTGTTTTGTACTTACTTCATCCACCCAGGCACGCATCATATTTTGAAGTGCTTCCATATCAAAACCTCCTGGTGCTGCCATGTTGAATTATTTATATTTTAAAATAATTATTATTGGTAAACCGCGACTCTATTGGTTTTTATTTTATATTATTTATTTATATTTGTTATTAAAAATCATCTCGTACCAACAATTTCTCTCCTCTTTTAGTTTTGTTGAGCGCCAGTTGTGAAATACACAACAATATTACAATTACAATACAATAACATTAATAACAATACACTTATTAATTCTGAACCAATTTATTATGGTTCACTAATTATCGAAGCACGCCAATTTATTATGGCTTCTTTGACTATCGGGGCCCCACTTTGGGCACGCCAATTTATTATGTAAATTGACTATCATGCCCCACGTTGGGCACCAATTTATTATGCAACATTACAACAATTATACAAATATATTATCTTACTCTCAACGCAACTATAATATGTACTACACCGGCCAGGTCGCAGGATTTTGTTTCTCGTTGCGTCAAGTATACGTGGTTGCACAATAATTAAATAATTTTTAAAGAGGAGTGAGATGTTGTTGACATGAAATAATCAATTAAACCCGTTTCAAAATAATCATTCTAAGATTTATTACTTGATAGAAAAATATTTAACTATTAAAATTTCAAACATTATACAAATAAATATTGTTACAACACAAAAAAGCCACCCCAATACCAGGGAAAAAACTATGAATCAACTATATTAAATGTATAACTAATGAAAATAAAATGACTATGACGAGACAAATGACTATGACCCAACCCAAGTGATTGACTCAATAAAATGAAATCAAATGAGAAGGTAAATGAAAAGGAAACAAACAACAAATAAAATGAAATAAAATGATAAGATATAATAAGACACAAACAAATGATATAGAAAAGGAAATGAGAAATAGTAAACTCAAATGATAATGAAAAAGAATCAAATAAATAACAAATGTAAATGATAATTATTAAAATAAAATAAAATAATAACCACTAAAGTACACTAACCAATGAAATAGAGATTAAATGTTGTGAATAACTCTATAATTATATGAAACTTGTTAACAGTATAACTAACAATTGTGAATAAAGTAATAAAACGCCCAGAACTGAGAGATAGGTAGGGAATTAACATAATTAAGTGAGAAAAGAGAATTTAATGTTAGGGAATACCCACTAGTAACACTCAAATACCATAAAAAAGTCCAAAGTGCCAGTGTAAACCTGAATTAAATATAAAACACTACAGATCAGTATAGACACCTAAAAACCAGTGATAAACACTACAGTTGAATGGTGAAAAGTGCCAGAGAGTAAAAAACATTATTGTTATTAGAATTGAGAGTGTTTGTAGATTAGGAATACAATGGTATTCAATGTAAAAAATCCCATAAGGAGTAAAAATATTATTATTACCATGGTTAGGTAGAAAAAGAAAATATGTAGTAAAGAATATAAATGCAAAATAAATAAAACATCCTATGTTCAAAAGGATAGTTAGTAAGATAAAAGAAATGGTGTGATAACATTAGTCACCAAAATAGTTAAGAATAAACAAAATATAAACCAGATTAGCATAGTAACTGTTAAAAGATTTGTTCAATTAAGTTTATGAGAAGGAATATGGCTGAAAAGGGTATACAGACCATAAACCTAGATGTTGTGTTATGTTTTATAAATCATAGTAATTAATAGACAAGTTGTAAAAAATGGCAATATCGATAAGTAAAAGGATAAATTCCTACAAACCTAATAATACTGGAAAAGCAATTAGAAAATAATAGACAGGCCATAATTTTGTAAAGTAATGAGAACATACAATTATTATAAAACAACCCAAATTAATTCAAAAAGTAAACAAATCAGTTGTGACACAAAACAAAACATGTACAAAGGCAAAATAATCGTTAATTTGTGTAACATAAGAAAAATTGTCAATTACTACTTAGGCCTAAAAAATGCCTAACTGTATAAATCCAAAATCAACAAGTTGTAAGAAATTAACTATTGTATTAGAAAATCCAGGACAAGTAACTAGCTAAGTAAAATTAGTGAATCATATTAAGATGTAAAAGTTAAATTAAGAACATAAAATAAGAAAGACATGTAATTAAATAATATTAACGTTAATGTCAAAACATTAATACATAAACAAACCCAGCTTCATGGGATGTCAAAATGATCTTTGAAAGAAAATAGGAACAGTTGTGATAATATCTCATACATAGACAAGAAGACCGAAGAATAAAAGCAATCAGAAGATATTTAGTCATTTTGAATAAAAATTCAAATATTATAACAACAGACTTAAATTATGAACAGCCAATGAGAGTCAGTCAGTTGCCATAACAACCGAACATTATTTATTATTATTCCGTTAGAAACTGTTAGTTCATTATTGAAGCTCAAGACGAATAGACGCCAAGCCGTAATCGACTCAATTTTCATATAAAACAATAAAAAAGTAATCAAAATTAATAACATGATGAAGTAAGAAGTATGATGAGGAGCCAGTTAATACAACCGAGGCCCAAGACCAGATTATTAAATTCCAAATTAATAATTTAGACCAACTTATCCGAAAAAAGAAGCCAGGCGTAATTAAATTCAAAAATGATGGAAGATTGATGACAAAGATGACCCAACCTATTTCGAAATGAATGACTCTTCACCTTAATCCAACAGATTCGATAAGTATTGCTGAATTACCCGAATTTATGGAATAAATTCTTTTTAACTTTTTCTCACAACACTTTTAATTCTCACTACGAACTGATAATCAAATTTCTTTCAAGGATTAATTAAAAATAAAACACTAAACTTGTATGAAACCAGGAGATAACATGAACAAAAATTACTAACTTTTTACACACACTTTTTAAAACTTCAGGAACGAATTGTAATTAAACCTTATAGTATATAAGTACCATCAATGTAAGGTAGTGTACTTTATTGTAATCATTATTAATATTTTTTCATAACCACAAGATCCCAGAATAATTGAACGAAATTAAAATAAACTGTTGCAGACGCCATGTCTAATTAAATCGTTCTGAAGCGTTCGCCAAACCTTGGGAATTAATTGTCTTATTAATGCCGGAGCAAATTTGTTTAAAATCCAGATATAATTTTGTATAATATTAAATAACAACTAATTACGAGTTAATAAACTAGTACAGAGTTGTAGCCACTGTTCTTTATTTCATAATAAATTGTATTATATGATTTGTGTACATTAGCGTTGAGCGAAAGTGACATCGTCAGCGTAAACGTAAGGTAACGACTACAACGTGTGAGGCGAACACACGAAATACACTTCTACAAAGACGACATAAGAGTCTCGTCATTACAAATTGACGCCAACAACGTGTGGCTTAAAAGAGACACACAACACGTCGTTACAATATTCACCTTTATAAGCTTTACAAAACTGTAACCTGCTATGCTATTCATAACATACAACAAAAATAAACACCCATATAATCTTATTAACTAACCAAACATGTTAAACAAGTTATTTAAACTCTTTTTATTTGTGTGTCTGAAATTAACTCCAATTTTAATTAATGATAGCAAATCATTTACCAACAAAATAATATTAAGATTCACAAATTAATTTATTCTTGCTATAAACAAATAAAAATATTACATTTACTTCCAATCTATTATTTATTTATACTGACACACCCACAAAATACAACAAAAGATTAGTATTTCTTTTCTACAAGTTGTTGTTAAATTACACTCTCTTATCTAACTACTATTTTACTTTAAAATTCTAATTATTATCTGTTCATATTTAAGTTCTTTTCGAGAGCTCTCTTCACAATAAAATATAATTGTTTTTTATCACCTGCGTTTATCTACTGTTACCGTTGTGTGTGTGTGTGTGTGTGTGTGTGTGTGTGTGTGTGTGTGTGTGTGTGTGTGTGTGTGTGTGTGTGTGTGTGTGTGTGTGTGTGTGTGTGTGTGTGTGTGTCGATCTGCAAATGGCCAGCGTAATCTCATCTGTAGATTTCTTGAGTCTGAGTATGTGATCGCCCAAAATTGCCAGTGGTATTTATACTGGTGGTGATTTGACAGGAACAGGCCTGTTTTCGACAAGCTAGAGATTGCCAAAGCGTCCTTTTTATTACACTCACTTTTTGGTTAATTATCGCGAACTCATGACCATATTCGTCACATGAGCGATCTCATTGTTTGCATAATTTTTCTCTGGTCACTCACATATACCACATATTAATTACTCTTCAATTACACTACTAATTAATAATAATTAAATAGCATGTTTAATATTGCACCTCTCGAAATAAATTTTACATTACCATACTCGTTACAAATCCCTTTATGTAATGGTGTCTTTATAATTGGCGTAAGTCTTTGCTTACAGGCTTAACACAAGTAATTAGTTTATTATAATCTTGTTAAGACCTGAATAATTGGAACAAACAATTCGTAGCGTCACCCCAATATTCTTGTCGCAGCTGGCTCACACACACAAACACACACACGCCGTATTTTTAATTACCAAAGCAGGTGCACTCTCGACATGACAGAGCCTGCATTTTCTTGCACAAAATTGTATAAAACTGTTCCTTATTCTATTTACGCTAATTACAATATAAAACATACCACCCTGGGCAAATATGCACATATATGTATTGTTGCAATATATATATATTGCAACGATACGTTTAGCATAAGTCTCCATATCAACCCCTGACTGCGGTATGATAACATACGAACACACGTATGAGTCGTGTGAAAGATGTAATTAAGGAAAATAATGTAATAATTAAGCGTTAGGTATAAGACATAAATAAAAGATACAAACGTATTAATTAATTTTAAATAAGGAAATAATTGTAAGTGAACATGCATATGGAATTGCCAAGCCTTGTTGGTTTTAAACGCAGTGAATGAAGACGAAACACACCTTGACCGGCAGCTGTGACGTCATTGCTGCAGGCAACCTTGGTATCAGTTTGTGTGTGTGTTTTAGTGTTAGTGTGTAAATGAAGAACAAGTTGAATTATGTATACGATTATGGAAAATTTTACACAGTTTTTTAAGTGCTGAACGAAAACCAGAAGTCATACGAATCAGAGACATATGTAGAAACACAGCTGGCGCCCGGCGCTACAATTCGATACTAAGAGGTCTATGATCGTGGGAACCGTTCAGCTACAGTGTGAAATTTTGCCGTTACTTACCTTAATGTTCATAATTTGCATAGGTTAAGTTTATTAATGGACCTAATGATTTGTCAAATAATATTTATAAAAAAGTGTGCGCTTCATAGAAAGACGCATAGGTTGTAATTAGTTAATAAACCGATGCGCTGACTTGTTCAACTCTGTCCGAACAGTTTTCAACAGAAGCTGAATGCCGGCAGGAGTATAAATCCCCATCGAGCGACACACTCTTGCTCAGATCATCAACAGACAGCACGTGAAGTCCACGCATCTCACCACCGCAAATTTTACAAAGTTTAAGTAATGTTTTAAATCGTATTACATAAACTAAAGTGCGATGGAACCGGCAGTATGTAGGTGAAAGTAATTAGTGATATACACGAGTGATATAAAAGACAGTAATATCGTAAACTACAAGGAGTCGAAACGTCGTCGATGAACTTCAAGAAGTCCACGTAGAATTTCGAGACATCCACGAGAGAAAAGACGAGGAGAGGAGAGGAAACAGAGCAATATACTAGAGGACGCAGGGACAGCCACACGCAGCTACAGCCAGCCGTACATCATCACGATCAGAGGTCCATGTCAGAACTCAGCATCCATTAGACGGAGAGAGTAATTCCAAGCGACGCAGAGACAGAGAAGGTGATACCTGAAGGGGATCCGAAAACCCGAGAGTCCAGGTGACGGTAACAACACAGTTAAATGGTTGCAGAAATATGCAGGTGAAGTCAGACATTTTTTCAATCTTATAAATGACCCTGAGGTCTATCAAAAGAAGACTCTAGATTCCATATCCAAGATTACATAAATATTATTAATTTTATTTGCCTAATGAATAATTAATAAAAGTTCAGAGAATAATAATTTATAACAAAGAACATAAAACTTATTAATCTCATAAATAAATGGTAATTAGAAAAACCATATTTTATTATATTTTTATAGTATACCAGTAATTAAATAATTAAAATCAAGTAACTGTAACGTAAAAGCAAGTACGAAAGTTTACATCAATTGTAGATTTTAATTAATTGAGACATTAGGAGTATAGTTAGATAAAGTAATAGAATGGTCTCTATTAGAATTTTTATAAATGTTTATTTTTTTTTTTTAATTAAGTGGTACATAAAAAAACACTTGCTAAGTCAATATTGATATTCAATTTCGTACGTGTTCATCACGCATTGTAATAATATATGTGTTATGTATTATATGTCTGTGTAAATATTCCAGGTCATATGTGTCTTAGACTATAAGAGCTAAGAGTTTGTCACGTTCTAATTATACGATATTCATATAAGGGAATATAAGGGTTTCAATATTAGTTAACCCACACACTAATTAATAACATGAAAATTTGCATTTTTTAATTAATAAACAAAATGAATATAATTTTATTAACAAAGTCGTACTAATTTCGCAACCAGTACATCTGTACTCTTTACTTGTAACGATATTCACATGCTTATCCACCCTCAATTAACTACCTAAGCCTGTGACCTAGCTGGGAAACATCAAGGTAAATACTGCAGAAGAAGAGTATAACTTCGAGACGTGGGTAAGTGCGCAGAAATGAGTAATAGCATATGTGCAAAAGTGAGTTGTTAAGAGTATCGTTGCAAAAAAAAAAATATATATATATATTGTGATGGTACAATCATGGTACATTTTGTGATTACTTAAAATATGGTAAATAAAACCATAACCATTGTATTTTTCTATTTTGGTCATAATCAAACCAACCTTAAATAACCAGTACGAATATATAGTGAGTGGAGTGTATAACAATATTTGTCAGGATTTGAACCAATTCATAGCAAAAACTGTGAAACATCACAAAAAACAGTATGCAGTTTGTGGCGATAAGAGTGCCGAACCTTAATTACGTCAGAGGCGGAGAATGTGTTTACATCGACAACACGAGGTTGTCAACAGCTTAACAATGGAAGTGTGACGTAAGTTCACCCCACCTCAGCAAAAGCTAACAAAGACTCTTGGTCATTTCAACTGCAGCAGTGATCAACGCCGGCCGGCAACCCATTCACTCACTAGTGAATTATAAATTGTTAGCCACTGTACGTGGTTAATAAACAATATAAATATCTAAAGTGCGTCAACTACAAAATGTGACAGTAACGTGTACACGGAAAACTCGCGGTACCGTACGCGAAGTTTTACCGCACCGAAACAACCAGGAACTACACAAAATGGGTGAGAACGTTCCATCAACACCTTAATATCCTAATTTTATTTTCAAGTTTCCTTCATGTAAAATGACCAAATCACAAATCATATAAATTCAAATATTCAAAATTTCAATTACATAAAAGGAGCTCCAAAACTAATAAAGTTTGTACCATGAGAGTGAAAGAGAGAGAGATTGTGTGTGTGTTGAGTAAATTCTAAGTGCTGGGTTGGGCACAACTACGTATATATTACTATGTTATAATTACTAAAAATGTAAGGACATAGTCAGATATTATTAGATAATAACACATTTATTTGCATTATGCTTTTGGAGGGGTTAGAGTTTGTTTCACATTTGAAAACTATTATGTAAGAGTTAGATAAAATAAAAAGGGTATTTCATTGGTAAAACTTATAAACAGATGTTTTATTATTTCAAGCAACTTCCGTTCATCATAACTTCGCGTAACGGATTCCTGGCCTATAACATATGCAACGAAGATGGCGCCCGAATTTTGTAAACATAACCATAAGTGTAACATACAGTATATCGTATACATAAAATCAACTTCGCGTAAGATCACAGATGGCGCCCGAACAGGGACATTATGTGGTATTATTTATATATATTATTACATAGTGTACGCCTAGAAAGAGAACGGAAAAGGTTGTTTGAGGTAATAGACACCAAAATTATAATACGTAAACATAACCCAATAATTAGATTATACCATTGTATGCATGTGTGTATTGCACAATTGTCAACATGAATACAAATGGTAATATTACAAAAGAAATCAGTACAACTGATGTAAATTTGACTGGCGAGATGGATGTACAAACACCTCAAACTAGTCAGATTGACGAGGCAAATACGCCTGTATCTGTAGAGATAACGAAAGTCAATACATCCATTTCAATTATGTCAGATAGTAATAAGGATGAAACTAATGCAATGATGCAATTACTATTAAAATTAGACAAAAAGCTAGATGAGCAGAATAACGAAATTAAAGAAATTCAAAGTAGTTTTGAAATTAATTTCAATGAGATCAAGAATGAAATAAAATTAGGTCACGACAAACTGATTAAAAAATGTGACAAGCTCATCACAAAACTAGATGAGAATTTAAATTTGGTAGAAAGTCAATTAGAAAGCCAGAAAGTAAATAGTAGTACCCAGCAAAATGCTGTACTGGATAACAACATATTTAAAAATAATAATTCAAATAATGAATGTACCGATAACTCAAATATTATAAGTAGTAAGAATGTGGTGTTAGAAAATAATAATGAAAGTATAATGAGTGAAAATGAAATGTTTGAATTTATTAAGTCAGAAAGAAAGTTTGGAGAAAGTATTTTAGTACAAGGAGTGCAGGGGGTAGAATTTTCTTTTGATGTTTTGTTAGGGGGTGAAGACAAGTCTTCATGTAATTTTTATAAGGATAAGAGTTCCTTAAATTTATATTTGGGAGACGATAGGTCTACAAATAAAGTTTCTTTGTGTTTTTGTGTACCTAATAAGTGGTGCACTTATGTTAGGGATAATTTTATGTTAGGGACCCCTGCATATTTGGAGAGAGAAAGTGTAATTTGGTGTTATGGAGAGAAATGTATTAAGAGAGAAAGTATAGAGAGATATTCTTCGTATTGTTTAAATTAGCAGCCATCCTTACTATTTCTTTTATGAATTTGCTAACTGCTATAATTTTTTATTGTTCGACTAAGCTTTTCGTCATTGCTGACATCTTCAGGTCTTAAAAAAACGTTTTTTTAAGACCTGAAGATGTCAGCAATGACGAAAAGCTTAGTCGAACAATAAAAAATTATAGCAGTTAGCAAATTCATAAAAGAAATAATAGAGAGATATTGTGAGAATAAGAGAGTAATAGAAATATTTAAAGTAAACAGAAATTACAGACAATTGTTAGAAAGGTTAGGGTTAGATGTGGTATATGAAAATGATGAATACTTACCTGATAATAACAATGAATTGGAAATAACAGTAAATGGGAATAAAGGTATTAAGTACTTACCTGTGGTGGAATATTATGAAGATAATAACCAATTAATGACATATGATACTGAGATAAACGGAACCCTACTTGATCGTGACTGGAAATATTTGGTTAATAACAATTTCATAAAGAAGTATGAATATAATGTTACAGATAATAAAATATATTTATTAAGTAATAAGTTAAGTAGACCTAAAATTCGTTTGTTGTTCAACGATGGTGGATAGACTGTTGTATTGTGAAATGAACATTAAACATATATGTGTAAAGTGGTATTGAATTGGACTGCTATGAACTGAGTTTGGTAAATAACAAATTAATGAGTTGGAGTGTATATTTTCATTGTATTAACTGTATTTATCTATCAATGTATTTTTGATGTGTATTATGTATTATGTATTACAGATACACCAGTATTTTATGTATTTTAATAACATGTTTAATAATATTTTTTTTTCAATTGAATAACCATAAAGAGTAATCATTCTTTATTAAATTGTGGTACTAAAGAAAGTTGTACTAACTTTGTAACTTTATAAATTGTCATAGAAAGTTTCTATGAAGATAAATTATTATTTAAATTATTGTATTGAAGGTAATGAATAATACTATTAGCGAATATTGATGAATAATAATAATATTTAAATAAGAATATATATATATATTTGAGTAGTGAGAAGTACTGTTATAAGTAGGTGAGAGATGAAGTTTATAAGACAATTGTCAATGATTACAGTAAAGTAAATATTTAAACGGGAATAGAGCCTGGGTATAGATAAAAAGAAGGTGAGTTATTTAATTAATGAAAATGGAGTTAGATAGTTAAGAATTTTTAAAGAAAATAATACAAAGAGAATTATTAGATATTTAGGGACACAGTAGTTAGTAATTATTTGTACAGGTGTTTAAGTAAAGGTATAAACATATAGTTGTTGTTGATGAATTCTGTAGTGGGGGTGAGGTGATAAAGAGTAGCCAACCAATAGTGTTGTGGCAGGTAATAGCATAAATTTTAGGGAGTGTTTGCCGAATTTTGGAAGGGCAAAATAATATGAATGTATATAGCCAGTTAGGGAACACCCAACTCATTGCAAAGACGAGCGGTGCCATAGGATTTAAATGAAATTAGTAATGGTGTTTATAATTGAGATATTGGTGTCATGATAGGTAAATTTGATGGTCAGTTAGAAGAAGGTGAGTAAGATTATAATAAGTAAAAGGTATCGTGAATATAGGAGTTACCCAGACTAAACCATGATAGAAGGTGAGAGGTTAGGTAGTTAGGTAGGTAGAAAGTTCAGAGAATAATGAGATAATGAAATTATATGAATATTGATAATAAATTTAAAATGAATTTTATAATTATAATAAAACTGATGTCTAATTAATGACTTAACTGCAATTGTAAATTTTTAACTTAAATGCAACTTAGATAGAATATGCAAATCAAGATTAAAAATGAATCAAGAATATTTAATGTATTAATGTATCAGTGTTAATTATTAATGTATTATAAATGTATTAGGTATTTATGTTATAGAAATTTCAACATGATTTTATAATATGGAAATAATGTGAAGAGATAAATTTAAATGGCGCTGTTAATAACAGATTATTACCTGTTAATAATAATAATAATAATAATGAATTTTTTAGTTTTATCATTCAATAAGAGTTATAAACAAATAAATATACAGATTTATCAATTCTTTTATAATTTGTTTTTCCCCAGGTTTGGGAGATTTATAGGGTAATTTTCCTAATTTCGATTAGAGTTTAAATTTTTATTATATCAATGTGTTTATGTTATAATTACAGTAACTGTAAAAGAAAGAAGATAAATATTATCGATAGTAATCGAAACCATTCATTAATTCAGGGTTTGTAATATGAAGAAGGGAAATTCTTTATAATTCTTGAGAAATATATATTTCTAATTCTTTTATAACTATATTAAGCCAACCCAGTGCTTATTGGCACAAACCAGCACTTAGCTAAGGGGAACCAGATCAGTTGAGGATGGAGTGATTTACCAAGCCACTATTTTAATATTTTTCATTTATTGTTTCAGTGTTTGGTGATATGACAGCGGTCCTGAGCTGGCCAACGCGTCAGAGCAGGGGCGTTAAGAGCCTAAGTGGCCTTATGGTGTTGGGATCTCGCAGGAGAAGTCCAGTAAGGTCATGTAGGTACGGTCATCATCATCAGACCAAGGGTGAGTTGTAATTTTCTTTTATATAAAATTGTAAGGGGGTTGTGGCGACTTATCCTGGCTGATCCCTTTAGGAAGTATGAAAGGGTCAATGAAAGTTTTTGTGCTTCGACACAAAATCTTTCATTGAGGGGGTTTTGTGATGGTACAATCATGGTACATTTTGTGATTACTTAAAATATGGTAAATAAAACCATAACCATTGTATTTTTCTATTTTGGTCATAATCAAACCAACCTTAAATAACCAGTACGAATATATAGTGAGTGGAGTGTATAACAATATTTGTCAGGATTTGAACCAATTCATAGCAAAAACTGTGAAACATCACAAAAAACAGTATGCAGTTTGTGGCGATAAGAGTGCCGAACCTTAATTACGTCAGAGGCGGAGAATGTGTTTACATCGACAACACGAGGTTGTCAACAGCTTAACAATGGAAGTGTGACGTAAGTTCACCCCACCTCAGCAAAAGCTAACAAAGACTCTTGGTCATTTCAACTGCAGCAGTGATCAACGCCGGCCGGCAACCCATTCACTCACTAGTGAATTATAAATTGTTAGCCACTGTACGTGGTTAATAAACAATATAAATATCTAAAGTGCGTCAACTACAAAATGTGACAGTAACGTGTACACGGAAAACTCGCGGTACCGTACGCGAAGTTTTACCGCACCGAAACAACCAGGAACTACACAAAATGGGTGAGAACGTTCCATCAACACCTTAATATCCTAATTTTATTTTCAAGTTTCCTTCATGTAAAATGACCAAATCACAAATCATATAAATTCAAATATTCAAAATTTCAATTACATAAAAGGAGCTCCAAAACTAATAAAGTTTGTACCATGAGAGTGAAAGAGAGAGAGATTGTGTGTGTGTTGAGTAAATTCTAAGTGCTGGGTTGGGCACAACTACGTATATATTACTATGTTATAATTACTAAAAATGTAAGGACATAGTCAGATATTATTAGATAATAACACATTTATTTGCATTATGCTTTTGGAGGGGTTAGAGTTTGTTTCACATTTGAAAACTATTATGTAAGAGTTAGATAAAATAAAAAGGGTATTTCATTGGTAAAACTTATAAACAGATGTTTTATTATTTCAAGCAACTTCCGTTCATCATAACTTCGCGTAACGGATTCCTGGCCTATAACATATGCAACGAAGATGGCGCCCGAATTTTGTAAACATAACCATAAGTGTAACATACAATATATCGTATACATAAAATCAACTTCGCGTAAGATCACAATATATACAGTAAACCCTCGATTTAATGGACAGCGGTTTAACGGACTTCGGATTTAACAGACAAAAAAAAGGCATGATAATGTTTTTAGGCTTTTGAAACGTATAATGTGCATAAACTGCAGACTCTCCTGTTCTGGTGATATTGCTTGGCTATCGTAGCATTCTTTCGTTTCTTTTCTTCTTGTTTCTTGTTTTGAAACACGCAAATTTTCTCATCTTCAAATGTATTTGATGAGAACGGAGTATTCACCAAGAATTCATTTAATTCTTCATGACCCCTGTCTTTGCGTTGTCGTTGACGCAGGCGTCGCACACGTATAGTGGAAGACATCACGACGACTAACACTGAACAATATACACTGATCAATATAATATCTTATTTCACTGTGAAATATTCGTCCGTCGGCTAATACAGCAAGCATTATACTGGCACGTAATTTTTCATTTCCCGTAATCTTTATTGTTAGATTTGGTTCCCTTTTGGTCCACCGTAAATATACGTAAATAAAAAAAAAATACGGGTGTTTCATCGGCATTTCCCATGTGTTCAATTGAATAATTATGCTTCTTGCGTAAATGAATGACAAATCGCTGATACTGTAGGAGTTTTTCTTCGTAGTCACTCGGTAGTTTTAGCGCGAGTGATGTACGTCATTTAAGCGCAAATCCATTTCGCCGCATCATTCGTCTTATACACCCGAAGCTGGCTTTGAAACCGGAGACTTTTAATTCTTCTGCGATTTCTAAAGCTTTTACTTTTAAAACATGTCTAGTGACAGGGAGTCCTTGCCTTCTTAAAAGCTGTACGTATTCACAGACGCTGGACTCTACTGCTACACCCGGCCAACTTGAGGTCCCACGAATGCTCGTCGCGCAGTATTTGCATTTAAAAGTCGTTACTTCTGTTTTCTCCATTGTAGAATACAGGATTCATCAATATCGAATTTCCTTGCGGCTCCGCGATTGCATGTTTTTTCCACACTTTGTATCACAATTAATTTATAATTCGCATCGTACAGGTTACGTTTAATTTGATTTGACTGCGTGCCTTTAGTCTCCACAATATCACTCATACCGCAAACGCACTATAAAAATGCCGAATGAAAACAAAGTACAGATAAGCGATGTTGTCGCTGTTACAATAGAAAACCACACTGGAAGTTTACCCGTTATTTAGAAACATGTTACTCACACCCCCTCTACTCATCCTTTGTCTTGCTGCCTACAGAAGGGTGCGAGCACACGCGCATGCGCACGCACTTACACTTTATCTTCCCATTCTTTCTTCAGTTTGCTGTTAAAACATTCGGTTGTAGTCATAAATCATAACGCCAGAGTTAACTACAGCCGGGTAAACTGCTGTTGCTTAGGCAGTAAACAACTCATAGATACCAAAAGCGTTCGTCCCGCCAGAAGTCAGGTATAACTTCGAATTTTGTTAGCGCGCGAATGCAAGCCGCAGGCCAAATTAGTGACCATGTTTTTAGAAGAAAAAGTGCGGCTTGTATTTGGAACAATACGGTATTTGCATGATATTAATAGTATTAAAATTTCAAATGTTATAGGCCTATTTGATTTAAATATATCCTCAAAAACAAAATTTGTGATTTAACGGACTTTCGATTTTACGGACACCCCTCAGCCCCAATTAGTCCGTTAAATCGAGGGTTTACTGTATATATATTCTGTAACATTAAGAAGTGTCCGTACTTTCTAAATTGTACCTTGTTTATATCTTGGTTGTTTAATGCGTACTTTGTTAGTATTTTGAGGATGAGTATGTTGTCAGGGTATTATTCGTTGAGCGCCAATTTGCAATTAAAGGTTGCAAATAAAATGTATTTGTAAATTAGTAAGTACTATTTTAAAATATCATAAAGGTTTCTTTTTCAGCTATAATTCAATCTCTTTTAATCAGTGCAGTTTTCTAATATTTGTTTACAATTTTTTATGATTCTAATTATGGATCTAAGCCATTTGGTAATTCTAATTGACATATTTAACCATACATTGGTTTCAAATTGAGTAATAACTCTGTAACAATTCTGTTTTTATGCCCTTATCTGAGCTGATTCTTGAAACATTGTGACATACATTTTGTCACTTACAAAGGTTATTTCTTAATACCATTTATTACTATTTGGTTTCATTTTGTAGCGGGGCATTTTTGGGCATACCTGGGGTAATAACATAATTTGTATTTTTTTTATAAATAAATAATAATAACTTTATCCTTTGTTGAGTGATAAGGACAGAAATTATAAATTTTATAACCGAGAGGTAAATTTGTTATTTTGAAACGAAAACAACCGTGGCAACATTGACTGTGCAGAATTGTTTAACAATGTTTTGTAAAACCAGTATGAACGTATTTGATAGCCGACAAACTGTACCAGAATCAGTTCAAGGACAATGACGAACCCGGAAAACGTAAACACGTTATGTAACAAAATCTGTCAACGTTACACAACCAGACATCAGGCGATGTGTTGCGTCAGCAAATTATGTAACGATGTGTGTCACCAGTTTTGTCAACAGGCCAAAAACAGTCCACTGGCGCAAGGATACAAACTGAACACCAATCAGAATTGAAAGAACAACAGCTGCTTCACAAAGTAGCGCCTGTAATTCTGCCCAGTCTAAATTCAATGCTCGCGCGAGCAATACCTGTGAAGTTTCGGAACATATTTGTGCGGGCCCGCAAAACAAGTAAAAATGTGAATTTTGATATATTACTATATTTAAACAGTCTTTTATAAATAAATAGAGGCAGTGAGCAAAATTGGAAGAAGAAACATTTTAATAGTTCGGCCGAGTAACAGTGTAAACCATGAGTGACGCCTGGGTCGATTTTCGACACCTGAACACAGGAAAGTAAACCTTTTCTAAATTAGATAAAATGCTGCCCCTAATTAATTCGAGTTCAGTAATTAATACATAAAATGTACTGTGTCAAATAGCGTGTGTGTGGGTATGCGTGAGGGTGTGTAGGTACCTATATAAATCACATAAAAGCATTGGTTTACGTTAAGTGATTTACATAACTAAGTAATTTGAATTATTAAAACAGCAGTAATTGCTTGTATTCATTTCCATATGTAACAAGAGTAATTCGAAGTCAAAATATATATTGCGTAAATGTATCATGCATAAAGGCTGATGTAGGGAAAATGTCCCGCAGCTATCTTGGATTTGTAGAAGCAGAATGATTCCATTTTGTTATAAAATATGAAAAAATTCCGATCATTAATAAACACAAGTTTTATCTAATGCAGTCAAAGTCTATTATTTCTCTACAACCATAGTGTTTCTTCGCTCGTTTATAGAATCTTGGAACCCGTAGGTAAAATTTTTTATGTTGGTAACAACCACATGGCGACTACCTGAACCAACAAAGTGTAATAATAAATTTAAATACAAAAGACAATTACTTATTAATATAACAATTTTTGCACTTCACTTCTACAATCTATGGGGTGTCGTTATGGTCAAAGCTTAAGTCCTGTTTATTGGTTTTGTCAATAATCCATATTTTAATACCAGTTGTTAGTTTGTTGTATTAAACATGTTTGGCTTTTAATTACGTTAATTATGTGATTTATATGAGTTGATCCTCTACTAATTTACATTTATTAGTGGTTAATTTAATTCTTATGGTGTTCTTATTTATGGGATGTCTCGTGACGTTACATATGCCTCCCCACCAAACATGATTATTTTTGTTAAACAAGGTTTAGGGAAAATAAGCTGTTAAGCCCCTTACCGGTTTAGGTTTAGTCATAGAACTTTTTTATTTCTGTCTGATTGTAAGTGCCCTTAATTCTGCTATTATTTATGTACCCAACCACATAAGTGTTGTTACCATTATTTTTCCTGAATATGAAAGGTCCTACATATAGTAAAAGTAGCTTTTTTGCTATTCCCTCGGTACTACTCGACTGTTGTCTATTTCTGATCAGAATCTTTTCACCGTTATTGTATGTTTCCTTGCAAATTCCTGGTTTCTCCTGCCTTCGTTTTCTCAGCTCGGCCTGATGCTGTACTCGGTTGTATATTCTCATCATTATTATATATATATATATATAAACTTTCACAATTGAACTTACTTTCATTTATCTTTCCCAAACGTTTCAAGGTGATGTTCCTCTTCCTCAGTGGGATTAAATACTGAATGTCATTTTAACAGTATAACGGTTATGGACTGGTGTGTGTGGTGGGGGTTGATGGTGGGAGGGAATTGGCGCTGAGGTTCAAATTGTGTGTTTGGATCAATGTATCGAATAGTGTATATGATCTATAATGTAATTGTTCATTTAATATTAATAATCTCCCCGCACTGCCCAGTCTCGGCCAACACATTGCTGTACATACGATGTATACAAAAAACGCTGAGGCAGGTTCACGTTGCCTCATTCGCTTTAAACTAACTATGTCTGCTGTCACTTGTCACCGTCTAGCGGTCGCTGAGTAAAGCATGTAATTAGTAAATTCGACAATTACAGTAACAATGTATAATCTTTACGTTACATACTTCATACGTATTTATAATTTTTATTGCACAGAATTTTTTAGGGTAGGCATTGCCTCCATGTAACTTCGCCACTGATCATTGCTTTAAACGGTAGCCCCTGCGCTACCAAAAACACCATTATGATCACCTGGCCCTGACTGGCTACTTCTAACATTGCTTGTTGCCTGATGGTCTTGTTTAAGCTCCCTGTAGCTCCCACTATTACCATATTGCTTATTGGAAGGGTATCTATTTTTTCATTACTAAGTTCTTTGATTCTGTTGAATTCCACTAGGTCTATCAAAGATACGTTGGCCCCTGTATCAACCACTATTTCGGTTGGTATTCCTTGTATCTCAGCAGTTATAAATGTTATTTCATTATTTTCTTTGTTTTCTGTCGTCTCTTCGACTTCTAATAGTTCATCACAGATGTTCTTTAAATAGTTGCTTCTCCTGATAATTTTAAAATTTTTGTCACCATGAACACTAGCCACCTGCCCGTTTAGGTCCTGCAGTGATGGGCTATTGTTTATTTTCACTGCAGACTCCTGTTTCCCACTAACTCTTGTGGTTGAGTGGTTCCTGCAGCCTCTTCATTGGTCCTACTGTCCGTTCCGAATTCCCTTCTTCTTTCCTGATTCCTTGCTGAATGGTCTCCACTACTTCTGCTTCGTTGTTGATATCTCCTCTCTTCGTTATACCTATTATTATTTCTGTAATTCCTACTATTATCGAAACTTCCCCTCCTAGTTCTATCTTGGTTACTATTATTATTATATCTCCGACAGTTATTATTATTAGTGTTTTGATTTCGGTAATTTCTATTATTACTATCGTCGTTGTGAGAATTATTATTATTATTATAGTTAATGTTCTCTCCGCCGCGTACATAGTTTACACGTTGTCGCGGATCTCTAGTTTGTACTTCTCGGTTTGTATTCGGCCTGTCATATTGCCTCCTAGAGTTTCGATAGTAACCTTCTTGCTCTTAATTTCCTAGGAGTGCCTCCATGGCCCCTACTGTCTTTATCTGTCCATAAAGTCGAGCTTGGCTGATACCGTCTTCAAAATGATAGGCCAGTTTTGTTACTAGGCATTCTTCCGGTATTCTCGGCACTAAATTCCGGGCTACACACACCTTCCCCCATGAAGTATGCTGTTGGCGCTTGTCCTCCGGTTGCGTTAAACTTACCGTTGCATATGTTGTCCCTTATAATGTTTTGGTATGACTCTGACCAGTATTTCTCTAGGAATATTTGTTTAAACTTTTCATAGTCGTGTACCTCATTCCCGATGGCTGGCCACCAGTTATCACTTATACCCTTGAACCCTTCGTCCAAGAGGTTCTTTATGTGATTACATCGATCCTCTCGGTTTTGGTTGAGCCACTCAGTTACCCTTTCAAAGAATTCCACCAGGTATTTCCTGTAGTCCCTGAAGCTGATGGTCTCCCTGTGGTCCGATATTAAATTTTGGTGGCAATGTACTGGCCTACTTTGGAGGATTCCCAGTTCTTCTTGTATGTTGCCTACTTGTCCTTTTACTTGTCCTAATTCACCCTTGATTCCTTCAACTTTGTTGGACACTGTTTCATTTAACTTGTCTATTTCCTTTTTGTTTTCTTTCTGTACTTCATCCATTTTAATTCTACTGTTATTCTCTACGTTACTCACTTGAGTAGTTATATTTTCCTTGAACACTAGGAGGTTCTCATCTGTTTTATCGACCCTTTGACTAATTACTTCGTTTAGATTTTTTATCTCCTCGTCAGTGACTTCATTGGTCCTGTCTATTATTTCATTTGTATTTGTATGTATATTATACACCCTTTCATTTAATTCCCTCAATTCTCCCTTAGTACTTTCATTGGTACTGTCTTTTTTTTCATGGATTTTCTCAATTTTATTTTCCAAGTTCTCGTTCATCTGTCTATTATCTTCCTTGATCTGTCTTAAACTCTCATTTGTACTTTCTTTAGTACTATCTATTTTTTCGTTTATTTGTCTAAAGTTTTCTTTAGTACTCTCATTTGTACTGTCTATTTTCTCATTTATCTGTTTTAACAAATTCTCATTAGTTTGTTTATTATCTTCCTTCATATTGTCAAATTTTTCATTCATTTGCTTCGTTAAATTTTCATTTATATTTCCCTCTATTCTGTCAAATTTTTCATTTATTTGTCTATTATTTTCATTTATTTGTTTATTATTTTCATTCATTTGTTTTGTTAAATTTTCATTAATGCTGCTCATCATTTCCATGACTTTATTCCAATCCGGTCCTCCTCTGGCTTCCTCCTAGTCACCCGCCTGTTGTTCCATTTCAGTGTCCTGGATTGTTTCTGTTTCTCGTTTCTGCTCCCCTTCTTCTGTCTCTGGGTCCTGTGTTCTTTTCCTTGAACGACTTTTGTGCATTTCTGTCCTTATATAGTTGCCTGCCCAAATTAGGAATTTATTGTTTTTTCTAAGGATTGTAGTCCAATCTTCCTCCTAATTCAAGCCTCACTAGTTGAGTGCCATTTGTAATATAATGAAACCTCTGGATGTATTTATTTATTTAACTTTATTTTAATTATTTATTTTTTTTATTAGGAGTTGTTTATTATATTAATAAGTTAATATGTATTCTTTTAAATTAATTATGGCACTCGTTGCCTTCAACCGCAGGTGTTAAAATGTCCTTTGGGAAGAATCAACTCTTTACCAAGGGAGTTTAAGGGGTACCTAGCTTTGGGGGTTTAATTGGATTATTTTATTTTTTTGTTTAAATATACTGACCTTGAGTCCTGTAATCGGTGTTTCCTGTAATACAATAACACACTTATGCTAAATCTGGGCGCCACCTGAACACTGGTCCAGGAAAAAAGAATCAACTGAAGTTAAACTATTAAATCTATTTATAAAAAAAATATAATCGATTCTTAATTTCGTAAATAATTTTCTATAAATGATAAGCCAGTTGAGTTGTAATTATATAAAAATTCAATTTATTAAAATTCAAAATTGTCTAAATGATGTTAACACACTTTTTAAAATTAGTTCAAAAAATTACAATGTTCAATATTCTAGATAACACTTAATTATACCATCGGCTAAAAATCTGCTCAGTTGTCGGTTGAGTTTAATTACCTTACAATATCACAAGGTCGTGAATTCTTTCAACTTCCAAACTTTAAAACAAATCAAAGACAAATTATCCAACAATGATGCACTCATTACAAAGGCGGACAAGGGAAACACTATCGTTATAATGGACAAAAACCAATATTCGCAAAAGGTTAATCAATTCATTGAAAATAATATTATTACAATGGTAAATGCCGACCCGTCAGCCGATTTCGTTAAAGCCCTGAATAACACAGTTAATCGTACGCACTTGTTCGATAGCGCCACACGTTACTCATTGAAACCTATTAATGCAGAGGCTCCCCAGTTTACTGGTTTGCCAAAGATTCATAAACCCAGTGTACCAATTAGGCCGCTTGTGAAATTCACCACTGCTCCGAGTTACAAAATCAGTAAAAAACTAGTACAAATAATAAAGAACAGTATAAGCTTAAAGAATGACCATAGCACAAAAAGTTGCACTGAATTTATCGACAAACTGAAAAACATCCAAATTAAACCTAATTACAGAATCGCATCTTTCGACATAGTAGACCTTTATACAAATATACCCGTCCAGGATACAATAAATATTCTCAAGTATAATCTTATTGTAGCTAACATACGCAGTCCTGATGAAATTAATGAGATAACCGCTCTATTGGAAGTTGTTTTAAATCAAAACTATTTTATATTTGATGGAAAATACTATATACAAAAGAAAGGTTTAGCGATGGGATCCCCACTCTCTGGATTATTGGCGGACATATACCTGAACCACTACGAAAACACACATATGTTCAGCAGCGCAAACAAATGGCATAACAAGATAGTATCATATACACGTTATGTAGATGACACCTTCTTCATTTTTAACGGTACCATAAGACAGATCAATAATTTAAAAAACTATTTAAATAATATAAACAAGAACATACAATTTACCCTCGAGGTTGAAATAGAAAATAAACTTAATTTCCTCGATTTAACAATAACAAGGTTTGACAATAGTTTCCAATACCAAATATATCGAAAACCTACCACCACCGACGCCACGATACACGCGGATTCCCATCACCCTCTTCCGCAAAAAATGGCCGCCTATAACAGTTTCATACATAGATTACTCACCATACCATTAGAAATCAGTGACTTTCAGGAGGAAGTCAACACCATTAAATACATAGCTAAGGCCAATGGATATACGTGCTCTATGATCGATGCTTTGATCAAAAAACACCGGAAAAAGTTACATAACAAGAAAACAAAACCGAGTAGTAACCGAGACAGCACATACGTGACTTCTATTTACGGCCGAACTTTACCCCATACATTAACCAACATTTTTAAAAAATTGAATATAACTTTAACTTTCCGGACTGATAACAACATTAAGAAAATTCTTCACCATAAAGCTGCAAAACCAATAAAATAGAGGACAGGTGTCTATAAAATCCAATGTGACGATTGCAACAGCTTCTATATTGGACAAACCGGCAGAGCGTTCAAAAAACGCTTCCAAGAACATTTACCAAAAAACGACACCCACATTCTCAAATCCAACTTTGCACGTCACCTCGTAAATAATAATCATAACTACACCAATTTTGACACCAACTTTAAACCATTACACTTTTGCAAAAAAGGCAGATATATGGACACATTAGAAGAATTCGAAATTTACAAGGCCTTTAAACAAATTAAAAAGACGAACAGCTCACAAGACGGCGGATTCATATTAAACGACCAACTTAACTTCAAGTGAAATCCCTTGTACGACACGGCCATTAGGATACAAGATGCGTTGCGCAGATAACAGTTTACTCAGTCAGTGCGCGAGTAACATCGCGGCGGTGTACACCGACTATAACGCGAAGTGAACTCATGTTGTGATAGTGCGTGCTCCTCTGTGCATTTAGTATATTTTAATATTTTGACGAGTTAATATTTTAACCATGGATTTTAATTTTAATTTATTACATTTTAATCTTAATGTCTGACGTTCTGTGAAGAGGAATTATTCTGAAGATGGGGCATATGCCCTGAAACGCGTCAAGCGGAATTACAAGTAAGTCACTCGACGGATTAGATAAGCAATTATTTATGAAGATTTGAAATTACGTAACTTTTCCACAATTTTTTATCACCAATTTTTTTTATAAATGGCCCCTCGAAAAGTTTTAAGCCGGAGTGAAAAAATAAAAATTATCGAGTACGCGACGCGAGAAAATTGTGGTGTTCGTAAAATTGCGAAACATTTTAAAATTTGTAAAACTTGTGCGGCTGAAATTATTAAAAACAAAGATAATATTTTAAATAATTTTCAGAACGGAAATTATAATGTTCGGCAAAAATTTGTTGGACCTGGTCTGGGTACAACAATTGATAAAGTAGTTTTTGAATGGTCTCAGCGGGTAAGAGCCCAAAAAATCCCCGTTTCTGGACCAATGCTTCTAGAAAAGGCTCTTGAAGTCTCTAAGGAATTAGGGGAAATTGATTTCAAAGCTTCTAATAGCTGGTTAGAAAAATTTTGAAACAGGCATTCTATTTCTTTTAAGGCAATCTCGGGTGAAGCAGGTGCAGTGAATGTTAATGTTGTAAACGAGTGGATACAACATTTACCAAATCTACTGTCAGCCTATTTGCCGGAAAATGTTTTTAATGCAGACGAAACAGGTCTGCTTTTTCAAGCCTTACCGGATAAAACATTATGTCTAAAAAATGAAACTGTAGTGGGGGAAAAGTCGCTAAAGAACGCTTAACGATTTTATTGTGTGCCAGTATGACCGGAGAAAAATTGATGCCTTTAGTTATTGGTAAGGCAGCTAGACCTCGGTGTTTTAAAGGACTTGATATTGATAAGTTTCCTGTAGAGTGGGCGAGCAATAGTAAATCGTGGATGACACGCGACATCGTGAATTCGTGCTAGAAAAACTTGATAGATTAATGCAACGTAAAAAATCGCAAAATAGTGCTCTTCATCGATAATGCTGCTTGTCACCAACGATTAACGCTGCAAAACATTGAACTCGTCTTTTCCCACCTAATGTTACCGCAACATCACAACCACTAGATCAAGGGATCATAAAAAATTGTAAGCACAAATACCGTAAGCTAGTTTTAATGCATTTGATATCCAACATAAGTGAAACCACAACACAGCAAGATTTGGTGAAAAAAAATAGATGTTCTTCAGGCGTAGGATGGATTGACAAAGCATGGAAGGCCGTCACAGAAAGTACCGTTGTTAACTGCTTCAGAAAAGCGTCTTTTTGCAAAGATCCTATCCACTGTGAACCAACGGAAGCAGTACAGGTTCACGAAGACTTCACACAATTTGAAAGCCAATTTAATTCATGCAATTTGCAAGAATATCCTGAAATCGACTCCAGCTTAGCTATCGAGGACACAAGCACTCAGGTGAGATCCCGTTATATTATCATGTTACTGTATTCGTGTTCAATGTAGGCAGTACCGTACTGTAAATTTTGCTTGTTTACGGTGTAATGATTATCCTTACAGTAGGTTTACTTTTTTCTTTCATATGCCCTTAGATTTCCAACCTGATCAATACTGCAACAAATGTTGATGATGAAAGCGAACAAGAGGAAGAAATTGAAACTAACGAAGATACACATAATCCTTTTAACACCTACCAAAACACGCTACAAGGACTAAACGATCTTAAAATGTTTTACAAATTTAAGAATGATTCTAATGGTTTAAATATGATCTGCGATTTAATTATGCACACTGAAGAACAAATTGTAAAATTAAAATTCTCTAAACAAACTAGTTTGACAGATTTTTTCAAACGGCAATTATTTTTTGTAAAAGACTGCAGTTGTATGATTTTTTATAAACTTAATAATACTGTATTTTAGTATTTTTTTATTATACAGTAGTACAGTACATTATAAACCACGTACTGTTATTTTTTCATATTTTGCTTTAAGGATCTGTTAAATAAAAATGTTAAATTGAGAAATAAATTAATTATTAGTACAGTAAAAGTAAAAGTGCATTTTCATACTTCATTTAACATTTCCTTAATTATGTTAAACAATTTTGAAAAACTTTGTCACGCCCCTTAGCCGGACACTCCCCTTATGCGGACAAAATTTATTTCACGGTGCGTCAAAACTATTTTCCTTCACTGCCTTTAATTTAATTTATTTAATTAAATAATCACTTCACAATTCACTTCACTGCTTTAAAAAATTATTTTTCATTGAAAATCTTCACGTGTTGCGGTGTACTTGGCGTCCTAACCCCAAATAAGCTGTGTTGCTGGTAGTCGATCTAGTCTTCTTCTGCAAGTTCATTATTGTGGATTATTTTATCACTCTTCGTTAAAAAAACTTTACTTTGTTTAATTATCACGCACTTGGTTAAATGATACTTCTTCTTTATGTAATATCTTTGAAAATTTGTATAGTCGATCTGCGTACTGTTCTGCCTGGTGTGAGATTTGAGAAAAAACTGGGTTCGATGGCGTGTGGTGATGTCATTTATATACTCTCGCCAGATGCATTGCATTACATGACGCTTATTATGTCATTTTTCTATTAATAATTTACGTACTTACGTTGTTTTGACGAAACATTTGTTCGAGAATTTTCTAGAATGTGTTTTATGGAACCTCATAGAACAATTTTCATTTCCGCCAAAGCTTCCATAGCGTCTCATTCTTCTTCTCCCTTTTGGATTAATTTTTAGAATTTTCCTATTTGATTCTGGTTTTTTTTCAGATAACTTTACAGGACTACTTACAACGTAAATTTGACTATTATTATTGAATTCCCTGCGATTAACTGATTAATTTGATACTAGTTAAACCTGGTTTAGGATAGGTTAACTTAAAAAAATACAATAAGTTTATAAGCCTACCTTGTGATGATGTTCAATAATTCATCCTTATCCAATTATTTTGGATAATTAGGTGTCTTACACCTTACTAAAACATGGATACATAATGTGAGTAATTATACAACAAAATTAATATCTTTACAATAACATAATATAAGCATAATTGTGAATAAATAATGACCTTGGCTTAGGCTTAACAATTTTTACATTAGTAATTATTAATTTATGACACTATTGTCTTATGAAACAGGTTGTTCTTGGTGTTCAATTCCAGCTTAGGCTTTGGTTCATTATTATGACCACCTCCTGTTTCATCATATACAGTATTTTAAGAGCATTATTCGTTAGCATCATTTTTCCCTCATCTGGGATAGTCATTTGGGTTTGGCCAATAATACCATTACTTTTGCCATAATTCTTATCGAATTGATATTATTATCAACTGAGCAGGTTTATTCTAGCTTGATTTCATTATTTACATCTTATTTACCCATAGTTTAGGGTGTTAAACATCAAATATTTTAATTATGACCCTTTTCCTCTGTCAGTTTTGACAGGTTTACACTATGGTCAAGGTAACTTCTGATATATCTACTACATTCAGGTTTATTATTTCATGATATCTCTAGGTCTATTGACTTTACACTCTTGTGCAACTTTTAAAAGGAATTTGGTTGCATTTTGACAATATCTTATTTATAATTTAAATCATTTTAGATGCATAGTACCTGCAACTCTTTTGACATGGTTTTTTAATATTTTCTTTGACTTTTAGGTATTTCAAAAGTTCCTTTATTTGACATAAAATGTTCATCTTTATCTACTTAACATTTAGACATTATTATCTTTTTGTTTTATAATTGATTTTTTTTTATTATTCTGGGTGTTTGTCACACACCCATTACATATTTGTCAGTGCAATTTTCTAATATTTGTTTACAATTTTTTATGATTCTAATTATGGATCTAAGCCATTTGGTAATTCTAATTGACATATTTAACCATACATTGGTTTCAAATTGAGTAATAACTCTGTAACAATTCTGTTTTTCTGCCCTTATCTGAGCTGATTCTTGAAACATTGTGACATACATTTTGTCACTTACAAAGGTTATTTCTTAATACCATTTATTACTATTTGGTTTCATTTTTGCACTTCACTTCTACAATCTATGGGGTGTCGTTATGGTCAAAGTTTAAGTCCTGTTTATTGGTTTTGTCAATAATCCATATTTTAATACCAGTTGTTAGTTTGTTGTATTAAACCTGTTTGGCTTTTAATTACATTAATTATGTGATTTATATGAGTTGATCCTCTACTAATTTACATTTTTTAGTGGTTAATTTAATTCTTATGGTGTTCTTATTTATGGGACGTCTTGTGACGTTACAATATAAACGACAGATATGTTAGGAAAAGTACCAAAATACATGGGATTACAATCAATTACAGAGTGTCTTAACAAGATTATATTAATAGTTTTACAATGTTCAGTGTCTAGGTTATGTTGATTTAAGTGTTTTTAAGGTCTAGTTCACTTTAGATGATAGTATTACTCTATATTAATAGTTTTTTATAATGAAAATAATATTATTCATTGATTATTTTCACAGTGAAAGTTCAAAATTGTTTTAATTAAAAGTGTCTTTGAGAAGTGTGGCCTAGGCCTTGAAATTGCTTCAGTTTAGTTATTTATCAAAAAATACTTCTCTTCCTGGATAGGCTGATGGTATTTCTTCATAGATTCCTTGGTTTACTCCTTTAGAATGATACTGTACTTCTTTCTTCTATTTATTTTTATTTAGTAGTATTATTTAACTTTTCTTTAAGTTCGCAGATATGAAATTTACAATATCTTGGATTAGTCACTCTTATTTTAATATCAACCTTTCTCATTTAGATCCAATAATGCACTCCCCTTTATTTAACTTATAACATTTTAGTTGCTAAGTCCTATCTTAGCTTTTATTGGTGTGAATTCTAACATTTTATGTTACTATGGTGCTATCTGAGCCTCAACATAAACAAACTTCTAATATTTTACCTTCCATTTTCTTTAAATTGTTACAACTTTTTTATAAGATCTTTGATCTTCAATTTATTAGTATTTTTGAGTTTCTGATGGAACACTGATTATTTTGATACCACTTTTGATTATCTTCTATAACATATTTCTTGAGTTACCATTTTACACTTTTAATTATTTGTCCCAAAATTATTCATTATTAGTTCTTCTTGTACTCTTCACTTTATTAAAACTATTGGACACAATTAGTAATAATATAACTTAACCTGACATGGTTTATTCTAATTTTAATATAAATTCTTATTCCAAATCCCTTAACTGTCTAAGCTTAACATGCCTAGTTTTACAAATCTCTATTATTATTATTTTGGTACTTTCCTATTAATATTAACATTTGTGTTATTAATATTATTACATATAATACTGATTAATACAGCCAAACTAATTACTAATAACTATTAGTAACAGATGACAATTCTTCTTAACTTTCTGTATACAATACAGTTTTTATAAATACAACAAAACACTGTAAGTTCCAAAACATTGTCCTCCTTACTTATTAACTTTAATAGTTAACTTACCTATTATTCACATTCATTTAACTTTAATAAACATAATTATTAGAACCTTAGTTAACCTTAAGTAAATAATAAAAGAAATAAATAGTATTTAACTAAATAGTTAAATAATTAGTTCTTGACACAAAAACTATCATGTTTCTTGGTACTTTGTGAATTATAAACATATTTTATTCATGTAATTACACATCAAGCTGATGGGTAAAATATCACATAACAATATATATATATATTGCAACAGAACACAGGATGATAAGATATGCTGTTTATATCAGAGTACACGAATGACAAGCATTTTCTTGTTTAAATTTGTTTTGTGTAATATTTTGTTTTTTAGTCATAAGTTTTGTATTTAAAAAATGATAAGCATATATGTTACACCAAACACTTCATAAAAAATTGTACTATATTGTCATGTATTTTTTGTATGAAATGGTGCGCGTGTGCGGGTGTGATAATCTGCGATCGATATAGCGGCAGCGGTAGTTAACCGATTTACATGAAAATTTGACAAGGAATTATTTAAATAAATAGCTTCGATTTGTGTATACTCTGAGGTTTGTAATTATTTTAGAAATATGATTTTTTAAGTAAAGCAAAACTCAAGTGTAACTCTTATCAATGATAGGGTAATAATAATTGTAGATAATTTCCATGCAGGACTATGCAAAATTATACAAAGTTTTTCATGAAACTTGTGTATCTGGTTGTTCCATCAATCATGTGACTTGGGCTTGGCCTATCAAATTACACCAAATTCAGTGAGATTCATACGTTGCAGAGCTAGGTTGAACACAGTCTGTCTGTCGACGTTGCTAGGGGAAGTTGTGCCCCGGGTAAGAGAGTTATTCTCTTACAAACGTAAAAAGATCTTATATAAAATAAACCATAAACCTTAAAATTCTTAACGAAGTTTTGCGGTAAGAACCAAGAAGGAATAGAGGAATATTTTATATAAAGTAAACTATAAACCTTGTAATTCTTAACGAAGTTTTGCGGTAAGAATCAAGAGGATAAATAATTAAGTAAAATTTAAAATAAAATTCAGTGCTGTGTCGTGTAAGTTAAGATATCCGCATAGGGAACTTAAAGACACTACAAGATATCGTGGAAGCAGTTAAACATAACTACGAGACTCTGAAATATCGCCGCTGGAGCTGCTTGCTGTACAAGGACGACGAGACGAAGAGGACACCAGGAAGGAGTGAAGCTGTAGAAGAGGACGACGAGACGGGACCGACGAGACGAGAGGAGGACGTTGCAGCAAACAAGTAAAAGCGATTTATATTAATCGAACAATACAAACAATTTAATATACTATCAATACATGACAATTTAAAAAACATTATACATCTTTATAAACAATATTTGTATGTAATAAATAATATTTCATCTCCTCCATAATAGACTTTTATCGATTTCTACACACTCACAATATCCTTATTAGAATAATAAAGTTTGATCTGTTGCAATATATATATATTACAACGCTCCCTTTCATCTAACACAATTTCTCTAATATTTGTGATGTTAGATAAAATGTTACTTACCCGTGATTTTACTTTACCTGGGCGCCAGAACAAATCCCAGATACAAATGAACGAGTTGCTGAATTTTGTTCTGTTGTTCATTGTTCAACTCAGTCCCAATATTGATTTCTGGAGTATTATCAATACAGTGCTGGTCACTCCTATCGTCAACTACAGGTTTTTCTATATACCCTTTTATGACACTTACCGAGTTCCAATGCTTAAACTCTTTAATACCTACATTTATTTTATTAGCATTTATTTCCATAGTAATGGTATTTCTTTTAAAATTTATTTTTGCTTTCCATTCAAGCAACGTATCTACCCCAATAATACAATTATGAATGAGTTTCGGGACTATTAGAGCTACTATATGGGTTTGGTTACCATTTATACTGACAGGTAAATATATTTGTTGTTATCTTTTGCATTTTGGCTCCAGTGGCTCCCTGTACATTACAATGTTTTACGGGTAGTCTGGGACAATTTCGCAACTGATTATTATCTACAAATTTTGAGCTAACACAGCTAACTTCACTGCCAGTGTCAATAAGCGCTCGTACCAGTAGATTACTGATTTTACAAATTATTTCCGGACATTCAGGATAATGGTTTCTACCCACTTCTTGCTCCTCTTTTAACAAGAACTCCCTTTAAAAGCGCTCACTTGTTTTATATTATTAGCTACGTTCTTCTTACCTGTTTTCTTTAGTTGTTTCACTGCAGGTAATGGTAGGTTTAGTTTTGTTTCTTTTCTACCTGCAGTGGCTTCCCGTTTCCCGTATTCATTTTACTAGTCGACGGTTGCTGCTCGGTAGAGGTTATAGTTGTTTTACACACTTTATTAGATTTATTTTCTACACTTCTACTCCTACCTTTATCCTCCACTTCCTGTTGATTTTGTGGTTTATTACCCGGATATGGGGTAAACCTTTTTTTCATTCATACGTTCATTATCTCTCCTCTTATTTGAGTAGAACGTTGGTTCTTGCTGATCGCCTCTAGAGTAGTTACTCAGCTGATTACTTACCCGCTGTAGGTCCCTCTCTAAATCTAGACACTCATCTAAGACCATAATGAACTTTTCTAGAGTATCCACTCCTCTAGTTGTGGTTGCGACTCTAGTGCGTTCTGAGAAATGATGCGCTAGCTTATATACTAGGTCTCTCTCTTCTATTGGTGGTGTCAGATGTTTGACTTGCGCCATTACATTTAGCACATAATTGGTAGTTGTCATATTCATTGACGGGTGATACTTACCAAATTCTAAATGATCGCGTACCCTTCTTTGTATTTGAACATTCCAGTACTGTGCTAGAAATTTTTCTCTGAAGTGTGAGTAGGTTTGGACTCTGAGATGACTTTCCACCACCTACCTGCCCAATTCTTGAGAAATCGGCCTAACATGTCCTTCTTGTCCTCGTCGTCCATCAGTGGATTTACACGAGTTACATACGCTTCAAACAGCTTCAGGAATTCCACAGGATTCTCATGTGGGTTACCTGAAAATGCAAGGTTTTCCGGTTCTTCCTTATAGCCGCCACACCTCACTACTTTGGTTTGCTGTGACTTCATTGCTTTAGTCAGCTCCTCCAGCATTACCTTCAACTGTTGTTCCATCTTTTGATGTATTTCGTCACTGTTAGCCCTACTCTCTACCTGTTTCTTAACTTCACTAATATTTACACCCAGTTGGGTACACTCTTCCCTAGTATTTTGGATTTCTTCTTTATTTAGATGTGTTTGTGCTTTTAATTCAGCTGTTACTTCGCTGAATTGTTGATTAATGAGGGTTACTTTCAGTTCTAACCTTTCATGTAATTCATTTCTAAATTTATTTAGCTTTTCGTCTTGACGGCGAAAATTAGTGTTTACTTGTTTTCTAAACTCATCTAGTGTAGTTTCAACCTCTTCGGTATGCTTATCAAACCTACTATTACTCTCGTCTATTTTATTATTAGTACTATCTAATTTATTAGCTCGATTAGATATTTCTTCATCTATTTTAAATGTAGCCTCTTTACTACTTTGTTCTATTTGGCTAGATAAATTTTCATTTATTTGTTTTATTTCACTGGACAAATATTTATTTGTTTGTTCAATTTTATTATTAACATCAGTTATTAATTTTTGACTACTTTCTTCTAAACTTTTATTATTTTCTTCAATTTTACTCTCAAGTTTACTACTTGTTTCTTTTATTTCAGTGGTCAACTGTTTAAACATTTGTTCAATTGCTGCCATATCTACTGATGATGATTTAGCCATGTTTACAATTTATTATTATAATTTTAACAAATAAATTTAACAATTATTTAATAGTTATTTGTAACCTTGAATTCCACTTTCTTTTCAAATTTATTAATACTACAATTTAACTATCACTTGGGTAAAAGCAACGCCAAATTATATAACTTTATTTATATAATTTTGTGTTTAATCGGGCCCATTAGTTGCGGCGACAAATATATATGTAACTTATTTTTACATATAAATTTGGTGATTTAATCGAGCTTAATCGAGCCCCTTAATTGGCCGCACCAAATACATACAACGCTCCTTTTCGTCTAACACAATTTCTCTAATATTTGTGATGTTAGATAAAAAGTTACTTACCCATGATTTTACTTTACCTGGGCACCAGAACAAATCCCAGATACAAATGACACGGTTTCAGCTTAGCTCAGCGCATGGAGACACTCTTTCTCAGGATTCGTTCAGTGATTGTGGTTTTCAAGGGGAATCGTTACAAATAACTCTTTAAGATTTTCTTGATTATTATATTTTAATGTTTTAATAAATGATTTTGAAACTTTAACTTGTTAATGGTAGTGGCT
This sequence comes from Magicicada septendecula, assembly GCA_034769895.1. Lineage (NCBI taxonomy): Eukaryota > Metazoa > Arthropoda > Insecta > Hemiptera > Cicadidae > Magicicada > Magicicada septendecula. The sequence goes on from CM068372.1 coordinate 250,513,655, forward strand.
TAATTCTACCCTATCTTTATAATTATTGAGTGAGTGTGGAAAGTAATGATTAAGACGCTCAAACGACCTCTAGCTCTTATCTGGTCTGATTAAGAAAGTTCTATCTCCCAAACCAGTGCTAAAGAACAGGTCTACAATAATTTGCACGTCCAATACTACACACTATTTCCCATTCAACACTCTTATACTAAATTAAAGCTAATCTTACAGTTAAAATACAATGTGTGCGTTTCTTAGTGTCTTTTTAAAATTGTTTATTGTTTTATTATTTGTTTAGCGCTTATATCATTGATCAATGAATTTATTTCTTACTGTTTTGATGTGTTGACCGAAGGTAGGAATCTGTAGAGGTCCTCCTTTCGATGGTGTTGCACAGAAGAATGGGTTGATCAATGTTGTGGAAGATGCCCTGGCAATTACAGATGCTGTAGCCTTCTGTAGCACAGGTCCTTCACGGCTGATGGATTAATTAATTAACTAATTAATTAATTAATGGTGATATTACGCAGCTAGTGTTATTGAATGTTGTAAATACATATACACTGCGGACTACTTCTCGATTTATAACTGAATTTGCACTGTTGTGTAATTTAAAAAATTTCTGTATACGAATTATACACGTCTAGTGTGTTTCAGTACCGAACGAAGAGTGATGCTATCCCTCGCTTGGAGCTGGCGTCTGTTGTAAATACAGGCTGCTGATTGGTTGTACAAATAAATCAAGCATTTTTCCAGTTTCGACAATCTCTAACAGGTTGGTCTAACACGCGGTGACAGGTTCCAAACGGCATAGAAATTCTTGTCAAAATCGTACTTCCTGTATTTGCAAATCGATTGATTACAAGTATTTGCAAATGTGTTTCCGAAGATCTGACCACAGAATATTGTTGCTTAGGTCTTTATCTGTGTGTGTGTGAAAACACCTTGTTCCTACGTAGCATAATTCTCTCGTTATTCCTGTTGGCGTGCGTCATCCGTATAACTTCTTTATTTGTTAATTATATTAACTGAGCTTGCGGCTTATAAAGCTTTTCTTGCTGAATACAATGCTGTTTTCAGAATTACCGTATATTTACAACTTTTGAAGTTATTGCAGGTTGAACTGATAATTCGCTTTGAGTAAAATTACCTGTTTGAACTGGATTCTATTGTCGCTGTGATGCGGTTAGAGTGAGATGGCTGCAATTCTACGCTCTCTCTCTTCCTTACTGCGTTACGCTCGTCCCGTCTATAGCTTTCATATAACGCTCTGATAGGACGCTATTATGAATCGTCATAATATATATTGTAGCGCAACAAAAATGATAGCATTTATGCTACATAAAAGAAGATTCACAGATTGATAAATAAATTGATACATAATCCCATAATAGAACAGAGACCCAATTATGACAATTATAGTCATAGACAAAATAAATAAGAATGCAAGGTAGTGTTGAATAGAATAAACGAACCTGTAAAATAAATAATAGCTAATGATAAATGTTTAATAAAAATCAAAACAGAAGAATGAAACAATGACTTAATTTATGGTAATAACAGATAAGAATTTTGTGTTAAAAAAGTATTATATTATGACAAAAATGTTATGATAAAATTTATGTGATGTTATATCAAATATGTGTTGAGTTCATGAAAAATAATGTAACAAATAGTGTTATTCAATGACTGTCATAGAATGAAGGGTGAGGCAGTTAACCAATGTTCATAAGTTCGAATTTTATTTTATGTGATCAAGAGATCAAGATAAATTTGTTATTAGATGTAGAAAAATAATTGTTTATACAAATGTTAATAATTAAGTTTTGATTGTATGTACGAATTTATATAAAAGGGACTATAGATGCCTAACAGACATAACCACAGGTAGATCAATTTACAATAAAAGGCCTAACAGCCAAAAATACTAAATAAACACTTATAACTTAAAGGTTAGATACATCAATTAATAATAATTAATAAATACACTATGAAGAGCTAGAAAGAAGAAAAAACATTAAGTTACTAATAATATTTAATAAAATTTATACAAATTATAATAATACCATAATGCCATAATATCGATTGGTAAAAAATAATATCGAAGGTGGATTAAATATAATAAAAAAGGAAAAAAAACGGAATTATATCAAAAAACCAGTAGAAGATGTGTATAAAATAATAAACCAGCTATCGGTAAATTTACATTCCGATAGGACAGCAAATTGACAAAGAATAGACAAAAAAATATATGAAAGAAACACTATATAGTCAAACATGTGGAAGCGGAAATTAATATAGGTTGCTAGGGAAAAATTTAAGAAGAAGGTTATTGATTTATAAAATAACAAGAATTGCTTTTGTAAAAACTGAACGTGATGATTTAAAAAACCCAAGAAGAATATATTGAATCGTAATATTCGAAATCAAAAGATACGATTATAAAGAAGATAAAATTCTAATGATAATACTTACATCTATCACTAACACAGATTAATAAAACAACGATACATTACGAAATAATAATCGAGGACAAATAACCAAATCCTACAAGAAGAAACTTGGACTGTCCCATGTCCGAAGGGAATTGATGGAAAATTAATCAAATATAAAGAATTAATAGTAACGCAACTTATAATATTCACAACACCAAAAATTATAACCTTGCAAATACACGGAACAACACTAACTGCTTCAACCGAAGGAAGAACCTATTTGGATCCTGACGGTGCAGAAGAAACACCAATCGTGCTGTAAAACAATTCAGAAGCTGTATTCCGAAGTGGACAGGACAAGATTTACTTTTATTAAACTGAAGAAAGAAAACTGTACTTCATAATTGACCAGAACAACGAATTTAGCGATCAACCGCCTACGTGATTGGCGTCGTTAGAGTCTGGTAAAATTATATTATATTAATCATACTAAATACACAACACATAATTTTTGTAAATCTTGCATTCTTATTATGTATTTTTAGTCTTCCCCACAGTTACAAGAACCTTCACACCCTGAAATAAATAAAATACAAATCAAATATAATATATAACCAAAGATAAACAAAGGATCAAATAATCAACAATCGATACCTGAATCTATAGTCCCAACATATATTAATTGGAATATATCTTAGTTAATGTGAATTGATAAACAAATAAAGAACCTTTATATATTTGTCACACCTTGTTATTTGGAGTATGGTTTAGTGAACTGGAACAAAAGTAACTGAATAAGTAGAGAATAAATAGTTAATATAAACATCGAATAACCTACAAGTTTCGTTGAGCCGATACTACAGCGCTTATAGCGGAATTATCTGACACCAAAGAGGGAGCGTAAAAATATAAAATCAGACAGAACTCTCTTCAAGGCATAATAGGGTTGGATGAAATTGTAGAATAAATCTTAAGTTATTTAAGTTCTAGGCACACTAACACTGATAATTATTAAATAGTTAAGTTAACATTAATTGAGTACATCCATATATTCCACAACTCCAAATATTTCCGAGAATTTATACAATTAAATTAATAGAACACAATCGACAAATACAACAGTGGGAATTTAGACCATACGTATCCGATCTAGTACAAATTGGCTTCCATCGTGGGACTTGAACAGTAGAGGACACACCGGGATATATTACAAATTGACGCTCATAACGTGGGACCTAATTAGGTGACGCGAGAGAGTTATTACAAATTGGCGCTCAACTTATGTAGGGCTTAAGTTAAGTAACTGTAACCATATTAATATTACTTAACCAGAGCAGGCAACTGTGGGAGAGTAAACATGCATACCAGAGGTAGATCAAGGATTAGGGCAGGAGAAACGGAGAAGGAAATAGATGAACAAGAACAGGAAATAGAATTAATAACAGACAGTGAAATAGAACAACAGACAGACGAAATAACGGAAACTGAAATAATCGCGGACAAGGAAAAGGAAGTAATCAAAGAAGTTGCCCAAGGGGACCATATAGATAAAGCAGGAGCCAGAGAAGGACTAAATTGGGAAAAATTAATGGAATTAATGAGTAGTATTAAGGAAGATAGCAGACTCACTAAGGAGAATTTGAGGAAAATAAATGAAGAAAACAAGGAGAATTTTAGGAAACAGGAGGAAAATTCAAGGAGAACAAATGAGGAAATTAAGGAAAAATTAGATAAAACAAATGAGGAAACTAAAGAAACCTCAAGACAAATGAACGAAAGATTAAACCAAATTCACGAAAGGTTAGATAGGAATGATGAGGGTGTAAAACAAATGAAGGAAGACATCCTACAAATACATGAAGAGAATTTAAGGCAGATTAATGAAAAAATTGAAAATCTTCATGTGACAATTAACCAGAAGGTGGAACAAAATAATGAGGAAAGGAAATTAGAAATAGCCAAAACAAATGAAGAGTTAGAAAAAACTAACGAAACAATAGTACAGGTTCGTGAGGAATTACAGAATAAAATTAATGACACAAAAATTGAGAATAAAACATTGGTCGAAGAAATCCAACAGGAAACTGTCGAAAAATGTGAGCAAATTAAAAACGAAGTACATCAGGTACGGGAAGAGAATAAGGAAGGTATTAAGCAAATACAGACAGACATGGGCGAACGACTCGAAAGGGTCTATGGCAATTTAAATAATATGGAAGGTCAAATCAATACCAATAAAAATAAAATAGAAGAGATTAGTAGGCGTGAATTACAATTACAAGAGGAAGTAGATTCATGGCGGGATAGGACATGCCAAAATAGTCATACAAATAACCATTAGAACAGAGAATCGATTAATTTTCGTAATTATAAGCGCAATCCTATGGAATTTTTAAAGAGATTGGAAGAAGTGATCATAAGAAATAGAGAGAGTCGCTGGAGTATTATACGAAGCATGATTGATGAAACGTTTAAAGATACTTATGATAATTGGTGGACAGCGGTGCGCCCGGATATACTGGACATGACTGAGTTCAAAAAACAATTTAAGGAGAAGTATTGGTCGGAATCGACCCAGAATATGATTAGGAATAATTTGAGTAACGGTCGATACGAAACAAATGTAGGCCAGTCCCCTACTTCATACTTTTTAGGAAAAGTATGTATGGCGCGGAACTTAGAGCCCCGAATTCCCGAAGAATGTTTGGTAATACAACTATCCTATCATTACGAGGAAGGGATAAAAAATGCGCGTATGTGTAGTCAAATCAAAACGATTCCAGCCATGGCCAAATTCTTGGAGAATTATGAACACGAGAACCAATACCAAAGAAATAGAATGCTAAATCATAAATATCAGAAGTATGATAATAACGCGCCATCAGCCAATTCTCATAATAACGATCGCAATCGACCTGCGCATAACGTTAATACTAATAGAACACAAAATGAAAACACGAATAATAATTCCAGAAACTATAATTATCGCGGCAATAACAATTACAATTATCGTGATAGTCGCAATAATAGAGGAGATGGGGACAGACGACCCAATAATTATAGACATAACGTCAATTATATTTACTCCAGACCTCAAGGTAATCAGCGACGATACTACCCAAGGAGTCACCGATATGACAACCATTATGACCAATCTCGGCATGAAGACAACTACCCACATGATGGAAATTATAGGATAGCAGAACATAATACGGAGGATCGCATGGAACCAGTACAAAACCAACACAGTAATCAGAATGAAAATAGAGAAGAGGGAGTAAGCCCTCATTTAAACTAATAGAGGCAGTGAAAACTAATGAATACCCGTCACTGAACCGTAATCTTGGGGAACAACAATTAATAAATAAAATTAAGTGTAATCATAAAATAACCATAATTAATAACGACTATTTAAAGAATATCCGGGAAGATTTGTTAGAAGAGGATCAGAAACATGTAAACAGTAATAGTAATAACGAAATCATATATATATCAGCAAATTTAAATGGGGTAAAATCTACCATAATGATAGACACTGGATCTAACATATCATTGATAGACAATATTGAACTTGAAAGAATCCAGCGAGAAGTCCAGTTACCCATACCGACTTTACCCGTCAATAATGTGATAATTATCGGAGCCACTGGGAGACAAAATAAAACAGTCAAAAAACAAGTATCACTCGATCTTACCAATAACAATATGACCCTACCAATAGGATTCTTGGTCGCAACGGGACTACCATTTAATGTATTGATTGGATGCGATGTGTTGCGCCAGCATTCCGCAATAATTGACTTGCATAAAGGTACAATGTCTTTAACATCCGAAGGAGGATTATGGACAGCCGAATTAATCAACACTAATCAAACCGGTCCAGTTAACACCAAATGTGGAGCCATAAAAAGCTATTTCTGTAAGAAGAATAAATTACCAGAGATCATTCAATATGAAGACGATGATCCTAACCTATGGCAGAGTAAGTTGGAAGAGATTCGAGAATTCCAAAGGGAAAAAACTTATAAACAAATAAGTAAGGTACAGGCCGAAAATCTAATTCAAATATATAATAAATACAGACATGTGTTCTCCAATGCTCCAGGTAAAGTAAAAGGATATCAATGTATAATAAATTTTAAAGAACCGGTGAACTTTCGCAGAAAGTCATACCCCATTGCTTACTCTATAAAAAACGAGGTCCGGAACGAGATTAACCGTATGATGCAAGATGACATAATAGAATATAGTCAATCACCATATACCAGTCCCATAGTAGCAGTCCCGAAAAAGAACGGAAAGGTGAGAATTTGCCTGGACGCTAGGGAAATAAATAAAATGATCGTCATTGATAGGACTTCACCAGGCGAAATAGAAGAAATTTTAAAGAAATTCCACGGTATTAAATACATTAGCACTTGGGATACGGTATGTGGGTACTGGCAGGTCGAACTACACCCAGACAGTAGAAAATACATGGCGTTCCTTTTTGACGGAAGGAACTATCAATTTAAAAGGCTACCTTTCGGACTAATTAATTCGGTTGCAATATTTGTGAAATGTATGGACAAGGTATTGGGACAAGAAACACTACAGTTCACTACGGTCTATGTAGATGATTTACTTATAACTTCTTCACATTGGGATGAACATTGCGAGCGGGTGGAACGGGTACTAAGAAAATTATCTGAGAACAACATAACACTTAAGCTAAATAAATCTAAATTTATTGCCAATCAAGTAAAGTTTTTAGGTTTCAATTTGTCTGAGGAGGGTATCACACCTTCAACAGAAAAAGTAGAAGCAATCCAAATGTTCCCTACTCCAAAAAATAGAAAACAGCTACAATCTTTTCTTGGAATTTGCAACTATTACCGTAAATTCCAAGATAACTATTCAGAAGTGACTGCCAAGTTTCAGAAACAATTATCATCTAAAGACAAGTGGGCATGGGGACCAGAACAAGATAAAATTCTGCAATTGATCAAGAAGAAATTTTTAGAAACAGTTATGTTGTACCACCCTGATTTTAACAAACGCTTTTATTTAAATTGTGATGCAAGCAATGTTAGCTTAGGGGCTACCCTATATCAAGAAGATAAAGAAGGACATCATATGGTAATCAGCTTCGCCAGCCGAGTGCTTAACAGCTGCGAACGCAATTACAACGTTACCGAGAAAGAGCTGCTAAGCATAGTGTACGCATGCAATAAATTTAGAACCTATATACTCGGATACCCAGTGACCGTAAGAAGTGACCATAAATCGATTTCCTTTCTAAAAAGATGTAAACTTAGTCACGGCCGGCTAACTAGATGGGTCCTTGCCTTGCAAGAGTATTGCATTGATTGGGAATATATACCTGGAAGAAAGAATATAGCAGCCAATATCTTGTCCCGAATAAACATACAAGATCAATCATTTGAAGGAGAAAAGGAAGAGATCGCGAAGGTGTACCATGTCATTAAGAGTCGGAAGGATCTGGAGATGATTGTCAATGAAATTAGTCAACACCAAAAATCGGATCCCAAATTAATAAACATACGCCAGAAGATACAAAATGCTGATGAAGTTATTACTAAATATTACTGTATACATAATGACCGATTATTTATTAAGGTTACTCCTAAACAAATAAACTGGAAACTAGTAATTCCCACAGCTGTGGAAAACAAATTAATATTGGATTACCATGAACGATATGGACACATGGGAGCCATGAAAATCGTCAAAGCCATAGAAGAACAAATGTACATAAAAAATTTGACCAGAAAGGTACAAAAATCTATACAAACATGACACATCTGCCAGATGGTTAAACATAATAATGAGAAGAAGGAGGGAGTCATGATCCCAATAACATCCAAATATAAGCTGGAGAAGGTATTTCTAGATATATGTGGGCCCTTCCCACGTAGTGGAGGAAATCACAGATACAAATTCATAATAATTATTTTTGATCATTTTTCCAAATACACTAAACTTTATGCTATTAGCAGAGCCACTACCAAGAAAATTCTAGAAATAGTCATCGGACGGTACATAACAGAGGTTGGCAAACCGTCATCTATTATCACTGATCATGGTACGCAGTTTAAGGGCTATAAATGGAGAAATAATCTGTTAAAACACAACATCAGAACATATAAGACTTCAGTTTATCACCCCAGCAGTAATCCGGCAGAACGTGTATTGAGGGAAGTGGGCAGAATACTACGAACTTACTGTCATGACCAACAGAGAAGGTGGTACGAATACTTGTCAGTAACCGAAGAATTTTTAAATATATCTTACCACCAGTCTATTGAAAATACCCCATATACTGTTATGTTTGAAAGGCTTCCACCTAGAGAAATCCAAGATATTATAAACTTTCCAATTAATCCAGAATATCAATTTGAAACAATTAAATTTTATAACAGAGTTATGGAAAAGACGGAAATGAAGAGAAGAAAATATGAAAAGAATAACCCAAAACCAATTAAGTACCAAGTGGGTGAGAAAATATTAATAAGAAACAGGGAGCTACCAAGTACTCTAGAAGGAATAACTAAAAAATTATTATTATTATATACTGGGCCCTATGTGATAACAAAAAATAATAATAACAATACGTATGAAATAATGAACCCTACCACGAAAAGGATTAAGGGAACATACAACCAAGAGTCCATAAAGAAATATTATGAATAAATTCTAAAATGAAGTAAGGACAACTTATTACCTTATATTTGAACAACTTCTGGATTAAAATAAAAAAAAAAAAAGAAAAAGAATTTATATAAATGAATAAATCCTAAAATGAAGTAAGGACAACTTACTACCTTATATTTGAACAACTTCTGTATTAACAAAACAGAAAAAGAATTTATATAAATGAATAAATTCTAAAAAAAAAAAAAAAAAAAGAATACAATAAGAACAACTTATTACCAATCTTGAAGAAAAATACTTGGAATTTAAAAATAATTTGAGTTAATACAATAAGAACAACTTATTACCAATCTTGAAGAAAAATACTTGGAATTTAAAAATAATTTGAGTTGAATACTACCACTAAATTCTGAAATACAATAAGAACAACGTATTATCGATTTTGAAGAAAACAAGAATTATTGTTAAATGTTTAATGAGTATAATGAATAACAAAACCCAAGATTACAGAAGAAAACGATAATTATTATTATTATTATGTGTATAAAGAAATAATGTGAATAATGAATAACAAACCCCAAGATTACAGAAGAAAACGATAATTATTATTATTATATGTATAAAGAAATAATGTGTATAATGAATAACAAACCCCAAGATTACAGAAGAAAACGATAATTATTATTATGTGTATAAAGAAATAGTGTGAATAATGAAGAATGAACCCCAAGATAAAAGTTATTACCTCAAACCTACTTATCCAAAATAAAGAAGAAAAAAAATCATATGACCTAAAATACATACTACATTGCCACATGATGGAACAATCTCAGAAAACGATTGAATGTAACTAATATAATGTTAAAGAAGACAAGAAGGAAAGAGTATTTATGAACATAATTCATTAAAAAATAAACAGCCAAAATAGTGAAATACGATAAGAGGAAGAATAATTAAGTATAAGGAATATATTTAGTAAGAAATACAATTATAATGATCAACACACAACAACTGATTAAAAAATATTGAGATCAGAAAAAAAAAAAAAAAAGAAGATACTTAACATTACAATCTCAACAAAAATGAAAACAAAAATGATTACAATTGATAACTGTCAAAGTCAATATTAACGAATGTTTAAGGAATTAAAATGGAACTACGAAATATGAAGAATAGTAATGAAAAAATATAAATGCAACAAAGAAAAAATCTTTTCCCAAATATTTATTATTAAATGATTAAAGAGATTATTAGGAGATTATTATTATATTTTATAGCTGACTGTAGATGAATTCCAGCAGTACTATATTAAGATGTAGTGTGGGCAGCAGAGTATGAAGCCAAACAGTGCCTCTCTGAACTGTACCAACGCATGTGTTAGGGATTGTTAGGGAAATTAAATATTTAAGGAATATTAGAATAGTTGCAAAAATAAATTCAGTTTCCAAAGGAATAGGACGAAGAAAACAGAAAGAAGCGTGTTGACAGAAGAATAATTGAAAAATGCAGTAATTATAGTAATTATAAATAGGAGAGATGTAAAACTAATGTATCAGTGAATAGTGTAGCCAGTTACCAACAAATAATGTGTACAGAAAAAAAAATATATATCAAGAATCAAGAATGTTAAATAAAATGATGAAATGTTATTAAATAAAAAAGGTACTAGTACTAGTCTAATGAAGTTACATTGAGAAGACCATCGTCAACCATTAACAATGAAATTAAGAAAAGGCATGTGAAAAAGGCAAGTTTATTTGACCTAAACTTCATTCAGGTAAACTAAACTTTTTTAGGAGGGGAAGCATATGTAGCGCAACAAAAATGATAGCATTTATGCTACATAAAAGAAGATTCACAGATTGATAAATAAATTGATACGTAATCCCATAATAGAACAGAGACCCAATTATGACAATTATAGTCATAGACAAAATAAATAAGAATGCAAGGTAGTGTTGAATAGAATAAACGAACCTGTAAAATAAATAATAGCTAATGATAAATGTTTAATAAAAATCAAAACAGAAGAATGAAACAATGACTTAATTTATGGTAATAACAGATAAGAATTTTGTGTTAAAAAAGTATTATATTATGACAAAAATGTTATGATAAAATTTATGTGATGTTATATCAAATATGTGTTGAGTTCATGAAAAATAATGTAACAAATAGTGTTATTCAATGACTGTCATAGAATGAAGGGTGAGGCAGTTAACCAATGTTCATAAGTTCGAATTTTATTTTATGTGATCAAGAGATCAAGATAAATTTGTTATTAGATGTAGAAAAATAATTGTTTATACAAATGTTAATAATTAAGTTTTGATTGTATGTACGAATTTATATAAAAGGGACTATAGATGCCTAACAGACATAACCACAGGTAGATCAATTTACAATAAAAGGCCTAACAGCCAAAAATACTAAATAAACACTTATAACTTAAAGGTTAGATACATCAATTAATAATAATTAATAAATACACTATGAAGAGCTAGAAAGAAGAAAAAACATTAAGTTACTAATAATATTTAATAAAATTTATACAAATTATAATAATACCATAATGCCATAATATCGATTGGTAAAAAATAATATCGAAGGTGGATTAAATATAATAAAAAAGGAAAAAAAACGGAATTATATCAAAAAACCAGTAGAAGATGTGTATAAAATAATAAACCAGCTATCGGTAAATTTACATTCCGATAGGACAGCAAATTGACAAAGAATAGACAAAAAAATATATGAAAGAAACACTATATAGTCAAACATGTGGAAGCGGAAATTAATATAGGTTGCTAGGGAAAAATTTAAGAAGAAGGTTATTGATTTATAAAATAACAAGAATTGCTTTTGTAAAAACTGAACGTGATGATTTAAAAAACCCAAGAAGAATATATTGAATCGTAATATTCGAAATCAAAAGATACGATTATAAAGAAGATAAAATTCTAATGATAATACTTACATCTATCACTAACACAGATTAATAAAACAACGATACATTACGAAATAATAATCGAGGACAAATAACCAAATCCTACAAGAAGAAACTTGGACTGTCCCATGTCCGAAGGGAATTGATGGAAAATTAATCAAATATAAAGAATTAATAGTAACGCAACTTATAATATTCACAACACCAAAAATTATAACCTTGCAAATACACGGAACAACACTAACTGCTTCAACCGAAGGAAGAACCTATTTGGATCCTGACGGTGCAGAAGAAACACCAATCGTGCTGTAAAACAATTCAGAAGCTGTATTCCGAAGTGGACAGGACAAGATTTACTTTTATTAAACTGAAGAAAGAAAACTGTACTTCATAATTGACCAGAACAACGAATTTAGCGATCAACCGCCTACGTGATTGGCGTCGTTAGAGTCTGGTAAAATTATATTATATTAATCATACTAAATACACAACACATAATTTTTGTAAATCTTGCATTCTTATTATGTATTTTTAGTCTTCCCCACAGTTACAAGAACCTTCACACCCTGAAATAAATAAAATACAAATCAAATATAATATATAACCAAAGATAAACAAAGGATCAAATAATCAACAATCGATACCTGAATCTATAGTCCCAACATATATTAATTGGAATATATCTTAGTTAATGTGAATTGATAAACAAATAAAGAACCTTTATATATTTGTCACACCTTGTTATTTGGAGTATGGTTTAGTGAACTGGAACAAAAGTAACTGAATAAGTAGAGAATAAATAGTTAATATAAACATCGAATAACCTACAAGTTTCGTTGAGCCGATACTACAGCGCTTATAGCGGAATTATCTGACACCAAAGAGGGAGCGTAAAAATATAAAATCAGACAGAACTCTCTTCAAGGCATAATAGGGTTGGATGAAATTGTAGAATAAATCTTAAGTTATTTAAGTTCTAGGCACACTAACACTGATAATTATTAAATAGTTAAGTTAACATTAATTGAGTACATCCATATATTCCACAACTCCAAATATTTCCGAGAATTTATACAATTAAATTAATAGAACACAATCGACAAATACAACAGTGGGAATTTAGACCGTACGTATCCGATCTATTACAATATATATATATATATATATATATATATATATATATATATTGCAATAGAACATCACAGAAAGGGTATCTGTAGCCAGGACTACATGCTTTTATATCAATTTATGACGTTGTAGACATGTTGAGAATTGATTTTGGTTAATTGCTGTAAAGTAGCTATAAGTTCTGAATTAAGAAATGGGTAAAAAAACTATTGTGTCAAAATGCCCATAAATTTATTTTCTATCTTGTCAAGTGCGAAGTTAGTGTGTGAGTGTGCGTTATTCGTATTTATATGAATAACTCTGGTTAAAATTAACGTATTGAGTTGAGACTTGGTCAGCGCATACATCTAAATTAGCGCTATATTTTTCTTTTGTCAAAGACTCGAAACAGATTATTTTTAATATGTATTTTTTAGCAAAATTCATCTTTCTATAGATTCCTTATCTTATAAAAGTAATAAAATTTCTAGATAAAATCTATACCTGCTTCTGCAGCTTTTTGCCAATTTGTTCAGGACTTCTATCTATCAGCTTTACCCATCGATCACGTGTTAGGGGTTTCGACCAATCAGTGGCCCCTATTTTCATTAAGATTGGGTCACCGTCAGAGAAGTTTCAGTCAGTTCCATCTACCAGCTCAACCTAAACAGACGTGCTCCCTGTGCGAGTTTTTCGTTGCAGAATACGTTCTTATATAAGGGTTATGAGTAGGGAATCTTAGCGATGAGTTGCCCGTTTGCTAATATCCTCTTGGTAAAAAGAACTCAGATTAATAAAATTAAAATAATCATTAAACTAGTGCTAGTCTCATGAAAGTCAAGATATCCGCTTAGGGAAGGTATATCTACTGAGATACACCTGTGTTAACGTGAGAACACCTCAAGACGCGGGAAGGTGTACGCTCAATACACCGCATTCATATAGATATAAAATACCACCCAGTTTCGAGCCCTGAGTTTAAGAGATAACCGCTATCGGTGCGTCGGCGTGCGTGCATGTGAGCGGAGTGTCCACGGATCGTCAGTGTTGCTGAGATCAGCTGGCAGCGAGGTTGCAGTTTTCAATGGGCCACAGGACAGGAGCAGGACGAACAGGAGCAGTGTGACGAATCAACCATATCAAAAGGAATGTCAACGAACAAGTACCCATAGACATTTAAAACCAAAATAGTTTCATATCATTAACAGACATTATTAATTTAAAATAAATATTTTGTTAAACCAGTCCATATTTAAATTTGTTTAAATATACAACCTTACTCCAGATAACAGATTCTATTATTGTTATGTTAATACTATGCCTAATAATTGTTTTGTCGCATAGTATTAAATGGCGCCCAACATGGGGCATGAGTAAATAGTATATTATAAAGAAAAAATTTGGTATTATTTGAACTGTTAAATTGTCTTTAGAGTGTGTATTACTTAATATATTGCATATACACAGAAATACTGTGTTTTAGGTTAGAACTGCATCATAATATAGGGAAATTATCTGAAGTGAATTATTTAATTTGTGCATGTTAGATTAAGTATTTGTGTGGACATTGTATTGTATGATTTCTAACTGATTACTCTGCATTGCGATAATATTTTAGAATAGTTGAACATTAATCGTTTACATTAAGAATAAGTGTGCCCGTACGAAAGTCAAGACATTAAGATAAACTTTGCTGTGATTTGTTATTGTTACTAAAGATGGTGGAAACACAATCAGCTGATTTGGAATCCACGGTTAATGTAATTTTAGCAAGTATACAGTCTGTCACGACGAAAATAAGCAGCTTCGCGAAGATAACAAAATATTACAAGAAAACTTAAAATCTGTACGAGATGACAATAAAAATAAAAATAAGAAAATATTCACTGCCATATATGAGCAAGCAAAACAAAATAAAACCATTGTCGAAGCGGCCGAGAACAAAATAACTGAAAAGGTTGAGTCTATCCGCGCTGATTTTGAGGCCGCACTAGAATTAAATAACACACGTGTAGCAGAATGTGAAACGTGTGTGCTGGCAGTGGAAGAGCGTATGCAAGCGAGACGACAGCAATAAATGATTGCATAAACACTCATGAAAACAAATTAGAAATTTTAGAACAAAAAATGAAACAAATACAGCAAACTACTCCACCCGTAAACCAGGTTACTTATGGACATCAACACACACATGAAATTTTATGGCCTTGAACATGAGAATCCTGTACAGTTGCTTAACCAATGCCAACGTAATATGGAACATATTACTGACAATCTTAGCGATGTTCACAAAATAAACTGGGTGGTGCGGCAGCTAAAGGGTACAACTGCTGAATGGCTTTCGATCCTGCAAGAAAAAATAGTTAACCACTTTATGGCACGATATTGGAACAACGAAATCCAGCGGAAATTACGCATGCAGCCGGAGTTCGGTAAATATACTCCAAGTAAAGGGACCAAGGAGAAATACTTGATCCAACTTGTAGCTAAGGCAAAACACCTGGAGCCTGAGATGTCAGAAGCGGAAATTGTCAACAAGCTAGCCCATCATTTTAACAGAGGAGTACAAGTAGCAGTAATTACAAAGGGAAATAAAACTTTAGAAGAGCTGCTGTTGCTGCTAACAAAAAGGGAAAATGTCAATGGAAATGTTGAAAACTTACAGTGCACATACAAAAGTAAACGTCAATAACACACTGTGCCGCGACTAGTAAAATAACATCGCGGCGAGTTTTAATTATTTTAATTTTACGTCTATATTTCGCCTGGACATAGTTTCTGCTGCGTGTCGTCTGCTATGGCAGCGAGCCGTTCAGTTATACATTGTCGCACGCTCTGTTGATTAATTGACGTAATCACGGTCTCCCCCGGACGGCCTTCCACATTGGGAAGCATCCAGTTGCTTTCCATACCTCAACCTACTATCATCTGGGCGTCGGCGACAGAAAAAAAAATTTTCTGTCTGTCCTTCTACTTTCTGCCATGGGCGTGTAAATTTTGTAAAGGACCTCTGGTGAGTTTCTTTTGACTATACTTTGTTATTAAGTAAAATGAAAATGTGCGTACATATATTTATAATTCGGATGGAATTGGATCAAGCTGTGTGCGTGTTTCTGGTCTGGTACAAACATGGTAAAGCCACATGGCAAAATCTTTTATAACTCCTTTAAAATTAATAAAACAGCTTCAGTATGATTTGATTACATTTGATACTTACTGATTGTAACGTAAAGGTGCCACTGATACATTCACAAACGGGCAATCTATTGAACGACTTCGCGTAATTGAAGCCACGTGGTGAATTATTTTATAACTGCCTTAAACTGATTAAAAATATATATTTGTAGACTAATTACATTTGTTAATTACTAAATTGTGAAGTATTAGTGTCAGTGGAATATTAAAATAACCACCAATCAATCGAGATTAACTTAGTGTAATTGAGGCCACGTGGTGAATTCTCTAGATAAAAGCATCTGCTATTATAAAGTACTAGCTTCAACTCTTTGAGTAAGAAATCATTATAGCTTCTACTGTGGCTCAGTTAATTGGTAAAATGTAATTGGTTCAATTGTTAAAACTCTGTGCGAGCGACTTGTTGTATCTGAAGTGTGATGTGTAAGTGCGACACCAGGGTCGAGTTGGGTGTTAGTGAATTATTATTAGTGACGTTTGCTACAAAATACATGTGCTTATAGGGTTCCCGAACAAGCCAGGGGCTTGAGGCAGAACCAATGGCGATGACTACATCTATCGCCATCAGCTGAGCATTGCTGCATAGCTCCCCGTTTTGTCGCCGGACGTTAGGGATGGGACCCGCAATAAATACAGGATGAATCTCCCGGATCCTGAACCAGCAACTTGCTAAACATCGAGCCATGAGCTAACCATCTACCTCAGCACGTGGTAACAGCCTTACACCAGGTGAAACAATTCAAATTATTCAAAGTCGACCTCGCGACACATTTTGCCATACTATTGCAGTGAAAATATAAAAGAATAGAGAAGTTACATTCTGTTTTTGTGAGTTAAATTCCAGTTAAACAGTAGATGATCAAAACTGAATATGTCTGTTCATTATGTGCACGTTTATGATTCAGTGGTACTAACTGTAAATTATTAATAAGTCAATAATTGTACGCCGGGCTAGCAGGCATGTACAGAGCGATTGTCTCATTCTGTTTTCTATTTATTCAAATTCTTTTTATTTCGTGGGATTAACTGGTTGTGCGGTTTCATGAATTACCATGCCAGGGCAGCTCATGCTGCTGTTTAAATTTTTGTACACTGAGTTCTTATCCGTGTTACCTTGCTGTCTTTCTTTTCTCATGTTTTATTTAGTTTCATTTATGTATTTTCTAGTTTTCAGTCCAATCGGGATGTGCATGCTTGCAGCCTGGGCGAAACTCGAGCTGTTGCGATTGTTTGAGAATTCCATGAAGATTATAGTATATTTATATATAATAGTGATTAATATTGAGAATGCATATAAGAATTTACAAACACTAATTGTTAGCATACCCGTTGGCTCATTGTGAGATTATTATTATTTGTCAGTAGGCATTATGCCAATTTAATTTAGTGATGATTAATCATTACATGGAGTCATTGCTTTAATTTAAAAGGAATGCTAATTATTGAAGGTTTAAAGTCACCTGAAAAGGGTTTTTCAAAATCATGCATTGGCTTGGTGTGGGTGCTGGTTATGTGCAGTATTAATTGAACTTGTTGAGTATTATAAGTCCCCCGTAAAGCAACAAATAGAATGATTAATCATTGTTGGGCTCTCGTTCTGTCACTTAGAGTGAATATTTTTCGTTGACTGTTGTAATTCTGTAATTTAATTTATGATGCTGAATTACCGAGGGCCTTATGAATGTTTAAGCTGAACTATAGGGTGGCTCTATAGAAGATTACTGTCCTAACATAAATGTATGTATAACACTGATGGATACTGTTGAATTAAGATCTAAGGCAAAATAAATGTTATGTTAATCCTGAGTTTTATTTGCAAGTCCTGTCACAATGGGCTCGGTGCATTTTATGCTTCATCTAGGCCAGCGATTCTCAACCTTCTTAGCTCAACGACCCCCCAAATAGTAAATATAAATAAAATTAATATTTCGCGACCCCCCCCCACCCAAAGGAATAATAGCAGTAAGCCTTACTATTACTAACTGAATTTTGACTGTAATTATAAATGTAAAACATTATTTAATATTATATAATCACATTGCACTAATTTTATACATTAAGTAAGAAAATACCGACAGTATAAAAAATGTAATACGACTATTCCTATTATTTTATGTCGCTGAGTTTATAGCGACGGGTATCAACATGCATGTATGACGTGTACATACATGAGCAATTTACAAGTTCCAACTTGATGTGTACGTGCTCTTTGTACACATCAAGTTGGAACCAGTATAAAAGAGGCGCTTGCGTTGCACAACTTCAGTTAAGTTTCGAATGCGAAGCGTGCGTCTGGTGCTTTTATTTAAGTGTGCGGTCAACCGTGAAACTGAATTGTTATTTTTTAATTTCTTATGCGAAATGGATAAATTTGTGAAAAAACGAAGTGAGCCATCTACATCCAGTGAATCGGTTGGTAAAAAGACAAGGTTGTACAGTTACAACCTTGACAGTCGGTTACAGTTAACTGTCGGTTGACAGTTATTTAAATTATGGTTTTACCTCATTGGATGGAAAGCCACAGTGCGTTGCTTGCTTTCAAGTTCTCTCCGATGAAAGCACGAAGCCATCAAAATTAGTTCGACACTTGGAAAGTAAACATCCGGCTGATAAAAACAAACCACTGGAATTTTTCGAAAGAAAATTACATACCTTGAGAAATCAACAAACTTCTATTTGTAAGTCAAGCCATACTGATAAAAGTGTACTTGAAGCATCTTATCTCGTAGCATTAAGAGTAGCTAAGATGTCCAAACCCCATACAATCGCCGAAAACCTCATATTGCCTGCTGCAATTGATATGGTCAGTGTTTTAATAGGCGTGGAAGCAAAAAAATTGAAAAAAATTCTGCTTTCTAACGACACAATATCAAGGTGAATCGATGACATGGCTGCCGATGTTCGCGATCAGATAATTCTGCAAGTGAGTTCAAGTGAATTTTTTAGTTTTCAATTTGATGAATCAACAGATGTAGCAAACATGTCTCAGTTCTTATGTTTTGTGAGGTATGAATGTGATAGGGACACATCAATCAAAGAAAATATGTTGTTTTGCAAAACACTACCGGGTCACGCAACAGGACAATGTCTTTTTGATGTTTTTTATGAAGCTACTAGAAACTATACTAACATAGATTGGACAAAATGTATTACAGTATGTAGTGATGGTGCAAAGGCGATAACAGGAAAGAACAGTGCATTAATGAAAATATTAAAAGATCGTCTTATACCACTCTTGTCGCAAAAAACATGCCGGAAAATCTCAATCAAATTCTTTGTGAAGCTGTAAAAATGGTTAATTTTATTAAAAGCCGACCGTTACAGAACAGGCTGTTTGCTAAACTATGCGATAAAATGGGTGAAAATAAAAAATCTCTTCTTTTCCATACACAAGTTAGATGGTTATCGCGAGGGAAAGTGTTAACCCGGGTATTGGAATTGCGAGATGAATTAATAATATTTTTCCAGAATAAACAAACGCCATTCTCATTGTTTTTACAGAATAATGAGTGTATGTTGTTGTTGGCTTACTTAGCTGATGTATTTTTGCATTTAAACGACTTGAATGTGAATTTACAAGGACGTGATAAAAACATTTTATTAATGACAGACAAAGTTCATGCTTTCATTAAGAAGCTTGATATCTGGATTATTCGCCTTCAAAGCAAAAATTTGGATATGTTCCCACTCACTTCGGATTATATTGAGAAAAATTTGAATGAGCAAGACACTATTATTCTCCGCAGTTAGGATTGCATGAAAATGCATTTGCGTGAGCTAAAAACTCAGTTGACGGAGTATTTCCCGGAAGATAAAAATGATTTCTCGAAGAGATGGGTACTGAATCCGTTTAGTGAAAACATTGTTGCCGCTGCTAAGTTACCAGTTGAGATTCACGACCAGCTCATCGAAATGTCTGCCAACAAAATGCTACAACTGCAATTTAGATCTGAAGATTTAAATACGTTTTGGCTTGCTCGTCAAAATATAGAAATTTAGTCACAGAAGCATTGAAAATATTAATCCCTTTCGCCACGTCTTATCTCTGTGAAAAGGGTTTTTCGTCTATGGTTGCGCTAAAAACTAAATACAGGAATCGTCTTTTATCACTCGAAAACAATTTGCTTTTGTGTGTTTCTAACGTAGATCCATGTATGGAGAAACTTTTAAATGATAAACAAATGCAACCATCACATTAATTTCTTTTCTTTACATGTGTACTTACTGTAAGTAAAATGTTTATTATAAATGATTTTTTCTCTCTAAAATGATTTCATTATTGTTTAGGCTATTTCGCGACCCCCCTTTAATATCACCGCGACCCCCTTGGGGGTCGCGACCCCCAGGTTGAGAAACAATGATCTAGGCCATCGGCCTAGTTTTAAATTTTACGGGACGCCTTCCCCTTTTCAAAAAAAAAAAACTTATTTAAAAAAAAAATTTCTCAAAACTTTGAGAAGGGGTAATGAGGCGGCTCAGTGGTTCGATTATGTGACAGGACTTGCAAAACTGTGGGACATTTTCAGGAGGTAACAAAAAGAAGATAAGCAAATTTTGGGTCTGACTGTGCAATGAGTTGACAAATGCGGGTCCTGTAATTGGGATGGGGTGTAGGACGCTTGTATCCACTAAA
This sequence comes from Magicicada septendecula, assembly GCA_034769895.1. Classification (NCBI taxonomy): domain Eukaryota; kingdom Metazoa; phylum Arthropoda; class Insecta; order Hemiptera; family Cicadidae; genus Magicicada; species Magicicada septendecula. Next base: position 250,534,605 of record CM068372.1, read on the forward strand.
AATTTGATTAATGTTTGTGTTGAGTTATGGTATGTGTTATGGTTATTATTATTATTATTTTTGTTGTGCTCGTATTGGGCATTTGTAACCATGTACAAGGATGGGTCGGCACACTGCTTTTCTTGAATATTCAGACTGTTAAGATTATTTAGCTTGCCTGAGGTCCTTGTGGGTGGTATCCCAAATTGAGAGTAGATTTGAATACGGGTCAGTTGTCCAGGGGTGAGTTGTCCCCGGGTCATATGTACTCGGATTTATTTCCTTGTTGGATGCGGTATGGTCGAGCTTCTATCTGGTATCATTGACGATAGTGAAGAGTAGATACTTTGCAAAATTTGAATTGGTAATGTTGATATTTATGTTTATTGTTGCATATATAGTTGTGAGGCTTTTGAGGTGTCATATGATGTGTTGTTGTTGCTTTTGTCTTAATACTTATGTTATTATTAGTGTTGCTTGTTTCTTGTTCGGTGTCAGGGGAGTTAGCTCGGCATATTTAGTCTCTTGAGTCCTTGCTACGCTAAGGAACCCAGAGGTCACTTGGTGATACAAGTTTTTCCTATACCTTTTGTTGTTGTGGTGGGTCACGCTGTTGCTGTGGTTCTCCACGTTGTTCACCAGGACGTTTCTGTTGTTGCTCCTGTGGTGAGGGAGTCTGTTGTTGTGTTGGCTGTTGTGTCCGTGCATGCGCTCGCCACTTTCACGCATTTTGTTTTCTCCCGTCTGACCTATTTCAAGAATCCTCGCCTCGGTTAGGGTAGTGTGTGGGACTGTCATCTTTACAGTATTCCTACCATGATTTCCGCTTTCTTTCCACCTCACATTGTGTTGTGACAAGACTAGTTCCACATGCGCATCCAAACAGTTGTCCCAAGGAGCCAAGCATGTCTCCGCCGGTGTTAAGGAAGTTTGATCTTCATGGTATTCAGGCCATGGGAGAGGGCCTTCTCTTCTTCTCTCTCGCTCTCTCACCCTCCCTATCCGAGTGTTTTGGCTGTAACAGAACGAGTGAGTTTTTTTTTGGGTTGAGGGTTCTTCTTTGTGTAAGACTAACAAGGCCTGGTGCCAGTTTGTTAGGGATGAGGATAAGATTTAAAAAAAAAAAAAAAAAAAAAAAATGAAAAAAAAGCGCCACTTGCATGGAGGTAAGTCTTTTCTGTCTGTGTTGTGATGTTAGTGTTAGATTGTTGTTTTTTTTGTGTTCTGTAAGTCTGTAAATTTTTGGGGTCAGCATTCAGCCTACTGAATTGAAAAGGAAACTGTTATAGAGAGCTGGTCGGTCCTAGGTTAGTTACTCAGTTGCTGTCTAGTGATACTATATGTATAGATATATATGTAGGTTTCGAGGTCACGTAAGGAAAGAGGTTTTGAAAATATGTCTTAGGTTGTTCATAATAAGGTTATTGCAATATCAAATCTCAATCGTATAAAATTCGTTGTTGGTTGTTTTATGGGTATTCTAGATATTGTCCAGAGGAGTTATATTCAGAGTATTCTCTAAGAACAGAGGATGTGAAATGTTAAAGGTATTGACCTAGTGAATTATAAGCAGCTGTATCGTTGTAAACTATGTGATCGAGGCGAGTTGGGCCCTGACCCAGTGATAGCCGCCTGCATGGTGGAATTTATTATTGTTCTCTTAATCTGATAAACCGTGCTTGCCTCATCTAACTGTTCTATGTTTGATATACCAATTCACGGCCAACCTGGTTTGTTCATCAGCTGATTTATTATTGATATTGAATTTTGTTTGTTAAATACCATGCCACATTCTCAGTTGAATTCCCTGGTGTTTCTTTTCGGTTAAGAGAGAGTGTGGTATAGGCTGTTCAGTAGAGAAGTACCCCCCCTCTAGTTACGGTGTGTAGTCGAACTGTTAAATAAGAGATATGGGATTGACGTTCACGTGCCCTCGATGTGGTCTTCTCTGCCTTGCTAATCAGGTCCGTCCGCCCTAGTGTAGGGATGTGGGCCAGTCATATGTCAAGGATTGTGGATGCCTTGTTTTGTTGCATATGGCTGGTCGGACAGTTGTAGTATGGCCACTCACATATCAGGGTTAGTGACACCTTGTTTGGTCCTATGGACACGTATGTGAGTGGCAGCGGTAGGAGTAGGTGGTGGTCACCAGTGAGGGTGACATGTAGGGGCGGTCCCGTGGGATTGGCATGGCGGAGAAGGTCGTGTGGGGATGGTCGGAGTTGTGTTGAGAGTTATTCAGTCCAGAGGGGGGGGGGAATGGAAGTTGTCATAGGTCAATGGTAGTGGTCCGGCTTGGGTTTTGATGGGGTCTCAGTTGTTCAGTGTAGGAGGCCTTAGGAGGTCAGAACTCAGACAAGGTGTACCCGAATCTCGTCTTTCTTCTTTTCTCCTTCTGTCTCCTCACTGTATGCTGACCCTGATCAAGTCAGCATGCAGTACCAGCACACTTACATAGATACACTCTCATGCACACATGCATACACACTACACATCTTCTTTCTTCTTCCTTCGTTTTCTCTTTGAGCCTCTGTTCTCCTGAGTGTGGATAAGCTCTGAGATTTCCCAGCTATCCCAAGTTGTTTATATACACGTCTAGAGGACCGGGGTCCTATACGGTGGATTCCCACGTTTTGAGTTTTGTAGGCAACCACGTTGCCTTTTTGGAGTGGGGGTGTGCCACGACTAGTAAAATAACATCGCGGCAAGTTTTAATTATTTTAATTTTACGTCTATATTTCGCCTGGACATAGTTTCTGCCGTGTGTCGTCTGCTATGGCAGCGAGTTGTTCAGTTATACATTGCCGCACGCTCTGTTGATTAATTGACGTAATCACGGTCTCCCCCGAACAGCCTTCCACATTGGGAAGCATCCAGTTGCTTTCCGTACCTCAACCTACTATCATCTGGGCGCCGGCGACAAAAAAAAAAAAAAAGATTTCTGTCTGTCCTTCTACTTTCTGCCATGGGCGTGTAAATTTTGTAAAGGACCTCTGGTGAGTTTCTTTTGACTATACTTTGTTATTAAGTAAAATGAAAATGTGCGTACATATATTTATAATTCGGATGGAATTGGATCAAGGTGTGTGCGTGTTTCTGGTCTGGTACAAACATGGTAAAGCCACATGGCAAAATCTTTTATAACTGCTTTAAAATTAATAAAACAGCTTCAGTATGATTTGATTACATTTGATACTTACTGATTGTAATGTAAAGGTGCCACTGATATATTTACAAACTGGCAATCTATCGAATGACTTCGCGCAATTGAAGCCACGTAGTGAATTATTTTATAACTGCCTTGAACTGATTAAAAATATATATTTGTAGACTAATTACATTTGTTAATTACTAAATTGTGAAGTATTAGTGTCAGTGGAATATTAAAATAATAACCAATCAATCGAGATTAACTACCAATCAATCGTGTAATTGAGGCCACGTGGTGAATTCTCTAGATAAAAGCACCTGCTATTATAAAGTACTAGCTTCAACTCTTTGAGTAAGAAATCATTATAGCTTCTACTGTGGCTCAGTTAATTGGTAAAATGTAATTGGTTCAATTGTTAAAACTCTGTGCGAGCGACTTGTTGTATCTGAAGTGTGGCGTGTAAGTGCGACACTAGGGTCGAGTTGGTTGTTTGTGAATTATTACTAGTGACGTTTGCTACAAAATACATGTGCTTATAGGGTTCCCGAACAAGCCAGGGGCTTGAGGCAGAACCGATGGCGATGACTACATCTATCGCCATCAGCTGAGCATTGCTGCATAGCTCCCCGTTTCGTCGCCTGACGTTAGGGATGGGACCCGCAATAAATACAGGATGAATCTCCCGGATCCTGAACCAGCAACTTGCTAAACATCGAGGCATGAGCTAACCATCTACCTCAGCACGTGGTAACAGCCTTACACCAGGTGAAACAATTCAAATTATTCAAAGTTGACCTCACGACACATTTTGACATACTATTGCAGTGAAAATATAAAAGAATAGAGAAGTTACATTCTGTTTTTGTGAGTTAAATTCCAGTTAAACAGTAGATGATCAAAACTGAACATGTCTGTTCATTATGTGCACGTTTATGATTCAGTGGTACTAACTGTAAATTATTAATAAGTCAATAATTGTATGCCGGGCTAGCAGGCATGTACAGAGCGATTGTCTCATTCTGTTTCCTATTTATTCAAATTCTTTTTATTTCATGGGATTAACTGGTTGTGCGGTTTCATGAATTACCATGCCAGGGCAGCACATGCTGCTGTTTAAATTTTTGTACACCGAGTTCTTATCCGTGTTACCTTGCTGCCTTTATTTTCTCATATTTTATTTAGTTTCGTTTATGCATTTTCTAGTTTTCAGTCCAATTGGGATGTGCATGCTTGCAGCCTGGGCGAAACTTGAGCTGTTGCGATTGTTTGAGAATTCCATGAAGATTATAGTATATTTATATATAATAGTGATTAATATTGAGAATGCATATAAGAATTTACAAACACTAATTGTTAGCATACCCGTTGGCTCATTGTGAGATTATTATTATTTGTCAGTAGGCATTATGCCAATTTAATTTAGTGATGATTAATCATTACATGGAGTCATTGCTTTAATTTAAAAGGTATGCTAATTATTGAAGGTTTAGTCACCTGAAAAGGGTTTTTCAAAATCATATAGGGTGGCTCTATAGAAGATTACTGTCCTAACATAAATGTATGTATAACACTAATGGATACTGTTGCATTAAGATCTAAGGCAAAATAAATGTTATGATAATCCAGAGTTTTATTTGCAAGTCCTGTCATAATGGGCTCCGTACATTTTATGCTTCATCTAGGCCATCGGCCTAGTTTTAAATTTTACGGGACGCCTTCCCCTTTTCAAAAAAAAAACTTATTTAAAAAAAAAAAATTTTTCTCAAAACTTTGAGAAGGGGTAATGAGGCGGCTCAGTGGTTCGATTATGTGACAGGACTTGCAAAACTGTGGGACATTTTCAGGAGGTAACAAAAAGAAGATAAGCAAATTTTGGGTCTGACTGTGCAATGAGCTGACAAATGCGGGTCCTGTAATTGGGATGGGGTGTAGGACGCTTGTATCCACTAAAAATTTGATTAGTTTTTGAATTTTGGGGTTTTTATTAAATCATATTGTTTCTAAATAAATTAAGTAAGTTGTCCTTACACAGTTTTTGAATTTTGGGGTTTTTATTTTTCCAATGGGTTGCTTGGTCTGTATCAGAAAATCAGTCCCCTTTTTTCTGGTTGGTTATTGTTTAGTTTAACCATGGTCCATTAACTCAGGTACTCCCTTTCCTCGGATTACTGGGGTGTTCGGAATTAATTCTCTCCTTGGTAATCTTCTTACCATCCAGCTCTCCCACTTTGCTGCTATGAAACCTTCATTTAAGTACCGGTCTTCCGTCATTGTTTGTTCTTTTTTAACTAACAGGTATTGTACCTCCTCTGACATAATATATTCACTCATTTTTAATATCATTCCATTCCCTTTTTCCTCTGGATTATTTACCAAATTTTTTAATGATATATTCCGTCTTGATGATATGACTAATATCTTCTGATGCACTTCAATCGTTGACATATTTAACCGAGATCTAAACTTAATTAACTCCCTCTGTTCATTAATTGGAAGGTTAAATACATTAATTAATCCACCTGTAATCATTTCCCATTCTTCCCTTGTATTTATTATTTTCTTTCTACATGTTTTTATTATTTTCTCGGTCCTCTTTTCCAGGTATTGATTATCCTCTTTGTTGTGGCTACTTTTACTTTCAGATGGCATTACACCTTGGTATTCTGTAATTTCTATTTCCTTCCTGCTCTCTTCTGTATTTGGACTTACTTTAATACCTTCTGAAGTGCTGTCTAATGTTTCATCCAAATTCTTGAAACCACTGCCCATTTGCTTATTGGTCTCCTCCTTGTATCCATCTATTCTTTGGCTAAGTGTGTTAACATTTTCAAACTTCTCCCCGAAAGTTTCCCATATCTCCTTATTGAAATTCTCCATTTTACCCTCAAATTGTTTTAAATTTTCTTCGTTTATTTTCTCAATTTGTTTTAAACTGTCCCTCAAGGTTTCATTTTGCTTCCTTGAGTTCTCCTCCTGTTTCCTAAAGTTTTCATCTATTTTGTCAAATTTTTCGCTCAAGGTTTCATTTTGTTTCCTTGAGTTTTCATCTATTTTATCAAATTTTTCTCTCAAGGTTTCATTTTGTTTCCTTGAGTTTTCATCTATTTTATCAAATTTTTCGCTCAAGGTTTCATTTTGTTTCCTCAAGTTTTCCTTATTTTCCTCATTTGTTTGTTTATTGCTTTCCTTAATGCTATCCATTTTCACCATCATTAGCCTCATCATTTCTTGCCAATCTGGTTCTCTTCTGGCTTCCGCTTTATCTGGTTGGTCCCCTTGGGCATCCTCTTCAACTATTTCCTTTTCCGTGTTTGTGACTACTTTGGTTTCTTCTTTATCACCCGTTAGTTGTTCCATTTCACTGTCAGTGACTACTTCTATCTCTCGTTCCTGTCCACCTTCTTCCTTCTCCTTGTCTTCTGCCCTCTTCTTCGATCTGCCTCTGGTATTATGCATTTCTTGTTTTCTCATAGTTGCCGGCGAAAATTAGGTTTTTTGTTATATTATTTTTCGTATATCTCAAAATTTCTTTCCTAATTAAAGCCCTTTTAAGTTGAGCGCCATCTTGTAACGTCTCGCGGGTCTCTCCGAGTCAATTTGCGATCGTCACTGTAATTATTTTTTCTTTTATTTGCCCTACGTTGTTAGCGTCATCTTGTAACGTCTCGCGGGTATGTAACTAGTGTAATACTGTTGCGGGTTTATCGTTATTTCAGCCCCACGTTATGAGCGTCATCTTGTAACGTCTCGCGGGTATTATCGGATAGTATCGTTTGATCTTATCGTCACTATCGCTATTCAAAATCTCGCTTTAATGAGAGTCACAGAATTCGTTATAATTTATGTTTAAAGTTTCCAAAAAAAAAGAAATCGAGTGTGTGTGATTATGCTGATATTTCCCTTAGATTTTATTTGGGTGAATTCAATGAAGTTGTTTGACCGTAGTTAGGAGAGAGAGTGCTAAAAGAATTATTCTCTTGGCATACAATTAATTAATTTCAATTTCTCCGCTCATGAGACCTGCTGATTGTGACATTTACAAACACATTGTAGGTTAAATTAACACCAATGGTATGTAATATTTTCTGGTTGTCCGTTCTCTTCTCTGTCTCCAGACAATCAGTAAACAACTACCCTCTACTGAAAATAATACACATTTTTTTAATTCAAATAACAAAGTATTCATTGTATTTATTTAATAAATACAATGTTTTTTATCTTCTCCCAAAACAGAAAGGTATAATCGATTCTCACTGACAACACAACATAAGTTCGATCTTATTTTTAAAACAGAGAATGTATAACAAATATTTTTTTTTTATTCTTTACAAAACAAACAATAAAGAAATAATTTATTAATTTCCCAGGGTTATTTTTTAAGTTCTTTGTACTATGAGACGGTCAGAAATTAATATTATTAAATACCAAGCTTTACAATAATTAATTTATAATAATTTATAGTATGTAGTTCCGAGGTTATCCGCCAGAGTACAGATTATGTTTCTTCACTACCACCACGAAATTTATTTAATGGCGGCTAGCAATTCACAGAGATCCGTTATGCTGATTTTTTGGTTAACAAAAATAATAAAGTTTGTTTTCACCTCTTTTCCTGAAGTGTTTAAAGATATGGTGCTGTTTCTAGTGTTATGAAGTTATAGTTGATATGTAATTTAGTTAAATTTACTTGGATACGATCTCACCAAAATATTGACATGCTGTAGACTAGGCCTGGATCTTAGTAGTTTAATTTTTCAAAGTTTCATCAAATTAAGGGTGTGAATGGTGCTACTTGAAGGAATTCTAATATAAGGTGTACATCACTCGTCAATTTTATTAAATTTTGCACTAATTATTCCAAAAAGTATTCACTAATTTCTCAAATTTTAATAGGCATTACACTTTTCAAAACGTTCACTTCCCAATCGTTTTAACAATTAAATTCAAATCTTGTTAGTACCAACAACCAACAACGAGTCTTGTTGGTACTCGTAGTAACCAAGATTTTTTATGGTTTTTTATTGGTGAATCTATATACTTTTTAGTATATAGGCTATTATTAATTATTATAAATTTATTTCTTCTTTTTAGAAAAATAATCCTTTTTAAATTTTGTTCATAATCCAATTTATTTATTTAAGGTTTTTCTTTTTATTTTTCCTTAAGCTTGTACATTGGTCTTTTATATTTTAATTCCCTTTAATTGGATTTATTTATTATTTATTATTTACTTAAAGTATCCTTACTCTAAACTATTTTCCTATGTCATCTTGCTCACATAGTATTATTTTATATTATTATTATTTTATATCTAACCCTGGGTTATCTTATATTTAAACACAATTATTATATTAAACATAAAATTATACCTAGGTACAAGACCTTTGTGGCCTACACAATAAAAATTACACAAAATAGAAAAAAAAATACAAAATTTGTCAGCAGCAATATAGTTCACTGCTACAATTGATTGTTTTTTCATCTACAGTATAAATCTGTGGGATGCTTTTTTTTTAAAGTTTACACTCTCACTATGTACACTATATCTCACTTTGTACACTATATTTCACGTTGTTATTGTTTACAGAATTTTGTAGTATAAAGTTTTTTCCAGCCTGGTACATAATACCCATTTCTGACTTTTAGAGTGGGGTGATTGTGTTATCATATTTGGGCATGGGTTATGTAACGTTACAATATGTAGGTTTCGAGGTCACGTAAGGAAAGAGGTTTTGAAAATATGTCTTAGGTTGTTCATAATAAGGTTATTGCAATATCCAATCTCAATCGTATAAAATTCGTTGTTGGTTGTTTTATGGGGATTCTAGATATTGTCCAGAGGAGTTATATTCAGAGTATTCTCTAAGAACAGAGGAGGTGAAATGTTAAAGGTATTGACCTAGTGAATTATAAGCAAGAACCAAGATAATGAAAATGGTCGAAAAAACGCGTAAGGTTGCACGGCGTGGGGCCATGCAAAACAAACAAAAATAATAACAAAAGTACCAGTGAGAATCACAAATCCAATAAAAGCATAGAAATTAACAACATGATTATGGCCTACTGCGTATCCGGTGTATACCCAGATGATATACGCAGTGAACTTGTGAATGACAAAATGACGATGTAAATAATATGCCTAGAGACAGTGATAAGGTAGCTAGTAGATATAATGTGTTAAGAGCGAGAATAAATAATTGTATGGGGAATGTATTAATAGACAGTGGTGCCCAAATATCGTTAATTAGTGAGAATTTTATAAACAAAAACAGTTGAATTTAAAAAGGTACCAATCTGACCTATAAACAATACAACTATTAAAACAACCACTGACGAGGTACAAAAGATAAATAAACAGGCATACATAAACATTTCATCTCAAAGGATGGAACTTGAAACACCCGTATTAATTGTTAAGAATTTAATTTATGGGGTTATTATAGGGACGGACACTCTTAAAAAATAAATGCCATTATTGATTTTAGAAATAATAAATTAATAAGTACGGTTAATAATAAGGAGCATAGTGTAGTATTAGGTAATGTTGACACTGATAAGCAGTCGGAAGCGAAGTACATCCACATAACCAAACCGGCGGCCAAGCTAGTTATCAACAGAAATACCGATAATAGTAATAGTAATAATAATACAGATCAGTTAACCTCAATACAACGGGACAAACTAAACCAGCTGATAAATAAACATATGGCAACATTTCAACAACCACACTACAACGCATGTATACACACATGAAATCGACGTTACTGACGAAAATAAATTCATGCGTAAAACATATCCAATCCCACTTCATTACCAGAAACTTATGGATGAGGAAATTAAAAAAATGTTGGATGATAACATCATTGAACGGTCCAACAGTAATTTTCTTAATCCCATGGTAATTGTTAAAAAAAAATAACCAAATAAGGATATGTTTGTATATGCGAAATTTAAATAGCATCACAAAAAAATGTTTTGACTGTGCGCCTAATGCCGAGAACTTGTTTACTAAATGCAAAGGTGTAAAGTATATGTCTCGTTCAGATCTGAAAAGTGGATTCTGGCAAATACCATTAGCTGAAGATAGCAGAAAATTTACTGCATTCTTATATAAAAACAAATGCTATCAATTCAAGGTAGTTCCATTTGGTATAGTAATCAGCCTCGCGGCGATGGTAAAGTGTTTGGAGTTAGCATTTGGTCCCAAGGTTGAGGATTTTGTGAGTGTATTTGTCGACAACATCTTAGTTATATCCAAATCATTTGATGAGCACTTAAAACATCTCGACATAGTATTCAGCAAACTCCGTCAGGCCAACTTGGTGCTCAACTACGAAAAGTGAGAGTTTGGAAAGTCCGAAATAAAGTTTTTAGGTCACATTATATCAGCGCAGGGTGTTAGTACAGACCCTGGAAAGATACAATCCATCACGGGATTTCCAACACCTAAAAAAACAAAGGATATCAGAGTTTTTCTAGGACTTACTGGATATTACCGTCGATTCGCACCTGCACATGCAAAAACAATTGAACCACTGCTGGAACTACTTAGGAAAAATACCAAATGACGATGGGAGGTAAGACATGAAGAGGCATTTAACGCAGTAAAGGAATTATTTAAGGAAAATCTACATGTGTTTCACCCCGAGAAGGAAGGAACATATGTACTGAACTGCGATGCATCTGATTATGCCATTGGTGGAATTCTATATCACAGGAATAATAACGGTGAGCTTAAAGTTATCGTGCATGTCAATCGTTCGTTAAAAGATGCCGAACGAAATTATTTTACCTCAGAAAAAGAAATTTTAGCTATTGTGTATTGTGTTAGTAAGTTTAGATATTATTTAGTAGGTCAGCATTTTGAAATTTTATCTGATAACCAAGCTTTGTCGTTTTTATTAAAATGTAAACTTGCCAATGCCCGTATGTCATGCTGGATAATGGCTATGCAAGAGTATGATTTCAGTATTAAGTATTGTAAAGCCAGTAACAACAAGATGGCGGATACTCTAAGTCATTATCCACCTGTGCAGCAGGAAACTTATATGTCGGATAAAAATGAAATTCAAATATTAGCTATAAAATATGCGTTACCTAACGAGCTCAAATCTTTATTGAAAAATATAAATAGTGAGCAACAACGTGATGATAAAAATAAAAAAATCATAAATGATATCCAAGTAAAAGAAAATACCAAATTTCAGATTGCTAACAATGTTTTTTACAAGCTTATAGACGGACAATGGAAAATAATGGTTCCTGACCATCTCGTGGAGGACCTAACCTGGGCATGCCATGAAAGTCTTGCTCATGCAGGAGCCTACAATTGCTACTTGACGCTGCGTGAGGATTTTATATGGATGAACATGGCCAGGAAAGTCAAATCAGTACTGACGCCTTCACAAAGAATGCAAGTCTTTATGCTATAGGTAGACCCACAACAGATGCTGTACTTAAAATAATTTTAGAAAAGTACATCCTTAAGTATGGACATGTAAAGAAGATCCTATCCGATCAAGGCAAGCAATTCCAAATAAAAAATGGAAAGCTGAGTTGGAGAAGAGGAAGATTCAAGCGGTATTGACATCCATTAGCAGACCTCAAGGAAATCTTGCCGAGAGAGTCAGGGAGCTCGGTCGTTTATTCAGAACATATTGTAACACAAACCAAAGCAAGTGGCCAGAGTATCTTTGAGTTTTTCGAGAACACCATAAATGGTAGTTACAATACCACTACTGGATATACACCATTAGAGCTGCAATCGGATGTTCAACCAAAGCGTGTTTGGAGTGACTGTATAAAAAGGATAGCCACTCAGAATTTGCCTATGCCAAACGAGGTTAAGCGTTTGGATGAGAAGGAGCGGATAAGGAAGTTTGCAGAACAGCGTACAGAAAAATTCAATTCTGAGCATAAGCTGCAATCTTTCAGAGTAGGCGAATTAATTTTACTCAAAGCTTTGAATGTGAGTAGTAGTGTTGAAAATACAAGAGCTAAATTCCACAGACTTTATAATGGTCCATTCATGTTATCTGAACAGGTGGGAAAACATACTTATATTGTTACGAATCCAAATACAAACAAAACTATTGGGAAATTCCATGCGTCGTCATTACGAAACTATTATGTCAAAAATTAAAATGTGTTCACGTATATCTAGGTATATAAAGAATGAATGTCATAAATTAATTTCTACATTAAATAAAAATGTGTAAATTCATGTATGATTGAAAAATGTTAGTAAATGTGTTGAGCATTGATCGACTGGGAGTACGAAGTATGATGTCATGAACTGTTTATATTAGCTAATCTATCTGGGTCAATGGATATATTATATAGTGTAATATAATGTATGGTGTATATAATGTATATATATATATAGTGTGTGTGTGTGTGTGTGTGCGTGCGTGCGTGCGTGCGTGCGTGCGTGCGTGCGTGCGTGCGCGTGTTATCTAATGTATATCTCTGTGTTTATTGTACCATTTTTAATGTTATAATTATACTTATACATATGATTCATGTTGTGTTTTATTTCACACATACCGTTTCCCATTGTGAGTAAGAACGATTGTTTTCATTATATTACAACAATGCACAAAATCTATGTTCACACATATACATCAAGGTGCTTCTATGCGACAGCTACCAGCCCAATAAATTTTATCTCTACAATGTGCCCACACATATTCCTTTTTTCCTCAACACTCATTAATTATTTGCATGAAGGTTGTTATTTTTGAACACAGGAAAAAAAACCTCCAACAAAGACAATAAGACCAGTAAAGAAACAGCGTTTTACTTTACACACACACACACACACACATGCACGCACGCACGCACGCACGCATGAATGTTAACTTTATTTTTGAAGATAGAAAAAACAAGACAAGAAGAAGAGCAGGAACTGGACACATTATTTTCTTTCATATGCATGTATACATTAAATTACACAATTGTTCAAGACTCTCACATTGGTCAAGACTAGGAGAAGAGCAGGAACTGGACACATTATTTTCTTTCATATGCACATATACAGTAAATTACTAGTACTAGTATATAAAGAGGCCATCAATACTAAATATGAAATATATAGAATCATCCATCAATTTTTGCAATAAATATCCATACTCTGTACTAACATGTGTGTGTGTGATGGTACATGCGTGCATGTGCGATTTTACTTACTTAATCCCATGTAGTTTATATGTATACAATACTATGATACAGTTTGTGCATTCTGTTGATTTTTAATTAAATATCTACAAATGAATGTGATCTAAATCTCAAGTGGTACATGACACTGCACAACTTGACACTTTAGCTAAGGAACAAAATAATCGGATTTATGCACATTACCTGTTCAGAATCAGCTTCTTCAACATCTGCTTCTTCCTTTATTGTGACCATTAAAACATCCTACAAATAACAGGGAATTGAGATTACATTTATACAAATTTATTAACATTACAGGAGAATGGTTTACAAGAGGATATAAAAGAAATAATAAAGATGCATAAGACTGCAACAATGTTTCATGGAAAGAATACCAAAATGTCAAGATTTACTGAAGATATGGTTTTCAATTTTAGAAAACAAGGCGAATTTAGAAACAGTACTGAATATCCTTTGGTTCAAGATGTATGTAAAAAACCTTGTAGGAGTGGCAAAGCAATGAAATGCCTCTGTAATTTCTACACTGAAGTTTGTCGCCTTTTGTATAATGCATTTATTCCACTCCATGGGGATTTGCTCTGTTTGCCATATGTCCACAATTAAGGAGTGCAGTGCGACTTCCACATCAGTACCTCCAGCTTCAAGCAATTCTGCAGGAATTAAGTCTGTACCTGGTGCCTTGTTGTTCCTGAGGGCACTAATAGCTTCTTCTATTTCCTGAATTGATGGTGGGTCAAATTCCATCTCCCCAATGTTTGCATTCCGCGGGGTGTGAGCAACAATTTCTCCTCCCTCTATCATACCACCAAGGAGGCCATCGAAGAACTCTCGCCAGATAGTTTTAATTTTCTCTGGGTCACTGACAATTCTATTCTCTCTGTCTCTACATAGTATTGTAGATGGTTTATAACCTTCCCTGAGATGCTCAAGATATTTATAAGCATTCCTTATTCTTCCATCTGCAAAGTTCTGTTTCATTCTAAGAAGCAGCCCGTTTTCAAAAGTTCTTTTCTTTTTTCTACATACTTTATTTGCAAGTCTAAAATTCTCTTCATATTCTTGCTTCCTTTCTCTAGTCCTACACTGAGAATACTTCCTGTGAGCATTAATCCTCCATGCAATACTCTCCCTGCACTCCTCATCAAACCAGTCCTCCTGTCTCCATCTCTCTTCTATTCCTAGCACCTCTCTGGCGGTCTCCAGGACTGCGCACTTAAAGCTCTGCCATTTCTCTTCCACTGTTCCTGCGACTGACCCGTTCAATTTATTCCTCACTTTTCCAGCATATTCCTGTACCTTTTCTGGGTCCTTTAGACTCGCTGTGTTAACATTTTCCTGTCTTCTGAGTCTGTCCTTCCTATATATGGCCACCCTGCATCTAAACTTTATCTGCATCATATAGTGATCAGAACCAACTGACGCTCCTCTCCTGGTTTTTACATAGATGATACTAGTAGCTGCTCTTTCATCTATGATCTATCTGGTTGACTGTTTTCCCATCTGGGGCTACTCACATTCCCGTATGGATATCACGGTGTGGGAATTGAGTTGAGCTGATAACCATATTCCTGCTTGTAGTGAAGTCTATCAGCAGTTCCCCATTTCTGTTGGATTACTTACTTACTTACTTCTTCTTACGGACTTCCAGGGATTATGGGACTCCGATGGTCCGATGTCCATTGTACGCTGCAACGGCCAGTGCCCAGTTTTCTCTTCTTTTGAGAATGCTCTCCAAACCTCCATCTTGTCCAACCAAGGTCTTCAGGTTTTCTCTTGCTGGGTTTTGTGAGGTGCACCGCATCAGCATATGCCCCAGTGTTTCCTCCTCTCCACCAGTTTTCACAGATTGATGTATCCTTCAGGCCAAAACGGTGCAGGTAGTGCCCAGTGACGATAGGGAAAATTCTGGCCCTAGCTGCAAAAGTAGCCATGCCTCTTGGAACATTTTGAAACAAGGAAGGATCCGCTGGTTCCTTCTGAATTTGAAAAAGATGTCTGCCTGTGGCAGCTCTGCACCAGCGCTCTGTCGATTTGTCGTTTATTCGATGTGCGGCAGCTCTCTTGCACCTTGTGAGTGAATATCTTATATTCTGAATTGGTCCCATGTTTGCGGCTTCCTTTGCTATTTCATCCGCCTTCTTGTTTCCAGGTATTCCGCAGTGCGCTGGTAACCATTGAATTAAAATGTTTCTCTTTATTTTTTAGGCATGACAGCAGTGTCCAGAGGTCCTTGATTCGGAAGGAATAACCGCTCGGTCTTGTCTTTTCCAGAGCTGTCACGGCTGCTTTTGAGACAGTTAGTATACATATTTCTCTTTCTTTTATTTGCAAGCAGCTCATCAGAGCCGCATTCAGAGCCAAAAGTTCTGCGTCCATACTTTATGCGGCATTTGCTGGGCTGTAATAGCGCTCGCAAGTCGCCTGGTTGAAGTATCCTGCACCTGATTTCGTCCTGCTTATATCCACTGATCCACTGGAAATGTTTCTGTTGGATTCAATGTGTAAACTGTGTCTACCTATGGTGCCAAGGTATGCATCTTCCTTCCCAATTTTCACATTCATGTCCTCCATGATTAGTTTAATGACATTCTTAAAGGTGGTGTCATATGTTTTTTCCAGCAGTTGGTAAAATTCTGCTTTTATGTCTTCATCCTTCTCATCAGTCGGGCAGTGTACGTTTATGATTGAGAGACTGAAGAATTTAGTAGCCAATCTTATTCTATATATCCTCTCGTTGACTGGGTGGAAGTCTACTATGACGTGTTTTAAGTTTCTGTCAACCACAAATGCCACTCCCAATTCTCTTTTCCCCTTCTCTCTTCCGCTGTATGATACCTTAGGAGTTTTAGTATCTCTTACTCCATTTCCATTTCTCAGTCATCTTGTTTCCTGCACTGCTGCTACACCAATTTTATATCTTTTTAGCTCTTCAAATAGTTCTCTTTGTGCCCCTGGCCTGTACAAAGTCCTAACATTCCACGTTCCAAAAGACAAGTCCACATTCCATTGCCTGAGTCGTTTCCGATAATACCGTCCATTCCGAGGCTTGTTTGGTAGTTTCTTAACATCAGGTTTTCCAGGAATGGGTTGTTAGCCCCATAGCCCAACCTCCAACCTGGAGGGTCAGGATTGTGATCGAGGTTTTCTCCTCTAGGTAGGTTGCTTTCACTACAGCTATGGAGTCCCACCTACCCCCGCAGTACCACAGCCGGATGGGTCAAATTTTGACTACCGCCTGCAATAATCTAAGACATAGGCTGGTCCAGGATCATTTCCTATACACCCTACCTTGCTACTGATGGATATTGCTGCCCTCCACCAGGAATGTTTATTGAGCTTTCGGTCTAGATCCATACTGTTCTGCGCCAATGGATCAACACACACACACACATGTACATTAAGTTACACAATTTTTCACTCCTCACACATCGCCCTACTAAATCAAGACAAGCAGAGAACAAGATGGCTACATCATGAAGAGAACACGTTGGATTCACTCGTCAAGTGAACATCAATTCGTTACCACCATGATATAGACACGCTGATGGTGGTGGTAACGCTAAATTTTCCCTCAAATATCCTTCTTCAACCTATTTCCCTTCTAGAGGGAATGTTCCTCTCCCTTTTCACATGTTGAGCACACCGACTACCGCCATTCAAACACACCCATCACAACTGATCCCGCTATATGTCACATACATTAAACATGGCTGACCAATCATCACACTTCACACCAGTCCTGTGGTACCCCACCCCTGTCACATGGTACTTCCACCATGGCCACGTGATGCCCCCACTCCAGTCATGTTCTGCACCCACCAGTCCCCCACCACCGTGACATCATCGATTTCAAATTTCCTGCCATGTGGTGGGGTGTTATGTGACTTCCGCTCAGAACTGTCTGTTCCAACCTACTAAATTAAAACAATCATGGAATCAGTCCAAGGCAAATTTGATTAAAGCATACAAATGGTAGGAACGTGCCAATTTAGCAAGAAGATAAGCCCCAAATAATTCATGGCAAGGAATAGATAAAGACTGCAAAGTACCACTTTGTAAATTACAAAATAGGAACTGGTAAGTGTTTTGGCTAAATCGTATGGACTGAAAGTGCACATAAAAATGACCTCCATGGGACACCGAACGGTCTCCAACAGTTTTAACAAATAAGTTTACAAATAACAACAATGCTGCTCATTACAACAATAAATGGTTGTTATTATAAAAAAATGTATAACTACGTACTATACCTGATCAACATACTGTTCATGCTCTTCTTTGATTTCTTCTTTTACACGCAGTTCTTCTTTTAGGACAGAATTTACAACTGGCAATAGATCCTGTAAATTGAACAATTATAAAATTTACTTCGTCTTCTTGGTGATTAATAGAGTACTAGTATATAAAGAGGCCATCAATACTAAATATGAAATATATAGAATCATCCATCAATTTTTGCAATAAATATCCATACTCTGTACTAACATGTGTGTGTGTGATGGTGCATGCGTGCATGTGCGATTTTACTTACTTAATCCCATGTAGTTTATATGTATACAATACTATGATACAGTTTGTGCATTCTGTTGATTTTTAATTAAATATTGTAACCGAACGTTCGTCTGTGTCTAACAATTTATATTTAGTATTTAAAATTAAAGTTATAAATCGATTATAATGAATAATAAGTTACAACTCAAAGTAAATTCTCTTTTTAAAATAAAATATTTGCAGTAATAATCTTTAGTAATAATTGATAACTATTGTTTATTTAGTAAAGTTTGGTAATTATAGTGAATAATAAGTTAATCGCTGGTCGGTGGATTAATGTAGCCGTAGCGTCGATCTTGCAGCGGAACTCCTCTTCTCGGGTAAGAGTCGTCAGTGTTCGGAACGTTAAGTCTCGTCTGGACAAACAATTTATAATAATATACACTTTCACGTACCTGTTCGTGATACTGGAAGTTCTAAAGTTCACTTACCAAAAATATAAGCTGTCAAGATGCGCTTAATACCAGCTCGCTTTATCAACAAGGTTATAACACTCCTTGTTTACGATAAGGGCGCCACATGGGTTTATTTTAGGAAAATTCCCATGAAAAACCAATTAATAAAATTTAGAATTGATAAATTCACTTTAAATTTTGTTTAAATGCTTTACGTTTCACTACAATTAAAATCGAATATAGTAGAATCTCTACTCTGAGTTATCTCCCTGTACTCAACGTTAATTATCAATTAACTATATGAAATAATTATGATCCAGGTTTATGCTGACTAAAATCTGGGTTTATTTTACCCTTTGAAAATAAAATCAACAATTAAAGTACAATTGATACATTAATATAAATCTGAAATTACTTGGTCCGTTTACAATACGGTCTAGCTCAGTTAGAACAATAAACTCTTATACCTATTAACAATTTGACTTTTTAATTATATAATATACCTCACGGGTAGGCTCTTTGAAATGCAAAAAAGAACTATCTTATGCCTTGACAGACGTTAATAATAATAATTAATAATTTGGCCTCTTTTTAAAACTTGTAACTATTTTTCAGGTGAGCGTTTATTATGCTGACTTATTTACTAACATATATTTTTAACCCTTAGTACTAATACAAAATCTTACATTGGATTGACAAATCCGCTAAGTAAATTGAAACTGTGTATACGATTGAAAGTTTAGTTGTTCTTGCGTCAGTACAGTTTTGTGGTAAATAATGATCAGTGCAAGCAGATAAATAAAATGAATTGTCACAGTGTTACCTTTTTTTATTTTAATCAAATAGATTAAAATTTATTAAAAACACTCCAGTGATCGGATTATAATGACCACTGGTTAATTACACTTCACACGAACTATGAACGGAGAGTTGGGCCTCTTCTAACAAATCTGGGCTATGTTAAATACTGATTAAAAAACTCTCTCTCGTTCTAAAATCACGCACAAATTAAAGTATTCACTTTACTTTCGAAGCACTTCCTTGTAGTAAATTGCAGTATCGTTGAATGTCTTGAAGAAAATTTTAAACGGTTTACTATTGTTGTACTAATTTCAGTTATTAAAAAATATTGCGGTGACGAGCGACAACTGTCTCGCTTGATGTGATGACAAAAAGTGTAACGAATTCTCTCCGTTTTTGATTATATACCCCCTCGCTTCATAGGGCTTAGGCGGTAAGATCGTTTAATAATCTCTCTTCTGATTGGTTCTGATAACCGTTACAAAATGACGTATTGTTTTTTAACCGCCGTCCGGCGAACGTCGTTGACAACTGTCATTGTTGTTGGTTTTACCCAACCAATTTCTCACTTTTTAACAATAAATGATGCTAATGCACACTACGCACTTATTATAGTTTCGATCGCGAGGTTATTACCATCAAATTAAAGTTAAGTTTATGGGCTTCAATGTGATGTGGCTTAACACAGGTTTTAACCTGGTTTGCTTTGACAATGCTCATAAAGAATGTTTAGAAACATGGTTTTTCACTGTCGTCTGCTAGCGATGCATAATGCGAGCATTCCCTATCTTTTGACATTTAGTGTTTCACATTGTGTTTTCTTTATAACGTCTTTGTTTGAACACTAACACATCTGTGATTATACTTAATAGCTATTTATAACTGTACAATATTAAATCTTAACATAATTAAGGCGATACATTATTATCGAAAATCCTTATTCCTAATTACATTTCGTTTGGCCTACTCAATTTAACGTTATCCATTAACAATTGAGTGGTGGTATTTCACATTATCTTTAGTTATATTGATTGTTCAGTAAATCTTATGTTCACTAGGAGTCCTTTTTCCTCATTAATTTACTGACAAACGTTTGTTTAGGCATGGTCTAGACATATTTTTAGCATATGTTTATGCTTTAATAATTGTTACTAGTTACATTTTATATAATAAGGAAGTTATTCATCCATATGAGGTTTCCTTTTATAACTACTTTTACTTATTAATATTACATCTGGGTTTGTAATGCTAGTTTTAATTTACATTGTGCCCATAGCTAATTTAGTCATAGGCTTTGTCATTTACTGGTGGTCATGGTTCATTTACTTTCAGCCAAAATGCTGTTACTGATATTACATTATTCTCGTCATTATTTAATTGGTTTATCTGACACATGACATTACATTCATGTCATTGACTGGTTTGTTTGACAGCTTATAGTGAACTTGGCATGTCCATTAGTTAGAGTCAGTCATAGTATTTGTTGTAGTGTCATGCAGTGTATTCCTCACTGCTTCTTGGGATCCTTCTTCTTCTTTCTTCTTTGTTGGTCCTTCTCTTCTTTGCTACTTTCATCAGAAATTATTCACTTTTATTATTTCAGTGTACTTATTTACCCTTCTGGTGAATGTCTAGGTTATGTAACATTTTGTGGTGTTACATATACTCCCCTCTCAAAATTGATAATTTGAGAGAAATTTTACATTTGAAGAAATTATCATTTTAGTTTGGTTTTATTATACTATTACTGCTTCTTTTCTGCATTGAGTTTAATAGTTTGTTGGTGTGTTACACTAGATTGGTTCTTGGCTAGTATTATTTTTGAGTTTACTAGTATCTTTCAAGTTTCTTATATTCTTAGTCATTTAGTTATAACATGTTTTATTTCTTAAACTAACAATTTCCTGTTTTACAATAATACATTTTTCTTTATCATTAAACACATCTTGATTCTCGTGATAAACTCTACTGTTCTTTCATTTTTACCTCACAGTGTCTGATTTATAATCCTTGACATATTACTATTTAATTCCCTAACATTTGTAATGGGTTCGGAATCAGAGGGGCTCTATTTGGCTTCCATACTCTGCCGTTCCTCATCTACACATCCTCAGAATCAGAGGAATCCTCATCTCTGTCTGGGACAATAAAAAATTGCACGTAGCAACAGTTGCACTATCACAACACATAAAATATAACATATCATTCATTTTTTCAATAATATAAGAATATGATGTCTTATTCAACATAACATTCAAGGTATTAGAGGTTTCATTGTTATCACTTTTCATCCTTTATCATTTCAGCTACTACACTTCTCTTCACAGGTCATTATTTTATCTCTAACTTGACATATTGGCTATGTTATTTATTAGCCTTGTTGTTATTTTTCTATACTAGTTTGTAAGTTGTTTTGTTTATCTTAATATTCTTAAATTACACACTTAGATTTATCACTATATTATTATGCAGTTGGTCTTTAAATTCTTCTTGAGTTCACCATACTTCACTCTTAACATTGTTTGTATATTGGGTTTTTTAACATTTGGTTCTTTATCATCCTGGATTACCAGGGTTTACAATAATCATATAATAAACATTTTTGTTAGATACAATTTGATATATATTTTTGGTATATACAATTAGACATTTTTCTTTATCGTTCAATTAACATTCTTGTTCTTTAATAATAGTAGGATTATGATAAACATTTTAGTTATACATAAATAGACATTTTTCTTTTTTATTCAATATGATAATCATTCTGGTTCATCATTCACTTAATATGATAAACAGTCTTGGTATATGCTATACGATACACATTTTTCTTTTTTATTTAATATTCTTTCCCATTCCTTGTTTATTCCCTCTCTTTTCAATATACGACACTTTGTTGTTATTCTCCTCTGCTCCTTCAAATGTTTGATTTTTTAACATTTATTCTGGACGTTTTAATTTCATTTATTGAAATTAATCATTTGAAGAGTCAGACTAACATTGTATTATTATTTTGACGTACATTTTGTGATGGTACAATTCTGGTGCAATATTAAATTAATAAAAACATGGTACAAAAGACCATAATTATTGTACTCATTTATTTTTAACAATTTGGTAATAATTATCTAAATATTTCATAATCCCTGTGAAGCTGTGGTGAGTGGACTATATAAATATTTTATAACACGCAAATGTGAATTGACAGGATTCTGACCGTTTTTCATTGCAAAACGACAAAACACAGCAAAAAACTTATGTCACATACCAAGATAAAGTGCCTAGCCCTGATGACGTCAGCGGTGAGGAATGTATTTCCGTAAACAAATCAAGGCTTGGCAAGATGAACAATAGCCTGTTGACGTAGCTTTTACCCCACCTACGCAATGTGAAACAAAGAGTCTTGGTCATTTTCTTCTAGAGCGTGAACGTAGCCGGCCGGCAAAAAGGGTTCACCAAGTGTAAATCTTAATTTTACACCAACAAAAGTGGTTAATCACAAAAGTGTTTATTAACAGTGACACCTTACCATTCGGTAAGGTGTAATACTTCAGAATGTGACCAGTAGCGATCGGCGAACTCGCAGTGTGCGACGTTCGTAAAACCGCAGCTGAGATCGATCAAATTTGGTGAGAACGTTCCAAACATTCTTTTTATTGCAAAGTCAAAATGCACTTAATGTTAAATGACCAATTCTAAAACAATAAAAATTTTATTTAAAACATTTAAAATGAGCTCAATAAAATGAATAAATTGTACCAGAGCGTGAGAGAGAGAGAGAGTGAGAGAGAGAGAGTGACTTACATCATGCTGGGTTGTGCTAGATATTTATACGATTTCAATGTTTAATAATCATATATCAATATTTCATGTTTAATGTTTATTTTGGAGGGTTAAAATTTTGATGTTTGATAAACGCCCCATGGCGTAAGATGTACTTATACGTATATAAATAAATTGGGTAATCTCATTGGTAACAATTTTAAACAGGTATTATTATTTCAAATAACAATTTCCGCTCAAGAGTTTGCTTAAATGAATTCCTGCCCTATAGTGACTTTAAAAGGTAAGTAAAATTAAATTTTATTTACGTCTGTATTTATTCTCTTGCAATCAAGATGGCGCCCGACCTTTGAAATTAAATTAAAGCAAAGACGTTATCAGTAATAAGTTATTTTATTATCAGTAATAAACGTAATATAACAAATGGCGCCCTTACAGCTGGACAATTATATATATTGTATATAATATAAGCCTACAAAGAGAGCGGAAAAGTTTATCTGAGGTAATAAACCCAATTTTAAATACGTAAACATAACCCAACTTTTACGAGGTTATGTTATAAGATTGTATGCATGTGTATATTTTAATAAGCAAAATGAATACTGATGAAGATAATAATGCAAAAGTCAGCATAGCTGACGAAACAGTTACGAGTAAGATGGACGTTGAATTAACCCCAATTAGTCAGATCAGTGAAATCAGAGCCACTGAGTTAAACACAGTTCCTTTAACCTCCATCTCAACTAGTTCAGAAAACAAACCAGATGAGATTAATGCCATGATGCAATTATTGTTAAAATTAGACAAAAAGCTAGATGAGCAAAAAAGCGATTCTAATATTAAATTTACAAATTTGAATGACAAATTTGATAAACAAAGTGTAAGATTTGATAATTTTGATAAACAATTTAATGAGCAGAAAAATGAAATCATAAATAGTCTTGATATCAAGTTTGACGAATTAAAGGACGAAATTAAAATCCGTAATGATAATCTCATTAAGCAGTGTGATAAAGTGATTAAAAAATTGGATGAGAGTTTAATTCAAATAGAAAATCAGAAGGTGAGTGGTAGTGAACATAGTACGAAAAACGAAGTACTGATTAATAAAGTAAATAACAGTGACAATGTGAATAATGAATTTACAGGTAGTAAGAATATGATATTAGAAAATGAGGAAAGTATTATGAGTGATAATGAAGTGTTTGAGTGTATTGAGTCAGAGAGAGAGCTTGGAGAAAGTATTTTTGTTAAAGGGGTGCAGGGGTTAGAATTTTCTTTTGATGTTGTGTTAGGGGGTGAAGAAAAGTCTTCACGTATTTTTAAGAAGTACAAGAGTTCCTTCAATTTATATTTGGGAGACGATAGGTCTACAAATAAAGTTTCTTGGTGTTTTTGTGTACCTCATAAGTGGTACAGTAATTTTGAGTTAGGGACCCCTGCATATTTGGAGAGAGAGAGTGTAACTTGGTGTTATGGTGAGAAATATATTAAGAGAGAAAGTGTAGAAAGGTATTGTGAGAGGTATTGTGAGAGAAAGAAAGTAATAGACATTTTTAAATTCTTGGATTTCGTTGTCCATGACGTGTCCGTTACTTAACTAAATATCACTATAGTATTGACGACTCGGAACACTAAGTTTTTTATAAGTAAAAACGTAAAGTTTTACCTTACAGCCTAAACCGGCTTTCACCTTTAGAAGGCTTCATCAGAGGCTGCCATAGGTAGCGTTGGCCGTCTTGTTGTTGGCGACGGGATAGTTATTCGAAAGATTGAAGCTGTGTGTGTGTGGTGAGATGTGTTCGAATAATGCGTGCGATAAAAACATAACCTTCACTGCCGAATACGAACACAACAATACCATAAACTTCTTAGACCTCTCCATCACAAAACTAGAACACAGGCACAAATTCAGTATATGCAGAAAACCAACTACAACTGACACACTAATACACAACACCTCCAATCACCCAATACAACACAAACTAGCTGCTTTTAGAACCATGATACATAGACTTAACAACATCCCCTTAGATGAAATAGACTACAAAGACGAACTAAACACGATAAAATATCTAGCAGAATCTAACGGTTATGACAGAACAATAGTCAGTAAACTCCTACACAAAACACAAAACAAACAACAGACAAAGACAGAAAACAACAAATTCATAACACTAACATACATCAACAAACAAACTGAAAAAATTGCCCACAAATTCAAAAAAGCAGGATACAGAATCGCTTACAAAACTACTAACAAAACAGAACACACACTATCAAAACGCATGCCCAAAGCACAAAACAAATTCTATCTACCTGGTGTATACAAGCTAAATTGCTCAAATTGCAATAAATTCTACATAGGCCAGACAGGACGTAGCTTCAAAAAGAGATACATTGAACACACAAAAGCACTCCACACCACTACAGAATCTACCTTTGCAAACCACCTCATTGAAGCAAACCACACATATAAAAATATCGACAATAACATGAACATTCTACACGTACACACAAAAGGCCAAAAACAAGACACTCTAGAACAATTAGAAATATACAAACACACAAAAACAAATAAAAACGACATCCTAAACGAACAGACACAATTCAAACCGCACGCATTATTCGAACACATCTCACCACACACACACAGCTTCAATCTTTCGAATAACTATCCCGTCGCCAACAACAAGACGGACAACGCTACCTATGGCAGCCTCTGATGAAGCCTTCTAAAGGTGAAAGCCGGTTTAGGCTGTAAGGTAAAACTTTACGTTTTTACTTATAAAAAACTTAAGTGTTCCGAGTCGTCAATACTATAGTGACATTTTTAAAGTTAATAGAAAGTACAGAGAACTTGTAGAAAGGTTAGGGGTAGATACGGTGGAGGAAAATAATGAAAACTTACCTTGTAGTAACAGTAAAATTGAAATAATAATAGGTGATGATAATAATGGTATCAAGTACTTACCTGTGGGAGAAAATTATGATGATAATTACAAGATGAATAACAAGATTATAACATATGATCTTACTGATGTAGACAGAACCATGCTCGATCGTGACTTGATATATGAAATTGAACTTGTGAATAAATATGAAATAGTTGATAATTATTATGAATATAATGTTTCTCATAATAAAATTTATTCATTAAAAAATAAGATAAATAGACATAAGATTAGGATGTTATTCAACGATGGAGGATAGACTGTTGTATTGTGAAATGAACATTAAATATATGTGAACAGTGGTTTTGAATTGGACTGCATATGGACTGATTTCGATTAATGACACAATAATGAAGTTGGATTGTATATTTTCTATTGTTTTATATGTATTTATGTCAATGTATTTATGGGTTTTGACAATTTTTGTGTATTACAGTTAATTTTTATATATTTGTGTACACCATGTATGTTTTAATAATTGTGTTAATAATTAACAATTAACATGTTTTGTTTAACAAGTTTAAATAATTGAATAATAATTAAAGAGTAATTATTCTTTATTACTGAATTAAAATGGTACAAAAGGAAGTTGTACTAACAGAAGTTGTAAATTATTAATTGTAATAGAAAGTTTCTAATGAAGTTATATTATTACTTAATATGTAATGAAGGTAATTCCTAGTGAATAATAATAAATGATTAAGTAAGAATACATATATTTGAAGATTGAGAAGTACTGTTATGAGTAGGTGAGAGATGAATTTTATAAGACAATTGTCAATGATTACAGTAAGGTAGAATGTTTAAACAGGGATAGAGCTTGGGTATAAATAGAAGCAGGTGAGTTCAATTGAAGTTAATGGGAGTTAGATAGTTAAGAATTTTGAAGTAAATAATACAAAAGGAGTATTAGATATATAGGGACACAGTAGTTAGTGATTATTTGTAGAGGTGAGTAAAGTCAAGGTTAAACATATATTTGTTGTTGATGATATTTTGTAGTGGGGGTGAGGTGATTAGGAGTAGCCAACGTATAGCGTTGTGGCAGGTAATAGCATAGTTTTAGGGAGTGTTTGCCGAATTTTTTGGAAGGGCAAAATATTATGAATGTATATAGCCAGTTAGGGAACACCCATCTCTGTACAAAGACGCGCGGTGCTATAGGATTTATCGTCGGCATGAAATTAGTAAAGGTGTTTGTAATTGAGAAATTGGTGTCATGATAGGTAAATTTGGTGATTAGTTAGAGAAAGGTGAGTAAGATTATAATAAGTAAAGGCATAGTGAATATAGGAGTCACCCAGACTAAACAATGATTAGAAGGTGAAAGGTTAGGTAGTTAGGTAGGTAGAAAATTCAGAGTAGAGAGGTAATGAAAAATGAATAATGAAATAATAACAATGTAATATGAATATTAATAATAATTTTAAATAAATTTTATAATTATATTAAATAATTGATTGCTAATTAATGAAAATTAGAATTAATTAATCAATTAATTGAAATTGTAACTTAAATGATTTAAATGCAAGTTTAAATAGATAGAACGTGCAAATCTTAATCAGATTAAATATGAATTAACCATTTTAATGTATTACTGTATTAACAATGTGTATTATTATGTATCATGTATTATGTATTGTTATGAAATTTTAACATGTATAGAAATAGTGTGTGTGGAGGAGAATGAGGGGTAAATATTATTGACAGCGCCAATTATTACCTGTTAATAATAATAATAATAATTTTAATTTCAATAAGATTTTATTAATTATTTTTGTTTTTTCTATAATTTGTTTTTCTCCATGTTTGAGTAATATTGGGAATTTATATGGGGATTTCCATGTTTTCATTTATAATTAAATTAAATTCTTTTTTATATCAATATTTGTTTCTTTTATAATTACAGTAATTATGAAACAGAAAGAGTTAATTATTATCGATGGGAATCGAAACGATTTTTATAATTCAGGGTAGCCCATAAAGAGAATGGCAATTCTATGTAATTCTTGTATGTTACATTTTTTGTATTTATATTTTTAGTAGCTCAAGCAAACCCAGTGCTTATTAACACAAACCAGCACATAGCTAAGGGGAAACAGATCAGTTAAGGATAGAGTAATATACCAAGCAACTATTTTGATATTTTAATTTATTGTTTCAGTGTTTGGTGATGTTATGACGGCGGTCCTGAGCTGGCCAGCGCGTCAGAGCAGGGGCGTTACGCGCCTAATTGGCCTTATGGTGTTGGGATCTCGAAGGAGAAGTCCAGTAAGGTCATCCAGGTATTGTCATCGTCATCATACCACGGGTGAGTTATTGATTTTCTTTTATATAAATTGTAAGGGGGTTGTGGCGACCTATCCTGGCTGATCCCTTTAGGAAGTATGAATGGGTCAATGAAAGTTTTTATGCTTCGGCACAAAATCTTTCATTGAGGGGGTTTTGTGATGGTACAATTCTGGTGCAATATTAAATTAATAAAAACATGGTACAAAAGACCATAATTATTGTACTCATTTATTTTTAACAATTTGGTAATAATTATCTAAATATTTCATAATCCCTGTGAAGCTGTGGTGAGTGGACTATATAAATATTTTATAACACGCAAATGTGAATTGACAGGATTCTGACCGTTTTTCATTGCAAAACGACAAAACACAGCAAAAAACTTATGTCACATACCGAGATAAAGTGCCTAGCCCTGATGACGTCAGCGGTGAGGAATGTATTTCCGTAAACAAATCAAGGCTTGGCGAGATGAACAATAGCCTGTTGACGTAGCTTTTACCCCACCTACGCAATGTGAAACAAAGAGTCTTGGTCATTTTCTTCTAGAGCGTGAACGTAGCCGGCCGGCAAAAAGGGTTCACCAAGTGTAAATCTTAATTTTACACCAACAAAAGTGGTTAATCACAAAAGTGTTTATTAACAGTGACACCTTACCATTCGGTAAGGTGTAATACTTCAGAATGTGACCGGTAGCGATCGGCGAACTCGCGGTGTGCGACGTTCGTAAAACCGCAGCTGAGATCGATCAAATTTGGTGAGAACGTTCCAAACATTCTTTTTATTGCAAAGTCAAAATGCACTTAATGTTAAATGACCAATTCTAAAACAATAAAAATTTTATTTAAAACATTTTAAATGAGCTCAATAAAATGAATAAATTGTACCAGAGCGTGAGAGAGAGAGAGTGAGAGAGAGAGAGTGACTTACATCATGCTGGGTTGTGCTAGATATTTATACGATTTCAATGTTTAATAATCATATATCAATATTTCATGTTTAATGTTGATTTTGGAGGGTTAAAATTTTGATGTTTGATAAACGCCCCATGGCATAAGATGTACTTAATACGTATATAAATAAATTGGGTAATCTCATTGGTAACAATTTTAAACAGGTATTATTATTTCAAATAACAATTTCCGCTCAAGAGTTCGCTTAAACGAATTCCTGCCCTATAGTGACTTTAAAAGGTAAGTAAAATTAAATGTTATTTACTCTGTATTTATTCTCTTGCAATCAAGATGGCGCCCGACCTTTGAAATTAAATTAAAGCAAAGACGTTATCAGTAATAAGTTATTTTATTATCAGTAATAAACGTAATATAACAATTTTTGTTAGATACTATATATAATAATCATTCTTATTATACTCAATACACAATAAACATTTTTGCTATTTATAAATAGACATTTCTCTTTATTATACAATATGATACACATTTTTATTTATCACCTAATTAATTATTCCCATTCCTTGTTTAATCCATCTCCTTTCAATATTCGACACTTTGTTGGTTTTCTTCTCTACTCCTTCAAATGTTTGATTTTTTTAACATGTATTCTGGATGTTTTAATTTCATTTATTGAAATTAATCCTTTGAAGAGTCAGAGTAATATTGTATTATTATTTAACAAACATGTCGTTAGATACCATATGTAATAATTATTTTTGTTTTATACAATATAATAAACATTTTTCTTTATCATTTAATATGATAAACATTTTTAGTATACATGATATGATACACATTCTTCTTTTTGATCGCGACAATAGGG
Source organism: Magicicada septendecula (assembly GCA_034769895.1). Lineage (NCBI taxonomy): Eukaryota > Metazoa > Arthropoda > Insecta > Hemiptera > Cicadidae > Magicicada > Magicicada septendecula. The sequence continues at coordinate 250,564,463 of CM068372.1, forward strand.
CTGGTATAAGGTGATTGACTGCACTCTATGATATCGTCTTTTAGTAATTGATTAATTTCCGTTCGAACTGCTTCTTTTAGGGAATAGGCAATTGGATACGATTTGCGATTAAAATTGACAGGTTTCTTAAAACTTAACACACATTGATAGTTTTTCACTTTTCCAGGAACGTCTGAAAATACATGTCGGTATCGGTTATATATACCTACCAACATTTCAATTTGATCTGGACTTGGTGAGTGGTTTCTGGTGGTTGACTTGAATCGTCGAATTTCCATGATCTTTTCCTCCCACAAGCTGTCATTGGTTGTTGGATACTCAATTTCATTAATAGGCATTTGATACCTTAGATTGCTTACTTCTCGGGTGTGGTAAATGGTTCGGTCTTGAGGAGATTCCATGCTCCCAATAATATCAGCCGTCCATTCCATATCTGACATACTTAGAGTTATTTTTTCTCTATTCAGATCGATAATAGCTGAATATTTCCGCAAGATGTCGCAGCCAATTAAACTGCGAAATGGCAATCCTGCAGCTATCAAGAATATCATGGGTATTTTGACTCCCCGACTGGTTACTTCAAGACTAACTTGTTTCTTGACTGTCTTATTCTGTCGTCCAGTCGCTCCCACTAAGATGATATTAGTAATTGGTAGAGTTGGTATTACTGCTCTGCCTTCCTCCTGGATGCGGTTGAGTTCCGTACTGTCCATTAATGAAACATTCGCTCCCGTGTCAATCATCAACGTGGTGGTCACTCCATTAATTTGTGCAGTCACGTACGCTGTCATGGGTGCACTGATGATGATCACTTCCTTCTTCCTCCAACAGCTCTTCTCTAATATTTTTGAGATAATGACTTCTTAATATAGTTATTTTATTTGAAGTCGTGTCGTAATTGTACCCAATAGAATGGATCAGCGAGGGGTCTACATAGTTTCTCACTGCCGCGAGGCGTTTAAAGAGATTTCACTCTCTTCATTGCGCCTGTCTGGTGTGTCTACCGGGTTTCTTTCTTCTATTTCAGGCCGTCCTCCACGATGATTCTGTTCATGGTTTGGAGCGAAGTGAACTTGTGGCCGATAATCATTGTTGCGGCTGTCGCCTTCGATACTATTGCTTCTCCATCGTCCGCCCCTTGCATTCCTCCTGTCTCCGCTGAAGCTATCGCGCCGTGGATAGTATCGTCTCCTACCCTGGTCATAGTTGGCTTGTACATAGTTAGCCCTACGGTACTGCTGCGGTTGGTTATTTCCGCCTTGGTTCTGGGGTCGGTTAGGATGGTTGTTATAATTCGGCCGTCTTGTATTATTATTGTTATAGTTACCAGTCGAATTATTATTATTATTCTGGTTACTGGGCCTATAATTATTCTCGTTATTATTGTTAGCATTATTCTGGTTAGAATTATTAAAATTAGTATTGAAATTACCTCGGTAATTTCGAAAATTCGAGTTATTTTTATTGGTGTTACCGCTCCTGTCATGGAAGTTCTCGTTCCTCCGGCGGCTTCTTCTATAATAACCTTCGTGTTTATTGTCCTCAAGTAAGGCTGACATGGCTTGGATTGTTTTCACTTGTCCCCACTGACGTGCTTTGGCAACTCCCTCCTCAAAATGGTAAGCAAGTTTGGTAACCAGGCACTCCTCAGGTATTTTTGGTTCAAGGTTACGCGCCAGACATACCTTACCTAGGAAGTAAGAGGTTAGAGTGGTTCCTTTACTGGCGTCATACTTGCCATGGCAGATGTTGTCCCGCACTATATTCTGCGTGGCCTCCGACCAATACTTTGCACAGAATTGCGTCTTAAATTCTTCATAACTCTGGACTTCGTGGCGTGTAGCAGTCCACCAATTGTCGTGAATTTCTTTAAAGTACTCGTCCATCAGACTCCGTATCACTGTCCATCTATTCTCCCGAATCCTGGTCAAGTTTTCGTCTACGCGTTCTAGGAACTCGATTGGATTTTTCTTGTAATTTTTGAAATTTATCACATCACGGTTATCTGTTGGTTGGATGTATTGACCCTGTACTGGACGATTACGGATGATTTCTATCTCTTCCCGCATCTGCAAGATCTCCCGTTGCCGTAGTTCTTCTATTTTCTCTTTGTTGGCAACTGTCAAGGTTCTTACGGTGTCCACTGATGCACTTATCTCTTCACACCTTTCGCCCACTTCCGTTCTCACTCGCTTGATCTCGTCCTGGCTCATCTTCTTCAGCGACTCGATCCGGGCTTCATTTATTTCTTCGATGTTGTCAATTCTTCCATCAACCTCTTCTCTAGTCCGTTTTAAGTCTTGACCATGTAGTTCACATCTCTCGTGCACTTCCGCGATCGCTCTTCTTACGACTGTTATTTCCGTGTCTACTTTTGTGTTAATTTTCTCATTATTTTCCTCCATCTTCTTGCTGATATCATCTAATTTAGTATTCAAATCTTCTTTCAATGCTCTGTTGTTGTCGTCTATTTTATTATTTAATGCGTTCATGGATTTATTGATATCGTCTATTTTCTTATTCAAATCTTCCTTCAATGACTCCATATTTCTGAGACTATCTTCTTTTAATGACTCCATATTTTTATTAATTGATTCTATATTTTTATTGTTATCGTCTAATTTTTTATTTAATAGTTCATTATCTTTCTTTCTTTGTTCTTGGATTTGGTCTATTTTTTCATTCGTTTTCTTTGAAGTTTCCCTTGCTTGTCTGAATTGCTCCATCATCATCCTCATCATCCCATTTTGTCTCTTCGGTCGGTTTGTCTGGTTGATCGCCGACCATCACTTCCACTTCCGGTTCTGCAGGAGGCGTTCCTTCTGGTCGGGTTTTTACATTATTATTTGTCGCGACTTCCATTTCGGACGTTGGTTGCGTCTCTTGTATCTCTATATTTATTTCTGTATCTGTTTGTATATCTTCTCCTCGGTTGGCCTTGTATCTAGTGTCGTGTCTGTGTGTATGTGGCATGATTGTTCTCTTGTCTTTGCCGGGCTTAATATTAATATTAAAAATTTATCGGTTTAATATTTTTAAAGCCTCACATTGCTGGTCGCCAATTTGAAACCGAACGTTCGTCTGTGTCTAACAATTTATATTTAGTATTTAAAATTAAAGTTATAAATCGATTATAATGAATAATAAGTTACAACTCAAAGTAAATTCTCTTTTTAAAATAAAATATTTGCAGTAATAACTTTAGTAATAATTGATAACTATTGTTTATTTAGTAAAGTTTGGTAATTATAGTGAATAATAAGTTAATCGCTGGTCAGTGGATGAATGTAGCCGTAGCGTCAATCTTGCAGCGGAACTCCTCTTCTCGGTTAAGAGTCGTCAGTGTTCGGAACGTTAAGTCTCGTCTGGACAAACAATTTATAATAATATACACTTTCACGTACCTGTTCATGATACTGGAAGTTCTAAAGTTCACTTACCAAAAATATAAGCTGTCAAGATGCGCTTAATACCAGCTCGCTTTATCAACAAGGTTATAACACTCCTTGTTTACGATAAGGGCGCCACAATGGTTTATTTTAGGAAAATTCCCATGAAAAACCAATTAATAAAATTTAGAATTGATAAATTCACTTTAAATTTTGTTTAAATGCTTTATGTTTCACTACAATTAAAATCGAATATAGTAGAATCTCTACTCTGAGTTATCTCCCTGTACTCAACGTTAATTATCAATTAACTATACGAAATAATTATGATCCAGGTTTATGCTGACTAAAATCTGGGTTTATTTTACCCTTTGAAAATAAAATCAACAATTAAAGTACAATTGATACAGTAATATAAATCTGAAATTACTTGGTCCGTTTACAATACGGTCTAGCTCAGTTAGAACAATAAACTCTTATACCTATTAACAATTTGACTTTTTAATTATATAATATACCTCACGGGTAGGCTCTTTGAAATGCAAAAAAGAACTATCCTATGCCTTGACAGACGTTAATAATAATAATTAATAATTTGGCCTCTTTTTAAAACTCGTAACTATTTTTCAGGTGAGCGTTTATTACGCTGACTTATTTACTAACATATATTTTTAACCCTTAGTACTAATACAAAATCTTACATTGGATTGACAAATCCGCTAAGTAAATTGAAACTGTGTATACGATTGAAAGTTTAGTTGTTCTTGCGTCAGTACAGTTTTGTGGTAAATAATGATCAGTGCAAGCAGATAAATAAAATGAATTGTCACAGTGTTACCTTTTTTTATTTATTAAATACACTCCAGTGATCGGATTATAATGACCACTGGTTAATTACACTTCACACGAACTATGAACAGAGAGTTGGCCCTCTTCTAACAAAATCTGGGCTATGTTAAATACTGATTAAAAAACTCTCTCTCGTTCTAAAATCACGCACAAATTAAAGTATTCACTTTACTTTCGAAGCACTTCCTTGTAGTAAATTGCAGTATCGTTGAATGTCTTGAAGAAAATTTTAAACGGTTTACTATTGTAGTACTAACTTCAGTTATTAAAAAATATTGCGGTGACGAGCGACAACTGTCTCGCTCGATGTGATGACAAAAAGTGTAACGAATTCTCTCCGTTTTTGATTATATACCCCCTCGCTTCATAGGGCTTAGGCGGTAAGATCGTTTAATAATCTCTCTTCTGATTGGTTCTGATAACCGTTACAAAATGATGTTTTTTAACCGCCGTCCGGCGAACGTCGTTGTTGTTGGTTTTACCCAACCAATTTCTCACTTTTTAACAATAAATGATGCTAATGCACACTACGCACTTATTATAGTTTCGATCGCGAGGTTATTACCATCAAATTAAAGTTAAGTTTATGGGCTTCAATTTGATGTGGTTAACACAGGTTTTAACCTCGTTTGCTTTGACAATGCTCATAAAGAATGTTTAGAAACATGGTTTCTCACTGTCGTCTGCTAGCGATGCATAATGCGAGCATTCCCTATCTTTTGACATTTAGTGTTTCACATTGCGTTTTCTTTATAACGTCTTTGTTTGAACACTAACACATCTGTGATTATACTTAATAGCTATTTATAACTGTACAATATTAAATCTTAACATAATTAAGGCGATACATTATTATCGAAAATCCTTATTCCTAATTACATTTCGTTTGGCCTACTCAATTTAACGTTATCCATTAACAATTGAGTGGTGGTATTTCACATTATCTTTAGTTATATTGATTGTTCAGTAAATCTTATGTTCACTAGGAGTCCTTTTTCCTCATTAATTTACTGACAAACGTTTGTTTAGGCATGGTCTAGACATATTTTTAGCATATGTTTATGCTTTAATAATTGTTACTAGTTACATTTTATATAATAAGGAAGTTATTCATCCATATGAGGTTTCCTTTTATAACTACTTTTACTTATTAATATTACATCTGGGTTTGTAATGCTAGTTTTAATTTACATTGTGCCCATAGCTAATTTAGTCATAGGCTTTGTCATTTACTGGTCATGGTTCATTTACTTTCAGCCAAAATGCTGTTACTGATATTACATTCTTCTCGTCATTATTTAATTGGTTTATCTGACACATGACATTACATTCATGTCATTGACTGGTTTGATTGACAGCTTATAGTGAACTTGGCATGTCCATTAGTTACAGTCAGTCATAGTATGTGTTGTAGTGTCATGCAGTGTATCCCTCACTGCTTCTTGGGATCCTTCTTCTTCTTTCTTCTTTGTTGGTCCTTCTCTTCTTTGCTACTTTCATCAGAAATTATTCACTTTTATTATTTCAGTGTACTTATTTACCCTTCTGGTGAACGTCTAGGTTATGTAACATTTTGTGGTGTTACAATATCTACAAATGAATGTGATCTAAATCTCAAGTGGTACATGACACTGCACAACTTGACACTTTAGCTAAGGAACAAAATAATCGGATTTATGCACATTACCTGTTCAGAATCAGCTTCTTCAACATCTGCTTCTTCCTTTATTGTGACCATTAAAACATCCTACAAATAACAGGGAATTGAGATTACATTTATACAAATTTATTAACATTACAGGAGAATGGTTTACAAGAGGATATAAAAGAAATAATAAAGATGCATAAGACTGCAACAATGTTTCATGGAAAGAATACCAAAATGTCAAGATTTACTGAAGATATGGTTTTCAATTTTAGAAAACAAGGCGAATTTAGAAACAGTACTGAATATCCTTTGGTTCAAGATGTATGTAAAAAACCTTGTAGGAGTGGCAAGCAATGAAATGCCTCTGTAATTTCTACACTGAAGTTTGTCGCCTTTTGTATAATGCATTTATTCCACTCCATGGGGATTTGCTCTGTTTGCCATATGTCCACAATTAAGGAGTGCAGTGCGACTTCCACATCAGTACCTCCAGCTTTAAGCAATTCTGCAGGAATTAAGTCTGTACCTGGTGCCTTGTTGTTCCTGAGGGCACTAATAGCTTCTTCTACTTCCTGAATTGATGGTGGGTCAAATTCCATCTCCCCAATGTTTGCATTCCGCGGGGTGTCAGCAACAATTTCTCCTCCCTCTATCATACCACCAAGGAGGCCATCGAAGAACTATCGCCAGATAGTTTTAATTTTCTCTGGGTCACTGACAATTCTATTCTCTCTGTCGCTACAAAGTATTGTAGATGGTTTATAACCTTCCCTGAGATGCTTAAGATATTTATAAGCATTCCTTATTCTTCCATCTGCAAAGTTCTGTTTCATTTTAAGAAGTTTTCAAAAGTTCTTTTCTTTTTTCTACATACTTTATTTTCCAGTCTTCTATTCTCTTCATATTCTTGCTTCCTTTCTCTAGTCCTACACTGAGAATACTTCCTGTGAGCATTAATCCTCCATGCAATACTCTCCCTGCACTCCTCATCAAACCAGTCCTCCTGTCTCCATCTCTCTTCTATTCCTAGCACCTATCTGGCGGTCTCCAGGACTGCGCACTTAAAGCTCTGCCATTTCTCTTCCACTGTTCCTGCGACTGACCCGTTCAATTTATTCCTCACTTTTCCAGCATATTCCTGTACCTTTTCTGGGTCCTTTAGACTCGCTGTGTTAACATTTTCCTGTCTTCTGAGTCTGTCCTTCCTATATACGGCCACCCTGCATCTAAACTTTATCTGCATCATATAGTGATCAGAACCAACTGACGCTCCTCTCCTGGTTTTTACATAGATGATACTAGTAGCTGCTCTTTCATTTATGATCTATCTGGTTGACTGTTTTCCCATCTGGGGCTACTCACATTCCCGTATGGATATCACGGTGTGGGAATTGAGTTGAGCTGATAACCATAGTCCTGCTTGTAGCGAAGTCTATCAGCTGTTCCCCATTTCTGTTGGATTACTTACTTACTTACTTCTACTTATGGACTTCCAGGGATTATGGGACCCCGATGGTCCGATGTCCATTGTACGCTGCAGCGGCCAGTGCCCAGTTTTCTCTTCTTTTGAGAATGCTCTCCAAACCTCCATCTTGTCCAACCAAGGTCTTCAGGTTTTCTCTTGCTGGGTTTTGTGAGGTGCACCGCATCAGCATATGCTCCAGTGTTTCCTCCTCTCCACCAGTTTTCACAGATTGATGTATCCTTCAGGCCAAAACGGTGCAAGTAGTGCCCAGTGACGATAGGGCCAATTCTAGCCCTAGCTGCAAAAGTAGCCGTGCCTCTTGGAACATTTTGAAACAAGGAAGGATCCGCTGGTTCCTTCTGAATTTGAAAAAGATGTCTGCCTGTGGCAGCTCTGCACCAGCGCTCTGTCGATTCGTCGTTTATTCGACGTACTGCAGCTCTCTTGCACCTTGTGAGTGAATATCTTATATTCTGAATTGGTCCCATGTTTGCGGCTTCCTTTGCTATTTCATCCGCCTTCTCGTTTCCAGGTATTCCGCAGTGCGCTGGTAACCATTGAATTAAAATGTTTCTCTTTATTTTTTAGGCATGACAGCAGTGTCCAGAGGTCCTTGATTCGGAAGGAATAACCGCTCGGTCTTGTCTTTTCCAGAGCTTTCACGGCTGCTTTTGAGTCAGTTAGTATACATATTTCTCTTTCTTTTATTTGCAAGCAGCTCATCAGAGCCGCATTCAGAGCCAAACGTTCTGCGTCCATACTTGATGCGGCATTTGCTGGGCTGTAATAGCGCTCGCAAGTCGCCTGGTTGAAGTATCCTGCACCTGATTTTCTCCTGCTTATATCCACTGATCCACTGGAAATGTTTCTGTTGGATTCAATGTGTAAACTGTGTCTACCTATGGTGCCAAGGTATGCATCTTCCTTCCCAATTTTCACATTCATGTCCTCCATGATTAGTTTAATGACATTCTTAGGGGTGTGTGTCATATGTTTTTTCCAGCAGTTGGTAAAATTCTGCTTTTATGTCTTCATCCTTCTCATCAGTCGGGCAGTGTACGTTTATGATTGAGAGACTGAAGAATTTAGTAGCCAATCTTATTCTACATATCCTCTCGTTGACTGGGTGGAAGTCTACTATGACGTGTTTTAAGTTTCTGTCAACCACAAATGCCACTCCCAATTCTCTTTTCCCCTTCTTTCTTCCGCTGTATGATACCTTAGGAGTTTTAGTATCTCTTACTCCATTTCCATTTCTCAGTCATCTTGTTTCCTGCACTGCTGCTACACCAATTTTATATCTTTTTAGCTCTTCAAATAGTTCTCTTTGTGCCCCTGGCCTGTACAAAGTCCTAACATTCCACGTTCCAAAAGACAAGTCCACATTCCATTGCCTGAGTCGTTTCCGATAATACCGTCCATTCCGAGGCTTGTTTGGTAGTTTCTTAACATCAGGTTTTTCCGGGAATGGGTTGTTAGCCCATAGCCCAACCTCCAACCTGGAGGGTCAGGATTGTGATCGAGGTTTTCTCCTCTAGGTAGGTTGCTTTCACTACAGCTATGGAGTCCCACCTACCCCCACAGTACCCCCACCTAGTCCCGCAGTACCACAGCCGGATGGGTCAAATTTTGACTACCGCCTGCAATAATCTAAGACATAGGCCAATCCAGGATCATTTCCTATACACCCTACCTTGCTACTGATGGATATTGCTGCCCTCCACCAGGAATGTTTATCGACCTTTCGGTCTAGATCCGTACTGTTCTGTGCCAACGGATCAACACACACACACACACACACACACACATACACACACACACACGCACGCACACACATGTACATTAAGTTACACAATTTTTCACTCCTCACACGACATCGCCCTACTAAATCAAGACAAGCAGAGAACAAGATGGCTACATCATGACAACCAGAGAAGAAGCAAGACAAGCAGAGAACACGTTGGATTCACTCGTCAAGTGAACATCAATTCGTTACCACCATGATACAGACATGCTGATGGTGGTGGTAACACTAAATTTTCCCTCAAATATCCTTCTTCAACCTATTTCCCTTCTAGAAGGAATGTTCCTCTCCCTTATCACATGTTGAGCACACCGACTACCACCATTCAAACACACCCATCACAACTGATCCCGCTACATGATGTCTCATACATTAAACATGGCTGACCAATCATCACACTTCACACCAGTCCTGTGGTACCCCACCCCTGTCACATGGTACTTCCACCATGGCCACGTGATGCCCCCACTCCAGTCATGTTCTGCACCCACCAGTCCCCCACCACTGTGACATCATCAATTTCAAATTTCCTGCCATGTGGTGGGGTGTTATGTGACTTCCGCTCAGAACTGTCTGTTCCACCCTACTAAATTAAAACAATCATGGAATCAGTCCAAAGGCAAATTTGATTAAAGCATACAAATGGTAGGAACGTGCCAATTTAGCAAGAAGATAAGCCCCAAATAATTCATGGCAAGGAATAGATAAAGACTGCAAAGTACCACTTTGTAAATTACAAAATAGTAACTGGTAAGTGTTTTGGCTAAATCGTATGGACTGAAAGTGCACATAAAAATGACCTCCATGGGACACCGAACGGTCTCCAACAGTTTTAACAAATAAGTTTACAAATAACAGCAATGCTGCTCATTACAACAATAAATGGTTGTTATTATAAAAAAATGTATAACTATGTACTATACCTGATCAACATACTGTTCATTCTCTTCTTTGATTTCTTCTTTTACATGCAGTTCTTCTTTTAGGACAGAATTTACAAATGGCAATAGATCCTGTAAATTGAACAATTATAAAATTTACTTCGTCTTCTTGGTGATTTATAGAGTACTAGTATATAAAGAGGCCATCAATACTAAATATGAAATATATAGAATCATCCATCAATTTTTGCAATAAATATCCATACTCTGTACGAACATGTGTGTGTGTGATGGTGCATGCGTGCATGTGCGATTTTACTTAATTAATCCCATGTAGTTTATATGTATACAATACTATGATACAGTTTGTGCATTCTGTTGATTTTTAATTAAATATCTACAAATGAATATGATCTAAATCTCAAGTGGTACATGACACTGCACAACCTGACACTTTAGCTATGGAACTAAATAATCAGATTTATGCAAATTACCTGTTCAGAATCAGCTTCTTCAACATCTGCTTCTTCCTTTATTGTGACCATTAAAACATCCTACAAATAACAGGGAATTAAGATTACATTTATACAAATTTATTAACATTACAGGAGAATGGTTTACAAGAGGACATAAAAGAAATAAGAAAGATGCATAAAACTGAAATAATGTTTCATGGAAAGAGTACAAAAATGTCAAGATTTACTGAAGATATGGTTTTCAATTTTAGAAAACAAGGCGAATTCAGAAACAGTACTGAATATCCTAGAAAAATTATTAAGAAAAGAACAGAAATCAGGAACAAAAGTAGGGAAAGGTTAACTCAAAGGAACCAGTATTAGATAGCAGGCTCAATGGAGAATCAAATTTGCTATTATCAAATATTGGATTAGGAACTAGGAAGAAATGTTTCAAGTTATGATTCATTGTGTTATAAAAACCTAGACAATAGAGAAAGGTGAAAGACACAAACACAGAAGCATTTGAAATCTGCTGCTGTACAAGAATATTTAAAATATACTGCATGGACAAAGTAATTAGAAACAAAAATTAACAATTTCTGGAACAATGGGTGAACAGAAAGTTTTGTGAAGATGAGGCAGTAGGGTGAGTCACTGGTTGAGACACCAAGTAATAATGACTTTGCTGATGGGAGCCCAATGAGTGAGAAGTACTGCAGAGGAAGGCACAGACCCAATCGACTGAAGCACCCACGTTGACTGTTGAGGTTGTGGGATGCTGTACGCATTCACAGATAAAGATGCTGGCTCAAGATACGAAGAGTCTGAGAATCCCATCAATCCAATCAAGTACTGTTCGTTACACCATATTCGTGTCACGAACAGCTGCTGTAAAGCATCATGTTGGTCTGCTGCATTGTTAATTACAAACAGTCATGTAAACTCTCAGTGCACTTTTGAAAACAGGGAAGATTTAAGATTGTGCAATCATCAATTTTTTAAATGAAAAAAGTTTTAATGCCAACATAAATTTTTAATGCGATGAAATATGTATAGGGTGATGCTGCACCTTCTTTTACTCCAGTCAAAAAAAGGGTTTGCTGAATTTAAACACATTTATACAAGTTTGGAAAATGACCCCTTCCCCATAGTGGGCAGCTGTAAAAAGTGCCACTACACCAGAAGTCATCAATAAAGTGCAAGATATCGTTTTGCCAAATCTCTGTTTGAAGGTGTCTGAAACTCCTAAGACTTCTCAGAACTGTTTGAACATCTCAGAAACAGAGTTACATCACATTCCTGAGGAATTAGGTATGAGAAACCTGTATCCAAGGTGTGTGCTGAATTTGCTAACTGATCAAATATACATTCGAATACAAGCTTCTCATAAAACAAAAAGATCAAAAACCATTTGTAATGACTAATAAAACCTGGGCCCATCAATTCATTCAAAAAAAAAAAAGATTTAGCTCCATCTAACTTATAACTATTCAAAAATTCCAATTCCCTGGGGAGGGGGGGTCCTCAGATGATGAGCTGAAATCGGCAGTAAACAGTTTTCTGAGGACCTACAACGATCAAACTTCTGTGATGGGATAAAAAGCACTGGAGCATCACTGGACCAAGTGTGTTGAACTACACAGAGACTACGTTGGAAAAATAAAAACAAAATGATTCCACAAAGAAAAAGTAAGTCTTTCATTATCAGGTTGTGAACTTTTCAAAATTGCCCTAGTATATACCTGAAAGGTATGTGAAAGGATAAATGACCTTATCTACAAAAAGCCATGTTTCAAACAGATTTTAATAATATATTGTTACACAAAGTTTATTAGTTATGATGAGGTGATATGAATTTTAATGATACTGAAGTAAGGTAACAATTTAATTAAGTCAATTATCTACTGGCTACGGTAGTATAAACTTATTAACATACTTTTTCCATTGATAATTTGTTTATTATAATATGTCTAACATTGGCACTGATGTATTCCGCAGAAACTGGGAGTACGAGTCAAAACAGCAAATTGAGATGTCACAAGTGTGGAGTTCAGGAGAATACCAGGAAGACTTGTAGATTGGACAACACAGAGAACACGTTGACAAGGAGAAAGATACAACACAACCAACACAAGAGAATCAGTGATAACAGAATAGTATGAGTATGCTGACATAATTAGCCAATGCAAAGATTGAGGACTGGCAGATCAAGGAAAAGTTGGAAAGTTTCCTTGCACCTAACAGACTATGACCCTAAACTGAACAAAGGAGGAGGAGAATTGGTTGAAAGTTATGAGGTTATGGAAAATGCATATTGTCAATCCTACACAAAAGAATATATAGATATATAAATCATATTCTGTACAGCAATTAATTACAAATGAATAGGATGATAAATAAATTATTATTAAATTAAGAAATGTTTTTTATTTTTGAACTTTATACCTTGTCCTCAAATTTGATCTCTTCCATTTGTCTTAGGATGGATAAACTGTTCTTGTTAACACCTTAAACAAATGAAAATAAGTTGGCAGTCAAGGAAGACTAAATGTACATCACACACAAGTTAGCACAAGAATAACATCCAATTAAGAACAGTTTTCAATTAAATGCACATATCCTTTATTAATACATAACGTCTTCCCATTGCAGACTTCAATTTAACCAATGAAGATGCCTTATCTTAGTTTGGGTACGCTACTTCATTATTATAATAAGGTGTTCCTGGCTGAAAGGAGATACGAGACTACTTATATAGGCCTAGAGGATAAGTCACAATAATTCTGCATACACAACTGGTATAGAAGAGTATTTAAACCACAGTGCTAAATATAATTATGTTTCCTGGAAAATGTTTTCCCCATAAAAATACACTTTTCTTAGAAGCCATATAACAAGTGTCCACAGTTTTCTTATTACATACTATACATACATACTACTACATACTATGTTACATATTTTGACATAGACTTTGTTTTAAATTCCTATTTACCACAAATTATAAGCCTTTTGACATCATTTTAGAATTATTTTGAGAATGAAAGAACAATTTCTTATTAATTGAATGATAAAATTTTTATGAAACCTCAGACATAAAATACTGTAGAAGTTAGTTAAACTGTATATTCTGTTTCATATAACTTTCAAAATGACAGTTGTGGGAAGACACTACAATACTACCAGCTGATTAACAGAAAACTGTTGTTTATAATATAAGTTTTAAGCATTTGACAGATTTAAACAGTTGAAATATTTGTTCTCCTTTAACTAATCTGGAGATCCATTTCCTATTATTTACAGCTTTGAGAGTGCAGTTAACTCAATGTTGTTTTAAACAGAATATTTTTCAGATGAATAATATTAGAAAGCATGTAGAAATTATAACGACTTGAAATACCATAGTGGAAAACGGAACAATATTTCAAAGTTTGTAAACTGCATGTAAAAAGGAGAAATGGAATTGACTGAATTCATGATCCGCATGCAGTAAACATGTCATCAATTTCACTCTCTAACTATAAATCTATTTTTTTACAGTTTTGCTTGAAATAATACTTGACTGTAGAAAATTTTCCTACTCAACGATTTTGTATAAGCTGACAAGGATTTGTTCACCTCATGTTAGTGTAATGCCCAGGTTGCATAAGCAGTATTATTTACTATTTAATAAATCTTAACATTGTCCAATATTTCTAAGTTGTTCTTTTGTTTAAATTATACATATTTTTATCATCAAAATGACCACTTTACAGTTGATTAGCAAAACCATAACATCACCACAGAAACCTCAAATTCCCTTGTTAAGACAAACAAGGAATCTTCTATTTAAATTATCTTATCCTTATTAAACTGGATAAGACTGGCTATCATCGACATCACAGTCTGTCTCCTGATTGGTACCTATTTGGCAAACTGCTCAAAAATAGCTCTTCCCCAAGGTGTGACTCCCCGTATGGTGGTGGCACATTTGAATCTATAAAACTACGTGGCACCTAATAACTCAGGTTTTTTTGGTTTTCTCTTTTGCTTTTACTATCAACATCATTATAATCGGCAATTTTTAAAATTATTATTTTGTTGTTACGTGAGTTCTATATTCACGCACTCGTTCTGTTAATCAGGAATGCTACAAAATGGGAGATAGGCTACTGTAAGTTACCAGCTAGTGCACCAGTATTCGTTCAATACTAAATAACAACATACCAGCTTTTCTCAATTTGATTTTATTCATGTGTTGATTACTGTTTGTTCACTGAATGTTTAATAAAGTCCATTTGAAATCAGGCCTTTGTGGGTTGTGTAACGTGCATGTCCTTGGACAAATGGTAACGATACCAAGTAATGGCGTTTAACAACCACTAGCCCACGACATTACAGTAGTATTCAATAATGCCCGCAAGGTGAGGTTATGTTTCCTCATGTGTGAGTTATGCAAGCTATAATAATGTTACATTTACTCTTAAACTTATCCTGTACGTTGTATAACAGTATTTGACTATGCCATTACTTTCAGTTCATTTCTCAAACACTCTTATATTGGTTAATCCACACACATTAAAGCAGTATCTTTAGAGCCACCAATCGTCCAGGCTTAGTCTGAACTAGAGGTGGCCTGATATACCTGTAACAGATATTTTGGAACAATTACTTTTGTGGAACGGATATAACAGTGACTGAAAACTTGAAATACCTGTTCCCACTACTCATGGGACCCCCCCTACCCAACTTACGAATAAACGAGTACGAAGCAGCAGTTATTGGTACTGAATACTTACTTCTGCGTATGTGCCAATTGCCATACAAGTACGAAACGAAGCAAAACAAAGTGAGATTCAGAATACCTCTATGCCAATGAGACGAAGCTGTTTTTAATAAATGAAAAAAGTCATACTGATGTTACATTTATTCTTGTGTGTTATCCAGATATATAATACAGATTATAATAACAAATTATATATTACACTAATCACCAACTTAATAAATTTTGAAAAAGCAAATTATATTGTGTTTTAACCAACAGAGTGGCTGATAGGCCATATAATACTTTTTATTAATGTGATTTCGGTGATGAGTTTAACTTCACCGCACATCTCACTTAAATGATGAGATTGTTGTAACGTTCCTGTTATAAAACACTACAAAGTAGTTTTTTTGTACTAAGACCTGTACTTTGCTCTAAGATAGGATATCACCTTTATGACGGACATTTGTGCACTTGTATCTAGTCATGTTCATTAAATCTTTACTGATCTGACAACGCTCCCCTAAAACACAAGGTGTTTTCGTAAATTTGTTTCTTTTATCTAAACTGCTGATTTTGAATTTTTGTCTTTATCACTTTACTTATCATTTGAGTAATAGCAGTTTCCACTTAGTAAAGAATTTTAAATAACAAACTCCATAACAGATAACACAATTAGGTGTAACTGGTCAATCTCCAGGCACTAACGTAAATACACTGATATGACGAAGATAAGAATTTACTAATAAACTTATTAGAAGGTCATCAATAAAACAAAGAGGTGATAAGAAGAGAAAGCTACAAGTATTTCTGAATTTCTTGGAGACTAAAACATTCATAATTGATTTATGATATGGCTGGAAGTTTCCATTATTTGCCAACTTGTGCTTTTGCCAGGACCTATCAGTTGCACAGTTGGTCTACTAGGCAGTGGTTCCCCACCTTTCTGGACTCGAATACCACTTCGGTCTTCCGCGTTCGTTTCGAGTACCGTACCGGTTAAGATAACAAAATAAGATAAGAGCAGACATATAATGAAATATTACCGCAAACTGTTTAGGTTGTGTTTTTATAAGGGTAATTGCTTTAAATCTTGTCCGATGAAAATTTATTGTTGTTTTAAATATAAATTTTTATTTTTTTAAGTAAATATTTTTTTCCTTGGTAGGTCTTCTTGCGTACCACTAGTGGTACTCCTACCACCAGTCGGGAACCCCTGTACTAGGGGAAGGCCTTACAATACCTTTTAAGCTTTTAAGGATTGCTGTCCACTGTGACTGTTGTCGGTTTTGCTCGGTTATGTTCGTATTTGTACAGAGTGCTAAAAATAACACTTTTTATTTTTTAAATTTTGGTGACATGGATCAAAGAAAAAGAAAACCAGTGATGTGTGGAGCTTTTTTGAATCAGTCAGTAACTGTGTTGCATTGTGCAACATTTGCAAAACAAAACTATTTTAAACAAGTTCAGTTAGTAATTTAAAAAACATTTACAACAAAAGCACGCAACTTCCTACTATATCCACCCAAACTGCTATGCAATCTTTACCGGTAACAGAAACTTCTTCAGATATACTGCAAATGGGACCAGATGTGCAAGAAAACTTATTACTTCAATCTTCCTCCCACGTTTTTAATCCAGAGAGACCAACCACTTTAAGAGCTACTGACACCTTCCAAATCAACCTACTTCATTTCAGTTGAGTGTTCCAACAGGTAGAAAGCAAATGTCAATGTCAGCCTACATACCCAAATAATTTGCCCTATCTGATAAAAACAAAATTGGTGAGGCCATAATGAGACTTTTTATTTGGGATCTTCAACCATGTACAGTTGTTGAAGATAGAGGTTTTTGAAATTTGATGAATACTTGTCCCCATAGTTCTGAAATTCCTGCTAGAAAGTATTTAGCCAACACACTGTTCCCAGCTTCTTACGGAACAAAGGTAAATGAAATCAAACAATCTACTAAAAAAGAGGCCTTGTTTGCTTAATAACTGATATATGGTCTTCTTCGACAAATGAAACTTTTAATGCAATTACTGCACATTACATTAGTCAGAACTTTGAAATTAAACATATACTCTTAGACTGTTCTGTTACCAAAACAAATAAAACATCTCAAAATTTATCAGATGAGATTTTGCATATTATAAGTGAATGGGACTTGTCAAGAAAAATTGTAATTGTTATTACTGATAATGGCGCAAATATAACTAATGCCATACAAAACATACTAAAGTGGAAACATTTTGGATGTTATGCACACACATTAAATTTAATTGTTCAAGATAGCCTAGCCTGTTAATTGCTAACGACATAATAAAAACAGTAAAAACTATTGTGACGATTTTAAGAGAAGTAACGGTGCAAATTTAAAACTTACAAAATACCAAGAACAGATAGGTGTATAGCAACCTAAAAAAATTCTGCAAGATGTTGTAACATGCTGGAATTCTGTTTACTATATGCTTAAACGATCTGTTCAACTGGAGGACGCTGTAAAACACTCCCTGGCATTACTAGCAACAGACATAGAAATATTAATCGCTGAAGAATGGGTAACTTGTAAAGAACTGTGTGATATTCTGAAACCTTGTGAGGAGGTATTGAAAGAAATGAGTGGAGAGGAGAAATATATCACAGCCAGCCAGATAGATAATACCCGTAACCCAAGGATTAAAATCTTCAATAAAAAAGATAATTGTGAAAGTAACAAAACCACTTGTCAGTGAAATTGTACTTAAACTTCTAATGGCCGTCCCACATTTAATTTACAGCATTGGTTACATGGGCTACTCTGTTGCCGGGTTTCATGTGTGGAAATGCCTATTCGGTGCACTGAAGGCGTTCGAAATGTATTTCTCCCGAACAGCAACGTCGATTGACTACTACATGGAGTGAATTTTATCATTGAAGGATTACACATTATTGTACAGTTTTATTAGTGTTTTACTTATGATATAAATACTTACGTGTTTACAGTTACATGATCAGTACCGCATCACTCTGTTCTATGTATGAAAATAACATGACGTTAATTACCAAAAAGAGCTTCACTTTACCTATAACTGGAAGTATGTTTATATTATTTAATGAATAGCGGTGTTAGACAATCAATATAAAATATCATGTAATTAAGCAAAGACGAAACATTTGTGTTACAGAAAAAGCAATTATCTAAAATAATAATTGTGAATTGTAAACATGTAAAATATTATGCTCTTAAAAAAATATATGATGTTAAAAGTAATATAAAATAAAGTAATACAAAGTATGTTCCACCACACAGAATGAACTGTTTACTAAATTGTGAAACTTGCGTTTTTAGTCAGCGTTTTGGGTAAGAAAAATAGTTGTATCCCATGGATACGAAATTTCTATATATATATGCTGGATATGAGATTTGTATAAACGTGTTTTTTTTACTAATGCAAACAATCCATAAGCAAGACGAGTTAACGTGAATAAGGTGGCGACAAGACTTGGTGCGCATCTCCTGAAGCGTCCGCTATGATTACAAATAATTTTGTGCGCGCGCGTGTGTGTGTGTGCGCGTGCGTGCGTGCGTGCGTGCGTGCGTGCGTGCGTGCGTGCGTGCGTGCGCGTGTGTGTGTGTGTGTGTGTGTGTGTGTGTGTGTGTGTGTGTGTGTGTGTGTGTGTGTGTGTGTGTGTGTGTGTGTGTGTGTGTGTGTGTGTGTGTGTGTGTGTGTGTGTGTGTGTGTGTGTGTGTGTGTGTGTGGTCCAAACCACCTTAAGTTGAATATTAGAATTTGAATTAAAATTAACTTTAGACTATTTACTATAACTTTTATGCTTATACTATATGTCTATCTCCAGAAATAAAAAAATTCCTCACAGACCAAAAATTTTAATACACACACGGACGACATTAATTAATTATAGATATAAATATCGGTATGGAGAACCATACATGACTTCCATGTTCTAAGATTTATATTTAAAATCATTTTCGAAATGAAATATTTCCATAGAAACTACTTCTTTCTACTTACTGCTACAGCCTTAACCACAGTACTGTGGTCACTAACGTATACCACCTCACGTTATCGCACTCGATTTTCACTGATGTGGAAGTCGATGGCACTGCTGAAACGTCTGGTTTTGCAGAAAACTTTGGTCTACGGCCAAACAGGACGGAAAGGAATTTTAACAACAAACTACTTCTTTGTTGCCAATAATGTAGTAAATATATAAATAAAATGTTGCAGGTAAACTACCCCTTTCCCTTAACCGATCTTCAACAAAATCAACAGACCTTGAGTAGGCCTACTCTATAATTCAAAATGGTATGCAAAAAGTAGTTGATTCTGTTTGAATTTACGGCAGTTATCGTTCGTCATATAAAAAATTACGGTATACCAAAATTACCCTTGTTAAAACATAAAATGTTGCAGGTAAACTACACCTTTCCCTTAACCGATCTTCACCAACACCAATAGGTCTTGAGAACTCTACAATAAAGGGCTGTATGCAAAACATTATTTGATTCTGTTTGAATTTGCGGCTGTTATCGTTTGCCATAGAAAAAAATCTACAGACATCAATGAATACTATCGTTATTTGCACCTTAACCTAACATCCAGTTGTCTTTAAATAAGTAAATTACCTTAGACCTTCTGAAGTATACTACGGCTGCTATAAATTAGGGTTTCACTAACATAGTTATTCAGAACACCGTAGCAGGTAATAAACTTTTCGAAAGGACGCTAACAACACTTGACCAATGAATAAGTAAATACAAACCCGTGTTATTCACCATATTAACAGATTATTCAAATTCAGTGCCATAGAAATCAAACAATGCGAAAGTCATATACAAACTACCTATCATCCAACATGATAAACAAATAAAGTCTTTCAGCATAATCTGACACGTAATGGTATAAATAATAACCGAAGCATGAAATCAGAGTCGAGCGAACTGACTTGTAATGCAAATAAGATTTATTTAGTCACAGAATATAACCAAATATGTAGTCCAATAAGTTTAGTTAGAATCGAGTTTTCATTGATTTTTGGCGCGTTTTCAAAATAAGAGAGTTCTAATTAATTTTATGGAAGAGTGGAATTCTTAATATCTTAAAATAATGACATTGGCCAGCAAAACCTAACACCTAAGTTTCTAATCTAAATGTACAATTTTTACCAATAAAACACTTTGTGTTACGAGTCGGTAGTGTTATACTTCTAATTAGGTAATCAATGGACAACAAAATCCAAGAACCCAAGTTTCGTAGTAAACTAAGGATAACAACTTACTTTTGTTATCAGTAAATTTACACATCGATTCTTATACTTCTAATTAGTTAATCAATGGACAACAAAATCCAAGAACCCAAGTTTCGTAGTAAACTAAGGATAACAACTTACTTTTGTTATCAGTAAATTTACACATCGATTCTGTTTATTATACTCTCTTCTAAAAACCATTATTATTATTGATTTTCAAAAGCGTAATATTACCAATACTGGTATGGTATTTATATCATTTTGAATGTTCATCACTTCTTTCACAGCACTTTAACAATTAATATTTAAGGCACTTTCACTTGTGAAAAACTTACTTTTTGTTATTTCCTCAAACGTCGTTTCAGAGTGGTTTTGTCCTTCCTCAGTGAGGTTTAAATGCGGAATGCGTCAAGGCGTTGGTAATCTGTAACGGTTGTTTAGGTGACTGGTTGTGTGTGGGGTGTCCACTTCCACACCCCCATACGCAACCAGTCACCTAAAAAACGTGGACACCCCCACACACAACCAGTCGCCTAAAATACCGTTACAGATTATCAACGCCTTGACGCATTCCGCATTTAAACCTCACTGAGGAAGGAGAAAACCACTCCGAAACGACGTTTGAGGAAATAACAAAAAGTAAGTTTTTCACAAGTGAAAGTGCCTTAAATATTAATTGTTATGGTATTTAATTGTGTTTATTCATTTTATACTTATGCAAATAACAATACAGCTTCTGTTAGTTTAACACCATGTTGCCTTTGTGCAAGAGGTTATTACATCTTGTTATGTGGTTGCCTAAAAATAAAAACACCAGTTGTGAATGAATAATCAAATACCTATAAAACAATTAATAACAATTTTACTAGGCTCATCACATTACTGATAACAAAGTAAGGGACACCAGCATACTGTGTTAGATTCCTAGCAGGGGAGGAACATTTTTTGTGGACAAATTTTCGTTCTTAGGTACTTAAAATTACAAACTCTACAGTGTAAAAATGTATTATTGTTTTATTACTCTTACTGTAATAGTATTACTAACATAAACCTTTAAAATAAAACACTAAGTTTATTATACTGTTTCACTGTAACAAAAACAAATAACCAAAAGTTTTACAAAAACTTATATTTAATTCAAAGAAAGTTTAAATCACAGTCAACCTCACTACTTTTCTTGAACCAGTCATACTTTTCCTAAGAATGCACTTTCATCAGAAGAGTTTTATCTTCCTAAATATAATTATTTCACTACAACTCGGAACACAAAACTTTTTATGGGTAAAAGCGTAAAAGTTTTTACCTTATAACCTGAACCGGTTTTCACTTTCAAAAAGCTTCTTCAGATGTTGCTGCTGGTAGCACTGTGTGTCTTGTTGTTGGCGACGAAATCAATTTTCGAAAGATTGATGTTGTGTGTGTATGTGTGATCAAAACCCACATCACACCCCACACACACAACATCGATCTTTCGAAAATCGATTTCGTTGTCAACAACAAGACGGACAGTGCTACCAGCGGCAACCTCTGAAGAAGCTTTTTAAAAGTGAAAACCAGTTCAGGTTATAAGGTAAAAACTTTTACGTTTTTACCCATAAAATGTTTTGTGTTCTGAGTCGTAGTGAAATAATTATATTTAGTTAAGTAACGGACACGTCATGGACAACAAAATCCAAGAATTTTATATTCCCTTATTCTTTTATATAAGACACTACACACAAGTAGGAATTAATTTTAAGAAAATGTTAAGCTTTCAATTGGCCTACTCTCACCTGTACTTTCTCAGAGTCCCACATGTTTCAGAACAGAAAAACTATTTCAATTGTAGCAGTTATAACTGGAAGGCAGAAAATGAGGTCTTTTTTGTAATTCTTGCAGGTGTTGTGGTTGGTATGAAACCAGTGAAATATTTTCAACTAAAGTTCGTTTCCTTTCAGTTTTCTACAATATCTTCCTCATTTCCTTTTTCCTTTTGTTTCTCCTGAATATGTTTTAGCCTCTTTAAAGCGCCTCATCAAAAAGTACTAAAGCCACTTAATCAAAAAGTTCATCTTTATTATTTTTTGCTGGCATTGGGAATTACTAATGTTATAAACTTAGTTTTACTTTCTACAGAAGACTACTCACCTTTCTTCCAAATTCAATAGGAATCCGGAAAACTTATCCATTCCCTCAAATCCCCCTTAATATAAAATGCATTCTTGATGAAACAGACAGCATATTCTTAAAACCTTCCTGCATAACATCTCCATTGGTAATACAAGCTAAGAGAATCTTTTTAGCATGTGGGGAGTAAATATATTTTCTTTTACTTAACTAAAACTTAACTAAAAATGAACTTTTTTCATGTGAAAAACTTACTATTTTATTGTACGCGTTTCGGCTTAGTATCCGCCTTCTTCAGTCTGTTGCTGGCAGTCTGTTACCAAAGCTGAAGAAGGCGGATACTAAGCCGAAACGCGTACAATAAAATAGTAAGTTTTTCACATGAAAAAAGTTCATTTTTAGTTAAGTGTTAGTGCTGTGAAAGAAGAGATGAATAATCAAGACAACTATATTTTCTTTCTTCAAAACCAGATTGTATTTGAGCTCATAATACTTTATTGCCACCTACGTTGCTGAAATATTATTTTGCTCAATCGCAGGGATGGTGATGCTGAACACTTCTGGAGAACCATGCACAAAACATACCAACACCTCGTTCATAGGATTTTCAAAGAAATATTTTGGTCATAATGATTCCAGTAAGAAGTATGATTTTAAAACATCAAAATTTAGAAGTATTCTGTTGAAAGTTGACTGAGAAACTTTTTAACTGTGAGACAAAAAATTTTTGTTGTATTCCACCTCAACAAAATCACAGAAGTTTTAGAGATTGTCCATTAACTGCTTGCTGAATACAATTGTGCACTGTATATGGTGCACATCCTATGTCTGATATTCTCTTCACAAACTTCTTTTCAAGTTTTGTATGAACATTTGTTTTACATTCTTTTTGTTGCCCTCCAAAGTGTGTATTTGTGTTTTGGAATAGTAACAAAGCTATTCATATTCTAAGCCATACTTCTTCAACACGTTTGACGTATAATCTTATAAAATTTCTGCAGTTTCTCTACTGACTTTCTTAAACTCTAAAATTCTGACTGTAACACCTCATGTCATAATAAAAATTCTACACATAACTGGCACCAAATTAACCTTATTACTGGTAGATAAAACATTTGTGACAGTTTCAAAATTGGCTTTGTTGAGTTCAGATCTGACATCAACAAAAATTAAGGAGCAAGGACAGTAACTGCTACGGCCTCAGATTTATTCCTAGGACTGCTAAACTTTGCATCATACAACTTGGTGATAAGCTTACACTGAAAGTCAGTAGATCTGAAACTCTGTTCATGTCTTAACTTGTGGCATAAAAATGTGTTTTTTCTTACTGCAATAACAAGGAAGGCAGTCTTTGCCACTTTATTTTTTAAAAAGTCTACAGTTCAACTTGCATTTGTCCTCTGTATGGTTGTCAAATGTTTTTGAGTTTCCAAATCATCCATATCTTGCTGGCCATCAAATCCAATACTCAACCTGGAGCTGCACACAGTACATACAACACCTGAATCACTGCCATCAATCGTTTTTAAAAATGGGAAATTGATCATAATTTAAGACTTAACTTGAGAAAAATTACACTTCTGGTTTATTTTCTACTCACATCTTGTATATTTCTTACCAAAAATTCAAATGTATTTACTCCAGACTTCTGTTATACTATCTGCTTAACATAATATGTAAAACATATGAAATGGCACTTCCTACCATGTTAGTCAAACTCCTTCCATACAATTTCTGTTATTCTTTAGCACTCAGCTTTTTATAAATGAGTATCATTACTGATTTATGTTCCAAATCAAATTTTAACCTCTCTTGTACCATTAAATGGAGTTTTTCAACTGGACAGTTTATAAACACGCATGCACGCACGCATGCACACACACACACACACACACACACACACATGCAGTTTATATCTCTCAATGTCTGCCACATTTCAACATCCACCAACATTTTCTGTCTTCACAGTATGTGATTTGTAGGGCCCTGCTGCTCATAACAGTTTATATGTCATTGAACCAGCAAATGTATGCTGTACCATTACTTCTTGTTGTTGTAAGTGTTTATTCAACAGTTGCTTAGAACTCCTCATTTCAGCCAGTTTATGTAAGTGGCAATAAAATTGTAATTATTTTATTCGACTCTTCCTGTAATATTTATATGCATTCTAGTTCATCTTGTTATTTCATCATTTCCAACCCATGTCTAGCCTTGTTCAGTTACAACTTCCCCTCCAGCGCCCCATTTCAACTGAACTTGACATTTCCCTATTTCTTTTATGTATATTCCACAATTGTGATCCATAAACTACTATCACCTCCACTGTGATCTTTTATTTAAAACTTGTAATTCTCCTTGATATTGGTTGGTTTTAATGTTACTAGGATGCAAACTCTTTAAAGCTGTTCTTCTTCTTTGTATCAGTCATATTTTTGTTTCTTTTTCATGATCGGGTTTATCCAGTATAACTATATTTAATGTTACCTTGTGTATCCGTGTACACTGGTGCTCCTCCTTGCAACTTCAATGTTTTTTTAAAAAACTACGCATTTCGGGATTCATGGTCCCATCATCAGGTTGGTAAAAAAATAAGAATCACTCACATGGAGTAAGTCATCTTAATAAGATATAAATAAAAAGTTTCACTCGCACATACCGCGTGTATACAATTACACAACTACACGATGTGCATCGTATCGGAACTTGCAAGCGACTAACCGTTATGCATCGCACTATCTCTACCTTTATCTATGTGTTGCTCCAACACGCGTATGGCCGTGTCATACAGTCCGTTCGACTTAAAAGGAAGCTTGTCGTTCAAGAGCTGATTACATTAGGTTTTTGAGGCCTTATAAATTTCAAATTCTTCCAGCGCGTCCATAAGCCTGCCCTTTTTACAGAAATGCAACGGCTTGAAGCTACTTTGAAAACTCGAGTAATTATGGTTCTAGTTGACTATATGCAAGGCAAAGTTTGATTTTATCTTCTGGATATCACCTCTAGGGAGATGTTCTCTGTACGTATCCAGAAATTTCCTGCCCGTTTGTCCAACATAAAAATTGTTGCAGTCCTCGCATTCTATTTTATAAATACCAGAACAGTTTTCTACTAGTCTGTTGGTCACTGGTCTCAAAGCGTTCAAAATACAATTACTCGTTTTGAAAGAAACTGTGAAACCATGTTTTTTAAAAACGTTCTTAATAGTATTAGGCAAAAGATTTGTAAATTCCGTTGGTATATATTTAATGTCACTGTTGTGTGTTTTGTTATGCTTCTATTTTTATATATGCTCCTCCTCTGCCTCGCTACTATTTTGTCTATAACTGTACTACTGTAACCATTGGCCACCGCGATATACTTTATCGTATTAAGCTCATCGATGTAGTCTTTCGCCTCTAATGGAATTTTTAGTAATCTGTTAACCAACGAGTTGAATGATGCCATTTTTTGTGCAAATGGATGAAATGAAGAAGCGTGAATAGTAATATCTGTGGCGGTTGGCTTCCTATAGATGTTGAACCTAAACAAATTATTTATTTTCCGCACAGTTATGTCCAGAAAATTTAGGCTACTGTTATTTTCCATCTCCAACGTGAACTTTATTTTTGGGTGTATACTATTTATGTATTTACTCAAGGTTTCTATTTGTCTATGCGTGCCATTAATAACAAGGAATGTGTCATCCACATACCGAGTGTATGAGATGATATTTTTGTAAAGCTTGTTTTTATGCGATAATATGTGTTCATTTTCAAAATAGTTAAGATAAAGATCGGCCAAGAAACCACTAAGTGGCGATCCCATTGCATAGTTCGAGAAGTCACACGGCGGACCACATACAAGGTAATCATTTATTATAAAGATAAAAGTGACTTGGATACCATTACGAAACATGAATGTTAAATTGGAGCCCTGCCAGGCAAAAATGGTATTTAAATTCCAAAACACTAAAATACAATTGCTAAAAACGAATTTTCATATTAAATTTAACAAAATCTGTTTACTGAAGAACATAACACCAAAATATGCTATTGTGAAGATTAACAGCTCTTCCAAGGCCGCCAACATTACCAAACAATATGCTGAACGGATGTATATTAGAGAAGAAATTAAGGCATTATATATTAAAAAATCTATTCTTAACACTCGTTTATTTAAATTCATTTAAATTATTTAAATTGTACATTTACATATCCTCAACAGCATTCATCCAAGCATTATCAACAATGTTTTTGATTATATATTTAGATACACAGCTAATATTTCACGCCTTATACGCTTCAATCAATTATGTAAACTTCGTAGTTTAGAAAATAAACACCGTCTAGAGACTGATATCAATTGCAAACATACATTCCATCCTAGAACAATGAATTTAACTAATATAAACTTCAGTGATAATGAAATGGTGCTCCTTAATAAAGGATTTAATTATAATCTCCCACCAACCGGGAAAAACAAACATATTTATGAGCTCATTGAGGCGGAGGCAGCTATTAAGACTATTCCGAATCCTATTGTACAGAACAAGGCGCGCATAATGATAAACAATAAATTCACTAGAACTATCAGATCTAACGATAACCTACCACATAATCTATTCATGCATCCATGATTCTCCCGTGAATACAAAACTTTGAGGCATATTAAAACAAAAATTACTAGTAATAATGCTAGTATTATTAAAGCAGATAAAGGGAATACATTAGTAATCATGGATACTGATTCTTATATTGCCAAAGTTCACGACTTTATCTCTAACCATAATATTAGACAATTAAAATCTGATCCTACCGATAAGTATATCAAAAACCTGAACCAATGTATTAACAAATGTACGAGTTTGCTCAGTGATAATACACATTGCTATTTGAAGCCAATTAATGCGAAGGCTCCGATATTTACGGGACTGCCTAAAATCCACAAACCACACATACCCATAAGACCGCTGGTTAACTTTACTACAGGCCCTGGTTTCAAAACGTCAAAAATTCTTGCAAAATTAATTACAGACAATTTACAGTTAAAGAATAATCACAGCTTAACAAATAATACTGATTTCATTAATAAGATAAATACCGTTAAATTAAAACCTAATTATAAATTGGTTTCATTTGATATAGTGGATTTATATACAAATATTCCAACCGATGTAACTCTAAAATTATTGAAGGACAATTTACGAATTAACGCTTCCATGAGTGCACAGATGATAGATGAGTTGATTGACTTGCTTAAAGTCATTTTAAATCAAAATTATTTCACATTTAATTGTTTATTCTATAGCCAAGATGATGGTCTAGCTATGGGCTCACCCCTCTCAGGCCTATTGGCCGACATATACTTAAATTTCTACGAAAATACTCATCTACTAAATAATAACATATACGCAAATAAGATAAAATTTTATTCACGTTACATAGATGACACGTTCATTATTTTTGACAGAACTTTGAGACAAGTTGACTCCTTCAAAAATCTTTTAAATGAAATCAACAATAATATTCAATTTACTTTAGAGACTGAGCATGATAACACAATTAATTTTCTAGACCTGACCCTCACTAGACGAATGGACACATTGAAATTCAATATTTATAGGAAGCCTACTGCCACTAGCCATACAATACATGCAGATTCCCACCACCCATATTCTCAAAAAATGGCAGCATATAATAGTTTAATCCATAGATTGCTGACAGTCCCCCTTGACAATAATGATTTCCAGGCTGAGGTAAATACAATAAGGTTTATTGCAGTTTCCAATGGTTACAGTAGTCACATCATTGATAAATTGTTAAAGAAGCATAATAACATTCAACTTAAGCCCCGTCCATTTAATAAAACACAGAAAAAATTTATATCTGCGAAATACACATATGTCATGCCAAAAATTTTGTCTTCAGTGATGAACAATATTGGTTATACTATGTCTTTTAGAACCAATAATAAACTGATTAATATACTTAGACATAAACTGCCCTTACCAATTGAAGAAAAAACAGGCATTTATAAACTGGTTTGTAATGATTGTAACAGTTTCTATATAGGTCAGACCGGAAGAGGTTTTTACAAACGCTTCCGTGAACACTTACCAAAAAAGACACATAATTATAATTATATAAAATCTAATTACACTCGTCATCTGACCCAACACAATCACAATTATACAGATTTTAAGTCTAATCTAATGCCTTTGCATATATGCAACAAGGGCTGATTTATGAATGCCTTGGAGGAGCTGGAAATTTATAATGCATATAATAATGATAGCAGTCGCGAGTTTGTTCTGAATGAACAATTGAACTTTGTATCTAATCGCCTGTATGATACTGCTTTGAGACTGCTCAACGCGTTCCAATCAGTAGCAGACAATACATGAACGGGTGTGCACCCTACAACACGTGCACATAATATGCTTGTTTCTGCAATTTTATTTCTTGACAAACGCAGTTTTGTGTGATATGTGTTTTTGGTTTTTTAAACGTCTGATGATGAGGCATATGCCTTGAAACGCGTAACGTTAAACAAGTTCGAGAAGTCACACGGCGGACCGCATACAAGGTAATCATTTATTATAAAGATAAAAGTGACTTGGATGCCATTACGAAACATGAATGTTTAATTTTTACAAATCTTAACATTCTAGTTTAAAATAAAGAAGTGGTTTCTCTTTTTTTCTGCTGCTGCTAGTACTTGTGTCCTGCAGCTAGCACTGTAATACAAAAATATCCTGGAGTCAAATTATCGTAAATGTTATTTACATACTAACACAACATTTTGACTGTTCATAATCAGTGGTTGCCTTTTGAAGTACCAGAACATTTAACAAAATATCTTGTAAAAATTAAAAAAAATTAATTGGATAAACACAACTTGCTAATAAGGCCATGAATCTGTAGGTTTTCAGAGTCATTATACCTTCCATAGTTGGGAACTCTTGCACCTGGAATCTTTGTGAAAATGGGAGAACATTTTTACCTCCTCCTATGGTGCTACAGCCCAAGTCGGTCCCTGGCCTCCACCAATCTCCGCCTCCAATCCACTCTATCCACTGCAACCCTCCTCCAGTTTCTTATCCCCATATCTCTTGCGTCCTCTGCAACGCCATCTTCCCACCTCTTCCTCGGTCTACCTCTAGGTCTCATACCTTTCCATGTACCCAGCAAAGCCCTCTTGGGGTTCCTGCCATCCTCCATTCTCATAACATGTCCGGCCCAACGCAATCTTTGTATTCTTATAAATTTTGAGACTGGTATCTCTTTATATATTTGATACAGTTCATTATTGTATCTCAGTCTCCATGAGCCATTTTCTTGTATTGGGCCTATAATGCATCTGAGGATTTTCCTTTCAAAGGTGTAGAACATTTTTACAGTCTGTGTAAATTTCTCATAAGTTTTATTTATGCGTGTCATTTTTTTTATTGTACTTTATTTGTTGTGTAATTATATATAATTTTTTTGATAATAGATCAGTTTTTGTGGTGTTACTGTACATATGCACTGATTCTGGCGGTGTTATCAGCCAACAGAGCTACAACTGATCAATGAGCCTGACCTCCTGAAGAAGTCTTTACCATTTTGGACGATCCTCTGCTGCTGTTCTCCACCAGATTCTAAGCACCTTCTGTCATACACTTACCCAGGCATGATTCTTCAATATTTAGTGTCTTTAAATTTAGAAAACTAAATTTATTTATCACCTCGGTAAGTACATTGTGACTGTAGATACAAAAAATTACTTTTACAGAACTACACATGAAGGTAGAAGTTATATCTACTAGTGAGTTCCCAAACTGCAGAACTTGCTCACTATTTTGAGTGAAATACTTGTCATTAAATAAAATCAGATTAACAAAGTCGAATATTGTTAAAGCTGTGAGTACAGTTCTATGTATATGTCAATACAGTATGCGTGCAATGACTTGCATCTTACCGTGGGTGGGTTTTTGCAGTACAAAAAAGAAAGGTAACAATTAAATGTGATAGTGGTATAATACATGACTGTACCTGTGTTTAACACACTAAAGCCTATGGATGAGCATGACACGTCTACATCATTCCACTCTCAAATCCTAAGGATGAGCAACAGACTCGTCCATGATTTTAACAGTGTTTATATTCAACTAGATGGCTCTTATACATCATAGGTTTGTTTGGTATTAACAGTAATACCGTACTTTAATTCTGCAATACATCTGTAGAGGGCAGCATCAACTTGAAAACAAACAGTGTTACTTTCGTTGTTCATAAACACATCCTTTTGGAATTAAATCATTTTTTTTCCTGTGCTGTGATGTGAGATGAGTATTTTGTTGTTATTATTTTGAATGTTCATCACTTCTTTCACAGCACTTAACAATTATTATTTAAGCCACTTTCACTTGTGAAAAACTTACTTGTTGTTAATTCCTCAAACTTCGTTTTGGAGTGGTATTCTCCTTCCTCAGTGAGGTTTAAATGGGGAATGCGTCAAGTCGTTGGTAATCTGTAATGGTTTTTTAGGTTAATAAACAAGACTATAATGAAGAACTTAACACAATAAAATACATAGCACTAAAAAACAGGTACAACCCTGAGTTAATAAACAAATTACATAGACAAATCCTAACAAAAACAACAAAACAACAAAAAATATAAACAACACACGACACACAACAAAACAAATACATCACACTCACATACTACAACTCCAAGACACACAAAATTGCCAACACATTCAGAAAACACAATTACAAAATAGCATACAGAACTAACAATACCATCAAGAAACACATTAACGGCACAAACAAAGACATAGACAGATATAACAAAACAGGCGTATATAAATTAAACTGTAACAATTGCAATAAATTCTATATAGGCCAGACAGGAAGATCTTTTTCCTCCAGATTTTCTGAACACACAAAAGCATTATCCAATAACAACATACAATCCACATTTGCCACACACATCCAGACAGAAAACCACAGTTACACCAATATAAAAAACAATCTTGAAATTTTACACTACATACCCAAAAGTCGCAAACTCAACACCGCAGAACAATATGAAATACACAAACACAACAAAACACAACCAAACAATATACTCAATGAACATTTACAATTTTAAATCCAACACACTACTCGACACAATAATACACAACGCATACAATTCAGAATCCTGCACCAAGCCCCTTCCATCTCCACACCCCCACACACAACCAGTCACCTAAAAAACCATTACAGATTACCAACGACTTGACGCATTCGGCGTTTAAACCTCACTGAGGAAGGAGAATACCACTCCAAAACGACATTTGAGGAATTAACAACAAGTAAGTTTTTCACAAGTGAATGTGCCTTAAATAATAATTATTTTGTTGTGTTCGTTTCATGGTTTATTATAATGAATTCACGTCAGTATCTTTCCAAAGAAGGCATTTATGAACTTTTGAGTAATTCTTGGTCAGATATTGAATGCAGAAATATTGTTATAAAAAACTGAGCGTTTTGAAAACAGAAAAAATGTGTATGCCTACAATGGATTATTTTTAAAATGTTATTGGACACATATTATGATATATGAAAGAGGATGACTTGAGCTTTCAGACAATATATGTACATTACAGATAAGTTGAAATTGTTTTTTAAAATTTGGATTAAATTTATATAAAAATTATCAGGTCACAACAGTAGGCGACTAGGGTCACAATTATCAGGTCCAAGGTGACTAGGGTTCACCATGTAAAAAAGTAAACATACAACATTTGTTTTCATGATTCAATGGCCACAATTATCAGGTGGCTAAGACAAATGATTTAATATGACTGATTCAGACATGAATAAGCATGCACTACCTGAACAAATTAATGGAAATCTTGAATAAACTAAATAAAACATGGACAACAAAATCCAAGATTAAAGAAAACAATCAGATGTCTTATAGCAGTAGTAAACACTTTACTAAACTTTTTTAAAAGAAAAGTTGTGAATTTAACAGAATAATGATATTGCAGGACATTTGAGGAGAAACATGATGAACAACAACAAAAATATATAAAAATTAATTAGCTGTTACTGTATTTCTCTGTGCAAGTTTTTGTTATACAATTTGTAAACTGTCTTTATTATATAAAGTCAATTATTGTAAAGTGATATATTATTAAATCAGTTGATATTTGCCGGATCAAAACATAGTACTTGTATTTCAGATAAAGACCAAACACACACTATTGGAGATAGGCAGCGGTACTATATAGATCACTGCATTCTCCTCAGAAATTCTTTTAGAAACACTGTCATGCGTAAAAAAATGTATCCATATAATGACTGGTAAAAACATTCTGCACTTGCACACAGACTCATTTAATGACAACCACCACATCATTAGTTTGAAATTGGCTCTAAAGTCGGTTGTGTTTCTGGTGCTAGTGGTGGGAATAATATTGTTTTGTAGTGTTCACATAGTGTGTTTGGTTGGAAATAAATACTCTTTGTACATTTCAAATTATTCTGTTTCTGTCAAGTTTAGGACAGTGATTGAAAGACATCAGAGAAAGAGTATTTTTTGTTCTGTGTAGTTGCTTATATGCTTTGTATATAATATAAAATTGAACCTCATATACATTATAATAAAATCTTGAATGGGTTAATAAATCCAAAATATTTGTGTTTTTATGTAAGTGTTGAATCTATTAATGTGTACAACATGTACTGATGTTAGAGTATAAGAAATTAACTCTTAAAATAACTACATATATAGAGAGTTTATGGGGTCTAATCTAAGAAAGAGGAAAACTATACCTAAATATATGTCTAAACCTATAAATATTGGGGTACTGATATGCCAAGTGACTTTTAGAGATCCTTTAACAGCTATTTTATTTATGAGAGTACGAACTGGAATAGGAACCATTACTGCCTACTACCAACAGAAAACCCCATGGAGTGTTCCACCTAGTCTTCCTACATCTCAAGTTCCACCTGTTGTGAGAGTACCTACTGTTCGTTTTGTTCCTTTAGAAGAAACAGCACCTACCTATGCCTGAACCTCCTACATATGATGTACCCAAGAAGTCCTCATGAGGAGTCATCCTACCTATTACCTACCAAATACAGACCCAGATGTTCTGTTAGAGGGATGCGAAACCTTACTGTGTACTGTTATGGAAAGAATAACTGAGAGATACATAAATGGTCATTCAAATTATACAGATGATGCAAGAGTAATAAGAGTGAAAATAATTAAGTTAGAGACAGATTTTACAACATAAATATACATAAGTAGTTTGTGTGGATATATTTTGTGTGTAATATTTGGTGTACTTGTTTTTATTAGTTAAGAAATTTTTATTATTTGGTATAAGGAACACTGTTATGACAGTCTACTGATCATTGTATGGTACAGTGGAAACACAATACAAGACACCAATTAAGTCACTAATCACCAGCTTTAATTATCACAATTAACCAGTTTATAATTAACTTGTACAATACTTCCAGTTAGATTTGTCCACATGCAATAACAATGTCTATTAATAGAGTTTCACACAATTATTAACACAATACTACTTCACTTCGACAAATACTTAATCCGCACTAGCAAAAATCGCTCACATAACTGAACTGACAACCCGGCTGCTGTGGCTTTATACAGGCTGCGCTAGGGTCCAGTACAGCTTTCCCTCCTTACTGCATGCCGGCAGGTTATGTGTATCTCAAGTGTTCCTGGAACTCACTAGAACCACCTACTTGAATGACTCAACATCTACCACACTGGAGAGGGGGAGTGGAGCATGTTCTCAGCTGTTCTATGCGGTTCAATACCATACTCATGACACTGCCCCCCCCTTAAGTCTGTTTGTCACGAACTGGTGAACCGTCTCTGAAGTAATTCTTCGCCAGGCGATCTAGGTGGACGACCTTGTGGAGGATAATTCTCCAGTTCTTTGAATTCAGTCTTGTGAGATCTGAACATAAAGTTCCCAGGAATACGAGTCTTCCGCTCAACCACTAATTTTGCTGGATCACTCCCTTTGCGTCATGTACTGATGACCTGATGACCTAAACACCACAAAATGGCCTACGTCTGTTTGGTACTCGTCAACAACCTCTTGCATAACTTCATCTTAAGCAAAATTTTCCCTTGGACGCTTCTATTAACTCAGGAACAAACAAGGGGTTTTCCTTGACACGCATAGTTGGCTTTCCAATCACTTCTATTTTTGCTGTTACACATATTTATACTTCCTCTGCTAGTTCTTCCTCCATTTCCACCTGCAATAGGAAAGGTTCCCTCTTGACCAGACTTGTTGACTTCCTCTTTGGCGAATGCCACTTGCTCAATCGAATGGTAGGCAGACCCTGTCATTTTAGCCATGCGAAGCTTTAGCTTCTCTTGGCCAACCTTCAGTACATTCTCTCTTAAGTATGCAACAAATCCTTAGGCATTCATAATGTCTGTGCCAAGAATCACTTCATCAACAATGTCTGCAACAAGCATTTGGTGTCTAAATTTGAGAAGACCCAGGTGTACACATACGTCTATCTTTCCTAACACATTGACAGGGCTTCCAGTCACAGTCTGTATTGTACAAGAGCTAATTTGAGGCCGTCGGTTGCTGATTAAGTCAGGGCACACAATAGACTCTGTAGTGCCCGTGTCAACTGTAAATGATGTTTGTTTACCTTCCGCAAATCCATTAACAATCAGGTTTCCACTAGTCTTATGTAGCATGGAAACTAGTCTTATCTGTGTACTGTTTTGGGGCTTTCCTTCTCCAATTAGTGCATCACTCACTACTCTCAGTATTTTCTTCTCCCAACAGTCTACCTGTAGATGACATGTTTCCCACAGTTGTAACACTCGGTGTTCTGTCTTTATCCTTTGGTTCAAAAGATTGTAGTGGCACTATTGACTTCTTAAACTGTTGTTCTTGAATTGTCTCTTCATTGTGTCCATTATAATGATACTGTGATATTGGATCCAATTGGCTACAACATGATGGCATACTTTGATTAATGTAGGTTGCCGACTTGGCAGCTTGGCAGGTTTAAAACAGAGAGCATAAACAAAAGCGTCTGATTCATTATCATGCTGTACTAGTCTTAACACTTGTTGTAATTTGACTATCTGTGATACGGTAACGTCAATAAACGTAATGAGAGAAATACACTTCCGGAAGTCCTCCGATTCTTTGGGATAAGCCAATATCGTCATTCGGTCTACATTCGGTTCAAAATCTTGAAGGCTCTCCCCTGAAAGCTGTTGCCTCGCTTTAAGTTGAACACGGTACACTTCACACAAATTCTGGTCACTGGACTGTAATTCCTAGCTTTTGTTAATTCGGCATAGACGTTCTGACTGTCAGATGGCACTTTCTGTATTAGTTCTGCGGCAGGCCCTTTTACAGCAGGAGTTAGTGAAAGTCCTTTGTCTTCATCCGTCCATTTATTTAAGCGAGCAGCAGCTTCAAATTGGTGAATATAAGTTGCCCAGTGCGTGCTTCCATCAAACGTTGGGGCCTTGACATGAACTGTCCCAACGACAGGCAAGGCGACTTTCTCTATTGTCTTTTCTGTCTGTCTTTATCATTGGTACAGTCTGTTCAAAAGTTTTTTTTTGGTTGTATCTTCATGAACTGCTCTCTTATGTTTGCCATTGAGATTCTACTGTATTTTATATGACATGGATTCTTCTGTGACAGATATTTTTGTAGACATCGATTCTCCAACACTCGAAACAGATTTTTCTATTTCAGCTATTTCTTATGTCATTGATTCTTGTACTTCCGATATTTTAGTAACTTGTTTATTAAGCTCACCTCGTAGGAGACCCAATTCTGCAGTATTATGTTCTTGCATCTGTTTCTGCTCCTGTATTAATGCTTTGATGTCTTCTGTCTCCAGTCTGCGTTTCTCATCCTGTCATTTTTCTGCTTCTTCTCTTTCTTCTTTTTGTCATCTTTCTGCTTCTTCCTGCATCTGACACAGCAGCGATTGGAAAGCTTTCATCATCTGACTGGCATCCATGTTTACAGATTAATTACGAATTTACACTAGCCTTTTACAAAGTTTCCACTGTTAACGATTCAGTCGCACTTCTGACACACGAAAATTCGAAAAACTACTTTACGTTAGTCACCTCGGCTATTCTAACAGTACAGCTAGACGGTATCATTACTTTGCACATATCGTATTTTATTATATGTTAAGTCACTTAGTTTACCTTAAAGGCAACACCTTGTTTCTGTGTTCACAAATTTCTTACCCATGTAGTCATATGTATTTTCTCGCAAGAGGTACATCTCCTTGCTCTACTAACTCCTATAGCGTTCCCTTGTTCTATACAAGATCACAATTAAAATTACCCGCAATGTCACTGTCATATGATTTAGAGAAAAAAATAAAATCTTTTCAATATTGTTACGACGGTCTAACTGATCATTGTATAGTACAGTAGGAAACAAAATACAAGGCACCAATTAAGTCACTAATCACCAACTTTAATTATCACAATTAAACAGTTTGTAATTAACGAGATAGTCTCTTACAACGAATCAAATAAAAATAGTTCACACGCGATAAAAATGCCCATTAATAGAGTACACCTCAATTATAAAACACATAATACTTCACCACAATACTTCAAACCGCACTGTGTAAATCACCACTTAAACGCACTGTGTACTGTGTAATTGCCTGACAAATAACTGACTGAGCACTTCTGAATAATCTTACTTGTATTTATACCCCGTTGAGGTTCCAGAATATTCGCTAATAGGAGTCTTCTAGAAAATACTAGAATGTAATTCATTGCGGCCTTGAACACAGCATGTGCAGATCTGTATGGTCTAGTATAGACCCGATAGTTAACGCGTAATTGTCTTTCACCGCAAAGTAGCAGCATTATGTACGCACACACACATTACAGATGGATTCCACTGGAACATTCAATAAACTTGTAGAACATTCCGTATTATGTAACACTTTTTCCGCATTATGTAATACCGCCCCCTACTGAAACTTGTTCGTCCCGAACTGGGAAACCGTCTCTGAAGTAATTCTTAGCCAGGCGATCTAGGTGGACGACCTTGAACTTTCGTTGTACTTCCTGTTGAGTCCAATAAACAACATCGTTGATTCTTTTTTTCACAGTGTAGTTTCCTTCTCAGTTAGTCTGAAACTGAAGTCAGCGACAACGACAGCGATTTGGGTTGAACAACCCGACCAGATCTCCTTAGAAACCCGCACTATTGCTGCGAATGTCATACCGAGTTTTCATTTTATCACTGGCAATCCTCAGCCATCCTCTTACCAAGCGATTCATTTTTAGCCGTTGGTTTTCTAATTGCGAGGAATAGTTCTGTGGCTCTTGGGACTGAGTCTCAAGTGATCCGAACATTAAGTCCCCAGCAAGACAAATCTCCTGCCCAAACACCAATTTTGCTGGAGTCATGCCGGTTATGTCGTGTATTGATGACCTATACGCCATAAGGAATAGTGGTATGCATTGGTACCAGTCTGTTTGTTTCTCGTCAACAACCTTTGACAAATACTGTTCAAGTGTCCTATTGAATCTCTCAACCATCCCTTCTGACTGAGGATGCAGAGGCGTTGTCCTGGTCTTTCAAATTCTGAGTAGATGGTATAATTCTTTAAACACTCTTGATTCAAAATTTCTCCCTTGATCCATAGGAATTTCCATAGGGGCTCCATAATGACAACAGAAGTTGTGAACTAACTTCTTTGCCACAGTGGTAACCTCCTGATTTGGAATTGCATAGGCTTCCACCCACTTAGTAAAGTAGTCACCTACAATCATGATTTACCAGTTTCCATCATCAGTAACTAAAAGTGGTCCAGCAATGTCTATGGCAATTCTCTCGAAAGGTAGTCCAACGTTATACTGTCTCATATTTCCCCTGCTTCTGGTTTGTGGGCCCTTGCTTGCAGCACATATTTCACATGTCCGAACCCAATCCTCTACGTCGTGGCGAAGATGAAGCCAGTAGAATCGCTTCCGTATTTTGTTAAGGGTTTTGTTAATGCCAAGATGGCCTCCAGACGTTCCATCATGCACCTCCTTCAAAACAGACTGCACTTTACTTCGGGGGAATACCAACACCATGACCACGTGTCGTCCATCTGCACTTTCCCAGGCCCTTTTCAGCAATCCGTTCTCTAAGGTAAGGGATTCCCATTGTGCCCAGTAGCCCTTCAGAACTTCCAAACCATGGCAGATAGCTTGTCAATCCGGGTGGCGACCTTCCTTTTTTTCTGTCAAGTTCGGTCCGAGTGTCTTTATCAGTCATCTGTTCTTATTGAAAATCTTGTGTCGTCCAGCCATCTGCCAGGAAATCTACAATGATGGCTTGAACAAGTTCGCTGGCTTTTTGTCCTTCGTTTCTGTGGCAATGTTGGCAGTCTTCTGGGCACGGTCTTCGTGATAAGCCATCTGCAATACTATGCAGGCGCCCCCGCCGATTTTGTACCTTGAAGTTGGAACAGTAACAAAGCTATTCATATTCTAAGCCATACTTCTTCAACACGTTTGACGTATAATCTTATAAAATGTCTGCAGTTTCTCTACTGACTTTCTTAAACTCTAAAATTCTGACTGCAACACCTCATATCATAATGAAAATTCTACACATAACTGTCACCAACTTAACCTTGTTACTGGTGGATAAATCATTTGTGACAGTTTCAAAATTGGCTTTGTTGAGTTCAGATCTGACATCAACAAAAATTAAGGAGGAAGGACAGAAACTGCTATGGCCTCAGATTTAGTCCTAGGACTGCTAAACTTTGGGTCATACAACTTGGTGATAAGCTTACACTGAAAGTCAGTAGATCTGAAACTCTGTTCATGTCTTAACTTGTGGCATAAAAATGTGTTTTTTCTTACTGCAATAACAAGGAGGTCAGTCTTTGCCACTTTATTTTTTAAAAAGTCTACAGTTCAACTTGCATTTGTCCTCTGTATGGTTGTTAAATGTTTTTGAGTTTCCAAATCATCCATATCTTGCTGGCCACCAAATCCAAAACTCAACCTGGAGCTGCACACAGTACATACAACACCTGAATCACTACCATCAATCGTTTTTAAAAATGGGAAATTGATCATAATTTAAGACTTAACTTGAGAAAAATTACACTTCTGGTTTATTTTCTACTCACATCTTGTATATTTCTTACCAAAAATTCAAATGTATTTACTCCAGACTTCTGTTATACTATCTGCTTAACATAATATGTAAAACATATGAAATGGCACTTCCTACCATGTTAGTCAAACTCCCTCCATACAATTTCTGTTATTCTTTAGCACTCAGATTTTTATAAATGAGTATCATTACTGATTTATGTTCCAAATCAAATTTAACCTCTCTTGTACCATTAAATGGCGTTTTTCAACTGGACAGTTTCTAAACACACACACTCACACTCACATACACACACATACACACACACACACACACACACACACACACACACACACACACACACACACGCGCGCGCGCATGCAGTTTATGTCTCTCAATGTCTGCCACATTTCAACATCCACCAACATTTTCTGTCTTCACAGTATGTGATTTGTAGGGCCCTGCTGCTCATAACAGTTTATATGCCATTGAATCAGGAAATTTATGATCTACCATTACTTCTTGTTGTTGTAAGTGTTTATTCAACAGTTGCTTAGAACTCCTCATTTCGGCCAGTTTATGTAAGTGACAATAAAATTGTAATTATTTTATTTGACTCTTCCTGTAATATTTATATGCATTCTAGTTCATCTTGTTATTTCATCATTTCCAACCCATGTCTAGCCTTGTTCAGTTACAACTTCCCCTCCAGCGCCCCATTTCAACTGAACTTGACATTTCCCTATTTCTTTTATGTATATTCCACAATTGTGATCCATAAACCACTATCACCTCCACTGTGATCTTTTATTTAAAACTTGTAATTCTCCTTGATATTGGTTGGTTTTAATGTTACTAGGATGCAAACTCTTTAAAGCTGTTCTTCTTCTTTGTATCAGTCATATTTTTGTTTCTTTTTCATGATCGGGTTTATCCAGTATGATCATATATTTGTTAAACTGTATCAATGACTTTTCTAAAACCCAGGGTATGTATGCTTTTGTCTACCATATTTTCATTACAATTTACACTGCCTTGTTCATTTGTCAGACTGATCCATTCGTGTAATGTTTTTATTTTTCTTCCCTTTTAGGTAGACTAATTTTTTATAGTTACTTGTCTTCTAATTTTATGTCTGAGTTTGTTAAAATCTGTATTTGAAAATTCATAAAACTAACTTGATAAAATAAAAATTAAATTATTTTAATATACTATTATGTGTAATAGACAGTCGCAGACTGAGCAGGATTGATAAAATTAATGAAGCTCTTGCAGACAAGTTGAAGATGAACAAGTCAGGTATACATGTATTTGCCAAACCCTATTTTCATGTAAATAATATTATAGATAAGATAAAAGAGAATTTTCTCAACTTTAACAGAAGAGTCACATTTAGTGAAAAGGTCCTTTTCTGTAGTTATTACAAACCAAATTCTGAACTCAAATCAAGAGCCACAGGAAAAAGTAAGTGTGGCCACCATATAGTCTGTTACTGAAATCAATGCAAACACTTTAATGACAGTGATGTGAGCTTGACCAAACATTAGTGACTAATCTGGTTGGGGCCATTGGTTGGCGCCTGTACTATAGTTCCAACAATAGTTTTGTTAAAACATTTGAAGTAAATTTTAATTTAGGTATCAAATTTTACTAGAAACATCATAAATTTAAATTGAACTTTAATTTTTTGGTACTTGTGCATTATTCCCCCCTCAAAAAAAAAAAATTGGTAACAATCACTAATCCCTTCCATCTAGATACTTATTTGCCAGACTATTTCCTAAAAGCCTAAGAAAACTGGTTTTTGGTATATTAAAAAACAGCCATTCATAAAAGTAATAAATAAAATAAAACCATAACCAGTAGGTATACAAAACCTCCACACATAAAAACACCTGCAGATGTTAACATATGTTACATATACTGAATACGGACAAATGAGAGCAAACTGTTAAAGGTTGAGCTTAATAAAGTTTAAGACTGCGAGTGTTATATACATTTATTAATGAACAAACAAACATAAGATTACATTATGTATTACCGACGCTATTCTGCGGTACCGAACAAGACAACTTCCGACGTACGGTATCGTTACATTACATAAACATCGATACCTATATCAATGTCAATAACTAACACCCCCTCTCGATTTATAGTTTTGTTTACAAAATAATAAATCGTTAAAACATAATCCTAATCCTAGTAACTCAAAATGAGTT
Organism: Magicicada septendecula; assembly: GCA_034769895.1. Taxonomy (NCBI): domain Eukaryota; kingdom Metazoa; phylum Arthropoda; class Insecta; order Hemiptera; family Cicadidae; genus Magicicada; species Magicicada septendecula. The sequence goes on from CM068372.1 coordinate 250,606,408, forward strand.
TGTTATAATTCAAACAACATTAAATTTCATTACACTACTTAGTTACAGCTCAAACCCCCCTTTCACAAAAGAAAAACTTAAGTTTCTTACACCTAACACCTAAACCTAACACTTACACAAAAATTGCATTGTTATAAAGCATTCATTGGTTATATAACATTATCAAGTTACATTATTAGCATACAACAACAACACAAATCCAAATGCACATAACCTACAAACTAACAAATATATCATTGTTTATAATTTTATTTTTAATCACCTAACTTAGATAATTAACAAATTATTCTCATTAATTATTGCTACAAAAATGACACTTAGTAGCATTAACTTTACCAAACCAAACAAAAATTACATAAAAAAAATATAAACTGCTTATTGTTCAAAGCTGCATTTCTATGAGTAATAAATTTGTCTTTACACAAAGGTTTAGTCAACATATCAGCTACATTAAAGTCTGTACTCACATATTCTACATCAATTTCTTTTTTAATATACAAGTCTTTAATAAAATGAGCTCTAATATCAATGTGCTTACCTCGTTTAGAGTTCTCAAAAGTTTTAATCATAGATATTGCACTACAGTTATCTACTTTAATAATAGCTGGTTGATTATATCTTTCACCAAACTCACACAGTATTCCTTTTAAATTTACAGTCTCTTGAGCTGCTGTGGATGATGCACAATACTCAGCTTCCATTGTTGACAATGCGACACAAGTCTGTTTTTTGGAAAACGATGAAATTGGATTCGAACCATCAAAAGCTATAAATCCACTTACACTTTTTCTTGAATTCTTATCACAAGCCCAATCAGCATCACTGAAGCACTGCAAACGTGAATTATTTTCTTTTTCAAATTTTAATTCCAAATCCTTAGTATTACTCAAATATCTCAATACTCGCTTTGCTGCTTTCCAGATTTGATCCATTGGCTTGTCCAAAACATGACTCAAGCATGAGACGGCGAACGACAAATCTGGTCTTGTTGTTACAGCGATATACATTAGACTACATACCATATGTCGATATGGAACACTTAAATTCAAATCAGTTTCTTCAATTTGAAAACCAACTTCCATTGGTGTGACCACACTGCGACAATTCTTCATATTAAATTCATTCAGCACATTGTCAATTATTTTACTTTGAGTTACCATAACACCATCTTTATTTCTACGAATTTGCATGCCTAGAAAACAATTGGCTTCGCCCAAATCTTTAACTTTAAAATTCTCAAACAGAATTTGTATTAGTTTATTTACTTCAACAAGATTACCTGTTATGATAGCATCATCAACAAACAATAATAAGTACACATTATTTGAACAATATAGACAACAATCATATTTTGATCTACGAAAACCACTTTGTTCCATAATTTGATTAAATTTGTCATTCCAGCATTTAGGAGCAACTTTTAAACCATATAATGCACGGTTTAATTTAAAAGTTTCTTCTGATGTTTTAACACCTTTAGGTCTTTTAATATAGACATATGATTGCAGCACTCCATTTAAAAATGCTGTAGGTACCGCTACTTGTCTTAACACCCAGTCATTGTTAGCTGCTTGGGACAGAAATATTCTAAGCGTTGACATTCTGTATACTGGAGCATATATTGTAATATATCTTTTTGGCGTGGTAGTTTTTACACCTCACGTTGTATGCATCAATTTGTAAGTAATCGTTTGTTACGGTTTATTTGTTTAGGGTTCTGGGGAGCTAACTTCCCGTTTAGTTTTGGTTAATATTTGCAAAAATTTATGTTTATTGATGTATTATTATTGACTTATGGTTCAATTCAACCTAGTGTTGAATCCAACTTGATAAGTCCGGTTGAAGCACAAGAAATTATTTAACGAAGTATTTTTACTTCGGTCAGTTTATTCACTCAGAAGTTCTTCCGTTGACTCGTTGAAACGGTGATATAGTTTCCATGCTGAAAACACAAACAATTTTCACTAATAAACACTTACTTGGTGTCTTGTCGAACTCGCAGGGTCATACTCTCAATCCAGTATATACGGACTTACCGTTTTTGTATTCACCGCTGCTTGTTGAGTTGACCAATCAAATTCATCCACCTGTTTTCAACTAATCTATTGAAATAATCTTACTGACTCTGTTTCTTATGTCAACAATTGTTTTATTCAAAACAAGTGCTCCTTCTGAATGATCAGAAGTATTATTTATAATTAGATTCAGAATAATAATGATAATAAGCATGAGACTTTAACTTTACAAAAATTTGCCTCAGGGTGCCAGAACTGTTTACAAATTTAATGTATCTAAATGTTTGTTGGTTAATATTAATTCAATACCTTCGTGTGTTCTTTGAGTTAACAGGATACCAAGTCATTGAATAGAACTCTCATCAATTGTTATTAAATACTTTGATGTTGACTATAATTGAGTCACTTATAATTAATACACAAAAATAATAACCATGTGTCTAATCTGCACATTACAGGTTAGTAGTATTATTGAATTCAATTGATAATATATGCTTGGAACAAAGTTAATTAATGTCAAGATAATTCTTGATAATAAAATTAAAATGAACAATGAAATTATATACTTAGAAACAGTGTTATTTGGTTAAACATCTGATTCGTTATTTAGTGTTAAATAAATATAATTGCATGGCTGTCAGTAACCATACATCCTGGCAACCTTGGTTATTATTCACAATAATAATTGACATTGAAATATTATGATAGTAGGTTCCTTCCTAAATCATAAAAACATCGAAATATTATATTAACTATCGTTAATAATTCAATCATCTGACAAGCCTCAGTCATTAGCAATTTGTTGGTTAAATTAATTGATATGTTATGGTTGACAACTGTCATCAAGTGTGGTAAAGTCACACGAAAAATAATTATTATGCATAGAAATTAACTATAAGTTTAATAAATTCACAAAATAAAATTAATTAAATCTCTGAAGATTGTCATTTGTTGTTCAGTTACAGTAATAAATACATCTTAACCTACGTTCATTGTTATTAAATGTTTCGATAATATCGTTTTTCATGATTTGATTGAAATAGTAATAATCACTTATACTCCCTTTTATTTTATAATTTTAATACCGGAATTGCCCTGGATTGTACACTGGGCAATCCTTATTTCGCACTGTTACACTTCACTCACTGATACTAATGTATATTCGTTATCACAATTTTTAGGTTAGGTCACTCTGTTTACTTAGTGACGCGCACACATTAACAAATCAGCTGACTTTTTCTCTCGCTGAACGACATCTCATCGCTTCGAATGTTGATTGAAAAGTGACCAGAATGCAGGCCTCGCTCTGCCGTTCCGTTCAGTAAACGTCCAAAATTTGGCTAAATCCGTGGATTTGATTGGTGGGCGATCTTCGATTTTGTGTACGTACCCCCTCGGCGTTTTATTTCAATTGTTAAGGTTGGTGTGGGACTTTGGTTTCGAGATTATGAATGTTTTTCTCATTTTGACACAAATTCTTTATAATTGTAATAACTTTGTTAATATTATTCCGATTTTAAATCTGAGCGTATCACTGGATTCGTAACACTTGGCTCTATTTTTTGAGTCTACTCATGGTGTACTTTGGTCCATTATTAAGGAAGTTAATGTTTGTGATTAGCACTGTTCACTAGACACTATTATTTTATATTTAATTCTCTATTATCACTATATAATGGCACTCATGCCCACTTGAGGGCATGCCTTCCAAGTTCTCATACACTCCTTAGTTGCTATTTACTTAGATTTATTTATAAAATACAATTCTTATTTTACTGTCATCTTAGCCTAGGTACTTACATTTATATTTACATATTTCCATTATTAGAAAGTGTTTATTTACTTTCCATTTGTTTCCAGTTGATGATAACAAAGGGTTACAACTACTGGTTACCTTTGTTAGCTGGAAAATTAAGTAATTTTGGTCATTTCTGGTTAATTAAGTGGTCACTATCTTTCATCATTAGTTGCCTACTTAATGTTATTCTTTTCTGGTATTTGAGTTCTTTTGTCATTATCTCTTAGTTACAATAGATGAGTAATAACATTGTCTTGGTACTGGACTTGGTGTGTTTATTACAATAGACTTTTTTACATTGCATTTGGTTAAACAATACTAGTTACACCTGGTGTCACAAGACATGTGTACTTAAATACAATTGTAATATACTGTATTCTGTCTTATTATCTTTGTACAATAGTACAGTAGTGGTATTACACTCTAATTGTGGTATTGACATCGACATTTCATTTCTATTTGTTTTTGTAATATGACTTTATACAAGTTTTATTAGTGAATTCCATTTTGGTGGGTTTTGGTTCACTTTCTTTGTTTATTTTCTTATTCAAAGTTCATTTTGGGTATCTGATTTTGTTACCTGTTTAAAGATTGTTATTTCTACTTGCTTTTACATATAATACATTCTGGTTTGGGTAGGTTTTTCCTACTGTTAGTTGTGAATTCAGGTGAATCTTACATACATCATAGGTTATGTTATTTGGTCATTGGTGCTAGCAATGTGTATGTTAGTTTGACTCACATTGGTATTCTTTTAACCTTATTTTTTACATGTCTGGTTTTAATAAAGACAACTAATAACCTTTTATTTATTCACTTGCTTTTATACATGTTTGTCAGACTATTTGACTAGTGTTTGCTGATATTCCGAGACAAATTAATACTCCTTTTGTTACATTGGTGCTGTGCATATCTTGTTACTATGCTTTATTTACAGCTTCTAATCAATAAGTATTATTGTTATTTTCATTCCTTGTATAACATTTCTTGTCTTATTCATTTATAACATTATTTATAGTATACTGGTCATCTCAGTTAGTCAGTTTTCTGTCTATCTCTTCAATCTGCAGGTTGATTGGTCATTACACAAAATGGTAAATGTTGATTTATAGTTGACTGGCTCTTGTAATCCTTATGCCATGGTTGTTGGTTCTTCTTCACTGATTCTTCTTTCTTGTTTTGTTCTGATTCTTCTTTCTTCTTTCTTGTGTTGTTTTGATTATTCACTGATTCTTCTTTCTTGTTTTGTTTTTGTGTTGTTTGGTTCTTCACTGACTGAAAACTATTGGGTGGTTGCTTCTGTTGGTATAATCATTGTGTGGTGCAATTTCTCTTCGCTATAATGTCATTTCATTTGTATTTACCATCAGTTTTTTGACTCTTATGGTTGTGAGTTTACATTTGGTGATAGTTAGCTTACGTAGCGTTGAGCTTGGCATTTTAGACAAATTATTTGTCTTGTCTCTTTGACTCATTATCTGACATGTGTTATCATTTCATATCACTGAAATCTTAGGGCTCATATGTCACGTTACATATTGCCCCCCCTCGAAAATAGATCATTTGGATTAATTCCTTTACGGGATTTGAGAAATTATCTATCATATTGTTTCATAGTCATTCTGAGCTTCCGTCTTTCATATCTTGTTTCCTTTCATCACATATTTCAATACATTGTTATCTTTGATGTGATCCACTATATTCTTTCTTGTTAGTTTTTTCCCTGTAGTATTTAATTCTCTATCATTTCCCTAACATGGTAGTTGGCACAGTCCAGAGGGGCACTTTTGGCTTCCATGCTCTGCTGTCCACCCTACATTTTTCTGAAACCAGAGGAACATCATCTCTGCTCAGTTAAATTGTTGTTGGAGCTTTTCTCTACAAATCAACATAAAAACTCAAAGTAGTCATTGTGCAACTAATAAAATATATTCAGGGAATTCACTCAATTATTGTTCAGATTTGATAATATACTTCATTCTTTTTTATACTTTTCATCTTATTCTCTGTGCTCTACTGGAAACAATATTGTTATTAGATTTTTTGTTTCTTACTCATTTATTTTCTCTTTGATTGATCTCCCTCTTTCTATTTTCTGTTTAGCAATTGCATTATTGTTATTAATACTTGTTTGATTTCAGATTTCATGTCTGGTCATATTCATCATGCCTTCAAGTTTTGTGTAATTACTTGTTTTTATAATATTCGAGTATTTTTCTCATCACCTTTGTTTTGGTTCTGACTGGTATTATTTGTACAATCATTTTGCTTTGATTGGTTACCATTTACTGGTTAACATTATAGTTTTATTGGTTTTTTTCTATACTAATTTCATCCCTTTATTTCCTTCTCTTTTATTATATTCACTTTGGTGTTCTTCCTCTCTTCTCCTTCAAGTGTCCGATACTCACACTTATTCTGGATGTTAACTATTAATTTCTTTTTTGTTGAAATTAATGTGAGGAAGTGGCATAGCATATTTGGTTTGTTCATATTGGTTTATCGATCATATTTATCTTTGTCATTTCAACTCTCTTGGTTGTGGACTCCTTATATTATTATCTTTATCATTCTCATTCCTTGTTAAATCCATCTCTTTTCAATATTCGACTCTTCGTTGTTTTGCTTCTCTACTCCTTCAAAGGTTTGATTGTTAACCTTTATTCTGGATGATTATTAATTTCTTTTTTGTTTGAAATTAATCTCAGAAGGTAGCATAGAGTATTTGGTTTGTCTGTATTGGTTTATCGATCATATTTATCTTTGTCATTTCAACTCTCTTGGTTGTGGACTCCTTATTATATTATCTTTGTCATTCCCATTCCTTGTTAAATCCATCTCTTTTCAATATTCGACTCTTCGTTGTTTTGCTTCTCTACTCCTTCAAAGGTTTGATTGTTAACCTTTATTCTGGATGATTATTAATTTCTTTTTGTTTGAAATTAATATTAGGAAGTGGCATAGCGTATTTGGTTTGTTCATATTGGTTTATCGCTCATATTTATCTTTATTATTTCAACTCTCTTGGTTGTGGACTCCTTATATTATTATCTTTATCATTCTCATTCCTTGTTAAATCCATCTCTTTTCAATATTCGAATCTTCGTTGTTTTGCTTCTCTACTCCTTCAAAGGTTTGATTGTTAACCTTTATTCTGGATGATTATTAATTCCTTTTTTGTTTGAAATTAATCTCAGAAGGTAGCATAGAGTATTTGGTTTGTCTGTATTGGTTTATCGATCATATTTATCTTTGTCATTTCAACTCTCTTGGTTGTGGACTCCTTATTATATTATCTTTATCATTCCCATTCCTTGTTAAATCCATCTCTTTTCAATATTCGACTCTTCGTTGTTTTGCTTCTCTACTCCTTCAAAGGTTTGATTGTTAACCTTTATTCTGGATGATTTATTAATTTCTTTTTTTTCGAAATTAATATTAGAAGGTTTAGAGCATCTCAAAGAGTATTAGGCTTATACATGGTTGTTTATTCACAATTGTATATCTTCATGGAGGATTGGTTGTATGTTCCCTTCTTTCTTTGTGTCTGGGTTTCCATGAGTTCATAGGTATTATTACCATTCTTCTTGGTAACAGTATAGGGTCCTGTGTACAGCAATAATAGCTTTTTCGCTATGCCCTCTACTGTACTGGGCAGCTCCCTATTCTTGAGTAACAACTGGTCTCCTACGTTGTACTCTATGGGCTTGGGTTGGTGTTCTTGATACTTTCTCCTCCTCTTCTCTGTTCGTTCTAGTATTTTGTTGTAGAACTTAATTCCATCGAATTTATATTCTTCACCTCGAGGAAAGTTAATAATTTCAGCTATCTCCCTTGGTGGAGGTCTTCCAAACATTGCTGTGTATGGGGTGTCGTCAATTGCTTGGTGGTATGATAGATTTATATATTCTTCTGCACTTGACAGGTATTCGGACCACATTCTCTGCTGGTTGTGACAGTAGGTTCGGAGTATTCTCCCTACTTCTCTTAATACTCTTTCAGCTGGGTTGCTGCTTGGATGGTACACAGACATTTTGTATGACCTAATACCTTGGTTGAGCAACGTTTCCTTCCATTTTTGCCCTCGAAACTGTGTCCCGTGGTCACTAATTATTGATTTTGGTCTTCCTATTTCGGGTAGGTAGTGTTGTATGATAATTCCCAATATTTTCTGTGTTGTTGCACGGTTGATTGCATACAATTTGGTATATTTAGTGTAATGGTCAAACATTATGATTAGGAATTTGTACTGGTGTCTACCTCCGCTCCTTGGAAAGGGACCACATATGTCTATGAAGACCTTCTCTAGTTTAGATGATGATGTAATGGGTATCATCATCCCTTCTTTTCTGTCATTATTATGTTTGACAAATTGACAGATGTGACAACTTTTGATACCATTCCTCACTCGTCTGTTCATATCTTTTATGTATGTGTGTTCTTCGAGTGCCTTAACAACTTTTACGGCTCCCATGTGCCCGTATCGTATGTGGTAATTGAGGATCAATTCTTTTTCTATGGATCTGGCTACCACTATTTTCCATGTACTGTATCCAAACTTGGTTTTTATGAATAATATATTTTGGTATATGCAATAAAAAGATGTGATTTGTTCATCTTGTTCTGCCAGTCTTTGCAGAATTTTAATTGTTTTGCCATCTTGTTTTTGGTATTGGCCGATTCTCTGCACAATATTCTCTAAATCGGATCTGCTAGCAATGATATTGTACAAATTGACTACAGTCTCTTTCTCTCCTTCGAATTTCTGATTTTCTACGTTTATTCGGAATAGCGTATCTGCTGCAATGTTCTGCTTCCCTGGGATATACTACCAACTTATATTATATTCTTGGAGTAGCAGGCTCCATCTCGTTAATCTGCCATGGTTCAGCTTGCAGTTTTTTAAGAAAGAGATTGACTTGTGGTCCGTGCGAACCGTTATAGGGTATCCCAAAATGTATGTTCGATACTTGTGGCATGCAAAAACAACGCTTAGTAACTCCTTCTCTGTTACATTGTAATTGAGCTCGCAGCTATTGAGTATTCGGCTGGCGAAGCTGATTACTAGGTGGTTCTTTTCGTCGTCCTCCTGATATAATATGGACCCTAGACTGACATCGCTAGCGTCGCAATTCATGTAGAAAGGTTTTGTAAAATCAGGATGGTGTAGCATGATTGTGTTGAGAAACTTAGTTTTGATTAACTGTAGTGTTGTGTCTTGGTCAGGCCCCCATGTCCACTTATTTTTGTATGATAATTGGTTTGCAAATCGTGCCGTCAGTTCGGAGTAATTTTCTTTGAACTTTCGATAATAGTTGCAAATCCCTAAGAATGACTGCAGTTGTTTTTTGTTCTTCGGGGTTGGGAACTTCTGTATCGCTTCGATCTTGTCTTTAGATGGTGTAATCCCATGTTCGGATAGGTTGAAGCCTAAAAACTGCACTTCGTCTGCTATAAATTTTGTTCTTCGTATTGTTTAAATTAGCAGCCATCCTTACTATTTCTTTTATAAATTTGCTAACTGCTATAATTTTTTATTGTTCGACTAAGCTTTTCGTCATTACTGACATCTTCAGGTCTTAAAAACCTTTTTTTTTTTTTTTTTTTTTTATTTTTTTTAAGAATCTCCCATTAATTTCTTCATTCTTGACCATTTATTTATTTATTTTATTATTTTTTTTTTTTTGTAACCTTTTACATTTCGTCATGTTTTAGTGTGTTATTCTTATTATTTTAATTTATTTTTGTTTATTGTTTAATATATAATAAAATATTTCTTCATTTGTAAAATCCACTTTTATATTCATTAATTTATTTTTATCTTCTTTTTTAACTTTAAGTATTTCTAGTTCTTCTATTAATTTTCTTTTTTGCGGATTGTTTTCTATTTTGATTATTTCCATATTTTCATTGGGATTTATGAATTTATGGCCTGATTCGTTGAAATGTCTTGCATATAGTGAGTTCGTTACTCTAACCCCTTCTCCTTTAGCGTGTTCATTCATTCTAATTTTAAATTTTCTTCCAGTTTCGCCCAGATATATCTTATTACATTCCCCACATTTTAATTTGTATACACCGCTTTTTTCTGTTAATGGAATTTCTTCTGTTTTATCATTTTTTATATATTCGAATACATTTTTCGTTTTCTTTATTCCTAACTGTATTTCATATTTTTCGAAACATTTTTGTAACATTTTTGTTTGATATCCTATGTATGTTATTGCTCCTTTATATTTCTTTTCTTCATTTGTTTTTTCTTTTTTGTTATTTTCTATTTCTTTATTTTCCTCTATTTTCTTAACTATTCTATTAATTATTTTAGGGTTGTAATTATTGTTTTTTGCTATTTGTTGTATTTTCTTTAATTCTTTTTGTTTGAGTTCTTCATTTTCTAGATAATTTACAGCTCTATAGCAAAATGAATTTAATGCTGCCATTTTATAATTGACTGGATGATATGATTCTTGTGGAATTATTAAATCTGAGTATGTTTCTTTCCTATATATATCGAATTTGAGTTTGTTATCTTCAATTTTTATATTGATATCCAGGAAATTAATTTCTAATCCTCCAATTTCTTCTTGAAATTTTATTGTTTTTTCTATGTTATTTAGTTGTTCCGTAAATTTTTTAAATTCATTTACTTCACCTTCCCAAACTATTAGTATGTCATCTACATACCTGATCCATTTTTTAATTCTTCTTTCTTTATCTATATCTTTATCGGGTTGTTTAAGACCTGAAGATGTCAGTAATGACGAAAAGCTTAGTCGAACAATAAAAAATTATAGCAGTTAGCAAATTTATAAAAGAAATATAAATTTTGACTTCTCTAATTTTAGGGTGATATTACTTTCGGATAGTTTCTGTAGTACATGTTTCACTCTCCGGCAATGTTCTTCCCAGTTTGCTGACGTTATTAACAAGTCATCCACGTAAACAGTTGTGAATTGGAGTGCTTCTTTACCCAACACTGCGTCCATACACTTCACGAACACGGCTACTGAATTGACTAGTCCGAAAGGTAGCCTCTTGAAGTGGTAGTTGCGACCCTCGAAAATGAATGCCATGTATTGGCAGCTGTTTGGGTGTAATTCCACCTGCCAATACCCGCAGACTGTATCCCAAGTGCTCAGAGCCGCGTTTGGTATGCAGTGCGCCCTGGGCCCGAACAACATGTTGTCGTCCATTTTTCCACTTAACTCCTCCCTTAAACTCTTGCTGTTGTCGTCTATTTTTTCGCTTAATTTTTTGTTATCCGCTTTTAATTCCTTGTTGCTGTCATCCATTTTCTGGAATTGTTCCTTCATAAACTTCATCATCTCCATAATGTTCGCATCCCCTGATTGTGTGGGTTGCTCTGGTTCCATGGGAGGTAGTACCTCTTCGACGTCTTCCACCGGCGTCGCCTCCTTCTTGTTCATATTGATTTTTGGATCCGCGTCCGCTGCGCGTTTCTTAGACGTTGACCTCTTCTGGTACACATTCTATTCTTTCCGGTACTGTAGCTGCTTGCTCAAAATTAGGTAAACTGATTTTAATTGTTTTTATTTGTTATTAAATGTCCTATTTCGAAGCCTCTTACGGTTGGGCGCCAACTTGTAATATATCTTCGGTTTGGGGTTCTGGGGAGCTAACTTCCCGTTTAGTTTTGGTTAATATTTGCAAAAATTTATGTTTATTGATGTATTATTATTGACTTATGGTTCAATTCAACCTAGCGTTGAATCCAACTTGATAAGTCCGGTTGAAGCACAAGAAATTATTTAACGAAGTATTTTTACTTCGGTCAGTTTATTCACTCAGACGTTCTTCCGTTGACTAGTTGAAACGGTGATATAGTTTCCGAGCTGAAAACACAAACAATTTTCACTAATAAACACTTACTTGGTGTCTTGTCGAACTCGCAGGGTCGTACTCTCAATCCAGTATATACGGACTTACCGTTTTTGTATTCACCGCTGCTTGTTGAGTTGACCAATCAAATTCATCCACCTGTTTTCAACTAATCTATTGAAATAATCTTACTGACTCTGTTTCTTATGTCAACAATCGTTTTATTCAAAATAAGTGCTCGTTCTGAATGATCAGAAGTATTATTTATAATTAGATTCAGAATAATAATGATAATAAGCATGAGACTTTTAACTTTACAAAAATTTGCCTCAGGGTGGCAGAACTGTTTACAAATTTAATGTATCTAAATGTTTGTTGGTTAATATTAATTCAATACCTTCGTGTGTTCTTTGAGCTAACAGGATACCAAGTCATTGAATAGAACTCTCATCAATTGTTATTAAATACTTTGATGTTGACTATAATTGAGTCACTTATAATTAATACACAAAAATAATAACCATGTGTCTAATCTGCACATTACAGGTTAGTAGTATTATTGAATTCAATTGATAATACATGCTTGGAACAAAGTTAATTAATGTCAAGATAATTCTTGATAATACAATTAAAATGAACAATGAAATTATATACTTTGAAACAGTGTTATTTGGTTAAACATCTGATTCGTTATTTAGTGTTAAATAAATATAATTGCATGGCTGTCAGTAACCATACATCCTGGCAACCTTGGTTATTATTCACAATAATAATTGACATTGAAATATTATGATAGTAGGTTCCTTCCTAAATCATAAAAACATCGAAATATTATATTAACTATCGTTAATAATTCAATCATCTGACAAGCCTCAGTCATTAGCAATTTGTTGGTTAAATTAATTGATATGTTATGGTTGACAACTGTCATCAAGTGTGGTAAAGTCACACGAAAAATAATTATTATGCATAGAAATTAACTATAAGTTTAATAAATTCACAAAATAAAATTAATTAAATCTCTGAAGATTGTCATTTGTTGTTCAGTTACAGTTACAAATACATCTTAACCTACGTTCATTGTTATTAAATGTTTCGATAATATCGTTTTTCATGATTTGATGGAAATAGTAATAATCACTTATACTCCCTTTTATTTTATAATTTTAATACCGGAATTGCCCTGGATTGTACACTGGGCAATCCTTATTTCGCACTGTTACACTTCACTCACTGATACTAATGTATATTCGTTATCACAATTTTTAGGTTAGGTCACTCTGTTTACATAGTGACGCGCACACATTAACAAATCAGCTGACTTTTTCTCTCGCTGAATGACATCTCATCGCTTCGAATGTTGATTGAAAAGTGACCAGAACGCAGGCCTCGCTCTGCCGTTCCGTTCAGTAAACGTCCAAAATTTGGCTAAATCCGTGGATTTGATTGGTGGGCGATCTTCGATTTTGTGTACGTACCCCCTCGGCGTTTTATTTCAATTGTTAAGGTTGGTGTGGGACTTTGGTTTCGAGATTATGAATGTTTTTCTCATTTTGACACAAATTCTTTATAATTGTAATAACTTTGTTAATATTATTCCGATTTTAAATCTGAGCATATCACTGGATTCGTAACACTTGGCTCTATTTTTTGAGTCTACTCATGGTGTACTTTGGTCCATTATTAAGGAAGTTAATGTTTGTGATTAGCACTGTTCACTAGACACTATTATTTTATATTTAATTCTCTATTATCACTATATAATGGCACTCATGCCCACTTGAGGGCATGCCTTCCAAGTTCTCATACACTCCTTAGTTGCTATTTACTTAGATTTATTTATAAAATACAATTCTTATTTTACTGTCATCTTAGCCTAGGTACTTACATTTATATTTACATATTTCCATTATTAGAAAGTGTTTATTTACTTTCCATTTGTTTCCAGTTGATGATAACAAAGGGTTACAACTACTGGTTACCTTTGTTAGCTGGAAAATTAAGTAATTTTGGTCATTTCTGGTTAATTAAGTGGTCTCTATCTTTCATCATTAGTTGCCTACTTAATGTTATTCTTTTCTGGTATTTGAGTTCTTTTGTCATTATCTCTTAGTTACAATAGATGAGTAATAACATTGTCTTAGTACTGGACTTGGTGTGTTTATTACAATAGACTTTTTTACATTGCATTTGGTTAAACAATACTAGTTACACCTGGTGTCACAAGACATGTGTACTTAAATACAATTGTAATATACTGTATTCTGTCTTATTATCTTTGTACAATAGTACAGTAGTGGTATTACACTCTAATTGTGGTATTGACATCGACATTTCATTTCTATTTGTTTTTGTAATATGACTTTATACAAGTTTTATTAGTGAATTCCATTTTGGTGGGTTTTGGTTCACTTTCTTTGTTTATTTTCTTATTCAAAGTTCATTTTGGGTATCTGATTTTGTTACCTGTTTAAAGATTGTTATTTCTACTTGCTTTTACATATAATACATTCTGGTTTGGGTAGGTTTTTCCTACTGTTAGTTGTGAATTCAGGTGAATCTTACATACATCATAGGTTATGTTATTTGGTCATTGGTGCTAGCAATGTGTATGTTAGTTTGACTCACATTGGTATTCTTTTAACCTTATTTTTTACATGTCTGGTTTTAATAAAGACAACTAAAATGAGTCTTTGACTCATTATCTGACATGGGTTATCATTTTATATCGCTGAAATCTTAGGGCTCATATGTCACGTTACAATATATACTTGTAATTTTCTTCAAATGGTACCTGAAATCCTCTTGCTACTAACCTCACCTTCTTGGTCCCATCTTCTTTGATTTTAAAGATCCACTTTGTATCAATTGCTACTTGTTCCATCGGGTAATTTAGTAGGAGTCCATGTACCGAGTCTCTCGTGAGAGTCTAATTCAGAACTTATAGCATCCTTCCAGTCTTCTGATTTAATTGCTTCTTCATACGTTTGAGGTTCCTCTGTCCGCGTTAACATACAGTAGGCTGTATACAATTCAAAATCTTGTAAATAAGTAGGTGCTGTTATTTTTCTTCCTGATCTTGTAGTTATACTTTCATCATCATCTAAAGTTTGCATTTTTCTTGCTTCTGACTCGCCTTCAGTTATACTAGTTTCTTCTTTAATTTCGGCCTTGCTTTGATCAGCTGTCGACTCACTTTCAGGGTTACTCAAGTCTGGTGCCAGTGTGTTAAATTCAAGATCTTGGTAATGTATTATGTTCTCATCAAATCTTACATCTCTGGAGCGAATTACCTTTTTATTTTCTGGTAACCACAATCTGTATCCTCCACCACAATAACCAATCATAACTGCTTTCTCTGCTCTCGGATTGAGCTTTCTATTTTTAGGTAGTAGTGTGTACCATGCTCTACAACCAAAGATTTTCAGTGTAGATAAATCGTTCCTGCCATGCCATATAAGCGATGGAGTTTTGCCTTTTTCAAGAGTTACAGTCGGTGATCTGTTTAATTCATAAGCACTACATCTTAAAGCCTCTCCCCATAATGGTTTAGGTACACTTGAATCTATCAATTTAGTTCTAACCATATTCAGCAAAGTACGGTTCATCCTCTCTGATTTACCATTCATTTGTGGGCTGTAGCTCATGGTATATTCTAATTTAATTCCCTTAGATCTTGCAAAAGTTTTAAAATTATTTGAAATAAACTCCCCTCCATTGTCCATTCTCAAACGTTTAACAAATGTTCCATGCTGTCTTTCTAATTCAGCAAAATACTCTACAAGATTTTCTCCTGCCTCATCTTTTGTCTTCAATAAACGTATGATCACAAACTGTGAAAAATCATCTATTATTACTTGAAAATATTTTTCAACATCTATAGTAGCTGGACTAACTGGCCCACAAATGTCAGAATGAATTAGTTCACCTATGTAATTGGAAGTTTTAAATTTATTATAGAAAGGCAGTCTTGTTGCTTTTCCTTCCATGCACGGAGCACATTTATCTTTTATTTGAGGCAAACCAAGTTGTCTCAATCCCTCATTGCTTAGGTGACCTAAACGCCGATGCCAAGTATTTTCAGAGATAACTGACTGTCCAAAATTACATTGTTCACTTTCAAGCATATCACCCTTCAATAGATATAAACCTTTTTCATAATCACTACAAATTTTGAAATTCTTTCCTTTTATTACTAGATGTTTTTCATCAAAAATTATTTGATAACCTTTGGAAACTAATTTGCTAATGGCCAACAGGTTGTGTTTCAACCCAGGCGTGACTGATGCCTCAACATTGATCACCCTATTCTGGCAAAATAAGCGCAACACTCCCTTCATAGAAGATTTCATTTCATCTCCGTTAGCAATGAAAATAGTCACTTCATGATCTAATTTTTCAACATGGGTCATTTTACTTACAAGTTCTTCTTTCACCATGTGATTACTTGCTCCTGAATCAATAATAAAAATATCACTGCTAGCTAATATTAGTGTTCTTATTATTATTTATGGCCACAAAGGTAATTTCAGATGAAGTTTTGGCCACTTCACTGTTAACATTATTAAAATGCAAAAAATCTACCCTTACCTCCTCGGCTATAACCTCTAGGTCCTCTTCCATGACCACGAGAATTTTTCTTTGGACAATGAGCAATAAAATGACGCTTATCACCACAATTATAGCGACCACTGCCAGTACTGGCTGCTTTGAAGCTTACTTCCATCGAATCACTTTTAACACTATTATTATTATTATTACATTTTGTTTTAATTTTCATTTCCTCATCTAACAACTGAGCTTTGACAAAATCTATTTTAATGTCAGGCAATATCTCTAGAGCAGTTATAACTGTATCATACTCTTTTGATAAAGACAATAAAAAATGACATACCTTGTCTGAGTCATCAATCTTCGAACCTAGGTCTTCTAGTTCTCTAATAATTGAACCGAATTTTAAGAAATGGTCTTCTAACTTATCTCTATATCCACATTTGAGATTAAACAATTTTCTCCACAATGTCAACTTCGAAAACATACTTGAACGGACAAATATGGCTTGAAGAGCAATCTACATGTCTTTCGCAGTTTTTGTGTCTTTAATTATGTCCAGATGTTTATCTGAAACCCCTTGTATAATTATTGCTTTTGCTTTCACATCATTAATGATAAACTCTTTCTTCTTAGTGGTGTCGGTAGGCAGATCCATTTCCAAGACATCAATTATTTGTTCCTTGTCCAATACCGATCTGATACGGAATTTCCAGTTGTTAAAATTATTACCTGATAGCACAGGGACATTAATATTAAAGCCCGACATGATTCCAGTTACTGAGAAATTCACAATTTCATGATAACCAAATTCACAATTACACGATAACCAAATTGTAGGTTAACCACGTGCAACACTTTTATCCGAAAACACTACGACTACGCACAAATTTTTGAGACTACTTTTACGTATCTGGGCCCATAACCTGTTAAAGGTTGAGCTTAATAAAGTTTAAGACTGCGAGTGTTATATACATTTATTAATGAACGAACAAACATAAGATTACATTATGTATTACCGACTCTATTCTGCGGTACCGAACTAAGGATCTATAAATGAGAGTATTCGCACCCGCCATCTTTGTTCCGAGACTGACATAATATTATGGTGACGCTTGTGTATACATGGGACGCAGTATAGGTTTGTTTTCAATATTACATAAACTATTATAGTTTTTCGTGCCAAAAATATAATTTCAAAGTGTGAAATTATCAGTGAAGCATATTTATTTTAATTATATATGCACAAAAAGATATAGACGCTGGTGGCTGCACTTTAAAGTTAGTGCGCGAGGTTATCTCTGGGATTGTATACATACGGTAATTGTTTTATTAATTTCTGACGAAAAATGAATAATTCGTGTAAAATGCAGGTTGTAATATTACGAACATTATTCTTTACAGTATACTGTGAAAGCAACAATGTCTGGAGAATTCAAAAATAATTCATTGAGTGGAGAAAAAAAGACGTTAGTATTCTTGTAATCAAATCAATTTTCTTATTTTCTGTATTGAACAATTTTAATAATTTTTTATTTTATTTTCAGATAGTTAAAGACAAAGCCAAAAGTGAAGAAAATGATAATATTTGCAGTGAAGAAATTACAAATCCTTCACCTGAATAAAAACAAATTCTCACTTTGTTAGCAGAAAATCGAGCTATGAAAGAGAAAGTGGATAAATGGCATGATATTTTCAAATTTTTCAGTTTCATCCCTGACGTTGCTGATTATTTGGAGAAAAACAATATTGATTGAGAATTCCAGAATTATAAATGGTCTGAATGACAGTTTTTACATCACATTTTAAATAATATTAATTGCAACAATTTGCAAAAATGCATATTTATTTATTAAAATATACATGTAATTAATTTATAAATCATGTGCTACAACATATGATAATAAGTTTTCATTGAATTGTAAATATATACTAATTTATATGTATAAATGTTTAATTTATTATATTTCATAAATTAAACAAAATTCCAACACAGTTTGTAAAAAGGCATAATTTTAAAATAGTCTCAGCTATATTTGGTACTTTCGTAGACATTACAAAAAATTTTAATTCTTCTTCCGTTTCTCAGATGCAGTTCCAAAAACTTTTGTTTTGATTTGCAATTTTCCGAGAAATTTTTTAAACAAATCGAACGCAAGTTAAAGAAATGCTTTACAAATTTTCTTTTTAAACAGCAGCAAGAAGGGAAGGAAATTTTAATATTTGTTATCAAACTGTCAATTAAATCCAGATTTCCATTTTTTAAAATAGAACGTTTAAACATATTGAAGTAGTATTCACAATGAAAAATTAAATCAAGTGTTTCGAAGCACGGTTCGATCAAGCCTCCTTGATTCGCATTCACTGTGTAACATTTAGCTTTTTTAATAAATTCGGTCTTGGGCAAATTATCGTTGGAAAGAAACTCTAAGCAATCAGAACATGCATGCTTTTTTACGACTCGAGTGGTACTTCCCGCAATGTAAAATGTCGCGTTAGCATTGTACACATTTGCATGTTCGAATATACCACACAAATTATCAAATGATAATGTTTGTATACTGGATTCAGGTTGGGACAAAACAGTTGCATCTGATGAAACTGACATATTACTCTCAACGCGAGAGACTGATTGTTTCTGATTATCGTTTTTTTTTTGTTTTGCAAAAATCTAATAAAAATTCATCAGTTGCATTCATGTAACTGCTTTTTTTAATATCTGATATGTATTGATACACAGAAATTAGTTTTACTGCGGAAAGTGATTCCTTTGCACTCGGCAAAGATTCAGCTTTTCTCCTAATTTGCAAAAAAAGTTTTCCGTTGCATCTTGGGCAAATCTATGGTCCAAAACAAAATCATAATCTTTTTTCATAAAAAATTCTGCAGCATCACAGAATGACAGCGTTGACAAGATGAAAGCAAAATTCAAAGGTTTCCAGTGTTTGTCAAATACGGTATTTTGAAAAAAATCTATAACAGTATGTAGGAAAATATATTTACTGTCACAATTCCGAGTTGTGATAGAAGTTTTTCGAACTTTAGAAGTCATTAGAGCGAACCACTCGTGAATTATCATAATAAAGTAAGCAGTTGCTAGAGCCTCTTTAGGCAGTATGCCAAGTTCAACTCCAGTCACTATAGCACTCTTTGTCTTCAGTGAAAAGAACCGAACAGCCGCACTGACGCTCATTGTATCAAATGAATCTGGGCGAACATCCTCTTGATGAAGATGGTGTAGTAGACGCGTTTCTGACTTAGACATTTCATCATCCCATAATTTAAGGATGTGGGAACCTTGAACTTCATTTGTCGGAAGTCCTTCAAGTTCAACAAACTCATCGGGCAAATAAATTGCTGGCAGCAATTTCAGGTGGGCAATACAGCAGATTTCACATTTTTTAAAATGTGACAGGGATCCGGTTGAGCATATATCTCATGATTGTTGTGAATGAAGGAATTGGAGCGACTACCGTCTGATGCCACTTTAATGCCCAAAGAAGTCCACGTACTTTTGTTCCTGTTATCCAAATCTGATGATAGTGTAACCACATGAAATCTGCATGATTCCACAGCTGTAATGCACTGGAGTATAAATTGTTTAAACCATTCACGCATTCACAACTCTCTTTCTTCCTTTGCGGGTTACGTGACAGGCAATAACTTGTTTCCAGTGATTTTTGATCGCTTTAATCATAACTAGAAACAGTTTTTCTCCAAGATCATCATTTGTTGGAGCCCAATTTTCATGTTCCACTTTAGGATCCAACGTCACGTAACCAATGGCTTTTCCGGTACTCCGATCGAATTCAACTTTTTTACTAATTTGCATCTCATCGTATGATATAAGGCAAAATCTATCACCAGGTTCCATAAATTCTGCTTTGACTTTCAAAATTTGTATAACATTATGGAAAATCCCAAAATCGATAATTGCTTACCGAATCCGTCGAGTGACTTACTTGTGATTTCGCTTAACTTGACACGTTTCAAGCATGTATATCCATTGGCCTTTGCTATGTGTTTAATGGTGTTCATTTCCTCATGAAAGTCACTGATTTCCAACGGTATGGTGAGTAATCTATGTATGAAACTAGTAATCTATACATGCTCCATGATCGATACTTTAATAAAAAAACACTGGAAAAAGTTACATAACAAGATAACAAAACCGAGTAGTAACCGAGACAGCACATACGTGACTTCTATTTACGGCCGAACTTTACCCCATACATTAACCAACATTTTTAGAAAAATGAATATAACTTTAACTTTCCGGACTGATACCAACATTAAGAAAATTCTTTACCATAAATCTGCCAAACCAATAAAACAGAGGACAGGTGTCTATAAAATCCAGTGCGACGATTGCAACAGCTTTTATATCGGACAAACTGGTAGAGCGTTCAAAAAACGCTTCCAAGAACATTTACCAAAACAACGACATCCATAATATCAAATCCAACTTTACACGTCACCTCGTGAATAACAATCATAACTACACTGATTTTGACACCAACTTTAAACCATTACACATTTGCAAAAAGGCAGATATATGGACACATTAGAAGAATTCGAAATTTACAAGGCCTTCAAACAGTCTAAAAAGATGAACAACTCACAAGACGGCGGATTCATATTAAATGATCAACTCAACTTCAAGTCAAATCCCTTGTACGACACGCCCATTGGGATACAAGATGCGTTGCACAGATAACAGTTTACTCGGACAGTCAGTGCGCAAGTAACATCGCGACGGTGTACACCGGCTATAAACGCAACGCGGACACATCATAGTGTGACAGTGCGTGCTCCTCTGTGTTTTTAGTGTGTTTTAATATTTTTGATGCTTTAATGTTTTAACTATTGATTTTAATTTTAATTTATTATATTTTGATCTTAATGTCTGACGTTCTTTAAAGAGAAATTATTCTCAAGATGGGGCATATGCCTTGAAACGCGTCAAGTTAAGCGAAATCACAAGTAAGTCACTCGACGGATTCGGTAAGCAATTATTTATTTAATATAAGTGACTTGGATACTTTAAAAATGAATATTAAACCCAAAATCGAGTTTGAAATCTTGGATTCATCATGCTAACGTTGAATACGTAGGCGCTGGATACTTAGTACTCAATAGATAAATATAACCGTCAACACCTAGAGTAAACCTTAACTTAAGGCCATGTGTAATGGCTTCCTTTGACCATTCTTTCACCCATTTTTTTTCGAGCTTTTGTATTTGTGACTCATTCAAAAATGATCATTGCATGTCCTCTATCTTCTTCAGTTTTTGTCATAGTTGTTCATTTTCTGTTCTGAGCTTCTGAATTATATCTAAACTTTCTTTTTTCAGCTGCTGCACCTGAGCTTCCAACTCCTCACACAAAAGTTTATACTTTTGTCTTTCATGTCTCAACTGCTCAAATGTCTCATTTTCCTGTTAATTAATAAAAGTGAAACATTAGTAACACGTAATTTTATTATATTTATAAAATAGAAATATTTTACTGTAAATACTAAAATACTAATTTTTGAAATACACTTTTTGTATATAATAGAAACTGTCTTCAGATATTTGTTTAGCACTAATAAATTGACAGTACAAATTTGTAGATATGCACAAAATCACCGAAAATAAATCAAAATTAATATCAGTTGTAGCAAAATATTTTTGCAGATGACTTTTTACTCAAAATTATAGCCATTAACGTTAATATAATTATTGAAATAGTTACGTTTGTCTCTGGAACGATGGGTACTGAATCTTCTATTGAAACTGGATCAACTGACTTGTGTCTGTCATTTACTTCAACACTTTCAGATAAACTCTGGAAGAAAACATACATAACTAATGTTTCTTTTTCATAATCTATATTTCTTCGACATAACTACGTTATATGAATATTTCACTTCATATTTACCTGGAGTTCAACTACTGCAGGAAACACTATTCCAGAATTAGAAGGAACTTCATTTGTATCACGATTCTGTAACAGCAATAAATTTTATGGTTATATTCAATATCAGTAAATAATTTTGGTATCTCATAGTTACATTGAATGTGGTACATTGGCAGTAAAAAATATTATTATGAAAAGACCATTTGTGTAAAAAAAATTTAAACTCTAAAAAATTATGTTTTCTTTTATTAAATCTTAAATTTGACATGAAGCCAATTTTATGTTACAAACTTTTTTTGTAATTTTTAAGTAATTCACAAAAGCAATTTTTAAATAGTGTATGCAATTTTCAGAAAACAATTAACACACCACATGTGTGTTATAACATTATATTTATAATTAATGGATTAAAAAAATAAACCACCTTGTACAGTGATCTGCGTGGAACTGGGCCGATCCTAGGAGGTGGATTTGGTAAGTCAAACAAAGTCGGTATGGCACTAGGCTTCAGTTTTTTCCAACCATCTACTCGTGCCTGTTCAAACTGTAAACTTTCAAAATGAACCTAAAAGTGCAAAGGTGTATTACATTTTTAGTCGTTATGATTAACATTCACAAACTTTTAAGGAACAACCATTAAATTTACCTCACACAGACGCATTCCCTTGCTTAGTATAAATTTGTCTTGTCTCATATTTTGAATCCATTTTGCACATCGAATAGGGTCTGCCGGAAATTTGAACATAGAACACAACATGGAAATATTACACTACTTACCTAAAAGTAGAAAACTAAACACAGCTGAACAATTTGAAATATACAGACATCACGCACTACAACCAAACAACATATTAAATGAACAATTACATTATAGATCACATACACTATTCGATACATTGGATCCAAACACACAATTTGAACCTCAGCGCCAATTCCCTCCCACCATCAACCCCCACCACACACACCAGTCCATAACCATTATACTGTTAAAATGACATTCAGTATTTAATCCCACTGAGGAAGAGGAACATCACCTTGACACGTTTGGGAAAGATAAATGAAAGTAAGTTCAATTGTGAAAGTTTATATATATAATAATATTAATAATATCTCTAACACCAGTATTTATAACCTTGTTTTCACTGACAAGATGAGATGATTATTATACATATTCATGTGTAATACATAAATCAAATTAGTACACTAAGGTTATAACCCTGATATGTAAAAATATTAATATTTACATACATAATTTACATTAAATAATGTAACGCACAGCGTGCTTACATTGCTGCCGCCAAATTACATTTAAAAGTCTCGGAGCAAAGATGGCGGGTGCGAATACCTATTCCTATAGAGCTCTAACCGAACAAGACAACTTCCGACGTACGGTATCGATACATTACATAAACATCGATACCTATATCAATGTCAATAACTAACACAAACTACTTTAAATATTCAAGCATAATGTTAGGAAAGGCATTTTTGCTTTAGTTGAAAAACTTCCACCTCAAGAAAAGTAATAAACAAATAAGACCAATATCTACTTACCTAACCCCACTGACCTATGTCAATACAGTCTACATCTTGTACAATAGGCATGTGATTTTGATACATAGGTACGCATGAATTGAACTGAAACCACTTTCATTACCTTCTGCTTAAATACATTAAATAATACAACATATTTTATCACGTCTAATTCCTATTGGATGTACTTGTTTCATGGCTAAATTGTTTATTTTAGTTTACACCATGCTTATTATCTCAATACATTTCATCACTTTTTACTCAAAACCATTCAAATTAAACTGCAGCCACTCTTTGAACTCCGCCTCAGTTATTACATAATCAAATAACCCAATCCAATGAGCTGGGTTTATTCCAATCTGCAGAAGCTTAACCTTAATTTTTAATTCAGGTTTTCAACCCTTTATCATGCAGAAAAGTAGCGGATTTAGGACACACCTTTGTTTAAGTTCTGTACAGAAATCTCATAACTCTTTGTAACTGACGCTAATTATACAAATTAAGATAATTAAGAAATGATCAATAATAAATGTTTGAATTCTACTAGTTTCTCTCAAGAATTAATGTACATTACTAAACCCAAATTTTGTGTTTGCTACTACTAGATCATGTTTTACACACGACGTAATAATGTGTTCTTGAAAGTGCGACACTTCTCAATGTTGTCTTTGTGCACCAATCAGATTATACCGTTAGCAAGATGCTATAACATGTTTAGTTATGTTGAGGTCACATAGACTTTGACTGGTATTCATCAACTTTAGCTTGTCACCTTCAGTGGAACCGACCCATCATGTCGTTTCGTCGTCATTCTAATAAACTTTATACATTTTAACACATTAAAATTCCTTGTTTTATTAAACTTTCAGTCCTTGACTGCTTACTAATTCACAATAGCCACCTTATCGCTAACATTTTATATCTTTGTATACTGTGAAACAGACCATGATGACGAACTATGTTTGGCACTACCCTATGCGTTATAGGTAATTCTAATTTAGTACAATGATTACTTAAGTACTAACAAGAGCACAGGATCGTATAAGGAAAACATGATGTGTTAACACGCAGTGGTGGATTACCAAATGGGCCCGGGCCCAGGGGCTGCAGGCTTAAGGGGGCCCTAGGGCCATTTTTTTTTATGAGAAAAACTGTAAGTCAAACACACAGTTTACCACCACCAATAATTAATTAACAGTCCAAGGCTGTGACTAATATCAGGTTGATAGTCCTAGAGGTTACTAGATCAGGATATGTCCCTGAGTAGACAGCCTGTTATATCAGTCAGTCGACAGTCGACACTGGCGCGTCGTCACGTCGGTCGTGGCGATGACGAGTCACAGTCTCCCCTTCCCCTTCTAACTTACAGCCAGTAGACCGGCGGTGGAACAGTAAACAACAATGCACCTGTCAGTTTTGAGGTTATTTTAAGTTGGAAAGGTCTGAATACGCGTAAATGTCGTAAAAGCTGTACGTTTGTCGTTCTGTTAACTGTTTTTATTATTTAGTGGAGTCATTTGAAAGCCATTTATTTATGTTCAAATATTTGTATTGTTTAGCCTGGTTTTTTTCTGTGTGTCAGTGTGTGTGTGTTGTTTTGTTTGAACATCTTCATGTCTTCATTGAAAATGAGTCAGAATTTGCACACTGCAAGTGGAGCTTATAAACGCAAGTTGGAAAAGCTAAAGATGATGCTCACTCAAAATTATTACACAAAACTGCTAAGTTGGACAAGTTTTTGAAAGCTTCAACAGTTTCACAAAGTACTGGTTCAAATTCTACCGATTCTGATAAGTTTATGGATCCTGCCCCAACTAATTTAACAATAGATTCAGATTCTGATCAAAAACAAAATCCAAATTATTATTATCTTGTTGGTACATCCTCTTCATTCACTTTATTTAAATATTATATATATATATATATATATATATATATATTAAACTTTCACTGTGAACACTTACTTTTTGGTTTTGTTTCCCACCCAACTCAACACAAACATGCAGCTTTCAACTACATGCTCCACAGGCTCACTTCAATACCCCTAAACACACATGACTACCAAGAAGAACTCAACACAATCAAATATATAGCAGTCAGAAATGGATACAATCCCGATCTAATAAACAAACGTATCCTAAACGCAAAAGTAAAACACATAAAACAAACAGCACACAACCCAGTAAATACATCACACTCACATACTACATTTCCAAACACACAAAATTGCTAATACATTTAGGAAACACAATTATAAAGTAGCCTACAGAACTAACAACACCATCAGGAAACACATAAATAATACTAACAAAGACACAGACATACAACAAAACAGGGGTTTATAAATTAAACTGCAGTGTCTGTCAGCAGTTCTACATCGGCCAGACAGGAAGATCTTTTTCCTCTAGATATTCTGAACATTTAAAAGCCCTCACCACAAACTACATACATTCCACATTTGCCACACATTTTCAAAATGAAAACCACAGTTACACAAACATAGAGCACAACATGGAAATACTACACTACTTACCAAAAAGTAGAAAACTAAACACAGCAGAACAATTTGAAATATACAGATATCACACACTACAACCAAACAACATATTAAATGAACAATTACATTATAGATCACAAATACTTTTCGATACACTGATTCAAACACACACTTTGAATCCCAATTCCCTCCCACCAGCAACCCCCACCACACACACCTACAACTCATGACCTTTACTTTGTACAGACATTCAGTATTTTAAATCCCATTGAGGAAGACGAACACCACGTCGAAACGTCTGGTAAACAAAACCAAAAAGTAAATGTTCACAGTGAAAGTTTAATATATTGCGACAACACAAATTACTAAACTATTGGCGCATAGGATATGGTAGTATGTGTATCTTAAAGCAAAAGTCTATATTGGAGGGTTTAAGATTATTTATTGCACAAGACATATGTAATTGTTTATATGGTATATTTGATAAGTATAATAATGGTAGTGTTTGATATATAGTCTTTTAAAGTGTTAATCACTGTTCATACACATGATGTGATACATTACATAAGTGATGATTCCCACGACGATGTTGCTGAAAAGGAAGGGGGAGGGCTTTGCTGTGTCGTTGAGTTGTCCGGCGTGGCTTATTGATGACAGACGGTTCACCCTGGAAACGCTTTCAGCTGGGCTGGCGTCCTGTAGTTCCAACGATGACACTGACGCTTCGCACACCACAACGGTTCTATGGATATTATTGGTTAAATTTCGTATAGAGTTTATAACTTACAAGTATCTCAGGTAACAGTGAGTTTTATATAACAACGGTATATTAAGCTTATACCACTCCGGACTCTTCAAGTGTTCACGCGTACCACTGGGTCTACCGCGGTCAGCAGACCTCCCTATGCGGAAATCTTCCACTAACGCGGAAACGTCTTGATGATAAAATTTACTATTACGTAATTATTAAATTTTACTGGCACTGCAGAAATCTCACACAGTGACACAGTTCACGCTCACTTATTACACACGTAATGCTTTAGTAATAATGCCGTGTGTAAAGAGGTAATATTCAACTGTTCTGAGTCTTCGCACGCGTTACTACCGCCGAATAGTCTTTACAAATTCTTGCAAGCGGAAAATTCTTGAACAAGAATTGCACGTCCCGATCGTGATAGCTGCCCGAGAAGAACTGACAGTGTAACAACAGGCTTAAGAAAATTTCCGACTACCTTCCAGCATTTAATTGGTGGAAGGAAGTCACATGGTTACATACAACATGACATGCAATTTTTCATGCCGTAAAGTGCATCAACTTTGTAAGAGCATGCATAGCTGGTAATCACAGAATACCCTTATCTCATGCATAACTGCATACTTTAATAAGATCATATTTGAATGTCAACTAATAGACAGAAATACACAGGGACTGTAGCTAATATACTAGTCTATGTTCAGTTCAGTGTCATAACACAACGATAACTACTTCACGCACAGCCGGGGAAACGTTTATCACTCGCGCACGCGCGCACATTTCCATAGACATAGTACACGAATAAACAACAAATAAATAATACACAGTTTTACTAAACCTAATTCCTTATCCTTACTAAAATACAACTGATATCACAACCAAATCTAACAAACTACCAATTTAAACATGAATGTTCATAGTCTGTGTATTATACAAGCCTGCCCTGCTTATCAGGATCCTGTGTTTCATTGCAGGATTAACCCCTTCCCGCATAAAAAATTTTTTTTTTTT
Source organism: Magicicada septendecula (assembly GCA_034769895.1). NCBI lineage: Eukaryota > Metazoa > Arthropoda > Insecta > Hemiptera > Cicadidae > Magicicada > Magicicada septendecula. The sequence goes on from CM068372.1 coordinate 250,634,308, forward strand.
TTTTAGTTGACTAACAAAAACTAAATTTTTGTTTTGTTTTCTTCCTTGATATAACCAAAACAATTCCTAATCCTAAGAATAATAATACTAATACACTCAAACATAAAATCAAATAAACATCCTCATAGCAATACTGACATTTCATAACTGTCACCATGACAGAAACAACAAACCAAAGACACGTGGTAACCTTTAAACCAAAACAAATACACATGTTCTTGACAAGTAGATAGCAAATTACGCAGGGTCACAAGGTACAACAGACTGCATTCCTTATCTTTACTAGATTATCGCTCATTCACAGAATTACCCTACATACAACATTTATACCTGAACTGACATATTTAAATAGCTACACATTCTTACACCCTATATCCTGACATTTACTTATGGTGATTTATGGATCCTTCGTATAATACTTTCTCAACGAGGAAGCATGAAATTTACCAATCACACGGTTGGTATTGGGGTTGGTTAATATAAATGTATTTTTTCCAACCTGCTCCGATAGGGTATAAGGACCATTATAAAGCCTAAAAAACTTCGCGGCTGTGTTGTCCTCCCTTCTTCCAACATTCAACGCTCGCAAAAGCACTCTCTCCCCAGTCTTGAAACTCACCAGCTTATGTTCAGGATTAAACTTTTTCGTGCGCTCCTCTGCGCACTTTTTAATGCGTCGCCTCGCCTCGAGTTTCTTTATTTCGACTGATATTGGCACATTCTGAGTAGATATCCTTTCAATGTGCCTTTCCCAGACCCGTCCTGGCATCTCTCCGGTTTGGAGTTCGTTTGGGGTATATCCAGTAGTCGAATTATAATTCCCATTTAAGGCCGATTCAAAAAATTCCAGGAATTCCGGCCATTTACTCTGGTTAGTATTACAATATGTCCGGGATAATCGTCCCAACTCCTTATTTACGCGTTTGGCCAGTTACCTTGCGGTTTCCGGATCGCCGTCAGGACAGTCTGAACACCGTGTTTCTCAAGCTCGGAGTGCCACTTGGCGTTAGTAAACTGCTTACCCTGATCCGATAGTATTTTCCTTATGGGCCCATTTTTCGGCATGTATCTATTTAGTACAATGTTTACGACCGCCGATGTTGTCGGTCTACCAATAGCGTACAGGCTGACATGCTTGGTGAATACATCCGTAACAACCACAAGGTTCTTCATTCCACGCGCCGCCCGCGGAAGTGGACCCAAAAAGTCAATGCAGACAAGGTCATTTTTATTTCTTGCCACAATGTTACCCATTTCTACCTGGGTATGTTGGTTTGGATACTTCGCTGTTTGGCAGGCGTGGCATGTGCGGAGTATGGCCTTTATTTTCCTGGCCATATTAAGCCACACAAAATCCTCCCGCATTGCCAGGTAGCATTGATAAGGCCCCGCATGGGCCAGGCTCTCATGACACATCCAGGTGAGGTCTTCCACCATTGCGTCAGGCACCATGATCTTCCAACCACCATTAACAATTTTATATAACACATTTTTATATATTCTGTATCAGGGGTTTTCTTGGATCCGGATCGCGTCACTGATCTGGTTCAATTTTGTGTCCCGTTGCTGTTCCGTACCAATATTTTTTAACTTATTCTTAAGACTGTCCTCTATTTTATATTTGACAGCCAGAATTTGTACTTCTTGGTTACTTGAAGTATGACGCTCTTCCATCACCGGAGGGTATCGGCTTAACGTGTCCGCCGTTTTGTTCTCGCTGGCCTTGCAGTACTTAATCGTGAAGTCATACTCCTGGATGGCCATGATCCAACGGGATATGCGAGCATTAGCCAACTTGCAGCGCAGCATGAACGATAAGGCCTGGTTGTCCGAAAGGATTTCGAAATGTTGCCCAACCAGGTAATAACGAAACTTGCTGATGCAGTATACAATGGCCAATATTTCCTTCTCCGAGGTGAAGTAGTTGCGTTTAGCCCCTTTTAGTGATCTACTGCTGTGAGCGATTACTTTGTGCTCATCCTTCTCATTCCGTTGGTAGAGTACTCCCCCGATGGCATAATCTGAGGCGTCGCAATTTAAGACATACGTGCCCTCCTTCTCAGGATGGAATACGTGAAGGTTTCTGCTGTACAAGTTTTTGGTCGCGTTGAAGGCATGCTCATGACGCTCCTCCCATCTCCATTTAGTACCCTTACGTAGCAGTTCCAATAACGGCTCAATTGTTCCAGAATATTCCGGAGTAAAACGTCGGAAATAACCCGTCAGCCCGAGAAACCCTCTGATGTCCTTAGGTTTTGTGGGGTTTGGAAACTCCATGATTGCACGTATTTTTTCAGGATCCGTTGTTATACCCTCAGCTGAAATTTTATGTCCTAAAAATTTAATCTGCGATTTTCCAAACTCGCACTTTTCAAGGTTGAGGGTCAGGTTAGCGTCTTTTAATTTTCGAAATACAATCTTGAGATGTTCGATATGTTCCTCAAAAGATTTAGATATAATCAAAATATCATCGACAAATATGCTAACAAAATCTTCTACCTCGGGACCCAAAGCTAATTCCAAACACCTGACCATGGCCGCTAAACTTGTAACTAATCCAAAGGGAACTACTTTGAACTGGTAGCATTTATTGCGATACAGAAATGCTGTGTACTTTCTTGATTCTTTAGCAAGGGGAATCTGCCAGAATCCACTTTTAAGATCGAGGCGGGACATGTATTTAACCCCGTATTTAACATGTATTTAAAGATTTCTCATGTCGAGACATAATCTAATGGCGTTATTCTTTTTCTTGACAACAACCATAGGGTTCAGAAAGTTTAAAAGGAATAAATTCCAAATGTTTAGTACCAAGCCACGTGTTGTTCAATCAAATATATTGGAACTTACCGTCTGCGGCTTTTAGAAACAGCGTCTTAAAATTGACATATTTCGGGACACTTGTCCCATCATCAGAATTTAAAACAATCGCGTATCATTTAAAGTTAATACACTTGTCAATCACTTAAAACATTAAAATCCAATATAAAACAAGTTATTTGTTTTATATTGGATTTTAATGTTTTAAGTGATTGACAAGTGTATCAACTTTAAATGATACGCGATTGTTTTAAATTCTGATGATGGGACAAGTGTCCCGAAACATGTCAATTTTGTAAAGACGCTGTTTCTAAAAGCCGCAGACGGTAAGTTCCAATATATTTGATTCAGAAAGTTGCTATCTGTGCGTTCTATCACGCCACTCTCAAGCATGTTCCTGACTTCAGCATCAACCTGTTGTTGATAGTGTAGGGGGATGGGGTAAGTCTTCCGCACAAATTTATTCTCATCAGTGACTTGAATGTTGTGCTCATATACGTTTGTTGTGGTAGGTTTATTTGAAAATACGGATCCGAATTTATCAAGCACACGTTGTAGTTTATCTTGCTCGCTGCCCGTTATTTGCCTACTGTGTGTCAGCAAGTTATGCGTTATCTTATCAGCTTGTTGAACAGCCGGTCGGGCTAATGTATACGGCTCACATACGGACCCCGTCTTACCCCTCCTGCGTCCTAATCTGATATTGTGTCGACTATTATTAACTGTACATTTCAACATTTTGTTAGGGAAATCAATGGTCGCGTGCAGTTTATTTAATGCGTCCACTCCCAAAATAATATCATACACAAGTTTTTTAATAATAAGTACCGTGATTTCTATTTCTACTCCCTGAATGGATATTGTTATGAGTGCTTGTCTGTCAACCATCTGTGACTCACCCGTCGCTGATTTTATAATTTTGTGATTTACTGGCAGAATCGGAATTTTTTTAAAGTGTTTTTTGTGCCTCTCTAGGAACCGCTCGTCCATTAACGAGATTTCTGCGCCGCTGTCGAATAAAACCTCACCGACACACCCGTTAATTTTCGCATTGACAATGAGGTCAGTGTCATTTTCAATACTAATATTTTCCTCACATTCATTATTATTATCATTGCAAACTAAACTATCTCTAATTTCTGCAGGATATAGGCCAGACACCACAAATTTATTCTTACAACTAACATTTTTCACACTCGATTGATTGAACTGCTTTTTACTGTTATAACGGGTTTTTGAAATTTCACTTATATTTTTATGTGGACTTTGTTGCACGGACTCACGCCGTGCAGCCTTACACGTTTTTTGACTGCTCTACATCTGAATCATTTTCCGTCACTACTGCTACCTTGTTGGTATTAAATTTCTGAGTTGTATTTCTATTTGGCATTTTACGTTGTTGTTGCGGTGATTGTGATTGCTTTGTTTGAGGTTGATATTGAAAATTTTTACGCGGTGTTTCATTATTGTTACTACCGTTACTCGGATTGTAAATACTTCCCATTTTGTGAGCAATATGAGTAGCTTTTCCAAAGACTTTACCCCTTGCGTAATGACGGCAACCTGTATGCCACGTCCAAAATGGTGTGCAAGTTTATTTACTATGTCCGGTTCAGTTAAGTTAGGCTCTAGGTACTTAGCTCTTGATATTAACTGAATCACATATGATTCTTTGGAACCTTTGGTACTGGAATATTTCCCAAATTCCAGCTGCACACGGATCTTCCTCTGGACTTCCTCATTCCAGTATCTAGCCCTGAAATGCCTTACCAGGTCTTCATACGTGCTGATCTTATCCTGGACAACAGCGAACCACTCCGCCGCAGTACCCTTAAGTCGCCGCACTATGAAATTAATTTTATCGGCCTCACTTAAATTGTCACCAATCGCTTCCAGATCCCGTTGGCAAACCTTAATGAAATTCATGGGGTTTTCATTTTCACGTCCAAAGAACTTTAGCTGCGAATTGACGTCATCCAAAGTCTTATAGACATATGTGGTACAATTTAGCGGTGATGATGTACTTTGCAGCCGTGACATTTGATGTTGCAGCTCTTGGATACGCAGGTCTTGCTCGGCCACTAATTCATTCACCGTGGATGTGTGTTGTATTACTTTCTCTTCAATTCCAGAGAGTTTCGCTTCACATTCACTAACACGTGAATTATTAGCTTCCAAACTCGACTCTACGTTAGCTTTCATAGCTTCCACTGTTTCGCTAATACGCTTTTCCGCCGCTTCTAACATTTGTTTGCTTTGTTTGGATTGTTCCTGCACGGCCGCATATATTCTTTTGTTTTCATCATGGAGCGATTTATTTCTTTTCTCGGCTTCTGCTGAAAGTTTCTGTATACTCATCTTCACCTCCTCTTGACGGGCTTTATTTTCCTCTTTATCAGCTAATAAGGCCGCTAAAGCATTCTTTATTTCTGCCAAATCCGCCATAATGACCAAAATTAATTTAAACTTTTAATAAAATTTAAATTTACCGATTTATACGCTAAGAAAATTATTATTACTACAAGATTATTAGCGTAGTGTAATCCAGTTTATAAGTACACAGTAAGCAGTTCAATATATCAAAATGTAAACAAACCTTATCTAACACACAAACAACTAATAATCTACCTCCAATATACTAATAAAATTGTTCATACATGACACACAAGAGAATATGCACAATTGATAAATTATATCCTCAGATTTTCATATGAACCATACACATACAAATATTACATTAATTATAATTATACGTCGGATGTTACCAACAAATTTTATACTCTTAGACATATATAGAATAGCGGAAAATTACCGCTATTTTACGTGCCCTACGTTGCTAAGCGCCAAATATCACTATGCGACAACACAAATTACTAAACTATTGGCGCATAGGATATGGTAGTATGTGTATCTTAAAGCAAAAGTCTATATTGGAGGGTTTAAGATTATTTATTGCACAAGACATATGTAATTGTTTATATGGTATATTTGATAAGTATAATAATGGTAGTGTTTGATATATAGTCTTTTAAAGTGTTAATCACTGTTCATACACATGATGTGATACATTACATAAGTGATGATTCCCACGACGATGTTGCTGAAAAGGAAGGGGGGGGGGCTTTGCTGTGTCGTTGAGTTGTCCGGCGTGGCTTATTGATGACAGACGGTTCACCCTGGAAACGCTTTCAGCTGGGCTGGCGTCCTGTAGTTCCAACGATGACACTGACGCTTCGCACACCACAACGGTTCTATGGATATTATTGGTTAAATTTCGTATAGAGTTTATAACTTACAAGTATCTCAGGTAACAGTGAGTTTTATATAACAACGGTATATTAAGCTTATACCACTCCGGACTCTTCAAGTGTTCACGCGTACCACTGGGTCTACCGCGGTCAGCAGACCTCCCTATGCGGAAATCTTCCACTAACGCGGAAACGTCTTGATGATAAAATTTACTATTACGTAATTATTAAATTTTACTGGCACTGCAGAAATCTCACACAGTGACACAGTTCACGCTCACTTATTACACACGTAATGCTTTAGTATTAATGCCGTGTGTAAAGAGGTAATATTCAACTGTTCTGAGTCTTCGCACGCGTTACTACCGCCGAATAGTCTTTACAAATTCTTGCAAGCGGAAAATTCTTGAACAAGAATTGCACGTCCCGATCGTGATAGCTGCCCGAGAAGAACTGACAGTGTAACAACAGGCTTAAGAAAATTTCCGACTACCTTCCAGCATTTAATTGGTGGAAGGAAGTCACATGGTTACATACAACATGACATGCAACTTTTCATGCCGTAAAGTGCATCAACTTTGTAAGAGCATGCATAGCTGGTAATCACAGAATACCCTTATCTCATGCATAACTGCATACTTTAATAAGATCATATTTGAATGTCAACTAACAGACATAGTACATGAATAAACAACAAACAAAATAATACACAGTTTTACTAAACCTAATTCCTTATCCTTACTAAAATACAACTGATATCACAACCAAATCTAACAAACTACCAATTTAAACATGAATGTTCATAGTCTGTGTATTATACAAGCTTGCCCTGCTTATCAGGATCATGTGTTTCATTGCAGGATATATATATTATAACTCTACTTCTATGCGTTATTGTTATGTTGTGTTGTGTGTGAGTACCTACCTGCTGTCTGATCTTGCAGATTCTTCCGACTAGGGCGTGTGGATTTTGGATTTGAAGTTCGCAAGCTAGTAATCTCAAATTTATTACAACAACACACAAAATAGGTTACTTTAAAGGGGGAGAGTTTTGTGAGACTGGTAGGCTTTATCGTACAACAATAAAACACTGTTATGTGGGGTAATAAAACGTTGTTTATTACACCAACAACACACAAGAATAGAATGGTTATTATATTATGAATTTCTTAGTCCAAACAATGAATCAATGTTTTTCGATTGGTCAATAGTTGAAAGAAACTGAACTCGTTCTTTGGCGAGTTAATTGCAATTTGAATTTTAATTTATTAATTGATTTGAATTTAATTAAATTTATTTAATTAAATTGAATCTAAATGTTCATGAAACAAAATATAAAACTCTGAAATTAATTAGAATAATTAATTAAAATAAATTAGACGTGACAGTCTAGTTCACGTTATTTCATTTCTAGTGATTCTACTTCTGATATACTGCAGTATGATCTAAGATTAGATTGTCAGTTAAGATTTGTATAGCGCTTTTATACTACTTCTATTTCTTAGCTATAACTTACTAATGACTTAAACTGCTATACAGATTATCACAATGAATTTACTTTTTATTACTAGAGTCTTTGCTTTTTGTTTGGCACCTGAATTATTTGAATTACAATGTTTTAATTGAAAAATAGAAAATTTGATCTGAAAAATAAATAAGTGGATTTTGCTTTCCTGTTACTGAAGAGGATGTCGTCCCGATTTGTCCCTCGTCGATTCGAGTCCTTGGTTAGAGAAAGTAATCTGCTTAGAACTGCTGGATTCGGTCGTGGAGTTCAAAATTCGGCAACACTCTGCTTCCTTGCTGTTTGTGAATATTTTAACGTCTGCTGCTGTCCGCTGGAACTGGTTCCTGTCCCTCGTCGATTCGCACGTCAGCGTGTGTGTGTGTGTGCTTCGTTCGGGTGGTCGCTCTGCTCGTCAGCTGTTCACCAATGATTTCGACGGCCTCTCTGCTGTATTCTTGAAGTCTGGTCTTGAAGTCTGGTGGATCTCTTGCGTGCTTATGACTAACTGGTAGTACACAATAAGCTTGGTTGATGTACTGAAGAGTATCTCGCCTTTACGCAACAATTACGAGCTATACAGATGATCTGTACTTAGTGTGTTCGTAATTGCGTGTGTGTTGACCACGTAGAGTCTTCTTGTTGATCTTCACCACTTTGGTTACTAGACGATCGAAGGACTACGTCTTAACTTCGTGAGTACTGGCAAAAGAGTGATCTTTCAGCGTGAAAACACCTCGCTGGCCGGGGCTCGCGTCAAATGATTTCATTGGCTGACACACTCTCCCTACTACATAAATTTTGAATTCCCTTGGTCCGTGAGAATGAAGTTAGGTTCCCACAGACAGAGAATTTATATTATTTCTAATATTACTATCAGCGGAACTAATTTGTCGCTCCGGATATCCTGTGCTTATTTAATTTTGCAATAACTTGGTTGCAAACCAAGTTGTGTGAAATCTAAAATATACAATCTGTCAGAAATTATTATCTTTATAACATACTAAAATCTCATTACTGTAACTCTATTTTTACAGAGGTTATTCAATTATTTTAATTAACTCTTTCATTTGTTAATTATATCGCTTAAAATTTGCACACGTCCTTATTAATATTTCGGTAAACATTTTGGCTATGTTGGATTTCGCCTTTATTTATTAGTTTCCGAGATATTAACAATTAACAGTTTGGGTGTGGTCGCTTCCTTGTACAGCGAACTGATTACATAATGACCACGTGTGCGTTGCTTTACAAAGCATTATTTTCAATGCTCTACATTCAAATGGAGTTTTGACTGTTACAATTTATTTAAAGGTGCTTTCAGTATGCGGTAAACATATAACCCCAAATAGTTAATATTTGGTGCTGTTATAATATATATATATAATATCCAAATTATTGTGAAGTAAATAATGAATTTGTAAATGCAGCAGATTTTAACGTAGGTCTGCAACAACGCCCATGTTGTAGCAAAGTAAATATTGACTTTAATTGTGTAAATACTGTAACGTATTTCCGCGTTACAAATCCAGGGAACCCATATTAACTGACCTCTGCCAATTACATGGGCTGCCTACGTTGTAACGAACTGTATTAAAATCAAATTAATTGAACAAATTACTCACTATCAGTGTAAGGAAACAAGGGAAGGTATTTTACTGATTTATGCACTCATTTTCATGTGTAACAAGACGACTTCTCTTTATTTAACAACAGTTACTGACAGATCCCATGACATCATTATTTAAATTAAAATATTTAAATGCTTTTCATAAAACTTTGGGATCAATTTGATTATATATTCTTATACCTCGGATCCGAGTTTACTTTCTGTATATTTATAGTAAAGACTTCTAATTATTTTCAGTTCATTTTAGAAGCTTGCAAGACTTGTTTAACCATTTGAAGAATGGTACTATTACTTGGAACGACAATAAGTTACATTAACATTTAAAGCGTTACAACGTATGATAATTGAATTTTTACAGTAAACTCTTAGATTTTCTCATTATAATGTTTACATAAAATTAATCGTCTTTGAAAAGTCTCTTTTAGAAGTGAGTAGTGTAACAAATATGATTAACTCTCGATAGCAAGGCTATCGAGTCACCTTTACAATTGAACGTAGAAACCTCGTCCTGGGGTGTCCGTCTTGGGAATCCTTGTAGTCGGCGTCATCATCTGGGTCGTGTCTTCAGCAAGAATAGGTCGGATGTTCACAGAGGAGATTGAAGCTTCTTTGGTGTAAGTATATGTAGATTCTCGGATGTCCTAAGCAACGTCTTAAGCATGGTATACGTGTCTTTATGAAGTTTCTGCAGAGCACATCTTCAGGAGTGATGTTGTAAATGGAGTTACCTCTTGAAGGGAGTCGTCATCTTGATTACCACTAGTTATGTTCTTGTATTACATTTTATATCTTCTTCTTACCACATATTTATGTTATTGATACATGACACACGCTTTCCACTTTTAGCAGTGGTAATATACTACATTTAACTAAAACAAACAAATTAAAAACATTTTGGTAGAGCTTTCGCTCGTACGTCTGTACTGCGTGAAGGCAACATAGCGAGAGACTTTCTGCTCGCTTCAACTGGTACTTAACAAAAGGAGAGGGGCAACTACTCCGCGACAATATAGTCCCTATTTTTATTTAAGTTAACATTCTTATTACCAAAAACTATACCTTAATTATACATATATAATTTAACTGAATTATTTTAACTACTATTTGTGTCTTCAGATTTCTAATTATAAACATCATGATTTTTTATATCTTCCTAAATTACAGACGACTCGGTAAACGCGTCGAGTCCGGAACTAACAGGTCACCGCATGATGACAAGCAAAGGGTTAATCATGATAATAATAACTTTTTTACAATTCGCCCTTTTTATTAGTGTTTCTTTGGATCTCTTAATTACTTCTCATTCTCATACTGAGTAAATACAGGGGTTTTAGGTATTATAGTGAGATTTAAAATTACTTAATCGCTCGCAAACTTAATTTTTTTTATTTACGATTACAGTTAGAATTTAAATCGTCACAATACTGTTTTATATGAAAGTGGTGAAGTTATTGATCCGGAAGTAGCAGATACTGTTCTCAACATTCAATGCTTAGATTCAGATAATTCAAAAGTTAACTGTAATGTGCAAAAAGAAATTGTTAAATTTGATTTAATGGACCCAAATTTTTGGGAACCATTGACGAATGAGCTTAAAGATCATATAATTCAAAATCTACCAGAACACTTGTCAAAAATAACTGATTGTGATTGTGATTTTTCAAAATCTAGGCGTATTTATCCTGATAAGACAAGACAAGGTATGCTAACAAGAGTATGTTGTTTACTCGTTTGCAAAATGGACAGTTGAAGAAAAGAGAATGGCTGATGTATTCCAATTCAAAGGGATCTTTTTATTGTGTTCCGTGCAAACTTTTCCATTCAGACGAGACTGAAAATTCTTTTATTCATGGCTTTAACGACTGGAAACATATTTCCAGATTGTTACAGCATGAGAGGAGTTCTTAGCATAGAATTAACACACAATCCTACATCATCAGAGGCAATTTACTTGGTAAGATTGGCTCTGCTCTTCATCAGCAGTACTTAAAAGAAGTAGACTATTGGCAGAAAGTTTTGATTCAGTATTACATGTTATTAAATTTCTTGGTGCTCGCGGGCTAGCCTTTCGAGGCTCAGAAAAGCAGGAAGTATTTGGATCTCGGACAAATGGCAATTTTCTAGGAATTCTAGAATTGCTAACCGAATACGATGATTTTTTAAAAGTTCGCATTCAAAATTATAGCAATCCTGGTCAAGGCAAAGGTAGGTTGTCTCTCAAAGACTATCTGTAATGCGTTTATAGAAATAATGTACAATAAAACAGTTTCAACAATTCTTGAGGAGTTAAAATCAAGCAAATATTATTCCATTACTGTAGATTCAACACCTGATATTTCTCATCATGACCAATTGACTTTGATTGTTCGCTATATCTTAAATAATGGCTGCCCAACGGAAAGATTTATTAAATTTATCAGAATGGAAAACCACACGGGTGCTCAAATGGAAGAATTAATTTTGAACACACTTTCATTACTAGATATTTCGATAAACGATATGAGAGGCCAGTCATATGATAATGCATCGAATATGTCGGGGCAATATGGAGGAGTTCAATCCCGAATTAAGAGTCACAATCCTCTGGCAGAATTCATTCCTTGTTCGGCCCACTCCTTAAATCTGGTAGGGACCCACGCAGCTAACTGCTGCCTTCAAGCAACCAAGCTTTTTATGTTCATACAAGAACTCTATGTGTTTTTTAGTGCGTCAACTGCAAGGTGGACTTTACTTGAAATCATAATAAAAGACAGTGAAATGAAGAAAAAAACTGTTGCCTAAAAGGCTAAATACGACCAGGTGGTCAGCTAAATGGCATGCTTCAAGGGCTTTACTCCTTCATTATTGGGAGTTTCATAAAGCACTTCAAGTCATCTCTGGAAACCCCCCAAAAAAACAGAAAACAGAGCTACATATGAGGGATTATGTGCAGTATTTACTAGGATAGAAACAGCAATATTACTTGTTTTATGGAATGATGTTCTTGAGTGCTTTAAAACTGCAAGTAAAACATTGCAAAGCACTAACACTGACTTAGGAGTCATTTGCAATATTTACAAATCTCTCAAAAATTATGTGCAGGGCTTACGAAAACGATTCAATTATTATGAGATGAAAGGTATGAAACTGTGTAAGTCAGAGACTGCTGACTATGTTTTAGATTTCAAGAGGAGAAGAAAGAAAAAACAATTTTCTGATGATGAGAACAATGATGAAGATACCTCCAAAATGGACTTGGTTGACGTGGATGGCAGACAAGACATGATTATTAATACATTTTATGTTATAATCAACAAAATTTTCAATGAACTAGAAAACAGATCAAGAATTTACTTCAATCAGAACAAAGTTTTTGGATTCATTTATAAATTGCTTACCTTGAAAGATGACAAAATTCGGGAAAAATCTTCTCTCTTAATTCAGAAATATCCTACAGACCTTTCTTCAGAACTTATTGAAGAATTTGTACATTTTAAGGCGTTTGTTGAGGTTCTCGACTTAAATGAAAAGGGCCATCATCTTCCTGCTGAATGTTTAAGATTTATACGAGAAAAGCAGTTGACAACTCTTTTCCCTAACGTTGAAACATCGTTGAGTAGTTTGTTGTGCATGATGATCACAAATGCATCTGGTGAACGGTCCTTTAGCTCTAAAAAGAGTTAAAAACTACCTGCGTAATTCATCTGCTGACTTAAGATTGTCAAGTTTAACACGTTTTGTGGCAAATGCTGAACTGCTCAACGAAATTGATTTCAGTGACATTATGAAGATTTTTCTGCAATGAATTCTCGCAAAGTTGATTTGTAGTTTGTTTATTAAATAGATTGTGTTCAGTCAATAAAACTTCAGAAGGTTACTAATTTAATATTTTTGTTTGTTTATATTTATATTAACTTTTGCAATGTGTTTTTGATTTTCTATGTGATCGTTTATACATGAATGAAATTGAGTTGTGTTTTGTTTTATTGGGAAATAAATATTCCTAAAAAAATAGCGGTTCTTTTCTGTCCCAAAAAGTGCTGTAAAAAAGTTTTTAAGTTGTAAAAATGCCTCAAAACAAATATTAACGACCAATGATTATTTAGGATTAGGGTGGATATTAGCCCATAGAAGATTTAAATCTTATCACAGATATCTCCATTTCCTTGAATGAGGCCTGTTTTATAATGGTTGTAGTTTATAATTTATGAGGAATGGTGGAGGGGTGGGGAAGGGGGCCGATGAGAAAATAGGGCCCAAGGGCCCAAGAGTTGCTAATCCCCCACTGTTAACACGTTGTAACGAATGACTGTAGCAGTACATAACAGTAGATAATACATCCATGTACTGTAACGTTAATAGATCCATGACGTAACTGAATCCCACTGTTGTAGAGCACTAATCACTTGCGTCACCCAACGCAATCAGCCGACGAACTGCAATAGGCCTATTGACTTGTCGGGACTGCTATGTTGGTGTGTGGGTGACAATCTGTCCCTCATCTTGTGTATACAGCCCTGACATCCTTTTGCATGAGCACAGGCTAATCAGCTGTTATTGATTAGCATTATAACTGCTGGATGACGCCAATGTGTATAATCATACCTCCTCAAAAAGGCTTATCATTTATATTACAGTTCATGTTACTACTATATGTTTGAGCTGTATAATGTGCTACAACTTGTCAGCTATATCAGACGATACTAATGGATGTTTCTGTATTGCATTCGCTGAAATTAAACTAAAAACAATAAGGCGGTTACTTTGGAATTCTGGAATAGTTTTAACGTAAAAAGGCCACACATAAAAGCACATATAAAAAGGGCAAAATCACTTTAAAAATGTTTAAGATATGATATGCAATTGTTTCCAAAAATTTATAACATGTGTCGAGGTAGAGTTAAATTAATTTTGCTTCGCAACCAATGTTTAATTAGTCTAATGTAACACTTTAAAACAATCATTATCTCTATCACTATTGAATTTTAGGACATTCTGGTAGCTTCAATATGCTATTCTTATCATATTTAGATGATACCATTAGCAGAATACTGAGGAAGTTTCCTCAAGTTAGAGTGCTCTTAAATTTACTATAGCTATAGCTTGTAAAAGTAATTGTTATTTAAAAATTTTCACATCTCGAATCAACTCACCGTCATCAGAATATGAGTCAAGAAATCTCAACAGACTAGCTCCGAATCCGTTAGTATTTAACTTCTGTATATGTTACGGTAAACCTTAAAAAAACAAATTATTATCAGACTTCGAATGCCTAAGTCCATGCTATACAATAAACATAAAGAAGCATTTATAGAGTAATTTAAAGGGGTTATTTTGTTGTTGTTATTAAAGATTATGGTAAATAAAAATATATTTTAAAAGTATGAATTACAATGCCATTATTACGTAATTCATCATCCTCATCGCTTTGACCGCTGAACCTCAACTCGACTGTCATCAGGAACAGAAACCAGTATAGCATAAAACTGTTGCTTACATTAATCGTTAAACTTGACAATTTTAATGAGTGAACTATAGGAAAGAAAATATGTTTACAGGATTAACTTGCGACGCTAACACAGAAAACGGCGTCTCCGACTTATCAGCAGTCATGACAGTTATGTTAAAATGTTTTAGATTGTCAGTTGTCGGAGGAGCAGAATGGAAGATCCTCTGAAGATGACTGCTGCAGCTGCAGTCGAAATGTCTAGAGTATAAGAAGAGGACCACGGCCCAATAGGCCGGAAAATAATTTTACTGATAATGTTTGTAGTCATTTCAAAATTTATATTAAAAGAAATCTAATACGAAAAACTACTTTACGTTAGTCACCTCGGCTATTCTAACAGTACAGCTAGACGGTATCATTACTTTGCACATATCGTATTTTATTATACGTTACGTCACTTGTTTACCTTAAAGGCAACACCTTGTTTCTGCGTTCACAAATTTCTTACCCATGTAGTCGTATGTATTTCTCGCAAGAGGTACATCCCCTTGCCCTACTAACTCCTATAGCGTTCCCTTGTCTAACTGATCGTCGTATAGTACAGTGGTAAACAAAATACAAGGCACCAATTAAGTCACTAATCAACAACTTTAATTATCACAATTAAACAGTTTGTAATTAACGAGATAGTCTCTTACAACGAATCAAATAAAAATTGTTCACACGCAATAAAAATGGCCATTAATAGAGTACCCCACAATTATAAAACACGTAATACTTCACCACAATACTTCAAACCGCACTGTGTAAATCGACACTTAAACGCACTGTGTACTGTGTAATTGCCGGACAAATAACTGACTGAGCGTCTCTGAATACTTGTATTTATGCCCCGCTGAGGTTCCAGAATATTCGCTAATAGGTGTCTTCTAGAAACACTAGAACGTAATTCATTGCGGCCTTGAACACAGCATACGCGGATCGGTATGGTCTGGTATAGACCCCATAGTTTGGTACGCGTAATTGTCTTTCACCACAAAGTATCAGCATTATGTACGCACACACACTTTACAGATGCATTCTACTGGAACATACGATAAACTTGTAGAACTTTGCGTATTACGTAACACTTTTTCCGCATTACATAATACCGGCCCATCCTGAAGCCTGTTCGTCCCGAACTGGGAAACCGTCTCTGAAGTCATTCTTAGCCAGGCGATCTTGGTAGACGACCTTGAACTTTCGCTGTACTTCCTGTTGAATCCAATAAACAACATCGTTGATTCTTTTTTTCACAGTGTAGTTTCCTTCTCAGTTAGACTGAAGCTGAAGTCACCGACCACGACGGCGATTTGGGTTGAACAACCCGACCAGATCTCCTTCTTAGAAACCCACACTATTCCTGCGAATGTCATACCGAGTTTTCATTTTATCACTGGCAATCTTCAGCCATCCTCTTGCCAAGCGATTCATTTTTAGCAGTTGGTTTTCTAATTGCGAGGAATAGTTCTGTTGCTCTTGGGACTGAGTCTCAAGTGATCCGAACATTAAGTCCCCAGCAGGACAAATCTCCTGCCCAAACATCAATTTTGCTGGAGTCATGCCGGTTGTGTCGTGTACTGATGACCTATACGCCATAAGGAATAGTGGTATGCATTGGTCCCAGTCTGTTTGTTTCTCGTCAACAACCTTCGACAAGTACTGTTCAAGTGTCCTATTGAATCTCTCAACCATCCCTTCCGACTGAGGATGCAGAGGCGTTGTCCTGGTCTTTCAAATTCCGAGTAGACGGCATAATTCTTTAAACACCCTTGATTCAAAATTTCTCCCTTGATCCATAGGAATTTGCATAGGGGCTCCATAACGACAACAGAAGTTGTGAACTAACTCCTTTGCCACAGTGGTAACCTCCTGATTTGGAATTGTATAGGCTTCCACCCACTTAGTAAAGTAGTCACCTACAACCATGATTTACCGGTTTCCATCGTCAGTAACTGGAAGTGGTCCAGCAATGTCTATGGCAATTCTCTCGAAAGGTAGTCCAACGTTATACTGTCTCATATTTCCCCTGC
The DNA here is from genome assembly GCA_034769895.1 of Magicicada septendecula. NCBI lineage: Eukaryota > Metazoa > Arthropoda > Insecta > Hemiptera > Cicadidae > Magicicada > Magicicada septendecula. Next base: position 250,651,010 of record CM068372.1, read on the forward strand.
TTCTGGTTTGTGGGCCCTTGCTTGCAGCACATATTTCACATGTCCGAACCCAATCCTCTACGTCGTGGCGAAGATGAAGCCAGTAGAATCGCTTCCGTATTTTGTCAAGGGTTTTGTTAACGCCAAGATGGCCTCCAGACGTTCCATCATGCACCTCCTTCAAAACAGACTGCACTTTACTTCGGGGAAATACCAACTGCATGACCATGTCTCGTCCATCTGCACTTTTCCAGGCACTTTTCAGCAATCCGTTCTCTAAGGTAAGGGATTCCCATTGTGCCCAGTAGCCCTTCAGAACTTCCGAACCATGGCAGATATCTTGCCAATCCGGGCGGCGACCTTCCTCTTTTCCTGTCAAGTTCGGTCCGAATGTCTTTATCAGTCATCTGTTCTTGTCGAAAATCTTGTGTCGTCCAGCCGTCTGCCAGGAAATCTACAGTGATGGCTTGAACAAGTTTGCTGGCTTTTTGTCCTTCGTTTCTGTGGCAATGTTGGCAGTCTTCCGGGCACGGTCTTCGTGATAAGCCATCTGCATTACCATGCAGGCGCCCCCGCCGATGTTGTACCATGAAGTAGTACTCTTGCAGACGTTTCTAGCCACCTTGCCAACTGCTCTTCCGGATTTTTATATCTCAAGAGCCATGCAAGCGCGGCATGGTCGGTGCGTAGTGAAAACTCCCTTCCCCAGTGGTATTTATGGAAGTGCTCCACAGCTCGAACGACTGCCACGCAATAACTTCCTTGTAACGCAATAATTTTTCTCTGGTTTAGAAAGCATCTTGCTGTAGTACGCTGTTATTCGTTTTGCACTTGAGACAAAATGGCGCCTTGACCAGTATTGCTTGCGTCTGTGTCTACGATGTACGGTACATCTACTTCAAACCGCACTGTGTAAACCACCACTGAAAGACTCTGTGTACTGTGTAATTGCCTGACAAATAACTGACTGAGCGTCGCTGAGTACTTGTATTTATACCCCTTTGAGGTTCCAGAATATTCGCTAATAAGCGTCTATTAGAAAATACTAGAACGTAATTCATTGCGGCTTTGAACACCGCACGCGCGGACCGGTATGGTCTGGTATAGACCCGATAGTTGACGCGTAATTATTGTCTTTCACCGGAAAGTAGCAGCATGATGTACGCACACAGACATTACAGCTAGATTCTACTGGAACAGTCCATAAACTTGTAGAACGTTCCGTATTACGCAACACTTTTCCGCATTAAGTAACAATGTATATACGCAAGACTACATTCATTTCTTTTATTTGTTAGTGTATTTCATTTCAGTCGTAGGGGTTTTGGTACTATCTAACGTTTCCATTATACATGTGATATCCCGAAACAATAAGTGGAAACAACTGCTGTCAGTATCTATTTGTGCCCAGACAACTAAATTAATTTCCCAAAGACACATTTTTCAACACAGCACCATAAATAGTTTATGGATACACATAGCTTTGGCTGCAGCTGTTATTGAACTGCTCTGCTTAAAAGTTCCGTATGTTTTCAAAAATGAAATGTATACATAACATTTTTCCTTTCTTTCAATTTAACACAGGTTTTATTTCTTTTTATTACCAGCATTGCGTCTATACTAGATAAGTCATCCTCAGTAAAATCCATAAACGTATAAAAACACCAAAAATTAATTAGGCCTATATGTCAACATGAAACACAATTATATCTACTTAAAAAAATATTTTCTTTCACTCAACAACAATTCTAATGCAGTTATTACGTATACCTATTTAAACAAGTTTCCAAACACTCTGTATTTTATAACTGTAATTCCAGTTTAAATTAAATTAATTTTTATGAATATTTATTGTCACTATCATAACCCAAGTAAAAATTGTTTTTTGCAATCTTGGCAGTTTAGTCAAACTGTTTGTAGATCGTCAGTTGCCGGAGGAGCATGGCTGAAGATCCTATGAAAATGACTGCCGCAGCTGCAGTCGAAATATCTGGCTTATAGCCGTCATTGAAATCAAATTTGATGTTTATTTTATAGCTCTCAACTATTGCCGATTTTCGTTGTACTTTTATAACCTTTCCGAGCAGACTAATATAATTAGTGGTTTGTTTGTAACATTGTACATGCAAAATATTTTGTACTACAGTTGAACTAGACACTGAGAATATCTCGTCGTGTGGGCAAACGTTTTGTGTCAAGAGAAATATAAACATTCTTAAGGTAAAAACAAAAATTGTTATTAAGAGTATAAACTACAAATGTTTATACTGCAAAGTAACTTTTCCTTCTGAAAGTGTCACATAAACCCATTGTTATAAGCAGAGTTTAGTGATGGCCAGAGCTCGTATAAGACGGAGTTCTGTAGCTTTTTATTTACCTTACGTACTACAGCCGTTTAGAGAATCTAATTCTAAAATATAAGTGCACTAATCGGTTGAAAGAAGAATACTAGTAATACTTAAAATAAATAAGTGTTTTAAGTAAAATTATACAGAGTTATATTTATAATTTACTTAACAACAGTTAAGTAGCTATTGTTCTTAAAAGTTTAGTTTGACTACCAACACTAAAGCAGCCTTTTTAAATTTAAATTTGTTTAAATTTATATTTATTCCGTTATAATTTAAATTCATTACTTCATTCCATATGAACACTTTACTATCAACAAAATTAAAAGTAATGTTTTGTAAGAATTTCATCGTATAGAATAACATACAGTAAACTGAATAATCTTCATATAATGCACAAATTGCATACAAATAACTTACAATAAATCACTTCGTTTAAATTATCCGACCTATTTATAAACTATATTTTGAACGGACGAAAATTTAACAGTACATAGACCCTACCAAAATAAGCCAATTTGTAAAAATTCTGAATGTTTGATTTTATAATAGTAACAGGAGTGGCAACTATATTGGATTTTAAAAGGTGACAAATTGAAATGTAATTAGAAAACTGTAAAATTATTTAAAGTAATTTATGTTTAATAGTGACAAATGTATTTAAAAAACTGTAGATTTATCCTTTCAAACTGTGTGTATACAAATTGTAAACTAAACATTCTGTAAATTATGCGAAATTCTGTATTAAATGTGAAAGTAATTAGTAAATCATAGAATTGAAAACAACACAGAATAATCAAGTTGTCTTAGGCTTTATGTAAAACTAGGTATTATGAGTAATTGTAAAACCACAAAATATTGTAAATTACTGAGAAAGAAGAGTATTAAAATTAATTGACAAAGTAAAATAATTGTGTAGTACAGAAAATTAAAAAATGATAAAAAATATTATAATGTTAAACCAAACCAAGGAGAAGAAGTAACTCTTGGCTTCAACAATGCGACAATTAATTTTCTTTCTTTCCTGATGTATCAAACTGAAAGCGTTTCTTAGAGAGAAATAATAATTTTTTCAACTAAATATCAGTATAATAGTACAAACAGAATAATTTTTCAAAATAGCGCACCATAAAGTTTAAATTCTGTAAGAAACATTAACACTTAGATGTAACTGTAAAACAAAACATAAACAAAACCTCATATTTAACTAGTTGGCCATCTTGATAAGCAGTGTTCTTGATGTAGTGGCGGGAGCTGAACTAGCTATAATTAAAAAACAAACACAATTTCAAAACAATATACCTTAAGTTAAGTTAAACTATTGTTAATGAATTTTCGTATCACTCTAAATAAATCAAAAAGTGCTACTGTGTTTGTAAATATATTTTATGCGCTGGCCCTGAGATTAAGAGTAAGTAATGTCTATGCTATAAATAATAAAATCTATTTGTATTGAGCATATTTCACTGTTGTCTATTTCTGAAAAAAAAATAATGAGTAGCAGCACAGTATTCATACAGAACAAATTCCAGGTAAGAAATTAATTTACTTGAATAGTTCAATTACTTGAATAATTCAACTCATAAATGAGTGTAAAGGATATGATATAGGCTTTGATATCTTATTATTAACTTAAGCCGTGTAATACTATCTTATATTAAGCCGCCAATGGACTTAAAACTGGTATCAACTGAAAGTAATGATAATCGATTTCATTCCGAATATTCATTTTACTCGGTAACACTTAACTGAATGAGAAGGCAAAGGTAAATTTATTGTCGTCTATATGAACGTATTTATTTACTAAAAACAATGCGTGCTAAAATCGCGTGCAACGTTAGTTAGTTATCCTCAGTGCTTAGAAACGCCATAATATAGAGTTGTTAATGTCACACCGGACAACTGCAGGAAGAAGAGGAAACGATTTGTTACGTGCAGTATGGTCGGCACGACAAGTTCATACTTGTTGTCTCCAATGGAAACTCGTAAAAAAGAACCTGTACGGTACATAACTCAGTTACCTTATCTTTGTTATATGCAATTAATTATAAGAAACAAATACGTTAAAGTGAATTTATTGTTGTTTTATTTCATATTATTATATATATAAACTTTCACAATATGAACTTACTTTCTTTACACTTTCCCAAACGTTTCAAGGTGATGTTTCAAAAAATGACGAAAAATATAGAAACGTAGTTTAACGTGTGCACTTCAAATAGCAATAAAAATGTCTTGTTAATATACCTGTATTCTTAGATTCCTTTGATACCCTATCGTAACTTATTTTGCAAATATCCCCGGTATTTTTGATAAATATGTTAGTATAGAAAAATATATATCACAAAAATTCGTTTTCTCTGCCAAGTACAGTTTTACATTCCTAGGTTACATTCTCAGCTTAAAATTGTAAAGTGTCTTTAGTTTATTTTTTACAAGTATAAAAATTAAAATAAAAAAATATTCTTTCACGTGTCACAGTGTTAGCGTTATTATTAGTTAGTATTATTTGATTTATCGGACACTACAAATATTTTTAAAAGTGCATATAATTTACTTGTATATTAAATTATTTACATTTTAATTTTATAATATTATATATTAACAAATAATACATAATGAAGGTAGTACATAAAGATATCCTAAATATGTATTGTAAAATTGATTATTAAATTTTACCGCTAGTTTTGTGTGTGCCCATTATTATTAATAATAAATAAAACGTTTCTTACAAGAATATATTTTTTGGATTTTTTGAATACATATAACACTGTTTGAATAATATACTCGATACTCGCGAAAAACTCGTTTGTTGACTTTGATTCTCCACAATACTTTTACCAGGGATCGTAATAGCTGGGGATTTTTGAGATATTGCTTAAAACGACAATATCAAATTTTACATAAACATTCAGCTGGGTGAGAATTTTCTTCTGTTCAAATCTAATTTGTCTCGAATAATGGTTTTGTGAGATGCTTTTTCTTGATCCAGTAAATGTTTCTCTTTTAGAGTACAGTTTAATCAGGGTTAGGCCTATCCTTTATTCGAAGAGGATAATAATTTGGCCACACAAAGTCAGTCAACACTAATGAAAAAATCCAAACCAAACATGCATTTTAAGACCTAGAAGTATGTAGTAAAAAATTTATTTTATAATTATTTAAAAATAATTCAAAATTTTAGAAAAAACTTAGAAGAAACTTTATAAACTAAACTGTTTATTTACCGTTTTTATTACATAAAATACACGTCGTAATTCGTTAGTAAAAGTAACCAAATAATTTTAAAATAATAATAATTATATATTAAATGACAATCAGAAAATGTTGCCAGAAACTGACAGAAACTAAATGCTCTCGTTCCTTCTGAAACATGAATTACCTGACAACGAGTTATTCCGTATTACAGAACTCACTTGTCACACTAACGCAAGAAAGTTATAACATATTCAAAAATTTAGAAATTTATGAAATAATAGTTGCCACAAATAAACGCAAGTTTATCATTAAACATATGGAATTTTAATCTGAAAACGTACGCACATGTTTAAATTCGAGACGGGCTAACGATCTGTATTAATGTAATGTATAAATACGGAGGAATTGAAAACATTGACAGACTTTGTAATGTATTTACACAACACACATTACACAAATGTAATAATCTGTATTATTAATTTCGGAGTACATAAAAGGAAATGTAGACAATGAAAATAGTCAGCATGACTCAATATCCGAAGCAGACAGTGTAGCGCTAATACAATCAGCTGGATAGGTTAGTTCTAGAAGATTAAATAAGGTTACCAGGAAGTTAGCTGAGAGAAAGTTTGTTGACTTTCAAACTCTTCATTCAAGTAAGACTAAGAGAATTAAGTTTTGTACTCCCTAGACTTGTTAATTATCTTCATAGCAGCCAGTTTATCTTAGCTCAGGGAATATAGTGGCATTGACAATTGCGCAATTTTCAGAACTTTCAACGTTCACAGGAGGAAAATTAATTATTGTTAATTTCATCGCGGTCGTAAAATTATAAAAATAAGTGGTAGTATACATAATTTACAGTAGCTACTTGTAACGAGTAAACATCTCAGTTGAATCGTTATAATTTGTGTAACTATAAATACTGTTGGATATGATAGAATGGAAAGATGTTTGTCTCAAAGGATTATTTGTACTTACGTTATGATGAAGCTTTTTGTTTATCCCGAATTTCATTGAAATTGTTCATTAAGAATGTGCTTGGAAAATCGAATCATGCTGAACCTCCTGATTCGGAAGTAGAATCTGTAGTCTGTACCTTAGTTTTACCTGGTTGGTTCTTACTGATTCAAAGCAGTAACAGATCATTCAAATGGCTTCACGGCAAACAAGAGAGATACAGTGAGTGCGAGTTCCTATATCTAAAGAACACGGGTGTTTAAAATGGCTTGTCCCTCGAAAATGAAACTTCAGTCACTTTACTTATCTCGCATTAATACTTTTTAATTCTATTTCAAAATAATCATCAACACAATTCTCACACATCTATAATATCTACATTTTATTGATTAATGGTACCAAAGCTCTACTTCGATCGTCTCACAAACGTCTAATGGGTTAATTGCGTTAGCGAAAGTAAGGCTTAAAGAAAGTGAGGTACACTTGAGATGTATGATAAGCTCCTTTTACAGCACTCACTTTTATTCCAAAGATTTTTTCACATACAAATTCTCTGAATTTTTACATTTATGCTTAAGAGTGTGCTCGGACTTTTGAATGTTTTATAATCTTAAATTGGAAGTTTCCACACGGAGAAAAAAATGGTTTATTATGCATACATCTTCTCACAAACTGTCCAGTAAACCTACAAAACTCATATCAGCCAAACGGTGTGGCGTACTAGGCGTACTATTGTCATAGAAGGAGAAAAAGAGGTTACGAGTCATCAATTTCTAGTGAATATAATCTCAGCCAAGCGTATAACCTGGAATAATATTCAGAGGAGAAAATAAAACTTTTGAACAACGAGTCAATGTATACCTACAACTAAATTTTGTTTTCCTCTTTTATGAGATCAATAAATCTATGCATACCTTTTTTAAAATGAAAACTCACCAATGTTGACTTATATGACGGTTATACAATAAATTAATCTAAACGTTACCAATTAAACTGCAAAAGTGTCTTTCATAACAGGACGTCAGAACCATGCAGATACAGACTGTTTAAACGAAACGAGAAAGTTATATTATAGACTTCGCCATCTCATTTCGTGTACCAGGCAGAAAAGAAACATTCTTAATAGACGTAACAGTATTCGGTTATTATTGCACATGGCTTACAGCAGCACTATAAGCGTCTAAGTCAGTTACGTAGCAATACAATGAGGTCATGCATGTACATAACTGCAAACTGTACACGAACTGATAGTAGGAACGCTACTAACCTCATTCGATACGGCCTTTCATATTGATAGCAACCACCGACTAGGTTCTTGATACTAAACTACGTTTTTAGTACTATTGTTCCTAAACTACTAATATTTCAATATCAAAAATATCCGATTGATTACTTGTGTTAAGAATAATAAAAATATACTGTGATTTATAAAGGCTTGCAAATGGAACAATTTTTTTGTATTTCCGATTAAATATTTTTGTTCTCTGTCTACTTATCATTTATTAAAAAAAAAACTACTTGGTATGTTGATTAAAATTTTTAGTTTTGTATAAACGAAATTTTCTTTACTTTCATTATACAAACAATAATAGAACATTTACTTTTGAGGATTGTAAAAGTACACGTAATATACTTAATTCAGAATTTTACATATTTGCTTGTTATTACGCCTATCATGTAACATAATATTATTTATGTTGATAATAATAATAATAATAATTATTATTATTATTATTATCGTGTCGTTCCCTTCAAGCCATGGTGCCGGAAGTGGATTCGTGTGGGTGAGATGCGAGGACATCACTTATGTGAGCTGCTACCTCACCCCTAACGAGGCCATCCACGAATTTCATGAGAAAGTGGACAAATTGGAAGACACGATTCTTGAGATGGAAGGCCCCTGCGTGGTCGCTGGAGACTTCAACACCAAAGCGGTGGAGTGGGGAATGCCTACGACGTGCGCCAGGGGACGATACGTGTTAGAGATGGCAGCAAGAGTCGGGTTCGTGGTGGTCAATGTGAGAGGTATCTCAACTTTAAGAAGACCTGGTTGCTCCGAAACAATCCCGGACATCACTTTGGTATCCGACGCATTTGCGCACAATGTCTTGAACTGGAAGGTGTTGTAAGATTGTACTGGTAGTGCTCACCACTATATCATTTTCACCCTGCGGAGAGTTCAGCATTCGCCATAGCTGAACCCAGCCGAACACCTGGCTGGAACGTGTCCAAACTGGACGAGGATTTGTTGCAGGATGTCATCGCGATCGGAAAGGAGGCGGTGATGAACAGCTTGGGTTCGACAGAGGAAGTCGTCCGTGCGACAATGCGCCTCATACGGAACGCCTGCGATGTGTCTATGCCCAGGAGAGCGGGACGCCGCGGGGTACGTTGCTTGCGCTCGCGTCGTATGGCGACCAGAAACAGACGGAGAAACGCGAATGCAGCAGCCGAAGCGCAAGAAGAATATTGGCTCGCTAGAAAAAGATGAAGGAGGCCATCAACAGAAGCAAGCGGCTCAAGTGGGAGACCCTCAGGAGTGATCTAGATTCTGATCCCTGGGGTCTGGGATACAGGCTTGTAATGAGCAGGCTTGGAGCCCGGCCACGTAGCCTAAGGATGGATGAAAATCAGATGCGCTTCATCGTGGACGGTCTGTTTCCTCGTCACCCGCTGAGGGATCGAGAGGAATACCCAGGCCCATTGGAAGACATCCCGATTTTCAGTGAGGAACTGCTGTTCCCTGCGGAACAAGAAGGCACCAGGGGCGGATGCTATACCTGCGGAAGCGCTGAGGGTGGTCGCTAGATCCTGCCCCCATGTGCTACTTAATATGTACAACAGCTGCCTCAAAGTCGGAATCTTCCCGAAGAGGTGGAAGATCCAGAGACTAGTCTTAGTCAGCAAAGGGAAGGGCGACCCGAATTCCCTGTCGGCATACAGACCTCTTTGTATGCTGGACACTGTAACGGCCACTTAGGGCGTTACGTAAAATTTTTAAACTAGACTCTTGGCCTAGATGAAGCAAAAATGCGCTGGAGCCCATACTGACAGGACTTGCAATAAAACACTCCTTTAAACGTAACAATCTTTTTTTAGTGCTTCATAATCATAACATGTTTCATTACAGTGTAAAACAATGAATTCCTGTATTTATCTATCTTGTTTCTATCTTTCGTTTTATCTAGAAAATATACATATTCAATTTACATGGATAGCAATTACCAGCACCATTAACCACGAAAATGAATCAACAGTATCACAGGTGGATGCTTTTAACACAAATAATAGAAATCACAGTATATATGTTTAGAGGACATATTCTAGCAAAAATTTAATCATTACAAAATGAAAATACTATTTTTATGAATACCCTTTTCCTACTAATATTTACCAATGGTATTAACAATAAAAATTAATCAAACAGTCTGACAAGTGGATGCTCTTATACAGTCAATAATATGAATCAATATATATATATATATATATATATATATATTTCAATCACTTTCTGCTACAGTCCGTTTCTTGATGTATATAATACTTTAATATTTATAACTAAATTCACCTCAAGATATACTTTTTTCCTATTAGGAACATGTTTTGAGAGTTCTTGTTCTCTCATAGGATTTACAGATTTACAAACATAAAACACAAAACAAATTAATACCAGAACAAATACAAATCAATACAAAACATGACACAATATTCAAAGCACTCAACATCGAAAATACACAAAATACAAAAACAGATACCACAACCACACACAATAATGCAACTTTGAAGGACCAAAGACCAACAAACTACCTTAATAACATCCAGAAGCCAACACACAAATACTTCACCAGAAACAAGATGGCGAAGGCTGAAGATGAGAGAACAAGAACTCTCGAAACATGTTCCTAATAGGAAAAAAGTATATCTTGAGGTAAATTTAGTTATAAATATTAAAGTAATATATATATATATATATTGTAATGGTACATCTCTTCACCTAACCATAATGAAGAAAACATGACAAGATAAATTATTTAATCATTAACACTAGGATAAAAAGGGATGAATTAGAATTGAAGAATGGGTGAATCAGAATAATAAAACGATCAGACATATCAAGGTAGTCAGAACAGTAACTTATATTAATAAAGTAGTAACAAACAAACAAACCAAAATGGTAAATACAGAAATAAGGCGATTTAACCTGAATAGCCCAATAGATGGTAAGTGAGAGAGTAGAACTAGCCCCAAAGGACCAAAAATAACATAAATAATGACAACTGCAAATGGACTAGAACTAGCCACCGCACCAACATAAGTGTGTAAATAAGAAGAATAGTGACTAACAAACAATTAACATGGAAGTGTAATGACACAATCAGCCACAACACTAAGGAAGTGACGTATAAAGTATGACAAAATAAAGTGAACCAAGCAGGAATACAAAACTTGTGTTAAACCAAAGAAATAGACTCACTAATGAAAATTGTATATAATATTAATAATTGTAAGGACAACAAGTTAGAATTACTAATTATTAAGTACTTCAGATATAGAAGGGCACAATAACCCAAACAGATAGAGTAAACTAGGACAAATCACATTAGCACAATACTAACATATCAGTGATACAATAAAACACAATAGAATGAGAGTAGTAAATTGTAATGATGGTGAACATTTTCTAAATAGATGTAAGAAAGAGAATTTGTTAGTAAGCAATACAATAATATTAACCCACCAGTAACACTAAAAGAAGATTGAGTGTAAGGTGTTAGTGTTAATACCCCAAAGTGAGAATAAAACCCCATTAAAAAGTGATAAAAACACTGATAAAGCAGTGTCCAAAGTTTATAAGTGAATAAACTAAATTATAAGTGATAAGTTATGTGTGAGTGAGATCTAATATTGGCCAAACACAGGAAGGACTGTGATAGTGGAAATGCCAATATGAGTGGACACCCAAAATGTAACTACACAAACTAATATTATTAAACTTAAGTTAGTATTAGTAATCACTAATTACTATGGTTTTTAAATGTGTGTTAATTAATATTGTAGGCCTAAGGGACAATTCATAGTTTTAGGAAAGTTAAGAAACATAGACTATTAGTGTGTTAAATCACCATATAGAGAGTTTCTATAAGATTAAAATATAAAAACAATTAATAATCATTATATGATTTAGTAAGAGATAGTGAAATAGGATAAGGTTACATAATTAATGACACAAGGTCAAAAAAGTTTAGTGGTAAGGATTTTCTATTACAATCTAAAAGATTAATCAATGTTTATATGTTTGTTTTCCTATGATGACACTATAAAATAATTATTACTCACTGAAGTGTATGAGTGGATAATATATTTCAAATAAGTATGTGTTAAATGAATAAGAATTATGTTTTAATGACTAAGTTTTATGTTCCAAATAATTATGTTTAAATGATAAGAACTATAGCTATGGGAATTGTTAAAACCAAGATGTTATGTTATATGTTGTAAGAAATAAGATTTTAAAACCAACAGAAACCAGTAAGCAAGAAACAAACAATACATTCAGATACAATGGCACTAAAAGTGAGTTATGACATGTGACAAATTAATATAGGGAAACAATAAAATTACACACAATTACAAGAACCGACTTAAACATTGAACAAATGAATAGAATCTTGTATGAAAACAATCAGGACCCATTACAAGGAGAATAAAATGTAATATCAGTAATTAAAGAAAAATAGTCAATTGCTTGAATTATGCATGATATCCGGGCTGTTTGGCCGTGGTCCCTGGTTTAAAACAAAACCAAACGTTTCGGCAGCTCCACTGGCGATGAGTCTATACCACAGTACTGTGGGCCTGCACGTAGACACCCAAAGTGCAGGAATTTTTTACCACTGATGATGGCAGCCAGTGGAGCTGCCGAAACGTTTGGTTTTGTTTTAAACCAGGGACCACGGCCAAAAAGCCCGGATATCATGCATAATTCAAGTGACACCGGCCGTGAAAGCCTAAGGAATAATTTATAGTCAATTGCTGTTTAAGCCTAGGCAAAATCCCAACTGTCAACTACAAACAACTTCAATTTATAGAATTAAACACTGACATTAGGAAGACTAAACCACATAAACTATGAAATACAAACAGGCAATCATGTTAAGGCAGAAATATTATGATAATAATGTAAATTAAGAAAACAGTATAATTAAATAAAATTCACAAAACTGTCAAAATGTTGATACCTAAGTGAACACTATAATATTGGATGTCAAATTAATCCTTGAGCCAAAATATGAACAGTGGTGATAATATTTACTACTAAAAAGGGAGTACTGAAGATTAATTACATTTAGAAGATCTGTAACCAGTTTAAATAAAAATTCAAATACCCTAACAATACTCTTTAGCCAATTTCAGCCAATCAAAAATTTTGAGTAACCATGACAACAACCAAATATTGACTAATTTTAGTTAGGAACAATACTTTATGTAGTGACGCTAAACAGGAGAGACGCCACGCCGTGAAGGGCCCAAATTTTCAACAGAAAAACAGTATAAGTGCTCACAATTTTGAGAAGGAGTACCAGGACAACAGATGAGAGGCCATTACAACTAATTTACACCAAGGACCAGCTCGGAATTAATCCAGATGACCGGAAAATACCTGTAATTCGACTTGAAGAAGATGACAACCAATTTTGAGCCCAAGACTGAAGTAGGAAGAATCAACATCGACCCATTACTTTACATGGACGACTGACAATACCCATCATACCTACTAACGTTGAGTATTGCTGAATTTATTTGATTATTATAAAACAAATTCTCTTTCAAAAATCCTAACTATATAATAAAACTCTCACTATCACTGAATATATTCTCAAGGATTGATAAAATAAAGAAATAACTTAGTAAACATTGAATGAACACATGATAACCTATGTTACACAACGACACTGTCACACTTCAACACCACAATATTTAATTTATAGCAAACCTTGTGTAATTTTAATGATCACAAACTTTAAATGATATGTTCTAATTTTGTTATCTTGTTATATAAACCTCTGTTTCGTACTTAAAAGAACCCAATTGGCAGATTTATTTTGTAATATAATAACCAGCGTCAATTGTAAACTTTGCACTGCCAACCTAGCGCTCCGCAGAGCGAGAGATTATATTGCCGAGGCTAAAATTTTATTATAACAGTTATTATTTTTATGAAGCGTTAACGATAATTAACAAGAAAAAGCCTAATAAAAAAGTGCGTACTGATAACAAACTGTCCAGTGTTTATTTGTAGAAAATATTATGTATGTTTTGTTTACTAGCAGTGGGTCGACATAACCAACATTAATTCAAGTTGGCAACACGTTTTCCCCCACTCACACGAGAATCAGTTACAAGCCAGACGGCGAACTATTCGAATTTTCGATAACAAATCACCATACTATACAAATAAAAACTTTTAATTGTTTTCAAAAAAAACAATTTGGCGCCTATCCGGAATTACTAAAAGTACGAGAAGGGACAGGTAAGGCACGCAGGCTACCAGACGCTTCCGAACGACACAATTTACGTTCGATAAAACGTCCAATTACACAAACATTAAATATTTTAATACACACGACAACTTGACTTTGTCATTTTACAATATATATATTGTAATAATACAACTAATGAATGTGATGTGTATTCTCCTGTTTAGATCAAGCCCCGCGATGGAGCGCCACGTTGTATTATAATCAAACGATAGTAGAGTTTATATTTATAATTACTGTATAATATGGTATACTCTTCAAATTCTACGTTGGGTTCGTCACGTTGTAACTGATCAACGATGAATGGTGTTGTTGTTGTTTTATTATATTTAGAATTAAAATAATGTTTATGTGCTTGTTTAAAAGGACTGTAAAAACTGTTCTCTTGATGTGTTTACCTCCCCACTTACCATCGGTGAACGTTTTCAATCTTCTCAATAGGCTCTATATCACTGTAAAGTCATAACATAACACACAAAATATTTCACTTTGACATGAACATACAGACAGTAAATAAAATGATAAGTATATTTAATCTTGAATTAAATATTTAAATACTGGCCGCTAGAAATATTGCTGCCACCTTGGGAAACAATTGCTCCTTAAATGAAAGTTACTTGTGCCTATTTTAAAAGAAATAAATACGCTTTGTCCACAGGTAAGATATCTAGGATTTTATTAACATCAGTTAAATTGAAATGAATTCCTTTTAAAAAACAATGAATAAATTTTTAAAACAAAAAAAAAATTAATTACTTTCTGAAAATCCTTCAGCTCAGGGCTGGTAACACTGATAAAATATACAATATTATTGTAAATCTTGTTAAGTTAATTTTGGTTATTATTATTACAAAATTTCATGAGTTCTTTGAATTGTCATGATACAAGATACAAAGATGTTTATTATGAATAATATTAATTCGTATAGAATAATCAAAAAACAAAAATTAAAATTAGTTAACCTCAAATACGATAATAAAACTATCGTATTATTGTACAACAGGTGTGCTGTCATTATTCATTCAAGCCTGTGTAACACGTGTTCATAAACGCTACACATTAAAATAATATTACTTGTTTAATTATTATCAATGAAATGGATTTGATAAAAATGGAAAAATTCTTATTATTGAGTATATTCAAAAAGAATTATTAATTAACGATATGACTCTTTGTCGACATGGAAATATTGGTTGTTTATAGGTTAACTCTACCTATAGTTCAGAGTAAGTTATTAAAACAAGTTTTTTCATATTAAATCTTAATACTACATTCAAACATATTTAGCATAATAAGATTGGTAATTAAAGGCAGTGAGGTTATATTATTATTAACCCGATTCAAACTGTAATGGTAGTCAAGTAAGCGTCTATATTTATACGTGTTGCTTACAGTATTTAATATTATTTTGACTTCAATTATTATTTTTCTTGAACAAATATTAAAATATTTCAATTAAACAACATAATTAATTAATCGAGAACTTTTACTCATTGTGCCTGTCAATGTACAATCATTCGCTAGGTTAGTCATGTACGGTGCGTACTTGACTAACGTAGTTCGATATAATATTCACCGAATGGCGATAATTATATTTCATTTTATTTTTAAATATCGTTAATAGATAGTACTCCCTGTAATTATCACTTTTCATTGCCCTTATTATACATATTGCCTTTATTATTATATATTAATGTTAAATAATTCACACTATCACTCGTCGCACTGTCACACGTAAAGGGATAGTTCCTCAGTTGAGGTTAGTTTACAACTGTTTACTAGGAAACGCTCACAAATTTGAAATATTTCTTGACGACTGCTGCGTGCTCCACTCGCCGTGAAGGTTGGAAAACAATTAACTCTCCTCGTCGAAGTTTCTTCTTGCGTCTGGTAAAATCAGATCATCCCATTGGTGGAGAAGTCTGTACTCTCTACCCCAAACGCCTTTGTAACATTAAACTTTTAATTTTTTAGCGTCTGTCTTTGGGTTGGAGGCTCGTCTGTGACGCGTTCATTCCGATTCGGAAATGATAGAAAATCTTATATCATGTATAATTTTCTTATTATTCGTCTGATCGTTAAATGAATAGTCACATTGTTTTGCGGATACTTGGGTCTTTCAAACAAGTGATAAATCCGTCCATTAACAATTTACTTCACTTTACACAATGCACTTATAGTGGTTCTTAATAAAAAATAAGTCCTTACCACTATATTTTGGTGTTATATTAATCTAATACTTATAATTAAATGTTTATAATTCATATCTCCCATTATTTAATACAAAATATTAATATATTTATGGTTTAAGCAAAATGCATTCATGGCGTGCAAGCCATATATGTCCTAGCATTTGTATTTGCTTGTATTACCATTATGTCTTATACTATTATACATTTTTGGTATTCAAACGTTACTTAACATCCTTTCATACCTTTGATGATACTTTACTCCAGCAAATGGTGTCTTATTTAAACATATAGCATTGTTTAAATGCACCATGCTATAATTTCGTTATTTTGTCACTCTTATTTAGTTATTGTTAGTATATATTACATGTATTATTAGCAATTAAAGTGTACACAGACATTGTACATTGTCTGTTTAATGTACTTACTAACTTTTTGTTAGTTGAACTTTCTTTAAATTGCAGTAGGATGGTTATTTACACCTAGTCCTATTGGTATAGTTAACTGGTTTATTATTTTATTGTTATTAAATTACTTATATAATGATTGTTAGGTATACTCATAGTTGAATTGAATATCCCTCTTACTACTGGTAAACTTCTTTACTTTCTGTTTACAAGTTTTATTAGTGTTTTTGGTGTAACTCTGTAGTCACTTGAGATTTTGTCTGATTTGTTTATTGTTAGTATCAATAATTTGACTTATATAGTTATGTCCTTCAGCTTATAAGGTATTCACTGCCTTATACATTTGTTCTCATTTGGTTTCTGTTTTAAACAATTACTTGTAATTACTTTATCTAATTATTGTGTGTGATTTTATGTTGTAGGTCCTGTTCAGATGAGGTTATGTGTTACTGATTTGACAACAATATGCTTCTTATTTTGTTCAATATTCTGCTTAAATATTGCAATGTCATTATGACATGTTATTACTATTGTTTATTACCATGTTTTACACACTTTTTACACATTTTATACTATATGTTTGTACAACAATACTTGATTTTTTACTTATTTATGTTACACATTTTGGTGGGTTTGCATCTTGGCTTGTATACATTGGTTTGTTTCTTTACAACAAATTGTCTTGTTTACTACACATTAGCTATAACATTTATTTACATTTTGTCCTGTGTTACTCTGACATTCAGGCACATTTCATATCAAGGATTTTATAGTTTGTATCATTGGTCTTTTTGAGCAATTATTTCTCTTTTCAGTTCCATTAAATTGGTGGTCTTACTAAGTATGTCTGTGTTACAATCTTGGATTACAATTTGTACACTGAATGTTTGTGTATTTCACTTGATAATCATTGATTTTATTTGTTAACACTTTTTTACTTCCTTTGTCATAAACATTTCACTCATATTGTTTGTGGTGCTTACTTGGGGTAGTGTCATTATATTATTTATCGTTGCACTCATATAAGGTATTCACTATTATTGTCTGTGATCACTTACTAAGTTTTTAACACTTAGTTTCTTTATCATATTGGTTTCATTATGTCCTTCCTTGATGGATAGTTTCATAGCTATTAATCTGGTAGTCATTATCCTTATTTTGTCACTTTTCTGGTCGTGGTGCCTTCCATACTTTGGGAATGCTGGTGTCTTGTTCTAGTTATACATATTCTTCATTTTTCAAGGTACATTTCTTCTTCTTCTTCTTCTTCTTCTTCTTCTTCTTCTTCTTCTTCTTCTTCTTCTTCTTCTTCTTCTTCTTCTTCTTCTTCTTCTTCATACTTCCTCTTCTGGTTACTCGGTAACTTATTCTTCATTTTTAATTTCTTATCACTTATAAGGTATCTTTTGGTTCCTCACTATTTGTGATAACTCATGTTATATTGATAACACAATTATTTACATTATATTGGTCGTTATTTGTCACAATTCACATTTATTTGTCTATTCATCATGTTCACTCAATATAGTTATAATTTTTAACATGTCCACTTACTATGATGAGAATTATTTTATATATGTCTCACTATTATGATAAATTAGTTTATCCTCTCACTACGATGATAACATTTAATATATGTATTCACTATGGTGATAATATTTGGTATATCCTCTCACTATTATGATCTACTGGTATATCCCCTCACTATTATGATCTATACTAACGTATTATATTGATCCTTTATCTTCCCTTTTCCTCTTTCCTACTTGATGATACATTTATTATGGTTCTTCTTTCTTCTTCGTTGGCTTGCTTTAACATTATTCATATATAGATACACATTTGACTTTCATACTTCCGTTATTTATTCTCATGTTCGATGAAATATGTTCGTGGTACATTTTTAATTCGACGTATTATATCATTTCTATGTAACCATTATTTTGATACGTTACAATATATATATATTTTCACAGGGTTTGTTCTAACAAGGATTTCTTCTGTTTCATGACTTAATCATGTTAACATTCACTATCTTCCCTTTTCTAGACAAATATATAAATGTATTCAATGTGCCGTAATAACATGAATTAAAAATAATATTAACAATGTAAATTAATCAGACCATATAAGAAGTGGATGCCCTTTTTGAACACAGTTAATAAAGAATCAGAATTATGCATCCATTAGACATGTTCTCACACAATTTTACTAATTACAATTTTGGAAACTATAAGTTTATATACGTGTCCATTTCTGCTTCGAAAATCGGTAAGGTGCAGTAGTTGTTGAGTTTGTATAAATAGAAACTTTCCACCTGCATTTTTGTAAAACCTGGTTGCAGTTAAAGCCTCTGATGATGATGATCAGCAGCGGTGCTGGTGAGTTGGAAGTGGGTACTCATTCTCCTTCGGGGCAACTGTCCTCCTAGTGTTCTGGAGCATGTGTGTGTGTGTGTGTGACGGCGTTGGGGGGGGGGGAGCTTTCCCGAAGGCTTCTCCGCTGATGGTGACAGATGTTCAGGTCACCATCTCAACCTCTCCCTTCCTCTCGGCTGATCGAGACCCTGAGACACTTTCTGATTAATCACGCATAATAGATGAAGAGAATTCAGCAGTACATGAGATTTTTTGCCCCGCCGTCAGACCACAAGTACCCGTCGAAGAGTGAAACTGAAATGAGACCTGTTCACAGTTAGTGCAGAGCCACGAGGCTTCGGAAAAAAACAGCTACAAATTGTCAATCAGCTGGCCGACCGGCGTACCTTATTGCGTCGCCGCTGACTTATCAAGGCGGGATTGCCGTCAACGGCCACAGCCTACCTCGCCACGGCACGATTTTTCAAACATGCCGGGGAAAATTGCAAGTTCCGGCACACCCTCGCCCCAAAGGGCAACACAAATCTAATCAAACCGTAGCCTCTTGGCTGCGGTATCATTACAACCACATATGTCTTTGCTGCCTTGCGAAAATCTCAGAAGAAATACCGCTCTTAGGAAGACAGAGACTCAGTGGAAAACGAAACAACAAGAAGAAAGAATTGGACTGTGTGGTGCGTGTGTGCCTGAGTGTGTATGTGTGTAAGTGTGTGGTCACTGCACGTTGACTTGATCAGGGTCCGCATACAGCGACAAGAGAAAAAAGAAGAAAGACAAGAATCGAGTGCACACGAGAGCTCTGACCTCCTAAGGCCTCCCAAACTCACACTGAGAACCCACGAGCCAAATTACCACCCCAAACAGGGCAACTTCTAACACCACTCACATACCCATGCCCAATGGCCAACAAGGTACCACATAACTTGTTATGTGAGTGATCATCTTCTCTATCACTATCAACATCTCGAACAGGCCAACTTCGCTACCACCACTCTTATACTTATACAACAAGGCAACTTCAACCTTGATATATGAGCGGCCCAACTTCCCTTCACTAGCGAAGCCGGCCCCGACAAAACTAACCGGTGAAAGATCGCACCGAGGACACGCAACACCTAACTCTAGATCCGCTCTACATAAGGTCTACATAGCTTACTCTCATTTCTCTGTACCACCCAAAAGAAAAACTGGGGACACAACTCTAAATGCGACATGGACCGTACCAAACGATAACATAATAGGAAGTCACGGACCAATTTCTGTTGTAGCTGAGACGATCGGGTGGCTGTTGGCAGCAGACTACATCGAACGTGGAGCATCCTTAACACCGGCGGAGACATGATTGCCTCCTTGAAAGATTAATTATATGTGGATCCGCATGTGATACTAAAGTTTCGTGTTTTGAATTGGAGGGAAAGCAGACTTCATGTCAAGAATGCTCCAAAAAGATCAGCCCCCATACACTAGCCTTTTCAGTGAGGCGACGGTTCCTTAATAGGTCAGCAGGGTGGACAAGCGAGAGGAAAGGGGCGAGCGCGTGCCCGAACACAACAGCCAACACAGCAACCGTGCCACCACTGCAGGGGCAACAACAGAAACGTCCCAGTGAGCAACGTGGAGAACCACAGCAATAACGTGGCCCACCATAACAACAGCAGAAACAGCTCCCCAGAGTATTGACGCTGATAGGGTTTCCCACCATAGTAGTGGAAGAGAAGGTGCCAGTGGCGCAACCAGGGGTGTTTTGGGGGTTTGAACCCCCCCAAAATCTGGAAAAAATGTTGTAATCAACGTATGTACAAACAGTAAGAACATAATAAACAAAGTATCTTCTTTATATGTTAATTACTATATTCTTACAAGTAAACTTTTTACTACTACTAAATGATAAACTAAAATTCAGCATAGGTAAGTTTACCAGACGTGAATAAATTGTTCTTTTGCCAACGGCGCATGATATGCGATTGTGTTCGTATTTTTTTAAAAACACCAGTTTTCATCAAAAGCGAGCGTTTAGTTTATTGCTATATTTTCCGGTTTTGGAGAGTGAACTAGATCAATCTGAGTGGCCTGTCAATTTCAGTACAACGAAAGTCATGCATGGTTAGAGTCAGAAAATAATGTATAACGTGTACAAGTTTATTAAATCGGAAGATATGGGAATATCAGGAAGAAAGTTGCAGGAAAGGGTAGCTCAGGCCTGCGGTGTGTCTCTAAGTAGTGTTTTTAGAATTATTAAAGAAGCATCCGCGTATACGGCTGACATAAAATCTTTTAGTGCTTCCCATAAAAAATGCTCAACAAAGGAAATAAAAACTGATTTAGACGATTTTGACAAGTGTACTATTCGATTAATTATTTACGAATATTAATTCATAGAAGGGGAAACACCAACATTCAAAGTAACTTAAACAATTATTAAGAGATAAATTAATTACAATGGTAGTGCATCTAATCTGAGCCACATTATTCGTCAAATGAGATTTCGATGAAAACGTGCCAAACGCAATAGGAAACTTTTAATAGAATAACTCATTAGAAAGTTAAGAGAAAATATATAAGACAATTATGGCAATTCAGAGAAGGACGACGGCCTATAGTTTACATAGACGAATCTGAATTCAACGTCAGTTAAAAAAAAAAGTGGATAGACGCCGTTCTTCTCTGAATTGCCGTAATTTTCTTATATATATTCTCTTAACTTTGTATTGTGTTATTCTATTAAAAGTTTCCTATTGCTTTTGGCACGTTTTCATCGACACATGTGGTTGAAATTTTCAATAAATAAATAAATCTACCTGTAACATCATTAAAAAAAAGACAAAACGATTAACTGGTTAGTGAATAATGGGATTTCTTTAGTCCATTTATCTTAACCTGAGTTCGATTCACTAATTAAACAAAGTAAACCAACATAGCTACAGAACTCTTATAATAACCACTGTTTTGGCAGACCATGGAAATTGCATTTTACGACTTCCACTCTGTGATCCTGACTTCCTGACCTTAATCCTAGAACTGATTTAGGCAATCGTGAAGAAGCGTGCAACAAACGTGCATTTTCCATAGACAGTGTTAGAAACTTACCAAAAAAAGAATTTCAGTGTATTTCTTTCATAGATTGCACATCAAGATGTGACCATGTCATGAAAACTGAAAAGATTACGGGAGATCATACCAAAGAGTGTATAATGTAACAGTTCGTTTCAAAATTAATAAATAACGGGATAGCAGCAGTGAAGACGATTTGAGTTATAATAACAGCGAAGGAAACATTAGTGGGATGGAAGAATTGAGCTAAATATTTGTAATTGGTTGTAAGTAATTTAATGCTGTATTACTTAAACAGTTTTGGTATAATTTTTTCATTAATATTGTATCTCCTGTTCTTTATGGACAAATTACATTTGTTGTTTTTTTAAAACACACACAGTCATTTCACATTCGGGCCTATTATTGATGTTACTTATTCAAACAAATTAAGTTGCCAGGGTAATGTTAACTATATTCCTGGATTTTGTTGTCCATGACGTGTCAGTTGATTAACTAATTATAAGTTAAATATATAACTACTGACTCGGAACACTAATTTTTTTTATTGGTAAAAATGTTAAACTTTCACCTTGTAGCTTGAACTAGTTTTCGTCAGCTTCCGCTATATTACTACGTTTTTTCCTGAATCGTAACATGTACACAAACTATTATGTACGTCAAAATATACAATGTTTGTTAATGTCTAGGCTCGACTAGAAGATCTGGAGAAAGACTGCAATAGACACAACATACCAAATCACTGTTTACAAAATAATTGCAGTAGGCCTATTAAATGTTAAACATTTTCTAACTCGGTGCATTCTTTGTATGGTACCTCTGTTGTATCTATTGTTTGTTTCGTCTTACAAAACGTCCATATGTACAGTACTATTTAGTAGTATCGAAATAGAAATCGAAATCAAAACCTCCGTACGTAGACTCGTCATTCAAGGAGAAGGCTAGTATTTTCAAAAGGCCTTTTTTCTACTCACGTGTATAACATTCTTCCCGCCTTATCCCCACTACAAAGTGCGCAACTGCTTTATGTCTGAATATTTTAACTATACTATCGTATTATTATTTCAATAAAGTCGGCGTCTACTGATTAAGTAATTTAAATTATTCAATAAGCATATGCAAATTAGTAAGCCTGTGCTTGACATGATTTTAATACATAATTCTTACAAATGCAGTATGCCTTTGCAGCATTATAGGTGGAACGTACATGAGTAAAATTCTATGAAGCAAAGTTAATTTTTACCCGTTCTTACGATATTGGCTCCTTATAAGTTGCGTATTGTCGTTTCTCCAGGGAAAAGCCCTCCTTGTAAAGAAAAGAATGAGGAAAACCAAAATTGTGCACCTTGTTTCTAAATTTTCAAACCCCCCCCCCGGAAAAAAATCCTGGGTGGGCCACTGGAAGGTGCAGACATGTTACAACGGCGAGTACAGGCAATGAGTTTAGGAGAAAACAGAAGAGAACCTGATGGGGGAGGCAATGGTATCCAGGGTCCCAAGCGTGAGAGGTGTATCATTGGAGGTGCGATTGAACCTTACCACACCCAACCGGTTCCTGTTGACTCCAATTACTACACCCAAAATCTAATTAGTATATCAGCTGTCAATTTCCATAACACTGGTCAACAGTGTATTTGTAACACGGATCAAAATATTATTTTTAGTATACATTTGGCTTAAAAATAATGTATAAACACTCAAAAAAGAGCCAGTACATCACATTCTTATGTTGCAGTGCCATATGTATTGTTCCTGTACAATATTTTTCTGTTTTCGCAATAAGACGATTGGGAACACTACAATACAGTAGTGGTGGAGTTGATTTCGTTTTTGTCTCTGCTTACTCCTAATCGTTAGTGAGACTGTGCACAGTAAGGTTATGTGATTTACAAGTTTAGTTTTCTTTAAAAATGTCAACTATTCAGCACAGATTGTGTAAAAATTCACCAGATAAGTTTTGTTACGTTTGTGGACCTTATGTATTAAAGTCACAAGATAGGCCTATAAGAGAAAATGTGGAAAAAGCATACTTTTTGTATTTTGTAGCAAGTTAGGGGACCAAGATATAAATTGGGCTTCCCATATTTGTTGTGTGAGTTGTTATGTAACTCATATTCAGTGGTAAGAGGTAGGAGAAGTTCTATGCAATTTGCTGTACCTGTGGTTTGGCGTAAGCCAACCAACCATTTTAGTGACTGCTATTTTTGTCTAACCAATACTGAAGGATATTCAAAAAAAGGAAAAAAATAAAATTGAATACCCAGCTGTGCCTTCTGCAATTAGACCTATTCCTCACAGTGAAGGCTTACTAGTTCCAGCTCCACCATTAAATTTTGAAGATGTCATTCCAAAGCTCCATGATGATGAAGATCTACATACTGAAACTGAAGATTTATTAAAAGATAATGTTGATCCTACTTATTTGCCTTCTTCAAGTGACCTTCATCTCATTCAGCAAAATGAACTAAATGACTTGGTCCATGACTTAAGCCTACCAAAACAGCAAGCTGAACTTCTCGGCTCAAGATTACAAGAGTTGAATCTTTTGGCAAGAGGAACAGCCACTACCTCCTTCAGAAAAAGAAAAGAAATTTCTTAGTGTTTTATAAACTCGAGGGTTCAAAGTGCTGTTTCTTATGCTTATGAAATAGTAGAGATACTAAAAAACATTTTGTAAAGAAAGTTTGGCTAATGAGAACATCTTACGATCCAGGAGAGAAAAACATCTTGCACGACCTCTTAGTCGATCCTAAGAAGTACTTCTTCCACCCCTACACATTAAGCTGGGATTGATGAAGAATTTTGTCAAATCCATAGATAGAGAAGGAGAGGGATTCAAGTATATGACTGAACGTTATCCTCGACTTAGTGAAGCTAAGATAAAAAGAAGGTATTTTTACTGGACCTGACATAACAAAAGTAATTCGCGACCCTGAGTTAAGAAAAAGCTAAACAAAAAAGAGCTAACAGCATGAAAAGCATTTGTGAAAGTAGTAAAAGGATTTTTTGGCAACAAAAAAGAATAAAATTACAAAACTTTGGTTGAAAATCTTTTGAAGGCTTACAAAGCCGTAGGTTGCCAAATTGCGCTAAAAATACATTTCTTACATTTGCATATGGAGTTTTTCTCCAAGAATTTAGAAGCAGTAAGTAATGAACAGGGAGAGAGGTTTTACCAAGATATTAAAACCATTGAGACAAGACATCAAGGCAGCTGGGATCCTGCTATGATGGGAGATTATTGCTGGTTTTTGAAAAAAAGATTTTACGCTACGTAAAAGGAAAAAGTGAATAAAAACGAGACCTTAAAAAATTGTGAAAAAGTATTTTTTCTTTAAATTAGAGTGAAATATATGTATCTAGTAGATTTAGTTTAGTAGCCTATATAATAAGTATATTCATTGTATATTAATACATCTGGATTTGCACTATCTATTTTCAGCCCTTTCAACAAAATTTAGGAGATAACTGTAACACAGAAACTGTACGTGATACAGTTTTTTCGTTACAATTTTCGGATTCAGCGGTGTGAAATACATTAGAAAAAGGATATTTTATTCGTGTTACAGAAAAAAAATATTTCTTGTAGACCTGTGTAATTGAAACAACACAAATAACAACTCTACACAACACATCGCAGGAAAAGAAAGGAAAACTTGACTACCTTCAAGTAGCCTCAGGGTCCCCTAACAATGCAAGAGGAAGGGAGCAGGCGGACGGCAGAGCAAGCTCCTATACTTCAACGAACAAGAATATACAAAACAACAACGATCCCCCCAAAAAACTACCACAAATATAGACACGCAACACAATATAACCTATTAGACTTTCATTTGTGAAACTTACTTTGTTTCCTCCCGTACGCGTTTCGGCATGATGTGCGCCTTCATCAGCGGTGTGAGACAGACTAGACTCTTGTCACACCGCTGATGAAGGCGCACATCACGCCGAAACGCGTACGGGAGGAAATAAAGTAAGTTTCACAAGTGAAAGTTTAATAATCTATATTAATTTAGTGCTGTGATAAAAGAAGATGAACTATCAAAACAACTACAATATAACCTTCGAATAAATATAATCACAACACTCCATAACCAATCCATAACATCATTAAACCCAATTAACCAATTTATAACTCATAAAATCCTTCAGGAGGATAATTCAAAACTCCGATAATTTTACAAGTCAAGGATCATATAACTTAAAGTCACTAACAAAGGGTGCCTGGTCCGACCCTAACCGCATTCAAAAAAATTAAAATACCTATATAGTGCAGGTTAACTCTCATATGGCTTAAATAATTCAACGACTAAAATTAAAAAAACTTCGGTACAATCACATCGATGAAATCACATGATACCATTCAAGGTTTGGGATCAATTCCCAACAGGGTCGGACAGGTTACAACCAACTCCAACAAGGTCTGACGGAACTTGGGTATGCCAAAAAATTTTAAAGGGTACACCCAACGTAATAAAACCCTAAATATTCCCATAAGTGCCTTCGAACGAGTATAACATAAAACATATATAGCATATCATATCATATAACACATAAATGTGTGTGTCCCCTTTAAAATTGCAAGTGTTACTTCCGGTTTACAATTTTTAAGAAGTGATTGTAGTATTAAGGACATAACTGGCCCTAACTATAGCAATAGTAATCACATTTAACAAAATATTCAATTGAACTCATTCCATCCCAAAAATTATAACGGGTATATATATAAATTTGTGATGTTATAACTGTATACAATAATCCTACGAGAATCATTCTTGCCCTTGAAGGAAAGATTATAGCAATGATTTTATCTTTTTTAGGATTACTAATTGGATATGAGATATCTATATTTTCATTCACGATGAAAAAATTTACAAGAGAATTTTTAGGTTCAATATGATTTTTAAAACAAATATCAACTTTCCATACTCAATTCTTTGTTTTAAAAAATTCACTAATATTTCAAAAAGCAATTGATTTGGGATGGGGAGAGAAAATTGGCCCCAAGGGGATAATTGAATTAATAAAATTAATTATAATGTTTAATATTAGTATGAGAACAAATAATTTAAAAATTCAAATAATGACATTTATTGTTTGGATTTTAATTACATTATATTTAAATAGCTTAAACATTAGAGCATAATATTGAAGATATTAAAGTAACATACAATTTTTAAATATTTATAAGACTTTGTCTCTCTTTCCAATGAAAATGAAATGTTTTATAAATTTTATAAATAAGGAAAAATGGAGTTTAATCGCTTTAAAAGCTAGTTAGCAGCTACTTTTAATCCTGTTCCTTTTAATTGGAATTATTATACTCAATCTCTTTATTAACAATAAAAAAGCCATTTTTGGCTTCAATTAACAAGCAAAGGAATAAAAATTCTTTTTTTAGGTCGAAACTAAATGTATTAATTACTTCATTACGTTTTAAGAATGGTTGATATATCAACACCTACTGATTGCAATTCAATAATTATAATTAAATAATTCCCTTATTATACTCAATTTAATATATTATTTTTTCATTCACGATATAGTCCTAATATTAAAAATAACAATATCACTAAATAAATCTCAATTATATTAATTGTTATCACAATAAAAATTGGTATAATAATTAATAATTCAACATCAAACATGAGAAAAATAACTGCAATTATAAAAAAATGTCTTGAAAAAGGAATTCGAGATGATTCAAAAGGGTCAAATCCACATTCAAATGGAGATGATTTTTTACGATCAATAATTGATTTGGTTGAAATGAAATATAAAAAAGTTATTAAAATAACTAAAATTAACAATAAATTATAATATTAAAAATTATTCTATTTAAAAATTAATCCTTTTAATTGGAAGTTAAATATACTTATATACTAACAGAATATTTATCTACCTCACCAGTAAATTGATACATATAAAAATAATCAGACAACATCAACAAAATGTCAATATCAAGCAGCTGCTTCAAAACCAAAATGATGAATTCTAGAGAAATGAAACTTTAATTGTCGTAATAAACAAACTATAATAAATGTTCTTCCAATAATAACATGGATTCCATGAAATCCTGTTGACACGAAAAATGTTGATGCATACACTGAATCTGAAATACAAAATGGTGATTCAAAATATTCATAAACTTGAAGAATAGTAAAATATACCCCTAGTATTAAAGTCAGTATAATACCATAAATACATTCATTATGTTTACTTTCCATTACAGAATGATGTGCTCATGTAATTGTTACTCCAGAACATAATAAAATTATGGTATTTAATAAAGGAATTTGTATTGGATAAAAGGTTTAATTCCAATAGGGGGTCAAATTATTCCAATTTCTATGACAGGTCTTAATCTTCTATGAAAAAATCCTAAAAAAAAGAAATAAAAAAGAAAATCTCTGATACAATAAATAAAATTATTCCAATTTTTAAGCCTTTTACTACAATTATTGTATGAAGTCCTAAAAATGTTCCTTCACGAGAAATATCTCGCCATCATTGAATTATAGTTAAAAGCAAAATTAAAAACCCAGAAAATAATAAGATATAGTTTTGTATATGAAATATTATTACTATACCAGAAACAAAAGTTAAAGCTCCAATTGAACCTGTTAAAGGTCATGGTCTATAATCAACTAAATGATATGGATTTATAATTATTCATTAAGATACTTCTCTATAATATAAAGTTCTTAAAACTGTGAAAACATAAGATTGAATTATACAAACTGCTGATTCAAGTATTATTAATATAATTTGAACTAAAATAATTAAATTGATGTATATCCCTGAATTAATTGATCTATTTCCTAATATGTTATTAACAAATGACCTGCGATTATATTTGCTGTTAATCGAACAGCCAATGATCCTGGTCGAATTAAATTTCTAATAGTTTCAATACACACTATAAAAGGCATTAAAATTGTTGGTGTTCCTATAGAAACAAGATGACAAAACATATGATTTGTATTATTTAAAAATTCAAATAAAAAAAAGTTAATCACAAAGGAAAAGCTAAACTTATAGAAAACACTAAATGTCTTGATCTAGTGAAAATATACGGGAACAACCCAAGAAAATTATTAAGCAGAATAAAAATAAATAAAGAACAAAATAATAGTGATATACGAAGAGATCTTGAACTTATTAATAAATTTCATTAGGCACTTATTATATTTAAAACTTTATTGAAATTAATAACATAACGATTAGGAATAAATCAGAATCCTAGGGGAATAAATAAAAGTAAAGTTGATGAACTTAATCAATTTAATGAAAATAATCCTGTTGATGGATCAAAAGTTGAAAATAAATTTGTTATCATAATCAATTACATAAATCATTAGAATTATTAGTCAAGTTAACTTTTGGAATTACTATAAAAGAAAAATAAATAAGTCATAATTAATATAACAATTAAAAAAAAAAGAAAAACAGAAAACATCAATTTATTGGTGATATTTGTGGGATAGAAAAATACCATTCTTAGTTTTTTAAATCTGACAGATTAATGTTTTGTAATAAACTAACTTTTCATCATTAAAAGTAGTCGCTAATTACTATAAATTGGTTTAAGAGACCATTACTTACTTTCAGTCACTTAATGAATAATTTATTTACCAATTAATGAAATACTTGGAATTAACTCTTTCAATAACAATAGGTATAAATCTATGATTTGCTCCACAAATCTCGGAACATTGACCAAATGATATACCAGGCCGATTAATAAATATTCTTGCTTGATTTAATCGGCCTGGTACGGCATCTACTTTAATTCTTATAGATGGTATAGCTCATTGGATAACATCAAAGGATGAAATTAATAATCGAATTTGAGTATTAAAAGGTGAAATTGTTCGATTGTCTACGTCTAATAGACAAAATTCTCTAATTGATATTTCATTATAAGATTTCATATATGAATCAAACTCAATATTTATAAAATCTGAATACTCATATGATCAATATCATTGATGACCAATAATTTTCATAGTTATTAAAGGTTTATTAATCTCATCCAATAAATATAATAATCGTAAAGATGGAAATGCAATACAAATTAAAGTTAAAGCTGGAAGAAGTGTTAAAAAAAATTCAATTAATTGTCCTTCTAATAGAAGTTGATTTACAATATTATTAAATATAAGAGTTGTTATTATATAAGCAACAATTGAAGTAATAATAATTAAAATAATTAATGTATGATCATGAAAAAATATTAATTGTTCTATCAATGGTGATATAGCATCTTGTATATTAATATAAGATCAATTAGAAATTTCTAATAAAAAATTTATTTTATATATGAATCTTAAATTCATTGCACTTCATCTGCCATATTAGAATAATTGAACTAATAATGGAACTTCACTATACGAGTGTTCAGATGGGGGAAATTTTTGTAATTATTCAATAGAAGAATTTATTTTATTTGAATATAAAATCAGTCGATGTGAAATAAATCTTTCTCAAATAATAAATAATAATAATAAAATTCCAATAAATGAAATTCTACTTCCAATAGAAGATAAGATATTCCATGACATAAATGTATCTGTATAATCCGAATAACGAGGAGGTATACCTCTTAATCCTAAAAAATGTTGAGGAAAAAAAGTTAAATTTACTCCAACAAATATAATTAAAATATCGGTATGGAGAACCATACATGACTTCCATGTTCTAAGATTTATATATAAAATCATTTTCGAAATGAAATATTACCATAGAAACTACTTCTTTCTACTTACTGCTTCAGCCTTAACCACAGTACTGTGGTCACTAACGTATACCACCTCACGTTATCGCACTCGATTTTCAATGATGATGGAAGTCGATGGCATTGCCGAAACGTCTGGTTTTGTAGAAAACATTGGACTACGGCCAAACATCCCGGGAAGGAATTTTAACAAAAACTATTTCTTTGTTGCCGATAACGTAGTACACATATATATAAAAAATATGCATAAAATTAATCGCTTGTATAAGTTAATGATTGATCTCCATTAAGTAGTGCTCAAGTTTCCAAAGTTTTAATATTATGATGTCCGTAATTGAAAAATCAGAGCAGGTTTAGTGTGTACGAGGGTACACCGTGGACAAAAATTTTCAACATTTCCTATTGAGCGTTGCTTAGAGTAAAGCTGCGAATCTACAGTGTACGTTTCACAGAACAAACACGCGGAAAAGAAGGAGCGCTCCGAAGTCACTAATCGATCCTCAGCATCTTGCAGAGGGTTCATTCCCTAAAGACGAAAAGTCTGTCTATGAATCGTTCCTCTGTAAACACGTGCAGTTACACTGCCCAGCGATCCACAGGAAGCAAATCGCTGTCCACGCTGGACACTTTTTCGGCTTGCACACGTTATGTTGGTGTGGGTTTCGGCACTTTCCATTTAAAAAGCGTGCAAATGTAAGAAAATAAACATGAGTGAGGCCAGAAATAACGCGAATTTTGTGTGTGTGTGTGTGTGTGTGTGTGTGTGTGTGTGTGTTCCCTGCCTTTTTATTGTAGTAATCATAATAATAAAATGGAAACGTAAACATTACATAATTGAGATATGCTTGCCTGCCACGAACGATATATTTTCACTCATACATGATTTACACTAAAATGAAAAAATTAAAATTTTATTGCCTGGCAACAAAATTATTTTATTTTTAACAATTACCATTGTTTGAAAAAGTTTAAATGAATTTTCAAGTACTTTACTGTTGTTAAAACGTAAAAGGTTGCTGGTAAACTACCTCTTCCCCTTAACCGATCTTCACCAAAATCAAAAGTCCTTGAGATCTCTACAATTCAGGGACGTATGCAAAAAATTATTTGATTCTGTTTGAATTTGCGGCTGTTATCGTTTGCCATAGAAAAAATTACCCTTGTTATAACAAGAAACGTTGCAGGTAAACTACCCCTTTCCCTTAACCGATCTTCACCAAAAACAACAGGTCTTGAGAACTCTACAATTCAGGGCTGTATGCGAAACAGTATTTGATTCTGTTTGAAATTGCGGCTGTTATCGTTTGCCAAAAACAAAAAATTACCCTTGATAAAAAAAAACCGTTGCTGGTAAACTACCCCTTTCCCTCAACCGATCTTCACCAAAAACAATAGGTCGTGAGTACTCTACAAATCAGGGCTGTACGCAAACAATTATTTGATTCTGTTTGAATTTACGGCTGTTATCGTTTGCCATAGAAAATACCCTTGTTAAAACAAAAAACATTGCTGGTAAAGTACGTTTTGGTAACGTACACCCCTTTCTCTTAACCGATCTTCACCAAAAACAATAGGTCTTGAGAACTCTACAAATCAGGGCTGTACGCAAACAATTATTTAATTCTGTTTGAATTTGCGGCAGTTATCGTTTGCCATAGAAAAAAATCTACAGATAGACACACAGACACACACACAGACACTTTTCGAAAAACGATTTTTTTTCATGTTTTGAGTGTAGTACAATCAGAATCTGCAATAATCTCGAACACGATTTTTTTGCCATCACCATACTTCCATTTCCTTAAGGAACATGGAAGTAAAATGAATCCTTAACCAATTAGAATTTAAAGACAAGCCAGTAAATAAAGGATATCAGTGAATAAATCTTCCTAAAATTGCAAATACTGCACCTATAGACAACACATAATGAAAATGGGCAACAACATAACATGTATCATGCAACACAATATCAATTAATGAATTAGCTAAAATTACACCGGTTAAACCACCAATGGTAAAAAGAAAAACAAATCCTAATGCCCATAAAATTGAAGGGGAAATCTTAATTTTTGTTCCTCTTAAAGTTGCTAGTCAACTAAAAACTTTAATTCCAGTAGGAACAGCAATAATTATTGTGGCAGAAGTAAAATAAGCTCGTGTATCAACATCTATTCCAACTGTAAATATATGATGTGCTCACACAACAAATCCTAAAATACCAATTGATATTATAGGATAGATTATTCCTAATGACCCGAATGATTCAATTTATCCTCTCTCTTGAGTAATAATATGAGAAATTAATCCAAATCCGGGTAAAATTAATATATATACTTCAGGATGATCAAATAATCAAAATAAATGCTGATATAAGATTGGATCTCCTCCACCTGAAGGATCAAAAAAAGAAGTATTTAAATTTCGATCAGTTAATAATATAGTAATTCCACCAGCTAAAACTGGTAATGAAAGTAATAATAAAAAAGCAGTAATTAAGACTGCTTACACAAAAAAGGTAAACGATCTATATATATATATATATATATATATATATATTCCCACCGAACGTATATTAAAAATTGTTGTAATAAAATTAACTGCACCTACAATTGATCTGGCTCCAGCCAAATGGAGAGAAAAAATAGTTAGATCGACACAAGATCCTGAATGTGCTATGCTTTTTGATAATGAAGGATACACTGTCCATCCAGTGCCTGCCCCTCTATCAACTATTCTACCAATTAATAATAATGTTAATGAAGGTGGTAATAATCAGAAACTCATATTATTTATTTGAGGGAAAGCTATATCAAGAGCACCAAAGGGAATTAATCAATTTCCAAATCCTCCAATTATAATAGGTATTACTATAAAACAAATTATAACAAAAGCATGAGCAGTAACAATCACATTATAAATTTGGTCATCTCCAATAAAAGATCCAGGAATACCTAATTCAACTCGAATTAGAACTCTTAAAGTAGTACCCACTATTCCTGATCAAATCCCGAAAATGAAATATAATATTCCAATGTCTTTATGATTAGTTGAGAAAAATCACTTATTCATAACTAAATATTAATTTATTCCCAATTGAGATGACTGAATTAGGTAATAAACTGTAAATTTATTTATGGATATTTTTCCTCTCAATAATCTTTTCTTATAGTCTTATATTTAATAATAATATTAAATTGCAAATTTAAAGGTGATAAAAATAAATCTAAGGCTTATAAAATATTATATTTTTAACTTTGAAGGATAATATTTGTATTAACTTCAAACCTTATTAATTCATAATAAGGCTACAGCTATAAATCCAACCCATACGAAATTTATTATAAATAATGTGTTATTTAACTTAATAATTGACAATTTTAAAGTTATATTATTTATTAATAATCCTGTTATTACAATTCGTAAATAATAAAATAAAACTAATAAAGCTGTTATTACCTATATTAAACACAAAAAATATATTTTATTAACTAAAAGACAAAAAATTATTATAAATTTTGGAAAGAATCCCAAGAATGGTGGGTAATCCACCTATCGATATAAAAACAATTATTAATATTAATGATTATAATTATAATATATAATTAGATATATTATTTTGAATGTTCATCACTACTTTTTTCACAGCACTTAATAATTATTATTTAATGGTACTTTCACTTGTGAAACTTACTTGTTGATATTCCTTCAAACGCCATTTCGGATTTGTATCCTCCTTCTTCAGTGAGGTTTGAATACGGAATCAAACGGAATTAGAAATAATAATAATCTGCAAGTTTCTTCAGATTTACGATGTGCGAAGCGAGGAAATTATGAACTTTCGGAAGGAATTTCAGAACAACACTGACAATGACGCGTTGATGGAGGAGATACAGGCGCTGTGTATACTTGAGAAGGAGCAGAGGCGAGACGAGCGAGATTCTAATTGTGTAGCGGGGCCAAGGCTTGAGAGGCGCGAGGCTGATGCTGTCGCGCCCAACGACATTGCACAGCGAGCATCTAATGTGACCGCTGTAGGGCGCCGATCGAATGTAATGGCGAAGCAGACTACTATGAGTTGATGCGCAAGAAAATTTCGAGCAGCGTGAATTAATTTTACAAATAATATATAGAATTCACGCGCGCGAGTCGAGTGAGCCGCTAATACAGATATTCTTTACAGGGCCAGCGGGGTGTGGAAATTTACTCTCAAGCTCGCGATGGAAACTTATAACAGATTCTCTCAGGCACACAACGCTGTGAACAATTCTTACGTGGCATGCGCCTCGACTGGCAAAGCCGCAGTGGCTCTGGGTGGAGTCACTGTGCACTCGGCATTCCGGCTAACGCAATCTTGAACTATACACGGCATGAGTTACGAGACGCTGCAACACTACAGACATGCGTTTGCCAATGTAAAGTGTGTTATTGTGGATGAGGTCAGCATGATTGGGAGTCACATATTTCACTCTGTGGACGCACGACTACAACAGGTAACCGGCAGGTACGGGGAGAACTTTGAAGGTATGGATGTGATATTCTGCGGTGATTTCAGACAACTCCCTCCAGTGAACGCGTCACCGGTATACAAGTTTGCGCTCAACGCGTCAAACATCAGTGGTAACGGATTGTGGCAGTCGCTCGATTACTTCCAACTCGTATGGGTCATGCGACAGGCAAACGTAGCGTTGTCAGAGATATTGACTGCGATAGGTGACGGCCGGGCTCTGAATGTCGAACAGAAGAAAATCATAGAGGAAGATTCAGAACAGTCGAGTGGCGTAGTGAACATCTGCAAGGAGTCGTGCGAGGCGCATCCTTGTCGAAAGAGGCTTTCATCGCAACCATCAAGTCGAAATGTTCAACTCCCAGTCAATCCCACAAAGTGAGTGTAGCCTATGCAGAAAATCGCAGATGACTTGGTCACGGGATTCAAGAGTGACGCGGAGCGCACCAAGGCAGTCACGCGCTTACATAAAATGAGTCTAGCAGAGAGCGGCAGCCTGCCGTACAAGATTGACTTGGCTGCAGGGAATCCGTATATGATTACTGTAAATGTCGATGTCGAAGATGGAATCGTCAATGGGGCAATCGGAACACTGAGGCACATTGAGATATTCGACAACAGCACAACCGATGAACCATCCACTTCAACTACTGTACCTACCACAGCATCTCCCTCGCTACGGGTGTGAATGGAATTTCCAGATAGCATTGGGCGGCGTTTAAAAATTAAAAGCACGCCCTTGATAATGAGCAAGCCAGGAGTATTAGACGGAGCATGGCCATTCACAAGTCTCAAGGTGGTACATTCGATTCGATTGTATACGATTACAATAAGAACCAGCAACAACAACTTGTATACGTGGCCATGAGTCGAGTCACGAGTCTCGAGGGCCTTTATCTGACAAATGAGAAGAATGATTACAGATTCTACCACGCCTCTGGGTCGGAGTCGCCGTCAGTCAAAGAAATAAGAGACGAATACGAGCGCCTCGGGAGCCATCGGCTCCATACTGTAACACAAGCGATCAAAGAATTTTGCGAATGGCAGCACAGCCTCCCGGGAGAGCCTCCACGCCCTATGTCGACATTCATCATAGTCAATCTAAACGTACAGAGTCTGCAACCGCATGTGGGGGACCTACAGACAGACGAGTTAATACCGAAGGCGGACATTATCGTTCTCACTGAGACTTGGTTACGAGACCCAGACTGTAACGCCAAAACGAAAAAAAAGGGAAAAATGAAGCGGATGGCAGCTGTTGGCTTGACATTGAGGTATGTGAGAAGCTATAAAAGGAGTTAACACAAAGAAGTGTAACAGCCTTCAGTGTCGACGTACACATGTCTGTAGGTATCATAAATCTAACAAGAGCAGAGGTTCGGCAGAGAGAAAATTTACCATGAAATACAGCAGAGGCGTGTGAACAAGGTTAACAAGTGCAGCTGGAAGCGTGGAAAAATTAAGGGATTGTTCTGGCTGATGTGCAGAACAATCGCCAGAACAAAGTACAATGAGAAAATGCTAAGAAGGGATACGACGGAGGCGAACGCACTAATCAACGGAGCAGTGGACGTTTTAGCGAAACCAAAGATTGTTCTAGCTGAATGTCATAGGAAGACACCCTGGTGAGAAGTACAATTATAATTACAAAGAGAGCCACACAGGAGGTTATTAAACTAATGTAACGAGTACATCTGGACCCTTAAAAGAAAAGGGTGATTCTGAGTAAGGGATAGCAAAAACACCAGAGAGAAATTTATCAAGAAAAACCACAACAAGTGTGTGAACTCTAACAGAGGATGCAGCTGGACATTGGAAGACAATGCTGGAATTGGTCTCACCTGGGTATAGAAACGTCAGCGAGGGGCCAGACAAAGAGATACGGCGAAATCTAGAACAATGTAGAGTACACTCATTAACCAGATGCAGCTGTGCGTTAGAAGGCAATTAAGTGAATGTGTCTGAATGGGACATAAGAAAAAGTGACAGGATGATTGACGCGTGTGAAATCGAACTGTCGTCACAGATTGAGGGTGGAACCAAAAGCAACGAAAATAGAGTAGGGAAGTAAGATATCCTATCAGAAACCAGAGTTCAATGTAGGCGGGTTCCAGAAGTAAAGTTCTTGGAAGTATAGAACGAAAAACCAACGGAAACATCGCGTAGGAACGTGTAAAAGAAATAGGAGGGAATTTTCGTGGAAAGGAAGGACGATAACCAATGATAAAGATGGTGGTGGACCACGAGAGTCTTAAAGGGGAGTTAGGTGGAATCAGTATATAAAAATAAGCCGAGAGCACGATCGAGGAGTCTAATAATAATCTTTCGGAGGAGTCGGTCGGAAGTGTTGACGAGATGATGTTATAAGTTCGTGGAGTCTTAACGTAACAGTTCAGAGTCTTTACGGAAACTCAGAATTAGTCTGTAGTGAAAGTCCCACGAATTGACTTAAACGTATGAAGATTTAACATGTACAAATAATTGTGAAGATTTGTAACTTATAGTATATTTCGTAGAACCAAAGTTAACAAACAATGTGTATAATACAATTAATATTGAGAAGTGCGAATTAAGGTTGTAGTAATATATATCTTATAAAACAATTCGAATAGAAACATGTGTTCGAAAACAGTTGTGTGAAAATTATAACTCGTGTAACAAGAATAAACGTTATCACTAGTAACCGGTGATTATTTATTGGAACGTCGGAAGATGACGGAGTGTCTTAGTCAGAGTGTAGTGATCAACAAGTGTTCAACGTACCATGCACTACGAGAATAAACCACGATATGATTAGCGCATTTACACTTTCATGGCAGAGCTAAGGAGTGGGATGATAATCAACGCAGTTCTACACGCCGCAGATTGGATAACGTACCAAGAGTAACTGTTATGCATTAATTACTATATTGTTAAAACACCTGTCTGTCCTACTCAAAGAACCTACGTATATAAATATGGCATACTTAAAAAACTCACGTATGTCTTATTAAAGATAAACTTCATATATTAAACATGAATCCATTTCTAAATAAAATATGTGTAATATGATATTTAATAGAGATAAGAGTTACATTTTACCTTGAGATAGAGATCTTAGAATGAAAGTCTATTGAGATAGATCATAATATTAAATTAACCAATGAACACAAAATGTTAAATTATATGGAATTAATATGAATACCAAGTATAGTAATAATAATAAATGCAACAATTATATTGATAAATGTGTATGCGTTTCGTTATTTAATACTACCTGTGGGATGATACAGCAATTAGTATTCTTGAGCATATAAGATTTCTTTGTACTCATCACGCATAAGTAACTCAACACAATTACAATTAACATCAGTAGATTTCATTGTAACTTTAATTACCGTTGCTAGATAAAAAACGTAATCTATTAACTAACAATATAATTAATGACAACGAGTAATAAAAACGTTATATTTGACGCCGCAACTAGCAGGCATAGCAAAATCATTATATTTGGCGCTCCAATAGCGGGCTTTAAGAAGGTAATATCTAGCAAACGTAAATTAGATTTATATTTGGCACCACATCATGGGGCTATTAGCATTATAAGACTCTATCGACATGGCAGACTTCTCTCGCATTGTATCCAAATGTTGTGAAAGAAACGAGGGGCGAGGTGGTGGCGTAGTAGTGTACATCTCCAGAGTCAACTTAGAATGGTCGTGTATCCCAGTTGAAATTAAAATCTTGCCACATTTCGAGGCAGTGTTGCGTGTAGGGTCGCATATTGGAGAAATTGCCATAAAAAGGATAACTATACCCAGCAATCATCAAATAATTTTGGCAAGCATCTATATACACCCTGGGCTCTCTTATAATGACATCAAGCTGTTCATCATAAGCCAATTGATACAATACAGTGAATACGCAGAGACATTCGAACTAGAATATAATAGTGACATACCGCTCGTATTGATGGGCGATTTCAACACTAGTGACGAAAATTTAGAACTCTTACGTGCATTGCTTCAGAAATTCTTTAAACTTGAACTAGTGGATGATTTGGACAAACCAACCACGCAAGGGAAAACTTGTATAGATTTGACATTTGCAAGAGATATTCAAATAATTTCAAAGCCATATGTATCCTACTTCTCATACCACTACTCTGTATTCAATAAATGTAAGTTGCAAATGAATTAAACGATTCAAAATAAAAATTTTATATAATTTCAATATACTATACCCGATTGACGTTTTCACGAAAATACCTGCGACACTGCCTATCTTTTTTTTTCAACTTAAACAGACTAAGAACCGTCTGGCAAATATCACAGCTATAAAATTCATTATCAGGTACATGTTTTATGAACATGATAGAATTATAAGAGAAGTATTGGGAAATGGGTTTCAAAGATCAGAAGAGATTGAGAAAAACGTGTAACTTTAATATATTGCTCAAGGGACATCTATTATTCTCAGAGTTAAATGCAAACGTTATCAAATTTGGCCCCACACATAGCCTATAAAGAAGCCTAAGCTATTGACTGAGATAGTTTGTTGAATATGTGTATACAATTTTGTTTCAATTTAGATGTCGAAACTAGAACAGAAACAGTCGGGCTACAAACCACAAGGCCTGCTACGATTCGAAGCAGTCATGAGCAGAAATCTTTCCTTTATGGTTTTTCTCTCTATGCACAGTATACAACGTTAGTCATAAGAACCTCATACTTGTGTCACTTTTATCTCTTTCTATCGGTCTACCTATATTCTCTCTTCCTATCCGTTTTGTTATTTAACATTCCTTTTGGAGTCTTAACATTCATTATAAACAGTCGACAGCCTACTTGTGTTTTATTTCATGGAATCTGATATAAACGTTTAATATGACCAAA
Organism: Magicicada septendecula; assembly: GCA_034769895.1. Classification (NCBI taxonomy): domain Eukaryota; kingdom Metazoa; phylum Arthropoda; class Insecta; order Hemiptera; family Cicadidae; genus Magicicada; species Magicicada septendecula. The sequence goes on from CM068372.1 coordinate 250,691,173, forward strand.
TATTTCTCACAGTTACTTTTAACAAAAGGTATTAAAGTTGTTGGGAATAAATTTACTACACCATATGTAAATAGTACTAAACCGTGAAGGATACATCTTATGATCTGACAAATTGTGGAACAAATTAAACTAAAATAACAATAAGTATAGTAAAATTTTATTCCTTATTCCTGAGTGCAGGATATAGAGAACTGGGTATTTGGAGCCAATGATGGAATGATAAAAGCGATGTTTATTGTTTTGGAATAATTGGCTATCGGAGACAGTAAAGGACCGTCCGGGTTTAGTTAACGATTTAATTGGAAACCGTAATTAATACGGCCTTCGTAAACAAAAATATCTGTTACGCACCATTTATAACTACTAATAATAACAGTCTTCTGCATTAATAAATTTACAAAACGGTTTTAAAAAGTTCGACAAAAACATTGCACATATTTGGTAGGTGGATTGACATTACCTATGTTGATGTTTGTACTGTTCATTGAGATAGTGAAGGCACCCATTTCTTAATGGAAACTGTCAGTTGAAATACGCGACGTCTCTGCCTAGGGGTCGCACATGCCATTTGTCAGGTTTACAGTACAACTTGTTCATGGAAGCATCTGTATTTTTATTGGCTGTTCTGTAACACACCCAACACATATTTTCTGTAAGACATGCACTTGACAATTTCTATAGGGCAAATTATTTTTCATTTGACTCTGCTTTTTGTGATTCAGAAGACAAAGATCTTTTGTTGGTTTAAAAAACAAAGAAGAAAAACCAGTAATTTTTTTATTAAAGCAACTTAAATTTCCTCTAGTCTTTTACTAGTTACTTTACGACTATAATGGTTATTATTTTCACTCATTTTGACTAACGTTATATACTTATGTGATTTATTGTGACCCTGGCTGCTGCTCCTGAATACTCAATAGAGTACACGAACTTACTTTATTACTATTTTAATGTCCATTGTTTATCAACACCCAGGTTACTTGCAATACATGTTATATAAATACATTCCCTATTTATTTCGTTTGTGACTTCGTTTATTACCCGTTGATAAGCATTTAGTGAAAAGCTTTCGATTATCACAAAATATTTGCTACAAAAAAGTGTAACGTATTGCCGCGTTTCAAATCCAGGGAACCCATCTTAACTGACCTCTGCCAATTACATGGGCTGCCTACGTTGTAACGAACTGTATTCACATCAAATTAACTGAACAAATTACTTACTAACTGTGTAAGGAAACAAGGGAAGGTATTGTACTGATTTACGCACTCATTTTATGTGTGTAACAAGACGACTTCTCTTTATTTAACAACTGTTACTGACAGATCCCATTGTATCACTAATTAAACTAAAGTATTTAATTTCTTTTATAAAACTTTGGGATCAAATTGACTCTATTTTGCTATACCTCGGATCCGGGTTAACTTTCTGTATTTGATAGTAAAGACTTTAAGATATTTTAATATATAAGGCGTTACAACGTATGATGTTTGAGTTTTTACAGTAAACTCTTAGATTTACTCTTTTAATGTTTACATAAAATTAATTGTCTTTGAAAAGTCTCTTTTGGAAGTGTGTAGTGTAACAAATATTATTTACTATCGATAGACAGGCTATCGAGTCACCTTTAGAATGGAATGTAGAAACCTCGTCCTGGGGTGTCCGTCTTGGGAATCCTTGTACGCGCCGTCATCATCTGGGTCGGGTCTTCGTCAATAAGGTGTCGAAAGTTCACAGAGGAGATTGAAGCTTCTTCGGTGTAAGTATATGCAGATTCTCGGATGTCCTAAACAGCATCTCCTGCCGGGTATACGTGTCTTTAAGCAGTTCCTGCAGATCACATCTTTAGGAATGATGTTGAAATTTGAGTTACTTCTTGAAGAGAGTCGTCATCTTGCTTGACACTATTACTTTTTGTTGTTACATATTATTTCTTCTTGTTACCACATATTTATAGTTAATGGTACATGCCACACGCTTTTAGCAGTGGTAGTTACTAAACTACATTTAAATTAAACAAACAAACTAACAACATTTTATCAGAGCTTTCGCTCGTACGTCTGCACTCTGTGAGGTCAACATAGCGAGAGAGAGTTTTTCTGCTCGCTTCAACTGGTACTTAACAAAAAGGAGAGGGGCAATTACTCCGCGAGAATATAGTCCCTACCTTTATTTAAGTTAACACTTTTAATTACAAAAACTATGCCTTAATAAACATATACAATTTTAGTGAGTTACTTTAACGTCTATCTGTGCCTTCAGATTTTTTTATTATTAACATTATGATTTTTATCTTATCCTAAATTACAGACGACTCGGAAGACATGTCGAGTCCGGAATTAACAGGTCACCGCCTGATAACAAGCAAAGGGTTAAATATGACAATAATAACTATTTACAATTTGTCTTTTTATTAATTTTTCTTTGGACTTCTTAATTACTTCTTATTCTCATACTGAGTACATACAGGGGTTTTAGGTATTATAGTGAGATTAAAATTGCTTAATCGCTTGCAAACTTAATTTTTAATTTCCTTTTTTATTTTACGATTACTGTTACAATTTAAATCGTCACAAAAGGTCGCTTATTCAATAAGATAAATACATGTAAAAAAGGGGTAGGTATTGTCGGGGTCACTACCGCCGAGGGTTTTGGCGGAAAACGTCTTAAAGAAGTAAACGTTGGTTTTAGCGGAGTTGCTGGGATTGCATGTTTGTAGATTTGGTAAAAAAGGAATGAACAAACTTGCATGCCTTTTATTTTATTTGTTTCTCATAATGCTGACTAATTTGTAAAATTTTGTTAAAGACGGGACAACGATACGAGTAGTACGGTATGTAAGACTTGCATGCTACATTTATATCTGTAGAGAACGTTAAGTCTATTTTAAACGTGGTAATTTTTAAAGCTGTGGAATCAGTTGGATCCTTTGCCAACACTAGTCTAAACTTGTCATTCAGAAACTGTTTCAGACGATTGTTCGACGCCTCAATTTTAGAGTACCCGGTGAGCAGAAGCGGTATGTTGGGATCGCAGGACCACTCGCTAACTATTGTTCTGACATGCTCTTTGTAGTAAAGCATTAGTTGAAAAAGAAACATCTCGATGTAGTTTAGTGGTGTTTTTTTTTGCGATGAATATAAACTGATACTAGAATGAATTTGAATTGGTTGGGCATCGCAACTTCCACTAAAACGCCTTCGCCGACATGAACGTCTTGTAAACAATTGAATTCAGTTTTCTGGTTCTTGAAGAGTGCTGTGCTACCGTAGAGTCAACTACCCTTCTTGTAAGTGCCGCGACTAGTAGGTACTGGGCTGTTGGTCACTGTCATCGCCATGTCTATCGCACTCTTTGGATTCAATGTGTTTGAAGCCGGGTATGACGGCGGTTTTGTCTTTATCCATCCAAGCCTCCGTGAGTGCCAAGTAGTCGTGAAGTGACTAGGTCGCTACTCAAGTCCAAGTTGTGTGCCACCAAACTTTGAATGTTAAACGTGCACGCTATAAAAGACTCTCTTTCGTCGTTGGTATGGTCGTCGTCAGTTGTTTTGTTGTATTGATTGAATCCACAGAATTTCTCAACGTCTGTTGTTGCGATGCCTCTCTAAGTATTATCTCCTTAATCCCTGACGCGTTGTTACCTCTGCCGTGATAGAAGGTGATAACATTGTTTGCATTAGTTGTCTTGTATTGTATGTAGTCGTCGCTTACTGAGCACAAGTTTGTTAGTAACTTGATTGTTTGTGGCATTTTCTCGTTGACTGGCTCATGCGGATCATTCTCAACCCACAGTAGTATATGTGCGTGGAGGCTTCCTCTGTGCTGGAACTCAATTCGTAAAAAGTAATACAGTACTCGGTACCGTCCAAACGGATTCTACCTGTGTTTCGACCAGCGCCGGATTAAGCCAGCGCGGGGCCTGTAGCAAATGTTGCGCGGGGCCCTTAGTTTGATTTTAGGCAGAGGCGCACCCAGAATTATTTTGTTAGGGGGGTCCGAAATCCATAAAAAATTGATATATATATACATACATACATACATACATAACATGCATACATACATACATACATACATACATACAGACACATATATATATATATATATATATAATTTTCTTTCTCCAGGGGGGGTTGGTCAAAAATTTTGATAGCTAAAATTTAGGAAGAGTATACATTTTGAACGTACAATTTTAAATAAAGAAAGTTTTGATTTATCAAATCATGAAAAAAATATCAAAAATAATGAATACAAGACTTTTGAATTTCCAAACAGACAGAAAGGCAACCTTGCAAAATTACTAACCACCAAACAAGCAAAAAGACAAAATAGATGACAAAATGTATAAGTAGAAGCACCTAAAAAATTACAAAAATATATATATAATTTTCTTTTTCCTGGGGAGGGGGTCCAGACCCGTTGGACCCCCCCTGGGTGCGCCAATGGATTTAGGCTGTAAAATAAAACACCACTTTTACAAACAAACTTTTCTCGATTTAATGTGTGCAAATTTATAGATAATACTAGACAAATCAATTTCTCTAAGTAAATCACATTCAATGTTTATTAAGGTGAGATTATTTAGACGATCTTGTCCCATCGTGTTTCTTAACTCATTTTTTATACGTTTTAATTTCGAAAAAAAACGTTCTACGTTGCAGTTAGTAATCATTAAAGACAAGTAAATGCGTAAGAGTATTTCCACATTGGGGAAACACGACTCTAATTTATTTTCCACTATAAGTCTATAAAATTGTAGTTCCAGAGCCTCATGCTTTTTGTTGTCAATAGCAGCAGCCACTTCTGTTTTAAGTAGTTCGGCGAACTGCACAAGTTCGTCGCCTAGGCTTTCTTCCAAATCGTCTTGGTAAGCACTGACGATATTTAGAGTTCTTTTCAAGATCTCTTCTGCTGTAAGAGATTTTAACTGCCGAAGTATTCCAGATACACCAGTCACTTGATGGTACGCTTCCATGCGTTTAGCTAAGGCAGACAGTATATTATCAATTATCACAATAAACACCTGATTTTCAAATTTTTGTTTAGGCGTTTGATTTTCTACAACTTGATCGAGCGTAGTACAGCCGCTGAAATAGCCGTACTTAGTGTTTCGCTTGCGTTGTCTCGAAGTTTGTTGCTGATATTCTTCACAGCCAGTCAGGATTTTGGCTTTTGCCTCAATATCTGAAAATATAGACCGCATTGCTTGAACGTACCCGTGTAACGATTCATAAAGGGCATATCCCGTGTTAAGGTCTTGATTAGGTGACTGCAACGAAGCGCTAGTCGCTTGCAAGCGTTCTAGCATTTCGTTCCACAAAATAGTCATTATTTCCGTTTCCAGCTTATTCATCTTCGAAACTAGTCCGTACGCCTGATTTCGACACTCTACCTTTTGATCCATATTATTAGATATGCCATCCAAAACTTCTTTGATAGTGGTAAAACCTCATAAAAGTGCCTTCGTCGCATCAGCTCGGGCAGACCACCTGGTGTCCGACAGTCTTTTCAAAATCGGGAGTTTTGAACCTTCATCTTTCAGTGCTTTCGTAAGAAGGCCCCATCGATAGGTAGAAGCGGAAAAAATGAATAGAGGTTTTCAACAAAATCGAAGAAAATGGATGCGGAATTTCTACTTACATGGGCCATCAGTGAACAGGGATTCTCACCGATGGAATTATGGATATTCATTCTTTCAAGTAAAATCTTCATGTTATTAATATTATAATAAAAATTACTGCTCTGTCTCTTTTCAAAGAAACCACACTTTGAGAATATAGATCAATTACTATGGTAATATTAAACATAAAAACTATTCATCTGAGGCAAAATGAACGCATTAGTGTAGGATAAATAATATTTGATGTCTATGTTTATGTATGTCTATTGTATTGTATGTTTTGTTTTACAGCAAGCAACGAAACGGATATATATTGTGATTTATATTCATGTATGTTTTCTTAACTGTATTTACAGGTCATAATTTATATTTATGCCTCAAAGGTTTATTTGAATGATGTTTAATAAATAAGTATTTATTTGTTAAGTATTCATGCGTTCATTATTGTCACTAACTCAATAACGAAACACTAACATTAATTAAATTATGTGTGATAAATTTTCTAATACTGTTTAAACAACACTAAAGAGTCTCAGTGATTACGCTAATCGTTAATGAATACAGTTAATTATATTAGAGTAATTAATAGATTCACGTAAACAAAGCAATTTTGACACATTTAATCTAATCGGATAATTGATTAATTGGATTTGCATAGATTAGCATAATTGGACATTACATGAATGGCTCCCAAAGAACGTGGGGCTCCACAAATTTAAATTGTAGTAAATTTGTCATTATATGAATGGCGCCCAACGTGGGGCAAAAGAGCAGGCAGTAGTAGAATAAGTAAATTTACATGTTAGTTATTAGAATAAGATTTATATGTATAAGGCTAGTTTGACTGAATGCTAACGCGAAGTAAGGAGGCAAAAATGACTAGCTGTTCTGATAGTATGAACTTTGAGGTCAACAACCCACAAGGTGTGCCTGATAACGAAGGTGAAGATTCGCCGATTGAGTCACAAATGACTGAGGAGGCGTCAACGTCAGAGCGCGGGGACAGGAGTCTCAACCACAAGAAGAGGTGACATTGCGTGCATTAATGGACTTCATGAATGAGAAATTCGATAAACAGAAGGAAGAAGCTAATGAAAACCTTAAAATAATTAATGAGAATTTTGCGGAAATCAGAAGAGAACAGAATGAAAACAACAAAGTACTCAGCGAAAAGCTAGACAAGCATAAGGAAGAAGTTAAGCAACAGATGGCCGAACAGCTCACGCTGTTGCGCACGGAAATACGTGAATATACGAGTACCTGGAACGAGGACGGAAGCGAAGTCTAGCAGAAACAGGAAGAAGATGTGAATAAGAATTACGAAGATGTACGGGAAGCACGAGAGACTGATAACATTATCGATTTCACAGACGTGTCAGTTACTAAGGAATTATCAACTGTGGGATCTAATGTAAGTGTCAGTAGCAACCCAAGAAACAAACGGATCAAGTAGAGAAATTACTTTGCATCTCACGATGTCGGAAGATGATTATTCTGATATGGATAAAGATAGTAGAAGTGTAATATCGTCAATTGGAGTGCGCAAAAAGCACAAACTAAGCAACACAAGGATAGATGGGTACATCAGTGAGACCAACGATGAAATATCCAACGTGTGGAACAGGTATACATCAACTAAGTAATCGAGCTGCATTAGTGAAAAGCATGAAAAGGAAGTTCAATATTAAAATGAACACTGCATGTTATGAAACTGAACGCAAATTTAAGCAAGCCATGGATGATGTGAAGCGGAAAGACTTACCAGATCCGTATGAATACTCGTCCTGGACAAGGAATGTTATGAGAAAGAGGAAAAGAATGAAATTTACTGGACGACTCAAGAATATTGTAAAAAGTGGCACCAGTACGGAAAGAAGATTCCAAGCGCTCGAGGTGAGATTTCTTAGGAATCTAGAAAACAAGATATTATTACGTGAACACACGGACAAAAAAAATGAAAGTCAACGAACGCATTTGTAAGAAGGTCTGGAAAAAACGACAAAAACGACTCAACGCGTACATGTCTGGGGAAAGTTGTCAGAAGGAACGCAGTGACATACTTTTTACACACCCTCAGAGAGAGAGAAAGAGACAAGTCATAAATCTTGGAGGTGTGAAGTGCAGGGCGCATTGTACCAGCGTAACAGGGACAAGCACCGACCGTGGGGTAAATGTGTGGCGAAACCCACAAGGTCAGTACCCTTACTGTTTACTAACAAAGTGCGTAGTAACGGCACTGAATCAACAAGACATACAAATATGTCTCCACAAATAGAAATTTAAGAGTAAATAAATGAAACGTATTTCGGAAGACGATCTTAAGAATGTCTGAAAATTTAATAATTAAGTTAGATAATATTGAGTAAAATACATTAAATAAGATTGGTTTTGTAAAAATACATTAACCGAAGAAAATAAATAGATATGAATATTAATGAACGACATTATTAAGATGGACAATAATGTAGGTAAGATTATTAAAGATATTGGAAGACACCAGCTTGAGGACGACAAACTTAGGATAATAATTGATAAGATTAAGGACCAGAATTTAGACCTTAAGCTAAATAAATTTTATAAATATGTTAACAATAAATTATATCGACGACAGCGAGATGAATGGAAGCTGTACATACCCAGTAACGTGTCTAATAATTTAATTGCGGAAGTACATGGGATGTATGGACATTTAGGTCCTAAAAGGTGTATAAAGATGTTACAAGAGCATTTTACGCTGGATCGGACGAAAAAGAAAGTGAAAGCGTACGTTCAAACATGTGATACGTGTCAGAAGTGCAAAGACACTAACAACAGGATGTTGTTTGGAGGGACCAGGGCTGTGATACCCACAGCAAGAGGAGATCTCGTAAGTGCAGATTACTATGGACCTCTACCAACAGGAGCAGGTGGTGTCAAGTATCTACTCGTAATGGTAGACAATTTTACAAAATTCGTCAAGTTGTTTACGCTACGGAGAGCGACAACTACTACAACGCTACGGAGAATAAAAGATTACTGCGAGGAGTATGGACGACCAAAGGTCATTATGACTGATAATGGGACTCAGTTCACATCCAAGAAATGGATCGATGGACTCAAGGAATTAAACATGCAACCAAAGTATACACCAATACGGAATCCTTGTGCCAACCTAGCCGAAAGGATCAACCGTCAGCTTGGAAATCTATTCCGAATTTTGGTACATGACCAACACAGCAAGTGGTCACGGTACATAAGAATGATCGAAACATGCATAAATGAAGTGTACCATGAGACGATTGAGATAACCCCTCATGAGGCGCACTTAGGCAAAAGACCGACTCGTGCATGGGAGAAATGGTTAGATAAGAATGTTATCGACGTTAAGGGAAGCACGAACAGCAACATATTCGTGAAGATTAAAGAAAAAAGAGAGAAGCATGCAAAGCGCAGCAACGAAAATAAAAAGATCACGAAATTCGCGATTGGCGATAAAGTACTGATAAGGACCTATCACCAATCGGACGCTGCAATGAAGAAAATTGATAAATTTTTTGAACTGTATGCAGGACCGTACAAAATTAACCGAATCCCCGGAGATGCCACGTACGAGCTTGTTGACTGCAACAACGACAACAGAGTACGGGGAAAATTCAACGTACGGCAGATCAAGAAATACCACGAGCATGCGGAGGAGATACGAGTTACGTAAGGATGTGAAAATGACATCAGCAGGTAGTTGACTGTGGGGAGGGGAGCACACGCATTGAGTGATTGTCCCGCGAAGCCAGTCCAACTAGCTAGATAATAAGATGTGTGACATAGTAACATATATAATTTAAAGTTCACGTGATTTCTTAGATCACAATGTATCTAATTAATGACACTAATTAAATGTCATATTTCCTTTTCATATTTTGCTTTAGCTTTATACTACCAGAAGCGTAATGTTGACCCGTATCTCTGGCTCTGCTGCTCATGTTGACTATCTCGATCTGGATAGAAGGGAAAATGAATTACAAAATAAAATGTAAACCTACTAATAAAAAATAACAAAAAAATTAAAAACAAGCTCATGAATAAATAAAATTTATTGAATGTCAATATTTCTTACTGTGTAATATTTAAACGAATTGAAGTTCTAGCCGAATACACGGAGAAAAAAGAAACGGCATATTTTTCTATACATACAGTAAAATTTCCTATAATTTTTTTGTAAGTGCAAACTATTATTGACGTTATCGTAATTTTCCCTACACTGTATTGGAATTTTTTTATTGGAAAGATTATATTTTAATGGAATATTTAATTGAAAAGAATGGAATTTTTCCTATAACTGTGTTTGCATATGTTTGCATATTCTTTGTGTTTGGCTTATAAGAAGCCCTATTTCTTATTCGTGTATAGGAATTTTTCCTTCCGTAGTATCATGAAAATTCCTTTAAATTTATTGGACTTTTTACTAACACACATATATAGAAAAGAAAAGAAAAAAAATTTTTTAAACTTGCTTTTACTAAATTTTAAAAGCAGGCGTGCGCACTTTCTATGGTTGTACGCACGATTGTATATAAGTGCGCACGCCTTGCTTTTAAAAATTTAGTAAAAGCAAGTTTAAAAATTTTTTATTTTATTTTTTATTTTATACTTTTTAGTCATACTTTAATTAAATTATTATCATACATTGCATACAATCCGCACCCCTAATTTCCACCCCTTTCGGGGGATGTTCGCAAAACGGCTGTCGGATTTGTCATCTGCGACCCCAAAAACCCCCGCATAGCCGTTTTGCAGATTTTGCAATTTTCACCCCCGCACTATTAATTGCAACCCTTAATGTACCCCCTACGGGGGGATATTTGCAAAAGTAACGGTGGAATATTGTATTGTCATCCGACCTTAGTAACTGTGCAAAATTTCATCAATAGGTTATGTCAGGAAGTGTGTTAAATGAAGGATGCTAGATTTGAAGACAAACAAACTTAAGACAAACAAACTTCATTGTTAATTTAAAGAAAAGCAAGTAAAAATATATACAAACTAACACATATACAACCCCTACACACTCCGTTACTTTTCCCTTTCCTCCTTGGCCCCCCTTTCCTTGTTTTACCCTTTTTTCGCTTTTTCAAAACATCTTTTTATTTATTTTATACTTATTTATTGTTTCCTATTAACGATTTATTTTTTCTTGAATTTTACTAATGTAAATAAATTGTATGAGTTATCAAATATTGGAATTATATAAAAAGTTACAAAATTAGAATCTTTCTAGAATAAAAACTTTTTAACTAACTGATATTTTAATTAGTAAAATAAACATGTTAAATATCAACAAATTAAATAATAAGTAGAGATAAAATAAATGCTTCATATAAAACAAAATGTGAAGGTTGTCTTTACCTTTTAGGTGTCTGCAAAGTCACTTCAATTATTTTACAAAATCTGATTTAGCTCAACGTAATAACAGTAAAATAGCTCAACCAGTTTAACAGTAGGCCTATACAATTTTTTCAATAATAGGTCATTGCAATTGCAATACGTTAAGGGAACAAACATGAAAACATTCCTACTAGTTTTGAGGTTACGTTACGACCAGGGTTGGTTTCACATGGCGCTATGCTTACGGTCTATGATTGTTTGACAGCTAGGGACACGTAGGGCCCAAAGTGCATAGCACAAAATTACCTTGCAGTAGAGCGCGAATTCAAATTGTAAATATACTAAATATAAAAAAATAAAAGAATTCGAATGCTTTTAATGCGATTAATATAATTTTCTAATCTTCATAAATTAATGAAATTTTCTAACGTATTTATTTCGCCTTTTGTATAAATTAACTCTTTAACGCTCAAATGCACAATTTTTAGAGAGTATATTTAAATGCTTGCCATTTAGTCAACACACGAGCAATTTAAGAATAATTTCATTTAACTTATAGGAGTTTTGTGGTGCGGTTTTCAGATTCCGATATAAAAAAATCTCTAAAACCGTCATTCAGATACTTTTTTCGATTTTTCACAAAATTTGCTTTTATCGTTTAAGCGTTTATGCGTTTTGCAAGTATGGGGAAGGAGAGTGTGGTGCGCCGAAGGCGCGTATGGTGCTTAATAAGAATTCTGATTTTTATTCTGCCCGGGCGCGGGGCCCCCAGAAGCGCGGGGCCCGTAGCATTTGCTACTCCTGCTATATGGTTAATCCGGCACTGGTTTCGACTGGAGGATAATAAACATAATGTCCACAAATTTCTTAAGGTACAAGCGTAGACTACAGGATCTTCGTTTACCAAGTGACTAGGTTCACTTCTGTCCAACGCTTGCACGATGTTCTCTTCGGTCAAGTTTATGTGTTTGAAGTAATCGTTCAAATTATACAAAGTCGATAGCAAATCGGGCCAGCGTATATCATTTGCACTCACCGTTACAAATACCGTTGGTTTGCCCAGTTGTCGAAGCATCGCAAAGAGATACCGCTTTCTTTCCTGATCAGGTATGCCGACTTATGGATTAAGATTTTGTTTAAGTTGTCATTTATCGCTTGATCGTCCTTTAAGTGTGTGGAAATTTGCTTGACCTTTTCATTCACATCACACGTGGGTCATACGCGTTAATCAGGGCAAGTTAATCACCCGTTAATCGTACCATAGTTGCCCTCATATCGAAGACGCCTGATTTCCATAATCAGTAGTCGCAGAGATATTATACGTTCGCTGAGTGGATCTAATGGCGGCAAATGTGTTGGCTTCGGTGGATACGTGATGCCGTTATTCTTACTCAATGTTGGCACCTTTACTTGTTTCACAGATGGCCAGCAGTTTGAGCACAACATAAACTGTTGAACGTCTTCATCTGTGAATTCTTGTTGTAAGAGTTGCAACACAGCTGCGCTGGGTCGTTTTAAATAATTTTGGATCCATATACGTTCACAAATTCCACAAACAAAACCCAACTCATTGCAATATAACGACCTTTCTACTCCGTCGCCAGACGCCAATAGGTTATAAACGCTAAATCTGGATTCTCAAACATCTCATCTGCTTGTATTTCGTAGCATTCCGTCCGTTCTATCTCACTGTCGACATTAGTTATTTGTGAACTGGCGTTGGGTCGCAGCCAACGAAATAGACAGGCCTGGGTGCGCGGTTGTCACGTGACCATCGGAGTCGAAGGTGTGAAGCGAGCTTCGTTGGTTTAGCGTTCGCTACACGTGTAGTTGCTTTAAGTTTTTTGTTATTTGTGTTTGTACAAAGTTGTCGTTTGTGTCAGTTGGATATATAAAAAAGCTTTTGTGTCACTTGGATTAATAAAACGGATATAATCTCACTATATTTCATTCTAAGGTAAGCGTTTCTTTTTTCTTTCTTGTTCACTAAAGAGGTTAGGTTACACGTGGTACACTGTGAGCTTTAAGAATTTAATATTATAATTACATGTTTTTTCACTGGGGTATACTTTGTAATATTTAAATATTATCTTCTTAACTTTGTAAATAATGGTAATAATATAGAAATTTCATCTAATATGACATTAATAGCAAACGCTATTACAACTTCTTATTCTATATTTTGATCTTCTATAGTATATTTACTGTGTCAATACTTTTTTCTTCTTCCACTTTAAATATGACTCAAATCATTTTAAGTCCACAGAGGGTTAAATAATGTAGCCTATATCTAAATTTTGAATAAAATTTGGGATACCATTTTCTTAAATTAATGTATTCTTTCAGTGTTCATTCCATTCAAAGACTTCACCATGCCTCGACATTGCAGTGTCTATGGCTGTCGATCAAATTATGATGGTCCACCTGTTTTTACATTTTCATTACCAAAAGATAAAACACTGAAATCACAGTGGTTAAGGAAAATTCCAACAGATCTTTCAAAATTGAAGCATCCGATTATATGTGTAAAACATTTTCGTGAAGAAGATGTGATACTGACAGATACTGTACCTGTAAAAGGTGTATTAAAGACTTTTCCTAGGAAACTACCAAAGCTTAAAGAAGGGTCTTTGCCATGTATTTTTCCAAATGCTCCACATTATTTAAGTACAACTCAACGTACTTCACGTCGCTTGATTGATGCAGAAAATGAAAGTGTTGAAGCTGCTATAAAACACAGTTTAATAAGTCATGAAGCATATTTACAAAAGGATACTATTAGTAGCATAGATGATGTTTATAAATTCCTTAATAACAAAAAAGATCTTTTTAAAAAATGGGTATTAATAAAATGTGACAATAAAGTTTTAATATACCTAATGTCAATTAAAGATGATATTCCAAATGTTGAGGCAAATATCACAGTTTATGAAAATTTGGAGTTTTCAGCTTTTTTGGGAAAAGTTAAACTAACTAAGTTTCCCTTCAGTAAAGCCAAATTAGATGAACTGAAATCATTTAATATCTTAGAGCAATTTTTATATTTTATTGAACAAGAGGTGGATAATAAATTAAGTTCTAAATATTTCAATGAATCTGTAATTGATCATGCTGTAGAACTGCTGGAAACTAGTCCTGGTTTTGCAGAGAAAGAAAATTTAAATTTTATTGTTGAGCAATTAAACTTACTACAAGTGCCTAGAAATAACGCTAGATATAACAACAAAACAATGCTGTTTTCATCTACACTTTATGTGCATTCCCCATCAGCATATAATGCATTACGGAAATGTGGTTTTTTACTGTTACCTCACCCGAGAAATTTACAGAAACTAATTTGTAATTTTTCACTTAAAGACAGTAGTGTTACTGGTAGCATTGATTATTTAAAAACACGTGTAAGCTTTTTGCAACCACATGAACTTTTGGTTCGTTTAAATATAGATGAAATTTATATGCAGCCACGTATTTGTTTTAAAGGTGGGTCTATACATGGCACAAGTGTTTTTTATCCTGATAAAGCAGCTAAAACAGCCCAAGTTTTTATGTTATCATCAGTCTTTTCTAAGTATAGGGATGTTGTCTGCATAGCTCCTGTATTAAATTTAACAAGTATTCAGTTGCATGAGATGATATTAAATATTCTTAAAGAAGTCGAAAACCTTGGTTTTAAAGTTCTGACAACAATTCTGTAAACAGGAGAGCATTTGAATTATTTACCCCCAATAAAAGTTTAAAAGCCCACATTCAACATCCCTTTGACCCTTCTAGGTTGTTATTTTTTATTTTTGATACTGTTCATATTTTAAAGTGTATCAGAAATAACTGGCAGAGCAAAAAAAATGATGATGGTTCTTTGTGTTTCATTGATACGGACAATGATAATATTCTTTTTACAGCAAAATATAGACATCTTGAGAAGTTGTATGAAACTGAAAAAAACTCTTTAGCAAAGTTTGGCCACCTGTTATCGTATAAAGTATTGTACCCATCATCAATCCAAAAACAAAATGTTAAATTAGCTTTAAAGTTAATGAATGAAAAAAATGTTGCTGCTTTAAAACATGTGTCTAAATATCATCCTGATTTATTTCCTGGGGTTAATGAGACGATTAAATTTATGGAAATATTTATTAATTGGTGGAAAATCGTAGATGTCAAAAGTGTGTTTGAAGGTGAGAGATTTAATGATGCTTTTAGAGAAGCAATCAAGCCTGAAAAAAATTTTCAAATTGATTTCTTAAAAAAAATGTGCTTATGGCTTAAAAAATGGAGATTATCCGTGCAGTCTTCAAAAGCGTTATCACCTCAAACATTTCAGTCACTTATCATAACTAATGAAGCATTTATAAAATTAATACCATATGTCTTTAGAACTTATGGCAGCAGCTATATCTTGCTCAGCAAATTCCAAAATGACAGTTTGGAAAGCAGATTTAGCACATATCGGCAACTGAGTGGTTCCAATTATTACATTAGTTACACTGAAATTTTAGAAAATGAAAAAAAATAAGGTTTAGGAATACTGTAATATTATCTTCTGAAAAAGTAAATGTTTCTCTGAAAACTCTAATACCATCTTCTGAAAATCACTATGATATTGATACACATGAATTTTCTGAAATAGTTGACGAAACATTCTGTTTTGAACTGATACCAAAAACTATATTGCCTGTATTAGTGTATATTGGGGGGTTCACAACATATAGAGTTTTGAAGACAAATAAGTGTGAATTATGTACGAATTGGATGGAGTGTAATAAGGAATTGAATGTAGAAGATGAAATAAATGATTTCACTCTAGATATGGACAGAGGCAAGTTAAAAATTCCAAAAAAATGTGTCGTAGTTGCTATTGGCATTGTTTGGCATGTTATATATAAAATTTTTGATAAATTTCTGGCATCTTTTATGCAAATGAACCACCAGTTGTGTCTTTTGAATAAAATTAGTTTAATATTACTAAGTAGAGAGTCTGAAAACTTTCCATTTAAAGACTCGTGTTTATGCAATCAAACACTCTTGTCAAAACTGGAATGCATAGTTTTAATTGCTTCAAAAATTTTTATAAATAATGTAGTAAAATCTTTGAATGATAAGCAAAAATATGACAGACAAAATGATATGCGTAAAGTAAAAAAACTTTGTAAGTAGTCACTGAAGTAATGGATTTTTACAGAAATGGATGTTTACATGTTAATCTCATAAAATTGAATACAATATTTGTATGTTAATTTTTCTGTTAATATTTGTATGTTTTCCAGAATTAATAAATTGAATATAACAATTAAACATTAGTATTTATTTATTAACAAGACAATAAAAGAAACGTAACAAAATATGTAATTTTGTTGAGTTAGAATGAAAGGAACTCCAATCTTTTTTCAAGTTTTACGGAATATATTCTGAATAAAATTATATAAAACTTGGTTTGGTTTATTAAAAACGAAACAATGAATGTGTCAAAGCGAAATCTTATTCGTTTGAAATTTATTTGTCAGCCGACGCAAAAGACGATGAGAAAGCTCGCCTCGGTTGGTCACGTGATGTCTCTCTTATGACGTCGCGCCCGGGCCTATCTATTTCGTTGGCTGCGGCGTTGTGTGTTGTGGCGTCTGTTCAGCTGGTGCTCGCCTCGACTTTCCGGTGCTGCCTCATCCTCCTCATTTGTTCTGCTAATGTCATAGCGGCGTTTTTGGATTCCTTTTTCTTTTACTTTGTAAGCGTTTACGATAGGCATTTACCTTCTTGTTGTGAAGATATTTTGACATTTTTGAAGTTTTAAGTAAAATTTGTTCAAGTTCAACATTTTGTCAATGTATTATTTAATAAAATCTTTTACTACTATCACTATTAGTGTTTTATTTTCAAGTACTTGTGGAGATTTCTAAAACGACACCTTGAATAACGTCCTACGTGTACGCGTTCCCAAGGTATACTAATTATTCCGAGCAGTGAACCGGTGATTTTCCATTCCAACTCGGCGGCCTTCTTGTAATGGCGTGTGATGTCATGCGCTCATGACTAATATCGCGTGACATTCTTCCATCCTTGTTATTTTGAATCGTGTATTGCTTATTTAAATATACATTAAAGTTTAAAAGACACTAAAGTTTATCTGGTATACACATAATCGTAACACCGACTTTCGCACAGGTTCCCCCCCACAGGGGACCCGCTGTGTAAGACGTTTTCCGTAAAAAATATTACGATAAAAGACGTAACATAAAACAGTAAATTCTAAAATTTTACCCGGAAAGCATGCTTTGATCTTGTTTTGCACTGAGGCAACTTTATGCATTTACTGGCTATTACTAGTTAAAAAGTAACAGTTAATAGGCCTACCCAATTCGAGTTTTAAGTTTACTTATTCACAATAGTTTTATATCCACTAGGACATACTCAGACACATTACTGTAAACACAAATAGGGGATAAACCAATTGGTATGTCCTGTTTGTTTACTTCTATATAAAAAATTTTGCAGAATATTTTAATGGACTGATAGACAGATGTGTGTCGCCTGTAAGTGAGAACGTTTAGTGTTAGCTGTATAGGCACGACAGGCAATATAGCCAAGGAAAAATAGGAAGTTTTAAGGAAAAAATGAAATAAAAGCTAATTTTTTGTACATATGGTCCTTGAAACATAAATTATACAAAAACAATAAGTCTACCACTTATAAGTGTCTAGGGATGCTTTTACAAGGGTTGAAAGGGATGACAAAACGATTTTTCGCATATAACTTAAAAACAAAGTATTTCATCAAACCATGTTTCAAATAAAACTTGTAACGCACAAAAGTCCCTATAATTTGGTGTGTGTCACATTCCTGTATGTCAAAGATTGTTGGAACAGGCCACGTTTAAATCTGGTGAATACACTGTATTTTTTTGTGTTTTGTGTGTGTTGCATGAGAGTTTTTTTTTTTAGGATGAATATTTATGAAAAGTGAAAAAAAAACACATTTTTGATAAGTTCATATAATTTATTATTCCAGGTGAAAGATTGTGAAAAAGTATCTTTCGATATTTACAAAATTGTAATGATAATAACGACAGTAAGAATAATATGGTAAAAGGATCGCAAAATGAAACAAAAATGTTATAAATACACCATTGTTTGAATAAAAAGCAAATGCACTAATTATTGAATTTAAAATCTGAACATTTTTACTGAACTTAATGACTAAAATTAAAATGATGTAAAAATACAAAAAATGAATCTTGAACTGTACACAATAGTCATTACAAAAATTAATTACATAATTAAACACATATCATAAATTGTCAAAATCAGAAAGCAATCAATTTATGAAATCAAATATGTGAATTACACAAAAGGAAGGTAGAATTAAGACAAAACATTTACGAAAACAAAGACTTAAGATAAAGTAAAATTTTTACAACTGAATAAATAATTTGTTCAGAAATATCAGATGATAAATTTATATTGAATTAAATGGAAATTACTTTAAAATAATACAATAAAAAATTTTACAAGAAAATTATACACTAATCTTCAAAAATATTGTAAGATTTTCCTTTTGTAAGAGTCTTTTTATAACAAAAATTTAAGTCACAAATAGTCTTCAATGTCACCGTTTTCATTGAGATTTGTTTCTTCAAGATCATCAATACGAAATTCACTTTCATTTTCTTCATCAATATTAAACTCTTCACTCTCAGTAATATTAATATTATAATCTGGAGTTTCACAACTCTGACACGTTGACCCTTGGCAATTTTTACACATAACTGTGCATTGCAATCCAGATTTTAGGCAGCGACAACGAAAAGTAGAACAGTCAGTCGTGCAGCCACAGGAAATTAAATTCAAAATTGCTTTAGGAGCTGGTTCTAATGAAGTCTTAATGGGCTGCAAAAAATTATTTTTCCTTTCCCATCCCCATTCCTCTGGACTTTTATGGTTGCCTAGCCATTTCTGAACTTGGTAGTAAACTCTAAAGGAATGCTGAGCTGCAGCTGCTCTAATTTAGCAGATGTCTTTTTGAGAGATTTCTGAAACATCTGAAATCTGTACTCGTCTAGTGTTTGCCTTTCATCTTTCGAACCATACAGAATTAGAAATAATTTTTTCACCAGCTTTTTCTACTTCACTTGTATTTGAATTCACACTATTAAACACTGCTACAGCATTGTCCAAATTTCTGTTAGTCTCCAATAGCTTCTGTAATCGTTTTTTACCTTTCCCATGAACTTAACTAGTCGTGTCACAGCCACTAAAAGCATATGCTAGAAGGATAAAACTTTTGACATTTGCGAATTGCATTTGCAAATTTTGCTTTAATTTTGCCGGTATTTGGTTTCAAGAAAAATAATTTTTTTTTTCAACATTTCAACGAGTTGTTTTTTATTTTTACTATTAGCTAAAAACTTTTCTTGGCAGACAGACAGGGGGTTACTTCCGTTATACTGAACTGTGGACTGATGTTCGCGTATCGACGTTGATGTTCAGATTTTTTGTACTGTCAGGATTATCATATCAATCGAAGACGATTACTGCAGACTTAAAAGTACGCGAAACACATGCACGTGCATATTGCATACTTCTTTATAATTACTGCATTTTTTAAAATTCCATTTCACTTTGTGCAACATATACCCTCCATCTATTATGTAGATGTCTGTCTTGTTCAGTAAATTCTCATCGACATTTTTAAACTCATCATATAAGCGGACTTGCTGGTTTTTTCATTCAAGTATTCGTGAAAAGAGACATTGGGTACGGTACAATTTCAAATTTAAAATACTCTGATATATCATCGCTCGGTCCTCTGCACAACAACATTCTTTGGTAGAGAATTAAAGGATCTATAGTACCTTTTCACGTACCGTTTATAGAGGAATTAACGGCACTCAGAGGACGTACTCTGTTTTCACGTTTTATGACAATGTCCTTATACAATTTCTCAGACAATTTTTTATATCGTTTTCACCAATTTCCTTTGATTTATGACAATTAATAGCATCATTTCCAATAATCCCAGTACCGAGTGACGTAATGATTTGCGTTTTTGAAAACGGATCGTGATTAATAAGCCAATCATACAATTTATTGACATCTGAATCATTTCTTGCAATTCGAGTTTCTCTTAACTCAACATGTTGTTCAGATGTGAAAAATGTAGTGCTGCAAAAATTTTCAAGTTCTTGACAGATATCTGAAAATGCTAATTTAGTAGTGATATATCACCTTCCTACTAAAAAAAAGTAAATATTTTTACTTTACTTTTACAATACTTATGTCATTTGGTCTGCATTATATAGTTCCTTTCTGTACTTCATTGTATAGATGTTACTAAAAATGTGAAACACTATTTTATTTGATACTTTTTTGACGAAATTCTTCATTTGCATCAGCAAAAAAAAAATTCTACATATTTTAATATGGGTAAAATCGCCCTGAAACAATATTTTAAGTTAAATGTGATTAATAAGCCAATCATACAATTTATTGACATCTGAATCATTTCTTGCAATTCGAGTTTCTCTTAACTCAACATGTTGTTCAGATGTGAAAAATGTAGTGCTGCAAAAATTTTCAAGTTCTTGACAGATATCTGAAAATGCTAATTTAGTAGTGATATATCACCTTCCTACTAAAAAAAAGTAAATATTTTTACTTTACTTTTACAATACTTATGTCATTTGGTCTGCATTATATAGTTCCTTTCTGTACTTCATTGTATAGATGTTACTAAAAATGTGAAACACTATTTTATTTGATACTTTTTTGACGAAATTCTTCATTTGCATCAGCAAAAAAAAAATTCTACATATTTTAATATGGGTAAAATCGCCCTGAAACAATATTTTAAGTTAAATGTTGACCAACCGGTTTGGTCTAGTGGTTAGGGCGTTGGCTTCTAAACCAAGAGGTTCAGGGTTTTGACCGGTAAGGTCTGGCATTTGTTCATAGTTATTCCCATCTCATTACCTACACACAAGCTTCGGCTTATGTAGGCATCATCCTCTCAAAAAACACACACACACAAACGATCATTCACATGCAATACACACAAATTACAAAAGATACAGTAGGCCTACTGTACCCTAAGTTTACTCTAAGTGATACTCTAAGTTTTAAATGTGGCCTATTCCAACAATCTTCGACGTACAGGAATGTAATACCCACTAAAGTATAGAGAATATTGTGAGCTATAACTTTTGTTTGAAACATTTTTTGATAAAGTACTTCGTTTTTAAGTTATATGCGAAAAATTGTTTTTTCACCCCTTTCGACCCCTGTAAAATCACCCCCGGACAAATTTAAGTGGTAGACTCATTGGTTTCGTATAATTTATGGTTCAACGACCACATGTACGAAAAACTAGCTTTTATCTAATTTTTTCCTTTAAACTCAAATTTTTTGACTATTTTTCCTGGGTTAATAGGCAGCAATTACGGTCTGTAGTAAGTCTGAATACTGCAGAGACCTTCAAGGCGTTAGAATGTCTCACACCTACCCCCCCACCACCGACAATATCTGTCTCGCATCTCAACAAACGAGAAGAATATATCAGACGTTAGATATTATGTTCCATAACCTAGATTTAATAATATTGTTGTATTAAATAATAAATAAAACGTTCAGATCTGTTCTTAAGTAAAAGCGAGGGTCTAGTGTGATAACGATGACAGTACATTGGAGACAACAGATTATAGTGTTAAAATTTTTAACAATTAAGTAGGTCACTCGCTAGTAGGCTTTTGTGTGTGGATTATAAAATGTATAGGCCTATTCGTTAAAAATTGATTACAGTAGACAAAAAACAGAATTACTGCAATATAGAAAATATCTCTATACACAAAATAGAGCTTTACATTAAAATAGAATATATTGTTGTTAGAAATGTAACAGTGCGCAAAAAAAAAACTAACCGTTACTTTAGTCACTCAGATTGCGATCGCAATGCAGCGTAAGTAAACTAACGCTGAGTCGCTCAGTCAGTAAACTGTACTGAGAGACTAATCTCTCAGTACAATTCAGTGATGTGAAATCAATACCTGAAGCAGGTCTGTAATAGCA
Organism: Magicicada septendecula; assembly: GCA_034769895.1. NCBI lineage: Eukaryota > Metazoa > Arthropoda > Insecta > Hemiptera > Cicadidae > Magicicada > Magicicada septendecula. Next base: position 250,713,204 of record CM068372.1, read on the forward strand.
TATTTTAATTGTTCCTTTATTCTCTTTCCATTTATAGTTGGATCGCCGCTGTATGAAAAGCAGTTTTGTTGCGCAATAACTGTAATAAGTGCAACATAAATTAACTGAAAGTTCTCACGTTAATTGCAGACAGTGGTTATAAATTTTGTCGATGTCCAACTCTCCAGTGGTTTCTCAGTAAGACAAGTATACAAGTATATTTGATGTGATCAACTAAAAAAGCAAAATAATGCAATCCTTGCATGGTACTGTTGAATAAGACAAGTGAATTTTAGGGTACATAAAGTGAAATAATATTAAAAGATAATTTAGTACTACAACGTACACATGACTTTGTGTACACACATTAAGAACAATACAGGCTTTGGTAATAACTTTGAGCACTGATAACGCCAGTGAAAGATAAAGTACTGGCCCAGTACTTATATCATATCACAGCACCACCCCTATATATCATAATGCGTGAAGATATAACCAATTACTGAAATTCATTGCAGTATGTAAACTGATAAAACAAAACAGCTTTACTATCCTTTTGACTGTTTTACAAAACAGTCATTAGCTTACTGAATAGGAAATTCGTGGAAGGTCAATACAGAAGTTTTTGCATGAATTTGTCTAAGTACTAGAATTCTCAGCAGAGTATCGGAAGTAAATTTTGAGGTTTTACAAAACTATAACAACACGTGATTGTGATAATTGAGCGAAGGAAAAGCGGAACAAACTATTTGCGAATGAGGAAACGTAAAACCATGAAAAAATTATTTACAGGTAGGATAACAAATTGAATGTTGAAGAGAATTGGACTGGACAGTAAACGTGTATTGGAAGAATTGGTCATATCATTGAAACGGGATCAGGAAAATATTAAAAGCAGAGTTACGTGATTGGGCATGCAATGAAATTAAAAATTTATATTACAAATATAAATTGATGGAATAGAAGGTATTTTTCCTACTTTTTATATATAAAGATATTAATTCATTAATATTTAATATACTAATGTGTTGTAATAGGCTACATTCAAAAGTGCTGTGGAAAAAACGTTCTTGCACATCGCGTTTTCTTCTGTTAACACAATAGGCTTATTACGGGTATTATGCTGATCACAGTGTTTGTGACTTTTAATCATTCGTGTTTTAACAGTTTTACACGTAACTGCAGTCCAACAAAAGTTGAAATTAATTTTCTGTTTAACGTTTCTGCTAACGATAGGCAATGTCAGCAAAGGGTTCTGAGAAAGGATGGAAAAGGTAGCTGTAATAACTGCCATGGAGCGCGGTTGTGATTCACTAATTGTTCTCTCAGTTTTATTGTAAGTTACGGAATAACTTTGCCTACAAGAGCTAGTTCAACAAAAAGCATATCCCCTCCGTGAATTTTAACTTTTTCTACAATTCTTGAACCGTGTTTCTTTAGTACGTACGCAGTGTAGACATGAATATGTAACTTTCCGTCGAGTGATAATGTGGGTGCATTATTAAAAATGAGTTCATCATAGTAACTAACAATAACGTAATATATTGTCGGAATTTTGGGGATAAACTCATAGTGTTCACAATAGACACACTGCTTTATTGTTCCGCAGTGTGTGTGTGTGTGTGTGTGTGTGTATTTGTGTATTGTTATGTCCATAACACCATAGCCCCGGAGACAGTAAAACAACTGCTAGTTTTGGAAACATACGTATCCACCTAACACGCACCACTCGCCACCGCAAAATGCTGTTAGTGATACAACCAATGACAAGCTGACACACACATTATCTCGTCAGTAGTACTTACATTATTACGTCATTAACATAATTGCCATCACTCAAGTTTGCTGTATTAATGTCTATTGTCTTCCTCTGCGACGTGATGTCACTATTGTAAATTTATTGAACATCAAGTGTCGTAAGTATACACTTTGTCTCATAAACGTTATTCTTACCGAGCTTATTGTTCCACAGTAACAAATGAACTGACTGAACAGCAAGAGCTCCATAAAAATTGAAACAGGAAGAGAGAGTCTTCATATGATTTTCTATGTACATGCGCTCGCGCGCACGCTCGCGCCTTAATCCTTACATATACACACGCACACGTACACTCATGCATTGTAAAACTGCATGAGAAAAGTGTCATATAACAGTGGTAGGTCTCATTTTCCTTAGTAATTACATAACATATTTGGAAACATACAACTGAAAGTAGGCCTACGAAAACATACTCCTAAGGCCTATAATTCAACGGATTATGCACAGTTAGCAGAAGAGCCTTGTTATAGTACCTTGTTGTTCTCAAATACATATGAATACAAAGTAAACAAAAGAAACAGAACATGAAATTTTATTTATATGAAACTAACATGGTCGCATTTTTATAAATTGTTATTAAACGGTCAGCATTATGATGTTGATTAAAACAATACTGACTTATATTGTGTTTTAAAAATCCTCATATAGCCTAGATTTAGACTGTGTCTCCTGTCAACAAAGTAGAACCGTAACAAACTGTTGTAACTACAGTATGTTACTGATGAAAGCACACACATACAGAGAGGTATGTAATTTAGATTTCATATTTCTTCTCTCTCTAAGCCCATGAGATGTTTTGGACTTTACTCCATACATACACTTCGTCTATATGGTTGGAAGTTGCGTTTGGGCAAGGTATACGTTACAAATCCAATTTAGCTACGATTTTATAAAGTCAGGTCACGAAATTTCAGACACTAACAATGTGACACTAATACAACACGTACCACACAAAGACACGTGTGGTGTCACTTGCCGTGTGACTAACATAAGTACAAACAAGAAATATAAATCCACTTAATAAAAAAAAAAAACAAAAAACAACAACATTTCTAAAACACATGATAAGAAACTGCATATAAGAAGCGAACATACAAACGCGCGCGCGCACACACACACACACACACATACACACAATATACGTATAAATAAATGTACGCAACATTTTTGCCACAACAAATTAAAAATCGGTATGGAGAACCATACATGACTTCCATGTTTTAAGATTTCTATTTAAAATCATGTACTTGAATTCGGCTCGATAATGTCTAAAAACATACTGCCCACCCTCTAACTATTTTCACTATTTATAAATATTTTTATTATGGGGTATTCTGTGGTGTGTCGTTTAATATATCGTTATTTTCGAGACTTTATCCATAAAAATTAGCTACTTTTTTCTTAGGAAGAAACTGAACTACGCAGATAATCATCCCTCCTCCTCAACTGATCCCCAACATTAATGATATTTACACTTTCATAGAGTAATAGTTTTATCATATATAATTTCTAAGGTATCTTATCTTTAAAAATTAAATATTCGTACTTTACTTGATTTCATCACAGCAATTTTCAAGAAATCGCCCCCCCCCTTCAACTACCCACTCAATTTATACAATTATCTCATTTACCATTTTACAGTGGATTAATATGACTTTATTCTCGTGGCACTTATTTATTAAAATTAAGTACCCCTCCCTCCTAACCAAAAAACCTTGTTGCCTGGCTACACAATTATTTTATTATTAACTATTACCTAAAAAACTTTTTATGGACTTTTTAAGTACTTTACTCTTGTTAAAACGTAAAACGGGGCAGGTAAACTACCCCTCCCCCTGAACCGAATCACAAAAGTCAATGGGTCTTGAGTCCTCTACAACTCGAACACATATGCAAAAAATTCTTGACTCTGAATTTGCGTAGGAAAAATTCCACACACACACACACACACACACACACACACACACACACACACACACACACACACACACACACACACACACACACACACACACACACACACACACACACACACACACACACATTTCGGAAAATGACTTTTCTTCATATTTTGAGGGTAGTACAATCAGAATCTTGAACACGATTTTTCGCGATCCCCATACTTCCATTTCCTTACGGAACATGGAAATGAAAATAATATTTGTTTACACAGCGTACTACTTGTGTCACTGATTGTTAACACTGAGTAACTTTCAAATGCATTTCCTCAAGTTTTTGAGGAGATTTAAAATTTATGATAGTTTTTGTACTAAAGCAATGTGTGAACTAGTACCTGTTAAATAAAGTTTGGCAGGAACTTTGAAGTGCTCTACACCAAAGGAAGCACCAAAGGGAAAGTGTAAGGAGCATTAAGGGAAGTGACAATTTATACGAAATTCAGACTGTTACAAAAAAGGTAATACTGTGAATTCAACCGAGAGAAATGTGTACGCACATTTGTTAAATCCAACTGAGAGAGAAAATTAATTAGTGGATTGTGATACCGCTCTTCTCCTTACTAAATGTAGTACTGTAGTGTGTCCCACAGGACGTGCTTTATTCCACCACTTCTCTGCTTCACTTCAAGTGTTTACAGCATTACCTCAAGACCTCGTTGTTACGTCACTCACATAACAATCAAAAACGCACGTATATAATAGTAATAATAATAATAATAATAATAAATGTATTTACTGATAATATTGTTACGACGGTCTACTCGATCGTCGTAGGTACAGTGGAAACAAAATAAGTACAAGACACCAATTAAGTCACTAATCACACCTTTAATTGTTATAGTAAAGCAGTTCGTAATTAACAACACAGTGTCTACAACAAATCAAATGAAAATTGTTCATACGCAATAAAATGTCCACTAATATTAAGACTCAACTGTATTACAATTATACCGTCCGAATATAAAACGCAACACTTCACTAATAACTACTTGAACGTACACCGTAATAACTCGAACCGCTCTGTAAATATATCGCACTAATACTCTCGAACCGCACAGTCAACAATCTCGCATTGAACTGAAAACTAAGGCCGCGACGCGATGAATTTATAGTTACGCTCACACACCAGAAGCTTCCAAACTGCGTCTTATCTCTCGCGAACTACGTAAATTGCTACGGCCTTGACACAGTCCGAGCGCCCGAGCGAAGGCTGGCACAGTCGAGAAAATTCTCGCAAAATGCGTTTAGTAGCACGTACACCACACGCTTACGTCGAGATCTTTCTGGCGCATTCGATAATCGCGTAGATTGTTCTGTGCTGTCGTAGCACTGCCCCCTCCTTAAGCCTGTTCGTCCCGAACTGGCAAAGCGTCTTCGAAGTAATATTCGACCAGGCGATCTAGGTGGCCATCCTTGCGAAGGATAATTTTCCCGTTCTTCGAATTCAGTCTCGTGTGATCCGAACATCACGTTCCCAGGAATGCGAATCTTTCGCGCAACCACTAGCTTCGCTGGAATCACTCTCGTTGCGTCATGTACTAATGACCTAAATACCACTGGCTGATCCAAGTTTGTTTGGTTCTCGTCAACAACCTCTTGCGTAACCTCATCTTCAGCCACTTTACCCTCGGCCGCTTCTATCAGCTCAGGAACAAGCAAGAGTTTTGTCTCGACACCCATAGTTGGCTCTCCAATCACTTCTTTTGTCGTTATACTTATTTGTACTTCCTCTGCTAGTTCTTCCTCCATTTCCGCTTGCAACAGGGAGGTTTCCTCTTGACCAGACTTGTTGAATTTTTCTTCGACTAATGCCACTCGCTTAATCGAATGGTTGGTAGACCCTGTCATTTTAGCCATGCAAAGCTTTATCTTCTCTTGGCCAACTTTCAGGACATTCTCTCTTAAGTCCACAACGAATCCGTAGGCATTCATAATGTCCGTGCCAAGAATCACTTCATCGACAATGTCTGCAACGAGCATTTGGTGGCTAAACTCAAGAAGACCCAGGCGTACACGTACGTCTACCTTTCCTAGCACCTTGACGGGGCTTCCAGTCACAGTCTGTATTGTACAAGAGCTAATTAGAGGATGGCGGTTACAGACTAAGTCAGGGCGCACAATGGACACTGTTGCGCCCGTGTCAACTGTAAATGATGTTGGTTTACCATCCGCAAATCCATTAACAATCATGTTTCCACTGATCTTATGTAGCGTGGAAACTGTGTGCTGTTCTGGGCCTTTACTTCTCCAATTGGTGCGATCAGTTTCTTCTCTCGGTATCTTCTTCTCCCAACAGTCTAACTGTAGATGACCACGTTTTCCACAGTTGTAACATTTCGGTCTTCTGTCTTTTTTAAATCGTTGCGACTCTCTTGAACTTTTGAATTGTTTGTCCGACAACACTGTTTTTCTGCACCCATCGTAACGGTAATGTGATCTTCTGACTGCAACGTGATGGCACAAACCCATTAATGTAGCGGGACGCTGACTTGGCAGCTTCAAACTCTAGGGCGTGAACAAGAGCTTCTGAGCTATCTCGGTGTCTTGCCATTCGTAACACTTGCTGAAGTTCACAATCTCCGATGCCATCAATAAATGTCTGCACCGTAAACCTTATTCGGAAGTCTTCTGGTGCTTCAGGATAGGCCAATCTAATCAATCTGTCGATACTTGCTTCAAATTCTTGAAGACTTTCCCCGGAACGTTGTCGTCTTGTTCTCAACTGAGCGTAGTACACCTCTCGCAAATGTTTATCACCGTAGCGTAATTCTAGAGCTTTTATCAACTCGGCATAGATGTTCTGGCTGTCAGGTGGCACTTTCTGTAGTAGTTCTGCCGCGGGTCCTTTTAATGCAAGAACAAGTGAAACAGCCTCGTCTTTTTCTGTCCAATTATTTGCGCATGCAGCAGCTTCAAATTGGCGGAGGTACGTTGCCCAGTGAGTGCTTCCGTCAAAGGTTGGAGCTTTGACATGAACTGTCCCTACTGCAGGCAAAGTGACTTTCTCTGTTAACTTATTTTCTGTGTCTTTTTCTGTCTTTATCACTGGTACAGTCTGTTCAGAAATTTGTTTTGGTTGAATCTTCATGCACTGTTCGACTTCACTTTTAATTTGTTCTCTTATGTTTGCCATTGAGTTTTCTACTGCAGATATTTTATTTGAAACAGATTCTTCTATAACAGATATTTTTGTAGATATCGATTCCTCCACAGTCAAGACAGATTTTTCTACTTCAGCTATTTTTAATGTCATTGATTCTTGTACCTCCGATATTTTAGTTACTTGCTTATTAAGCTCACCTCGTAGGAGACCCAACTCTGCAGCGGTTTGTTCTTGTGTCTGCTTTTGCTGCTGTATTAACTCCTTGATGTCATCTGCTTCCTGCTTCCGTTCCTCTGCCTCCTGCAGGAGGGTTTTCTGTCTCGCTTCCGCTTTCTCGTCTTGTCGTTTTTCTGCTTCTTCCTGTGTCTGCCGCAGCAGTGTTTGTAAAGCTTCCATCATCTGACTGGGATCCATGTTTACCGATTTAATTACGAATCACACTCGTCTTGTACAAAGCGTCCACTGTTTCCACTGTTAACCGTTCTATCCCAGTTCTGACACCACTGTTACGACGGTCTACTCGATCGTCGTAGGTACAGTGGAAACAAAATAATTACAAGACACCAATTAAGTCACTAATCACACCTTTAATTGTTATAGTAAAGCAGTTCGTAATTAACAACACAGTGTCTACAACAAGTCAAATGAAAATTGTTCATACGCAATAAAATGTCCACTAATATTAAGACTCAACTGTATTACAATTATACCGTCCGAATATAAAACGCAACACTTCACTAATAACTACTTGAACGTACACCGTAATAACTCGAACCCCTCTGTAAATATATCGCACTAATACTCTCGAACCGCACCGTCAACAATCTCGCATTGAACTGAAAACTAAGGCCGGGACGCGATGTATTTATAGTTACGCTCACACACCAGAAGCTTCCAAACTGCGTCTTATCTCTCGCGAACTACGTAAATTGCTACGGCCTTGACACAGTCCGAGCGCCCGAGCGAAGGCTGGCACAGTCGAGAAAATTCTCGCAAAATGCGTTTAGTAGCACGTACACCACACGCTTACGTCGAGATCTTTCTGGCGCATTCGATAAACGCGTAGATTGTTCTGTGCTGTCGTAGCATATATAACAATAAAATAATAATAATTTACAACAATTTATACCAGCGTTATAACAATATTATAGTTTAATTATGCACCACAGTTTAATAGTTTATTAGTATTTTTTACTTCCATGTTCCTTAAGGAAATGGACGTATGGTGATGGCAAAAAAAATCGTGTTCGAGATTATTGCAGATTCTGATTGTACTACACTCAAAATATGAAAAAAAGTCATTTTTAGAAAAGTGTGTGTGTGTGTGTGTGTCTGTCTGTCTGTGTGTCTGTCTGTAGATTTTTTTCTATGGCAAACGATAACAGCCGCAAATTCAAACAAAATCAAATAATGTTTTGCATGCAGTCCTGATTTGTAGAGTACTCAAGACCTATTATTTTTGGTGAAGATCGGTTAAGGGAAAGGGGTAGTTTACCAGCAACGTTTTTTGTTTTAACAAAGGTATTTTCTGTGGCAAACGATAACAGCCGCAAATTCAAACAGAATCAAATGATTATTAGCATATAGGCCTGAATTGTAGAGTTCTCAAGACCTTTTGTTTTTGGTGAAGATCGGTTAAGGCAAAGGGGTAGTTTACCTGCAACGTTTTTTTATCAAGGGTAATTTTTTCTATGGTAAACGATAACAGCCGCAAATTCAAACAGAATTGAAATAATGTTTTGCATACAGCCCAGAATTGTAAAGTTCGCAAGATGTGTTGGTTTTGGTGAAGATCGGTTAAGGAAATAGGGCTGTTTACCAGCAACATTTTATGTTTTAACAAGGGTAATTTTTTCTATGACGAACGATAACTGCCGTAAATTAAAACAGAATCAACTACTCTTTTGCATACCTTTTTGAATTATACAGAACTCAAAGTCTGTTGATTTTGTTGAAGATCGGTTAAGGGAATGGGGTAGTTTACCAGCAACGTTTTATATTTTAACTAGGGTATTTTCTATGGCAAACGATAAGAGCCGCAAATTCAAACAGAATCAAATAATTTTTGCATACAGCCCTGAACTGTAGAGTACTCAAGACCTATTGTTTTTGGTGAAGATCGGTTAGGGGAAGGAGTAGTTTACCTGCAACTTTTTTTTATCAGGGGTAATTTTTTTCTATGGCAAACGATAACAGCCGCAAATTCAAACAGAATCAAATAATGTTTTGCATACAGCCCGGAATAGTAGAGTTCTCAAGACTTGTTGTTTTGGTGAAGATCGGTTAAGGGAAAGAGGTAGTTTACCAGCAACATTTTATGTTTTAAGAAGGGTAATTTTTTTGACGAAAGATAACTGCCGTAAATTCACAGAAAATCAAATAATTTTTTGCATATTTTCCTGAATTGTAGAGAACTCAAGGCGTACTGATTTTGGTGAAGATCGGTTAAAGGAAAGGGGTAGTTTACCTGCAGCATTTTATGTTGTAACAAGAGAAATGTTTCCGTGACGAACGATAACTGCTGCACATTCAAACAGAATCAAATATTTTTTTGCATGCATCCCTGCATTGTAGAGGACTGAAGGTCTATTGATTTTGGTGAAGATCGGTAAAGAGATAGGGGTACTTTACCTGCAACTTTTTATGTTTTAACAAGAGTAAAGTACTTAATTTTGATAAATAAAGTATCCTGATAAGAAGCTCATAATAATCCACTGTAGAAACGTAGATGAAATATCTATAAATGAAGAGGTTAGGTGAACGGCGTGGGGGTAATTTTCTATAAATGAAAATTATAGTTGAAGGGAGTGGGGAGAATTTTGTATATGTGTACTACGTTATCGGCAACAAAGAAGTAGTTCTTTGTTAAAATTCCTTCCCGGGCTGTTTAGCTTTAGTCCAATGTTTTCTAAAAAACCAGACTTTTCGGCAGTGCCATCGACTGCCATCATCAGTGAAAATCGAGTGCGAAAACGTGAGGTGGTATACGTTAGTGACCACAGTACTGTGGTTAAGGCTGAAGCAATAAGTGGAAAGAAGTAGTTTCTATGGAGATATTTCGTTGTTCTTTTGTTTAAATTATACATATTTTTATCGTCGAAATGACCACTTTACAGTTGATTAGCAAAACCATAACATCACCACAGAAACCTCAAATTCCCTTGTTAAGACAAACAAGGAATCTTCTATTTAAATTATCTTATCCTTATTAAACTGTATAAGACTGGCTATCATCGACATCACAGTCTGTCTCCTGATTGGTACCTATTTGGCAAACTGCTCAAATATAGCTCTTCCCCAAGGTGTGACTCCCCCGTATGGTGGTGGCACATTTGAATCTATAAAACTAAGTGGCACCTAATAACTCAGGCTTTTATGATTTTCTCTTTTGCTTTTACTATCAACATAATTATAATCGGCAATTTTTAAAATTATTATTTTGTTGTTACATGAGTTCTATATTCATCCACTCGTTCTGTTAATCAGGAATGCTACAAAATGTTACAGGATAGGCTACTGTAAGTTACCAGCTAGTGTACCAGTATTCATTTAATACTAAATAACAACATACCAGCTTTCCTCAATTTGATTTTATTCATGTGTTGATTACTGTTTGTTCACTGAATGTTTAATAACGTGCATTTGAAATCAGGCCTTTGTGGGTTGTGTAACGTGCATGTCCTTGGACAAATGGTAACGATACCAAGTAATGGGGTTTAACAACCACTTGCCCACGACATTACAGTAGTATTCAATAATGCCCGCAAGGTGAGGTTATGTTTCCTCATGTGTGAGTTATGCAAGCTATAATAACGTTACATTTACTATTAAACTTATCATGTACGTTGTATAACAGTATTTGACTATGCCATTACTTTCAGTTCATTTCTCAAACACTCTTATATTGGTTAAATCCACACACATTAAAGTAGTATCTTTAGAGCCACCAATCGTCCAGGCTTAGTCTGGACTAAAGGTGGGCTGATATACCTGTAACAGGTATTTTGGAACAATTACTTTTGTGGAACGGATATAACAGTGACTGAAAACCTGAAATACCTGTTCCCACTACTCATGGGAACCCCCCTACCCAACTTACGAATAAACGAGTACAAAGCAGCAGTTATTGGTACTGAATACTTCCTTCTGCGTATGTGCCAATTGCCATACAAGTATGAAACGAAGCAAAACAAAGCGAGGTTCAGAATACCTCTATGCCAATGAGATGAAGCTGTTTTTAATAAATGAAAAAAAGTCATACTGATGTTACATTTATTCTTGTGCGTTATCCAGATATATAATACAGATTACAATAACAAATTATATATTACACCAATCACCAACTTGGTAAATTTTGAAAAAGCAAATTATATTGTGTTTTAACCTACAGAGTGGCTGAGTGGCTGATAGGCCACATAGTACTTTTTGTTAATGTGATTTCGGTGATGAGTTTAACTTCACCGCAAATCTCACTTTATTTATCTCATATAAACGTTCCTGTTATAAAACACTACAAAGTAGTTTTTTTATACTAAGACCTGTACTCTGCTCTAAGATAGGATATCAACTTTATGACAGACATTTATGCACTTGTATCTAGTCATGTTCATTAAATCTTTACTGATCTGACAACGCTCCCTTAAACACAAGGTGTTTTCGTAAATTTGTTTCTTTTATCTAAACTGCTGATTTAGAATTTTTGTCTTTATCACTTTACTTATCATTTGAGTAATAGCAGTTTCCACTTAGTAAAGAATTAAAAATAGCAAACTCCATAACAGATAACACAATTAGGTGTAATTGGTCAATCTACAGGCACTAACGTAAATACAACTGATCTCACGAAGATAAGAATTTACTAATACACTTATTAGAAGGTCATCAATAAAACAAAGAGGTGATAAGAAGAGAAAGCTACAAGTATTTCTGAATTCCTTGGAGAATTCATAATTGATTTATGATATGGCTGGAAGTTTCCGTTATTTGCCCAACTTGTGCTTTTGCCAGGACCTATCACCATTGCACAGTTGGTCTACTAGCAGTGGTTCCCCACCTTTCTGGACTTCGGTCTTCCGCGTTCGTTTCGAGTACCGTACCGGATAAGATAACAAAATAAGATAAGAGCAGACATTTAATGAAATATTACCGCAAAGTCTTTAGGTTGTGTTTTTATAAGGGTAATTGTTTTAAATCATGTCCGATGAAAATTTATTGTTGTTTTAAACATAAATTTTTATTTTTTTTAATAAATATTTTTTTCCTTGCTAGGTCTTCTTGCGTACCACTAGTGGTACTCCTGCCACCAGTCGGGAACCCCTGTACTAGGGGAAGGCCTTACAATAACTTTTAAGCTTTTAAGGATTGCTGTCCACTGTGACTGTTGTCGGTTTTGCTCGGTTATGTTCATGTTTAGTACAGAGTGCTAAAAATAACACTTTTTATTTTTTAAATTTTGGTGACATGGATCAAAGAAAAAGAAAACCAGTGACGTGTGGAGCTTTTTTGAATCAGTCAGTAACTGTGTTGCAGTGTGCAACATTTGCAACACAAAACTATCATAAACAAGTTCAGTTAGTAATTTAAAAAACATTTACAACAAAAGCACACAACTTCCTACTATATCCACCCAAACTGGTATGCAATCTTTACCGGTAACAGAAACTTCTTCAGGTGATATACTGCAAATGGGACCACATGTGCAAGAAAACTTATTAGTTCAATCTTCCTCCCACATTTTTAATCCAGAGACCAACCACTTTAAAAGCTACTGATACCTTCCAAATCAACCTACTTCATTTCAGTTGAGTGTTCCAACAGGTAGAAAGCAAATGTCAATGTCAGCCTACATACCCAAAACATTCGCCCTATCTGATAAAAACAAAATTGGTGAGGCCATAATGAAACTTTTTATTTGGGATCTTCAACCATTTACAGTTGTTGAATATAGAGGTTTTCAAAATTTGATGAATACTTGTCCCCCTAGTTCTGAAATTCCTTCTAGAAAGTATTTAGCCAACACACTGTTCCCAGCTTCTTATGAAACAAAGGTAAATGAAATCAAACAATCTACTAAAAAAGAGGCCTTGTTTGCTTAACAACTGATATATGGTCTTCTTCGACAAATGAAACTTTTAATGCAATTACTGCACATTACATTAGTCAGAACTTTGAAATTAAACATATATTCTTAGACTGTTCTGTTATCAAAACAAATAAAACATCTCAAAATTTAGCATATGAAATTTTGCATATTATAAGTGAATGGGACTTTTCAAGAAAAATTATAATTGTTGTTACTGATAATGCCGCAAATATAACTAATGCCATACTGTAACGAAACCGTTTTGGGGGTTCTGGGGTGCTAACTGCCCATTTATTTTTGTTTAAAATTGCAATAACTTTTAGTTTAATATTTTATTATTATTGATTTATTTATTTCAATTCAATCTAGCATTGAATCCAATGTAAATAAATCTGGTTGATGCACTGGAGATTATTTAGCGAAGTAGTGTTCAACTTCGGTTAGTTTATTTTATATGGTTGTTCTTCCGACTACTAGTTGAAATTGTGATGTAGGTTCCACACTGAAAGCACAAATAATTTGCATGAACAATCACTTACTTGTGGTGAGTCTTGTCGATCTTGCAGGGTCGATGTAACAATCTAATTTGTAGACGGACTTACCGTGTTTAAATTCGCCGCTGCTTGTCGAGTTGACCAATGAAAGTCGTTCACCTGTTTTCAAACTTAGTCTTTTGAAATAAACTAACTGACTCCGTTTTCTTGTGTAAAATAATATTTTTATTCAGTTAATATGCTCTTTTTAAATGATCTGAAGTATCATTTATTGTTTCAATTTAAAATAAGTAACATGAGTTATTGGTTATATAAAATTTGCCTCAGAGTGGCAGAACTGATTTACAAAATCAGTATATCTAAATGCTTTTTTGGTTAAAATAATTTAATTCACAGTGGATTCTTTTAGCTGACAGAATACCAAATTATTGAATAGAACTCTTATTCTACCGTTATTAGGCAGTTTGAGGATGATTACAGTTCAATCATCACTTATAATTAACATTCAAAATAAGAACCATGTCTGTTCTGGACATTTCAGGTTAGCAAAATTATTAAACTCAATTGACAATAAATGGTTCAAAGAACGTTTGTTTGGTTCAACGTTAAAATAAGTCTTGATAAACAATAAAAAGTGAACAATAATATAATATCTTGAAATAGTGCTATTAAATGAAACATCTGATTCATTGTTTGACTCTACATAAAGGTAATTGCATGGTTGTTATTCATAGTAAACATAAACATTTAAATGGTTATAATAGTAGACTCTTCCTAAATAATAAAACATAAATAACATTGAAATTTTTATTAACTTTCGTTAATTGATCATCCAGTTGACAAATCTCAGTCACTGATGAATACTGGTTGGTTTGATTTATATTTAATAAATGACAACTGTCATTATGTGTGGTTATGTCACACTAAGCATTCATACATAATAATTAATTGAATGTTTGAAAATTCATAAAATTAGAATATTCAAAATAATCTGAGGATTGTCATTATTACTGTTGATTAAATAATACTGTGAATACACATTAACCTACGTTCTTTATTTATGAACATGTTTCGATTATATTGTTTCTCAATTCTTAACTAACAATGTAAAAATCACTGTACTCCCTTTTATTTTTAATTTAAATCCCGGAATTGCTCTGGATTATACACTGAGCAATCCTTGTTACGCACTGTTACACTTAACACCTTCGATACTAAAGTATTTATGTTATCACAAATTGAGGTTGGGTTGCACTGTTTACATCGGTGACGCGCACAAATCATATGAACAGCTGTTTCGTTGCGCCGAATTGTAGCCGTCCGTCTCCTTAGGAAGTTGATTACAGAGTGTCTGGAACACGCATCTCTATCTGCCGTTCCGTCTTGCGATTGTCCAAAATTTAGTTAATTTCTTGGATCTGATTGGTTGACGATCTTTAATTTGATGCACATACCCCCCGGCGAATTATTTTAATTGTTGATTTTGGCGTGGGGTGGCTGGTGTCAAGATTATAAATGTTTGCTCGATTTGACACCAATATCTAATAATTGTAATAACTTTTTTATTATGGCTTAGATTTGAAATCTGAGCGTATCATTGGATTGGTAACACTCGGCTCTTTATTTTGAGTCGACTCATGGTGTGCTTTGGTCCATTATTAAGGGAGTTAATGTTTGGGATTATCATAATTCACTATTATTTATATCGATTTTTTGATTAACACTATTTAATGGCACTCATACCCACTTGAGGGCATGGCTTCCAAGTTCTCTTACACTTCTTACTTACTGGTAACTTAAATTTACTGACAAAATACATTACTTAAGCTAACATTGCCTTAGCCTATGTCCCTATATTTGTATTTACATATTATTAATAATAGAAGGTAGTTGTGTACCTTCTGTATGACTCTAGTTGACAATAATAAATGGTTTCAACTACTGTGAGTCTCTGCTAGTTGGAATATAATGGTATTCCTTGTTATTTCTGTCATTAATGTGACCTCTATCTTGCACTATGAGGTTCATACTTATCTTCATTCTTATTTGGTATTCTTTTGTCTTTTTCTACTATTATTTAGTTACAATAGTTTAATCATAGTAGTATCTTTATAATTGGTTTGGTGTTTTCAGTACACTGGTCTGTCCCTTAGGACAGGCTTAGTGTATATCATTGAATAACATTACTTACACCTGGTGTCACATGACAGGTGTTCTTAATTATTATTATAATACATTATGTCTTTGCTTATAATATTCTTATACTATTACAATAGTGGTATTATACCCTACTTGTGGTATAGACATTAACCTTTTGTTTCTATTTGGTATTATAATGTGTTTTTGTTCTGTTTTTACATAGTGAATTCCATTTTGGTTGGTTTTGGTTCACTTTATTTACTTAAATTCTTATTTAAAACTCATTCTGGGTATCTTATATTGGTACCTGTAGAAAGCTTATTATTTCTACTTGGTTTAAGGCACAAAACATTTTAGTTTGGGTAGGTTTTTCCTACTGATAAACGTGAATTCAGGTGAACAGTATCTGTATCTTAGGTTATGTGGTTACATTATTTGTACCAACAATGTGTATGTTAGGTTGATACAAATTTACATTCTTTTAACCTTATTTTCTCAAGTTTGGTTTTATTAATGATAACTGGTAATTCCTTAGTTATTTCTTTTTCTTATCTTACATGATTGTTTGACTATTTGACTAATATTTGTTATTATTATGAGACAATTTTAATACTTCTTTATATTACATGGGAGCTGTGCATAACATGTTACTATGCTTTCATTTACAGCTTCTATTCAATTAACAGTATTGTTACTTTCATTCTTTTTATAACATATCCTGTCCTATTTATTTATAATATTGTCAGTTGCATATTGGTCATCTCAGTTAGTCAGTTCTTGTCCATCTCTTCAATCTGTAAGTTCTTCAGTTATTGCATATACGGGTAAGATGTTGATCTATAGTTGACTGGCTCTTGGACTAGGGTTGCCAGGTGGCCGGGAAATCCGGGAAAATCCCGGAATTTTACGTCTGGTCCCATGTCCAGTAATTACACTTTACTGTCCCGAAATTCCCGAATACTAGTTTTTTTTTTCACAAAATTATGATTACGAAGCTAAACCAGAGAAGCCAACAAAGCATCCGACTGGCGCTTGCGCAAGAACCGTAGAATTAGCGCTGAGTCGGTAAAGGCGGGCACGCTCCCCACTACCGCCTCCCGCCTCCCGCACAAAGCCCGCGAGCGCTTTCTTCTTCACTCGTGTTTTGTTTTGATTCAAAGTGGACGTGTGCGAAAAAATATTTTTCAATTTGGAACCATTGTCGTTACCATCAACGAGCAAAAAAAGATTCACGGGTTTTAATAACAAGTGGACAAATGATCCTGATTTTAAAGACTGGATAGAGAAAAAAAATGAGTATACTGCAATTTGTAAAATATGCAACTCAGATATCGCCATTCAGTATGAAGGTCGCCGCGCGTTGACAGTAAGTAATTTATTTTAACGATAACAGCCGCAAATTTAAACAGAATTAAACAATTTTTCGTATGCAGCCCTCATTTGTAGAGCACTCAAAGTCTGTTGTTTTTCGTGAAAATCAATTAAGGGTAGTGGGTAGTTTACCTGCAACGTTTTATATTTTAACAAGACTAATTTTTATTTATATGTCATGTGTACTGCGTTATCGGCAACAAAGATGTAGTTTATTGTTAAAATTCCTTCCCGGTTTATTTGGCATGTTCTAATGTTTTATCATAATTTTTATTCCATTGTTTTAGGTTCACGCCAATAGTATTAAACATAAAAAGACGGTGTCAGCCAAAGTAACTTCAAAATGCATGGACAACTTTTTCATAAAAAAAGATACAAAGGAAGACATTTTGATCTTAAGTGCGGAAGTAGGATTAATTTATCACAATGTAAAACATGGTTTGAGTTACAATAGTTTAGACTGCTTGACAAAAAATATACATAAAATTATTCCGGATAGTCAGATAACTGCAAAAATGACATGTGGACGTACTAAGGCCTCAGCAATCACACGCAATGTTTTAGGACCCTATTCGCGGGAAAAGTTAATCTCTGAATTAAAAGAATTCTATTATTTTTCAGTAGGCTCAGACGCATCGAACGTTGGCAATATAAAAACATTTCCGTATGCCGTTCAGTATTTTAACAATAAAAAAGGTATACTCCAAAAATTGTTGGACTTTTACGAAGACGCTAATGAAACATCGCTTGATATATATCAATGCCTTAAAAAAATGACTGCTGATGCCGGCCTTAGTATTAATCAAATAAGTGCATACAGTGCAGATAATGCTTCTGTAAATTACGGCATACATAATTCTGTGTATCAGAAGTTGAAAACGGAAAACGAGCATGTTTTCAAAGCCAATTGTAATTGTCACATAATAAATAATTGTGTGAAGTATGCAGTGCAAGGTCTTCATGTTGACGTGGAAAGCATCGTCATGAAAATTTATAGTGAATTTAGTTCGTCAGCTTTGCAAACAAAAAATTAAAAGAATGCTTTGAATTTGCTCAAATAGAATATAAACAGTTACTAAGATATGTTCCTACAAGGTGGTTGTCACTTTTGCCAGCCATAGATCGATTAGTGCATAGTTGGCCGGCAGTTAAATATTATTTTTTGGAAAAAGGTCCAAATAACTGTCACAGGGTGCTATGGGAATTTATTTCTGAAGATTGCGATGATAATGAAGTGAATAATGAAGAAGAGTATAAAAAAGAAGGTATGAATGACTGTTACCTTTTCTTCTTGAGTAATGTATTGCCTGAATTTAATAAAGTGATATTGCTATTAGAAAATGATAGCTACACTATTTTGGACATTGATCATGCAATGCAAAGTCTTCTTGACCAATTAAAAAACAGGCTAGCTGATAATTTTTTTGGAAGTAAAGTCAGAGGCATTTTTAGAAACCTTACAGAAAACCAAAGGCATAAATTCACATCACAGGCACACATTTTCCTGCAAAGAGCAATTAAATATTTAGAAGAGAGATATGATTTTGGGCCTAATGGAATTTACAAAAAAATTGGGCTTTTGTCCCTTAACTCAGAGGAATTGAAATTGACATGGGAAGTGCTCTCCGAATTTCCTATGATATTGAAAATTGAAGATGCGGTTAACATAGATTCCCTTTATACAGAGTTCGCATGTTTGAAAGCTGTTTTTGAGGTCCTTCCAAAAGACTTGCCGAACGATAAAATCTGGGCCTATTTCTTTAGAACAAACATTTCTAATGATTTTGTAAATTTAAAGAAAATAATTGGTTTCGTTTTTTCAATTCCAACAAGCAACGCCTTTTGTGAGAGAATTTTTAGCCTGTTAAATAATTTATGGTCTAAAGAGCGAAACAAAATGTCCATGGATTTGATTAAATCTGAACTACAAACTCGTATCAATTTTGAAAAGTCTTGCTCAGAAATTTTATCAGTTTTACAACGCAGTGATGGAGAAAAACTTGTGAGAATGGCAAAATCTAACGATAAATATTTTAACAAGTAGTTGATTAAGATCTATTTTGATTAATGATGATTTTAATGTAGCCAAGCCAAAGAGTTACCTAAAATACAATTTTTTTGACATTAATTTGCATTTTTCTTTTCCCTTTAA
Source organism: Magicicada septendecula (assembly GCA_034769895.1). Taxonomy (NCBI): domain Eukaryota; kingdom Metazoa; phylum Arthropoda; class Insecta; order Hemiptera; family Cicadidae; genus Magicicada; species Magicicada septendecula. Next base: position 250,732,301 of record CM068372.1, read on the forward strand.
AAATACCACTAAAATACCCAGTAATTTTAATATATTTTTCTATCGTCCGTCCAACAGTTGGAGTTAGAACTTGAACTCCAACTCCCACTCAGTTCGTAACCCCAGAAATGTCCCGGAATTGTCCCAGAAATGGTAAGACTATATCCTGGAAATGGTAAGCCTGTACCTGGCAACCCTATCTTGGACTCTATATTTTATGCCATGGTTGTTAGGTGTCTTTCTCGTAGTATGTTTCTTCCTTGTCTTCATTGGTTCCTTACTGACCGAAAACTATTGGGTTGTCGGTTTATGTGGTACAATCATTGTTTGGTGCATCTTCTTTTCCTTATAATGTTATTTCACTGGCTAGTTACCATTAGTTTTAACTCTTGTTGTTGTGATCTCATCCTTCTTGCTGAGTTGCTCATGTAGTTCATTCTTGGCATTTTATATTAATCACTTGGTGTGTCTCTTGCACTCAATTATTGACATGTTTTAATATTTTGGGTTACTGAAATATTGGACTCATATGTCTTGTTACAATACAAAACATACTAAAGTGGAAGCATTTTGGATGTTATGCGCACACATTAAATTTAATTGTTCAAGATAGCCTAGCCTGTTAATTGTTAACGACATAATAAAAAAAGTAAAAACTATTGTGACGATTTTAAGAGAAGTGACAGTGCAAATTTAAAACTTACAAAATACCAAGAACAGATAGGTGTTCAGCAACCTAAAAAAATGCTGCAAGATGTTGCAACATGCTGGAATTCTGTTTACTATATGCTTAAATGATCTGTTCAACTGGAGGACGCTATAAAACACTCCCTGGCATTACTACCAACAGACATAGAAATATTAACAGCTGAAGAATGGGTAACTTGTAAAGAACTGTGTGATATTCTGAAACCTTGTGAGGAGGTATTGAAAGAAATGAGTGGAGAGAAGAAATATATCACAGCCAGCCAGACAGATAATACCCGTAACCCAAGGATTAAAATCTTCAATAAAAAAGATACTTGTGAAAGTAACTAAACCACTTGTCAGTGAAATTGTACTTAAACTTCTAATGGCCGTCCCACATTTAATTTACAGCATTGGTTATATAGGCTACTCAGTTGCCGGGTTTCATGTGTGAAAATGTCTATTTGGTGCATTGCAGGCATTCAAAATATATTTCTCCCGAACAGCAACGTCGATTGACTACTAGATGGAGTGAATTTTATCACTGAAGGATTACACATTATTGTATAGTTTTATTAGTATTTTACTTATGATGTAAATACTTACATGTTTACAGTTACGTGATCAGTATCACTCTGTTCTATGTATGAAAATAACATGATGTTAATTACCAAAAAGAGCTTCACTTTACCTATAATTGGAACTGTGTTTATATTATTTAATGAATAACGGTGTTAGATAATCAATATAAAATATCATGTAACTAAGCAAGGACGAAACATTTGTGTTACAGGAAAAGCAATTATCTTAAATAATTATTGTGAATTGTAAACATGTAAAATATTGTGCTCTTAAAAAAATACACGATGTTAAAACTAATATAAAATAAAGTAATACAAAGTATGTTCCACCACACAGAATGAGTTGTTTAGTAAATTGTGAAACTTATGTTTTTAGTCAGCGTTTTGGGTAAGAAAAATAGCTGTATCCCATGGATACGAAATTTGTATATATGTAAGCTGGATATGAAATGTGTATAAACGTTTTTATTACTAATACACACAATCCATAAGCAAGATGAGTTAACGTGAATAAGGTGGCGACAAGACATGGCGCACGTCTCCTGAAGTGTCCGCTATAATGATTACAAATAATTGTATATATGGTCCAAACCACCTTAAGTTGAAGATTAGAATTTGAATTAAAATTAACTTTAGACTATTTACTACAACTTTTACGCTTATACTATATGTCTATCTCGAGAAATAAAAAAATTCCTCACAGACCGAAAATTTTGATACACACACGGACGACATTAATTAATTATAGAGATAAAAACTCAGTAAAAATGTTATTTATTGCGTTTTGGCTTTTAAAATGTGCTTATAACAAAGGAAATTAGAGACATGTAATTTATTCAGAAATGTGCAGCACAGCATGTGCAGCATCAATAAAATTTAAAACTCTTTAAAATTTGTACTTCACATTTAGTACGAATGGCAACATTGGAACGACTGAAAAGGACAGAAGTATAGGAGAAACACATGGGTAAGACAGAGCACGACAGCTCCCTTAAGAGCCAATGCTGTAAATTAAACCTGGGATGTGGATTAGAAGGAATTTCTGTAAGGTTTGCTAATTTGGAAAAAAGCAAAACAATTTCACTTTGCATGCTGCTTGACCCCAGGTACAAACACTATTTTTTTGAAGGCAATACTTCTCCAGAAAATACAAAAACACTTGCAGCTGAACTAGTATGTTCACAAATTATAAAAAATTCAAGAACCAATATAAGCATTGAAACCCAAGGAAATCTACGACCTAGCATAGCACAGGAGAAAGAAGTTTCAATTTGGGATGATTATGAAAGCCAAATTTAAGCAAACTTAAACTAATAGGGACACCTTTATCAATGGCTTTACAAGAAATAGATATCTTCAAGATACACCAACAAACAGAAGGAAAAATCCCTTACTGTGGTGGAAACATCACCAAAATGTATACTCTAATCTTGCACATTTCATCAGAACTAGATGTAACACGGTTGCAACATCCGTTCCCTGCGAAACGATATTTTCCAGGGTGGGAATAATTTTATCTGAACGAAGAACAAAATTAACATCAATTGAGGAAAGTGCCATAGCTGATATTTTTAAATACGAATTTGAATAACTGAAATCCTAGTATTTTAAAAAATATTCAATAGTTTAATTTAACCTATAATGTGTCATTTGAGTGAAGCAAATTGTAATGAGAATAGGTGTGACATAGATTACTTCATGACTTGTATATTCTGTGTACACTGGTGAATGAATCTGAAGATTATCCAGATATGTAATGCATTTAATTTACTTTTGTTGTAGCTTATTATTTTCATTGCCTGAGTTTCACAACTGGTTTGTCTAACCAAAACGGGATCAATAATTTAATATTAAATCTATGTCAGTTTGTTTATTCCTACTGAAAATTTAAATTAATATTCCCAAAGGGAAATAGGCCTATAAATTCTCTTGTTTCTTATTTCCTTTTAAACAGTAACAGATTAAAAAGTCACAGTGTAAAGTAACACTGTGTGTGTGTCAGTTGGAAACAAATCGGCAGCAACACTAGTTTATTAGCAGTTTCGTTGTCGCTCAAAGCGTTGAGGTACGGTTATCGTGTATTTAATTATTTTTTGAATTCAGTGTTTTCGTTTGTGTTATTGTGTGGTGTTATTATTATTTCTGTTGTTTAGGGTTATTATTATAACATATATTATTATTATTATAACATTATTTAATACGGTACTGCAATGGCCTGCCATGATATTCAGTGTAGTGGGACGTCAGACGAATGCATTCGAATGACTGAGTCTGAGATTATTGACTTTTTAATTACCCACGAGGTTACTAAAGGGTCAATAAATTGTCCTTCGTGTGGGTCCCTATTGGAACTGAATAGACAGACATTATATTTTCGGTGTCACAATTTGCGAGAAGTGGTGGCTAAAAAGAAGAAGAGGAGATGTAACATCATGCAGTCTGCACGAGAAGGTAGTTTCCTTTCAAAGACCCACCATCCTCTCACAACGCTACCGGCGCTCACACAAACACCGTTGAGAGGCCATGGAGAGAAGTCCGCCATGTTATCCCACGATTCGGCCGGAGACAACATCATTTTGTGGGATACCTGGCGGAATTCATGTTTAAGAGGCGCTACCCGCTGCAGGAAGGTCTCTGTCTCCATGCCTTCTTCAGAGCCGCAGCCGAGTTGTATCCCCCAACACATTAAGGTAAGAGTTTCATCTTTTCATAATTATGGTAATGCATGCATTTCATGTGAGCGCACACTTGTGTGTGTGAAATATTTCTTTTTCTATTCTCCTATGTTATATAAACACGGGAAAAATAATTTTAAACGGCGGTCGAACCTATTTACGAAAAAATAAATTAAATAATTACTCCCATAAGACGCCAAAAAACGCCATATTAACTGTGACAAATAACATTTAAAGTTATCTTGTTGATTCATCCTTTTCGTTCATTTATTAATTTAATAATATATAAAACTTTCACTTATGAACTTAATATTCGTTGTCACTTTCCCAAACGTTTCAAGGTGATGTACCTCTTCTTCAGTGGGAGTATACTGAATGTCGATTCCAGAATAACCGTTACGGAATTAGTTGTGTGTGGTGGGGGTTGATGGTGGGAAGGGATTGGCGCTGAGGTTCGAATTGTGTGTATGGATCAGTGTATCGAATAGTGTATGTGATTTATAATGTAATTGTTCATTTAATATGTTGTTTGGTTGTAGTGTGTGATATCTGTATATTTCAAATTGTTCAGCTGTGTTTAGTTTTCTACTTTTAGGTAAGTAGTGTAATATTTCCATGTTGTGTTCTATGTTTGTGTAACTGTGGTTTTTGTTATGTAAATGTGTGGAAAATGTGGAATGTATGTATTTTGTGGTGAGGGCTTTTAAATGTTCAGAAAACGTTTAAGAAAACGAATACCCTTAAATAAACAAGATTACACCGACTAACTCAACACAATAAAATACATAGCAATGAAAAACAGTTACAACCCTAATTTAATAAACACACTACACAAACGCATCAAAAACAAAAACAACAAAACACAAAATACCATCAACACACAACACAATAAATACATCACACTTACATACCACAACTCCTACACACACAAAATCGCCAACACATTCAGAAAACACAAATACAAAATAGCATACAGAACAACCAATACCATTAAAAAACACATCAATAATACAAACACAGACATAGACAAATATAACAAAACAGGTGTTTACAAATTAAATTGTAATGACTGCAATAGTTTCTACATCGGCCAGACAGGAAGATCTTTTTCATCCCGTTATTCTGAACACTTAAAAGCTCTAACCAACAACAATATACACTCCGCATTTGCCACACACATACACACAGAAAACCACAGTTACACCAACATAGACACTAATCTCGAAATTTTACATTACTTACCTAAAGGTCGAAAACTCAATACAACTGAACAATACGAAATATATAGACACCACACAACACAACCAAACAACATACTCAACGATCAATTACAATATAAATCACATACACTTTTTGACACAATTTTACAAAAAACAAACATCAAGTTGAATCCCTGCGCCAATCCCCTTCCTCCACACACCACCACCACTACACCTTCCACACAAAAACCGTTACGAAATGATGGCAGTCTGACTAAAAGCTGAAGAAGGCGGATACGTACGCCGAAATGCGTCCGACGAAAAAAGTAAGTTTTCACAAGAAAAAGTTCATTTTTAGATAAGTATTAATTATTATGTGGTAGAGAGTAAATTGTATAATTACATGCTGAACACTTCTGGAGAACCATGCACAAAACATACCCACAGCTCGTTCATAGGATTTTCAAAGAAATATATAGGTCATAATGATTCCGGTAAGAAGTATGATTTTAACCCATCAAAATTTAGAAGTATTCTGTTGAATGTTGCCTGAGAAACTTTTTAACTGTGAGACGGAAAATTGTTGTTGTTGTATTCCACCTCAACAAAATCACAGAAGTTTTAGAGATTGTCAATTAACTGCTTGCTGAACACAATTGTGCACTAGGCTATATATAGTGCACATCCAATGTCTGATATTCTCTTCACAAACTTCTTTTCAAGTTTTGTATGAACATTTGTTTTACATTCTGTTTGTTCCCCTCCAAAGTGTGTATTTGTGTTTTGGAACAGTAACAAAGCTATTCATCTTCTAAGCCATACTTCTTCAACACGTTTGACATATAATCTGATAAAATTTCTGCAGTTTCTCTACTGACTTTCTTAAACTCTAAAATTCTGACTGTAACACCTCATGTCAGAATGAAAATTCTACACATAACTGGCACCAACTTAACCTTATTACTGGTAGATAAAACATTTGTGACAGTTTCAAAATTGGCTTTGTTGAGTTCAGATCTGACATCAAAACAAATTAAGGAGCAAAGACATTAACTGCTATGGCCTCAGATTTAGTCCTAGGACTGCTAAGCTTTGGGTCATAGAACTTGGTGATAAGCGTACACTGAAAGTCAGTAGATCTGAAACTCTGTTCATGTCTTACCTTGTGGCGTAAAAATATGTTTTTTCTTACTGCAATAACAAGGAGGTCAGTCTTTGCTATTTTATTTTTTAAAAAGTCTACAGTTCAACTTGCATTTTGTCCTCTGTATGGTTGTCAAATGTTTTTGAGTTTCCAAATCATCCATATCTTGCTGGCCACCAAATCCAATACTCAACCTGGAGCTGCACACAGTACATACAACACCTGAATCAATACCATCAATCGTTTTTAAAAATAGAAAACTGATCATAATTTAAGATTAACTTGAGAAACATTACACTTCTGGTTTATTTTCTACTCACATCTTGTATATTTCTAACCAAAAAATTCAAATATATTTACTCCAGACTTCTGTTAGATTATGTGCTTAACATAATATGAAAAACATATGAAATGACACTTCCTACCATGTTAGTCAAACTTCCTCCATACAATTTCTGTTATTCTTTAGCACTCAGCTTTTTATAAATGAGTATCATTACTGATTTATGTTCCAAATCAAATTTTAACTTCTCTTGTACCATTAAATGGAGTTTTTCAACTGGACAGTTTATAAACACACACACACACACACACACACACACACACACACACACACACACACACACACGTGCAGTTTATGTCTCTCAATGTCTGCCACATTTCAACATCCACCAACATTTTCTGTCTTCACAGTATGTGATTTGTAGGGCCCTGCTGCTCATAACAGTTTATATGCCATTGAACCAGCAAATGTATGCTGTACCATTACTTCTTGTTGTTGTAAGTGTTTATTCAACAGTTGCTTAGAACTCCTCATTTCAGCCAGTTTATGTAAGTGGCAATACAATTGTAATTATTTTATTCGACTCTTCCTGTAATATTTATATGCATTCTAGTTCATCTTGTTATTTCATCATTTCCAACCCATGTCTAGCCTTGTTCAGTTACAACTTCCCCTCCAGCGCCCCATTTCAACTGAACTTGACATTTCCCTATTTCTTTTATGTATATTCCACAATTGTGATCCATAAACTACTATCACCTCCACTGTGATCTTTTATTTAAAACTTGTAATTCTGCTTGATATTGGTTGGTTTTAATGTTACTAGGATGTTCTTTAAAGCTGTTAAAGATGTTTGTTAAATACTCTTTAAAGCTGTTCTTCTTCTTTGTATCAGTCATATTTTTGTTTCTTTTTCATGATCGGGTTTATCCAGTATGATCAGATATTTGTTAAACTGTATCAATGACTTTTCTAAAACCCAGGGTATGTCTGCTTATGTCTACCATATTTCCATTACAATTTACACTGCCTTGTTCATTTGTCAGACTGATCCATTCCTGTAGAAACAAGTGATAGAAGTAGATGAATAATGTATAGGTCTGTAATGACCACAAGGAAATCAAACGATTTATGTTTTTTATTTTTCTTCCCTTTTAGGTAGACTAATTATAGTTAATTGTCTTCTAATTTTATGTCTGTGTTTGTTAAAATCTGTATTTGAAAATTCATAAAACTAACTTGACAAAATAAAAATTAAAAAGTTAAATTATTTTAATATACTATTATGTGTAATAGACAGTCGCAGACTGAGCAGGACTGTCAAGTAATTGATAAAATTAATGAAGCTCTTGCAGATAAGTTGAAGACGAACAAGTCAGGTATACATGTATTTGCTAAATCTTATTTTCATGTAAATAATATTTTAGATAAGATAAAAGAGAATTTTCTTAACTTTAACAGAAGAGTCACATTTAGTGAAAAGGTCCTTTTCTGTAGTTATTACAAACCAAATTCTGAACTCAAATCAAGAGCCACAGAGAAAAGTAAGTGTGGCCACCATATAGTCTGTTACTGAAATCAATGAAAACACTTTAATGACAGTGATGTGAGCTTGACCAAACATTAGTGACTAATCTTTTCATTGGTTGGGGCCTGTACTATGGTTCCAACAATAGTTTTGTTAAAAAATTTGAAGTAAATTTAATTCAGGTATCAAATTTTACTAGAAACATCATAAATTTAAATTAAACTTCAATTTTTTTGTTCTTGTGCATTATTCCCCCTCAAAAAAAAAAAATTGGTAACAATCACTGATACATTCCATCTAGATACTTATTTGCCAGACTAATTCCTAAAAGCCTAAGAAAACTGGTTTTTGGTGTATTAAAAAACAGCCACTCATGAAAGTAATAAATAAAATAAAACCACAACCAGAGGGTATACAAAACCTCCACACATAAAAACACCTGCAGATGTTAACATCTGTTACATATACAAATGAGAGCAAACCACTTTAAATATTCAAGCATAACATTAGGAAAGGCGTTTTTGCTTTAATTGAAAAACTTCCACCTCAAGAAAAGTAATAAACAAATAAGACCAATACCTACTTACTTAACCCCACTGACCTATGCTAATAAAGTCTACATCTTGTACAATAGGCATGTGATTTTGATACATAGGTACACACGAATTGAACTGATACCACTTTCATTACCTTCTGCCTAAATACATTAAATAATACAACATATTTTATTACATCTAATTCCTATTGGATGTACTTGTTTCATGGCTAAATTTTTTATTTTAGTTTACACTATCACATCTACTGAACATCTGTTTGTCTTCCTTATTTTGATGACAACATGAAACATATTAATATTGATAAAAAGTGATATTGATATGAGTGGTTGGATATGTAACTGCACAAGTACCAATTAATTTTTACAAATCATAACATTCTAGTTTAAAATAAATAAGTGGTTTCTCTTTTTTTCTGCTGCTGCTAGTACTTGTGTCCTGCAGCTAGCACTGTAATACAAAAATATCCTGGAGTCAAATTATCGTAAATGTTATTTATATACTAACACAACATTTTGACTGTTCATAATCAGTGGTTGCCTTTTGAAGTACCAGAACATTTAACAAAATATCTTTTAAAAATTAAAAAAAATTAATTGGATAAACACAACTTGCTAATAAGGCCATGAATCTGTAGGTTTTCAGAGTCATTATACCTTCCATAGTTGGGAAATCTCACACCTGGAATCTTTGTGGAAATGGGACAACATTTTTACCTCCTCCTATGGTGCTACAGCCCAAGTCGGTCCCTGGCCTCCACCAATCTCCGCCTCCAATCCACTCTATCCACTGCAACCCTCCTCCAGTTTCTTATCCCCATGTCACTCGCGTCCTCTGTAACGCCATCTTCCCACCTCTTCCTCGGTCTACCTCTAGGTCTCGTTCCCTCCCATGTACCCAGCAAAGCCCTCTTGGGGTTCCTGCCATCCTCCATTCTCATAACATGTCCGGCCCAACGCAATCTTTGTATTCTTATAAATTTTGAGACTGGTATCTCTTTATATATTTGATACAGTTCATTGTTGTATCTCAATCTCCATGAGCCATTTTCTTGTATTGGGCCTATAATGCGTCTGAGGATTTTCCTTTCAAAGGTGTAGAACATTTTTACAGTCTGTGTAAATTTCTCATAAGTTTTATTAATGCGTGTTATTTTTTTTATTGTACTTTATTTTTTGTGTAATTATTTATAATTTTTTTTGATAATAGATCAGTTTTTGTCGTGTAACTGTACATATGCACTGATTCTGACGGTGTTATCAGCCAACAGAGCTACAACTGATCAATGAGCCTGACCTCCTGAAGAAGCCTTTACCATTTTGGACGATCCTCTGCTGCTGTTCTCCACCACATTCTAAGCACCTTCTGTCACACATTTACCCAGGCATGATTCTTCAATATTTAGTGTCTTTAAATTTAGAAAACTAAATTTATTTATTACCTCAGTATGTACATGGTGACTGTAGATACAAAAAATTAATTTTGCAGAACTACACATGAAGGTAGAAGTTATATCTGCTAGTGAGTTCCCAAGCTGCAGAACTTGCTCACTATTTTGAGTTAAATACTTGTCATTAAATAAAATCAGATTAACAAAGTCGAATATTGTTAAAGCTGTGAGTAGAGTTCTATGTATATGTCAATACAGTATGCGTGCAATGACTTGTATCTTACCGTGGGTGGGTTTTTGCAGTACAAAAAGGAAAGGTAACAATTAAATGTGATAGTGGTATAATACATGACTGTACCTGTATATAACACACTAAGGCTTATGGATGAGCATGACACGTCTACATCATTCCACTCTCAAATCCTAAAGATGAGCAACAAACTCGTCCATAGGTTTGTTTGGTATTAACAGTAATACTTTAATTCTGCAATGCATCTGTAGAGGGCAGCATCGACTTGAAAACAAACAGTGTTACTTTCGTTGTTCATAAACACATCCTTTTGGAATGAAATAATTTTTTTTCCTGTGCTGTGATGTGAGATGAGTATTTTGTTGTTATTATTTTGAATGTTCATCACTTCTTTCACAGCACTTAACAATTATTATTTACGGGACTTTCACTTGTGAAAAACTTACTTGTTGTTAATTCCTCAAAGGTCGTTTCGGAGTGGTATTCTCCTTCCTCAGTGAGGTTTAAATGTTAAATGCGTCAAGTCGTTGGTAATCTGTAACGGTTTTTTAGGTTAATAAACAAGATTATAATGAAGAACTTAACGCAATAAAATACATAGCACTAAAAAACGGGTACAACCCTGAGTTAATAAACAAATTACTATTAATTTAAGAATTTTTACCTTATATAATCCACTAGGCGATCTCAGTTTTTCAAATACGACATGTTTCAGGGACTAAATCCCCATCTTCAGGTACAGTAAAATGCTATTCCCCTAATACAAAGGGGTCGTCGAAAAGATTAAAACGTTTATACACATAAACACCACATGCACAAAACTCACCATGAATAAATTAACATATATACATAAACATATGGAAATGTTATAAGTGACTCGGTGCACCGGTCGACCTCTGATCGTCAACTAACAAGTATTCGCGTTTCACTGCTTATCTTCAAAGCGGTATCATATAATTTATTGATTTAAACATCAGCTGATCATTGAGTAACTGTTCTTTATTTATTTTGGAGGCCCTGTATATTTCAAATTCTTCTAGGGCGTTCAGGAGATGACCTTTATTATATATGTGTATCGGCTCCATGTTTTCTTTGAATCCGGTGTAACTATGGTTTTCGTTTATGAGGTGGAGTGCGTAATTTGATGAGGTGGTTTGGGGATTATTTTTTGGTAGGTGTTCTTTAAACCTCTCAATAAATTTTCTCCCCGTCTGTCCGATATAGAACTTATCGCACTCACTGCACTGGATTCTATACACTCCAGAACATTCCTCCAATGTTATTGGAGCACGTGGCTTAAGTATATTTTTTAGATTATTCATGGTCTTGAATGAAACATTTATACATAATTTTTTAAATTCATTTTTTATTACATTGGGGAGTAAGTTCGTGTATAATGCTGAGACATATTGTGTTTTATTTTTAGCCTTATTATTGTCACCATTTATTTTCTGTAATTGTTTACGTATTATTTTATCCACAATTTCTATTTTATATCCATTCCTCAAAGCTATGTGTTTTATGACGTTAGATTCGTCTTTATAATCCTCCGTGTTTAATAGTCTATATGCAAGCGCATTAAACGCCGCCATTTTTTGTGTGTATGGATGATTCGATTTAGCATTTATAACTATGTCTGTTGCGGTAGGCTTTCGGTATATTTTAAAACCGAGATGGTTGTTTCTTTTTAACACCGATACATCGAGGAAGTTCAAGCTATTATTAGTTTCCATTTCCATGGTAAATTTAATGTTACGGTTAATGTCGTTAATAAACTTAAAAAACATTGTGTTACAACACAAATAAGCCACCCCAGTACCAGGGATAAAAAAGATGACACTAAATATAAATATACTTCAAATAAAATAAAATATTAAATATAAATAAAATGTAAAGACAATGACACGACAAATGACGACATGACCTAACCCAAGTGATTGACCAAATAAACAGGAAAACGACAAAGAAGGGAAAAAACCAAAACCAAAGAAGAATAAAGACAATTGAAGGAAGGGAACTAATTCTTACAACCAAATAAAATAAAACCAAACAAGAAGGGGAGAACCAAAGTGAAATGAAGCCAATTGAAGATGAAGGAGAAGAAGAAGAAAAATGAAGAGGAAACGAAGTGAAACCAAGGGATAAGAAACACCACAACATTAGAAGGGAGAAATGGTACACTCAAGTATAATATTGGGAATAAAACCAATAATTATCCAATACCAGAAATAAATATTATGTTCAATGACATAATTAATATAACTGTTTTAACCAAAACAGTAAAGTAATATTACAAAAAAGAAAAAGTACACTAACCCAAAAAATTAGAGTTAGATATAGTAAAAATCTATAGAAAAATAACATTAATAATACTGTGTATAATTTGTAATGAAAGAAATAGTGAGAAAGTGACAAAGAGAAATAATTATAGGGATTACCCACTAAGAAACACTTAATGTAAACAGTTAAAAAGTGCAATAGTGAAAGTGTGAAACCCCAAAATGGTTAGAAACCATAATAATGATAATAAAATGCTCAATAATCAATAAGAAACAATAACTGATTAATAGTGAATCTAATAAAAAGTAAGAGTAAGGTTTTTAGGATGACATTAGATGTAAGCATTTCATAATGTGGAATAAACACTGAGGAGTGATAAGAAAACACTGTGTGAGTAAAAGTGATACAAATTAGTAATTAGAAATATAAAGTTTTAATAATAATAGTAAATGGAAACATTTAGTGATATGAAACGAACACTGGAAAGTGATAATAACATTGTCCATTAAGAGATTTAAGATTAGTTGTAAACAATTGTATTTAAACGGGGAGTATCCCATGTAAAGAAACAGCTAGTATTAACATGGATTGAGAGTAGAGTTTAATTAGGAAATAAGCAAGTAATAATAAATAAATAAACACCCCAGATAGTAAGGGAAAACCAATTGTTCAAAAGGTGATGTTAGTTAACACCCAAAAAAAAAATAGTAATTAATGAATTGAGTTGTAAACAAACTTTACTGAATAAGTGTTAAATAATTATATAATTATAGTTATGAATAGGGTATGACGGAAGAATTTGTACAGAGCATACGCCTAAATGTTGTATTGTTAATTGAGGAAGAATAAGGAGTGGTAGCCATATTATTAACAAAGGCAAAATAGATGATTAAGAAGTTAAGACAATACAAATCTAATTACAATAGAAAAACAATAAATGTGGAAAATAACAGAACCACTAATCAAACAAAATACATTAGAATAAAATGAGACATCATTTATATAAATTCAGTAGATATAGTTAATGGGTACTAGTGCATCTGAAATGCCTAACTGTCAAAACCAATAATTACAAATTGTATAGAATCCACAAAGAAATTAACAAATCTAAGGCAAGTAACTAGCCAAAAATAAAGTATAAATCATTTTAAAAGAAACATGTTACAATTAGAGTTTAAATTAAAAGAAATATGTAATTATCAAATGTCAGCATAATTAGACAAAAGTTAATATCTAATAGAACATGACCTTATGAGGTATTATTTTAATCTTTGAAAGGAAATCAATACAATAGTGATAATATCTAATACCCAGAAAGGAAGACAGAAGAATAAAATCAATCAGAAAATATATAATAAATTTGAATAAAAATTTCAAATATGATAACAATGCTTTTAATCTAGGCCTTAACCAATCAAAGGGTTTCAGTTACCATAGAAACTAATTTTCCGTTAAATTTGTTTACTCGAAAAATGACGCTTGGGTAGTAGGGACGCAAGATTTTGTATGACCGAAATTTTACTTTAAAAAGTTTAAAAAATATTCAAAATTCAAAAACGTGTACCAGTGCGAAGGAGATGAAGAGGTTTAATGTTTAACTGATGTCCAGGAACTAAATAAACGAAAATTAAAAAGCAGAAATTCCCAAGACAAATTAGAAAAAGACGCTAGCAGCCTAAGTCACTCCAAATTTGATGAATTTTCCATTACCAAAAAAAACGATCTATCACAACCTTCTGAACTGATAAGTATCATTTAAATACCCTAATCCCAAGAATAAAAGCACTTTATATATTTCTCATATCAATGCAAACTCTCACTATGAATTAAAAATAATTTTCTTTCAAGGATTGAATAAAATAAACTTACGTAAAAAACTTGTTACCTAAAAAATAACCTCGCACTAATTTGTGAACTTTTATAACAACTATTACTACACTGCCGAACAAATTGTAACCACACTTTATATTATTTAAGTACGGATAAGGTACGGTAGTGTAGTTTTTTATTGTAACCATATTTTATGTTTTCTTTATAATCTAAAGAACTCCAGATTTTGGGCGAGTTGATATATAGTGTACAAACAGTAGCCATATTGGCATCAGAATAACTCGTTTCAAAACTAATTTCGTCAGCTTGAGATTTTGTGTTTCATGTTTTATGCCGGAGCAATATTATTGAATACTAAATTATAATATTATTGTCACATTGATGAATTACCAAACTATAATTAAAGAAACAGTACAGATTGTAACCATTGTTTTATTTCATAGGAAATTGTATTATATATGTGTGTGTTAGCGAATTCACTGAACAGACAACTAGCGCTCTTTCTATCTGTGCAATACAGTAAGCTGTACAGAGGCGGGAACCATTCGAACGCTCCAGCCGTCACCACTGAAAACACCAAACTAACATATTAATTCACAAATTTAATTGTTTTCAATAAACAATTTGGCGCCACCCGGGATTCACAAACCCCTATGAAATTACAGGTAAGGTTTCCACTAGGTTGTACTGATAATTGTGACAACGTTACGGACTTCGTTAGCAACAACCATTAAAGTAACGACAGGTGTGAGACGAACACATTAACACTTTATACACATAAAAATCTGGTGTACATTTTACAGTTACGCACCGAATATAACGTTACAGATTGGCAACCAACGTAGTGAGGCTAGAAAAGGACGACTAGCGGCGATTATGAAAAGACATCATATGGTTACAAGATTCGACACTAAGAAAGGAACAAACCAAGAAGAAATGGAAAAAATTGAAGAAATGATTGGAGGATTGTTTGGAGAGGATCCCCAGGAGGAACAACCAGAAAACCCTACATTACCTGAACCGGAAGTAGAAATAATGGTCAGCAACCAACCAGACAAACCGACCGAAGAGACAAAATGGGATAGCATGATGAGAATGATGATGAGCAATTCGGACAAGCAAGGGAACAATTTGGACAAATTAATAATAATTTCACGAAACTGAATGAAACTTCAAAGAAAACGAATGAAAAAATAGACCAAATGAAGGCAGAAACAAGGGAACAAAGAAAGGAAGACAAGGAAGAATTGAACGAAAAGTTAGAATTGTTACAAGAAAGAATGAAAGAGAATAATGAGAAGAATCGGGAAGAACTAAAGAGACAAATCAAGGAGGACATAGAGCTCCTAAATAACAAAATGGAAACCAACCATGAAGCCCTGAAGAGAAGCCAAGAAATATTAGAAAAGAAGAGTGAAGAGCTGAAGAGACAGATCAAGAAGGATCTGGAGATAGTGAATAAGAAGATTGAAAATAGTAATGATAAGCTACAACGAAAATTGAAGGAAGACAGCGATAAAACCAATGAGGAATTGAAACAACAACTGATAGAATGTCGGGAGGAGATCAAACAAACGGTAACCGAAACAAATGAGACTGTGATACAAGTCCGGGAAGAGTTAAACAATAAAATCAGCAATGTCGAGGAGGAAGGTAGAATGAGGGTGACAGAACTTTATCAAGTCACCACCGAAGAATGCCAGGGAAATAAACAGGAGGTGCTTAAGAAGCTGGAGGAGAGGCATCAAGAAATACAAATGGATGTCAATGATCATGTAGAAAAGGTATACACTGCCATCAACAAAGTAGATGGACAGACAAAAGAGAACAAGGAGAAGATCCAGGGAATCAGCCAAAGGGAGAGGCAAATGCAGGAAGAACTGGACGCACTGAGGGAGAAACCTTGTCACAATACCCACATTATAACCAGCGAGAACAGAGATGTAATCAACTTTCGCAGTTACCGGTGGAATCCAATGGAATTCCTCAAAAGAGTAGAGGAATTAATAGAAAAGAATAGGGAAACAAGGTGGACAATCATAAGAAGCCTCATAGATGAAATGTTCAGAGACACCCACGACAACTGGTGGACGGCAACTCGACTGGAGATAACTTGTACACAGGAATTTAAAAAACAATTCCAATAAAAATACTGGTCTGAGTCCACCCAAAATATAGTCAGGAATGACATTAGCAATGGGAGGTACGAACCGCAAGCAGGACACACCCTAATGTCTTACTTTTTAGGGAAGGTATGTTTGGCAAGAAACCTAGAACCCAAGATACCTGAGGAATCTCTGGTGATACAGCTTGGGTACCACTACGAGGAAGCAGTACAAAAAGCCAGGAGACAAGGGCAGATTAAGACAATCCAGGGAATGGCTAGCTTGTTAGAGGATCACGAGAACGATGGGCAATATAAGAAAAATCGATTAGTGAACCAACGATATAGTAAATGGAACGATAATAATAATACACCCAATTACAACCTACCCTACAATCACACACAAAACAGCAACTGGAACAATGGGAACCGGAATAATAACAACTATCAAAATGATCAGCCATTCAACAGGAATATACCGAATCATCCTCAAAATAACCAGCCATTTAACAGAGGCCCACCAAACAATCGTCCGGGAAACCAGTCTAACAACAGGAACATCCCAAACAATAATCCACCAAACAATAGTTACAGGGGAGCAGAACCGGACCAACGCCCAAATGGCCACCCCAACAATAATAACTATTATGGCAACCGGTACAACCCTAATTATCAGTACAACCGGGGAACTGGGGGAAACCAGAATAGAGGCAACAGCAGACGCCAAGTAAATTTCATTCATGGGTGTAGACAAAATAACCACAGGAGGTATAGTCCGAACTGGCAGACAAACCCATGGTACCACGAATCCAATACTAACAACAATCAGTTCTCAGAGAGTAGAACTACAGAACCACCAAGGAATGAAGTAAACCATCAACAAGGACCGAGCAACGAGACGGATGACCAGTCGAATAGTCTGGCCACAAATCAACAACAACCTTTAAACTAAAGAGGTCAGTGGAAAAACCTACATCCCCTTCACATGACCAATCACTTGGGTTAATACATCGTATAACGTCACAAGATAAACACAAAGTCATTACGATAATATCTAACAACTATCTCAAAAATATCCGAGAAGAACTCTCGAAGAAGAGGCTAACCAATTACAACAAACTAACAGCGAAATTGTCCATATAAAGGCTACCATAAACGGAACTATAACAATAATCGTGGTTGACACGGGATCTAACATCTCTCTAATAAACCAACCCGAATTAGAGCGAATTCAAGCCAACTCTCGAACACCAATCCCCACACTGCCAATAAACAATATTATAATCATTAGTGACACAGGCAAACAAAATAAGATGGTAAGAAAGCAAGTTTCATTAGATTTAGACAATCAAAACACAACCATCCCTATTGTATTTCTTGTGGCCAATGGGCTGCCATTTAGCATGCTCATAGGATGTGACGTGTTAAGAAGATATTCGGCAGTTATCAACCTGCAAAAGGGAGTCGTATTGCTAACTTCTGAACAGGGAATCTGGTCTGCAAATATCATAAATTGTAATCCAACTCCGACCGCTCTGAATCAAGACCCCGGATTGAAAAGTTACTACTGTCAAACGCATGAACCGTCCATCATTATGGCCGATGAAGAGGAAAGTAGAGGATTGTGGGAACAGAAAATAGAAGAAATAAGAAATTTCCAAAGAAATGGCCTCAACAAGAAATCAGTAAACAACAGTCTGAAAACCTCATTGCCATTTATAACAAATACCAACATGTTTTCTCAAATACTCCTGGAAAAGTTAAGGGGTACCAGTGCAAAATTAACTTCAGGGAACCTGTAGACTTCCACAGGAAATCATATCCCATAGCGTACTCCCTGAAAAATGAAGTCAGGACAGAGATTAACAGAATGATTGCGGAGGACATTATTGAGTATAGCCAATCTCAGTACACAAGCCCAATAGTAGCTATACCCAAAAAGAATGGCAAAGTACGGATTTGCTTGGACACCCGAGAAATCAATAAAATGATTGTCAATGACCAGACCTCACCGGGAGAAATTGAAGAAATTTTAAAAAGATTTCATGGAATAAAATACATTAGTACCTGGGATACTGTATGTGGGTACTGGCAGGTGGAGCTGCACCCACACAGCAGGCAATACATGGCCTTTATATTTGATGGTAGAAATTACCAATTTAAAAGATTACCTTTTGGACTCATCAATTGCGTAGCAGTGTTCGTCAAGTGCATGGACCAAGTCTTAGGTCAAGAGGCACTGGAATTCACAACAGTGTACGTTGACGACCTGCTCATAACGTCTTCAGACTGGGATGAACACTGTGAACGAGTCGAACATGTATTAAAAAAGTTGTCCAATAATAATATTACACTCAAATTGGATAAGTCAAAATTTATCGCCAATGAAGTGAAGTTCCTAGGGTTCAACTTGACCGAAAAGGGAATCTCTCCATCCCAAGAGAAAGTTGAAGCCATCCAAAAATTCCCCTCACCAAAAAACAAGAAGCAATTGCAGTCATTCTTGGGGATTTCCAATTACTATAGAAAGTTTCAAATGAACTATTCCCATCTCACAGCGAAATTTTCTAAACAACTTTCATCAAAGAAAAATGGACTTGGGGAACTGAACAAGAGGAAGTACTAACTTTAATTAAACACAAATTTTTTGAAACTGTCATGTTACATCACCCCAATTTCGAACAACCTTTCTACCTAAATTGCGACACTAGTGATGTCAGTCTAGGCGCAGAATTGTACCAGGAAGACAAAGAAGGAAACCACCTGGTTGTTAGCTTTGCCAGCCGAATACTAAACAGTTGCGAGCATAACTACAATGTTACAGAAAAAGAGCTGCTCAGCATAGTATTCACGTGTGGCAAGTTTAGAACCTACATCTTGGGGTATCCAATCACAGTCAGAAGCGATCATAAGTCTATTTCGTTTCTCAAACAATGTAAATTGAGCCATGGTCGACTTACCCGTTGGATACTTGCTCTGCAAGAGTACCATATTACGTGGGAATATATTCCAGGCCGAAAGAACATAGTGGCCGACGTATTATCCAGAATAAATGTTCAACCATCTAACATTTGAAGGAGTAGAGAAGAAAGACAACAAAGAGTGTAATCTACAAGAGAAGGCAATACTAATGAAGGAGAAAAGGAGAAGATCAGCTTACAAAAAAGTATAAATAACAGGGACCTGTGTATAGTACGGTATATATCCCTATGTCATCACAAAAGATAATGGTAACAATACTTACCAAATAAGTAATATAAACACAAGAAAAATAAAAGGAGTTTACAATCAAGCTTCAATAAAAAAGTTTTACAAAGAAAAATAAATTACTAGAAATGAAATAAACAAATTTCAAAATTCAAAAAGTTTGTAAGAGCAACTTACTACCTTATTTAGATGACATATGAGGAATGGAAAAAATAAAATAAATAAATAAAAATATAAAAACAAAGGAATAAGTTACACAAATTCCTATCAAGTAAAATCAACTTACAGTCAAATAAAGTTGATACATATGAAGTATAAAATAAAAAATAATAATAAGGGAATAAGTTACACGAATTCCTACCAAGTAAAATCAACTTACAGTCAAATAAAGTTGATATATGAAGTATAAAATAAAAAATTATAATAGGGAATAAGTTACACAAATTCCTATAAAAAAGTAAGAATCACAAACTTACGATAATATTTAAACAAAAAGTACCTAAAAAGGAATAAGCTACAAAAATTCCTATAAAGTAAGAAAAGCTAACTTACAAAAAATATTAAGTATAATATTTAATACAAATTAAAATAAACAGAAATAAAATCAAGCAAAAACTGCTGAAATAAATACCTGAAATAATAATGAATATAATGTATTCAAAGAGAGAAAAAAAAAAACTGAACTGGTACAAGGAAGAAAAAGAAATTATGTATAAAACAAATATACAAAAAAGGGCTAAAGCAGAATATTGCTAAATAACCAAGAAAAGAATAAAGATGTCTAAGATAACTAAAATGATCACAAGAAGAATAAAAAACAAACCAATGAAGGGTTAGATATGATGAAATTAACAAATAAATAAATAAAAAACAATCAACTGTATGAGTAGATGACAGTAAATAGCAATGGTACAGCGGAAGGAAGAATGAGTAAAAGGCCAAAGTGATCTAAAAACAAACCTCAAAGTGGACAATCCCAAAATATATTATTATTATTAATTTAAGTCACAAGTTGACAAAAAAGGTATTTAAGATTGACTGTTGAAAAGTCCAGCAATCAAAAAATAAACTGAGTAGAGATGATGTTCCTCTGGTCTCAGAAAAATGAGTAGTAATGGAAGAAACCAGCTACTAAAAAGTTAGGGAAAAATTTATATAAAAGGGAGAACACACTAATGGAAATAAAGAAAAACAGATCCAAATAAAATGGAATGAATCGAGTAAGAAGAGAAATAAAGAATGGAGAAACAAACAAGAGAGAAAAGGAAAAGATTATATATAACTGATAATTTCATAAAAAACTATGCTAGTGTTTTATTAAAATGATCAATTTTGAAGGAGAGGCATTATGTTACAACACAAATAAGCCACCCCAGTACCAGGGATAAAAAAGATGATACTAAATATAAATATACTTCAAATAAAATAAAATATTAAATATAAATAAAATGTAAAGACAATGACACGACAAACGACGACATGACCTAACCGAAGTGATTGACCAAACAAACAGGAAAACGACAAAGAAGGGAAAAAACCAAAACCAAAGAAGAATAAAGACAATTGAAGGAAGGGAATGAATTCTTACAACCAAATAAAATAAAACCAAACAAGAAGGGGAGAACCAAAGTGAAATGAAGCCAATTGAAGATGAAGGAGAAGAAGAAGAAAAATGAAGAGGAAACGAAGTGAAACCAAGGGATAAGAAACACCACAAAATTAGAAGGGAGAAATGGTACACTCAAGTATAATATTGGGAATAAGACCAATAATTATCCAATACCAGAAATAAATATTATGTTGAATGAAATAATTAATATAACTGTTTTAACCAAAACAGTAAAGTAATATTATAAAAAAGGAAAAGTACACTAACCCAAAAAATTAGAGTCAGATATAGTAAAAATCTATAGAAAAATAACATTAATATACTGTGTATAATTTGTAATGAAAGAAATAGTGAGAAAGTGACAAAGAGAAATAATTATAGGGATTACCCACTAAGAAACACTTAATGTAAACAGTTAAAAAGTGCAATAGTGAAAGTGTGAAACCCCAAAATGGTTAGAAACCATAATAATAATAATAATAAAACGCTCAATAATCAATAAGAAACAATACTTGATTAATAGTGAATCTAATAAAAAGTAAGAGTAAGGTTTTTAGGATGACATTAGATGTAAGCATTTCATAATGTGGAATAAACACTGAGGAGTGATAAGAAAACACTGTGTGAGTAAAAGTGATACAAATTAGTAATTAGAAATATAAAGTTTTAATAATAATAGTAAATGGAAACATTTAGTGATATGAAACGAACACTGGAAAGTGATAATAACATTGTCCATTAAGAGATTTAAGATTAGTTGTAAACGATTGTATTTAAACGGGAGTATCCCATGTAAAGATAAACAGCTAGTATTAACATGGATTGAGAGTAGAGTTTAATTAGGAAATAAGCAAGTAATAATAAATAAATAAACACCCCAGATAGTAAGGGAAAACCAATTGTTCAAAAGGTGATGTTAGTTAACACCCAAAAAAAAAAAATAGTAATTAATGAATTGAGTTGTAAACAAACTTTACTGAATAAGTGTTAAATAATTATATAATTATAGTTATGAATATGGTATGACGGAAGAATTTGTACAGAGCATACGCCTAAATGTTATATTGTTAATTGAGGAAGAATAAGGAGTGGTAGCCATATTATTAACAAAGGCAAAATAGATGATTAAGAAGTTAAGACAATACAAATCTAATTACAATAGAAAAACAATAAATGTGGAAAATAACAGAACCACTAATCAAACAAAATACATTAGAATAAAATGAGACATCATTTATATAAATTCAGTAGATATAGTTAATGGGTACTAGTGCATCTGAAATGCCTAACTGTCAAAACCAATAATTACAAATTGTATAGAATCCACAAAGAAATTAACAAATCTAAGGCAAGTAACTAGCCAAAAATAAAGTATAAATCATTTTAATAGAAACATGTTACAATTAGAGTTTAAATTAAAAGAAATATGTAATTATCAAATGTCAGCATAATTAGACAAAAGTTAATATCTAATAGAACATGACCTTATGAGGTATTATTTTAATCTTTGAAAGGAAATCAATACAATAGTGATAATATCTAATACCCAGAAAGGAAGACAGAAGAATAAAATCATCAGAAAATATATAATAAATTTGAATAAAAAATTCAAATATGATAACAATGCTTTTAATCTAGGCCTTAACCAATCAAAGGGTTTCAGTTACCATAGAAACTAATTTTCCGTTAAATTTGTTTACTCGAAAAATGACGCTTGAGTAGTAGGGACGCAAGATTTTGTATGACCGAAATTTTACTTTAAAAAGTTTAAAAAATATTAAAAAGTCAAAAACATGTACCAGTGAGAAGGAGATGAAGAGGTTTAACGTTTAACTGATGTCCAGGAACTAAATAAACAAAAATTAAAAAGCAGAAATTCCCAAGACAAATTAGAAAAAGACGCTAGCAGCCTAAGTCACTCCAAATTTGATGAATTTTCCATTACCAAAGAACAACGATCTATCACAACCTTCTGAACTGATAAGTATCATTTAAATACCCTAATCCCAGGAATAAAAGCACTTTATATATTTCTCATATCAATACAAACTCTCACTATGAATTAAAAATAATTTTCTTTCAAGGATTGAATAGAATAAACTTATGTAAAAAACTTGTTAACTAGAAAATAACCTCGCACTAATTTGTGAACTTTTATAACAACTATTACTACACTGCCGAACAAATTGTAACCACACTTTATATTATTTAAGTACGGATAAGGTACGGTAGTGTAGTTTTTTATTGTAACCATATTTTATGTTTTCTTTATAATCTAAAGAACTCCAGATTTTGGGCAAGTTGATATATAGTGTACAAACAGTAGCCATATTGGCATCAGAATAACTCATTTCAAAACTAATTTCGTCAGCTTGAGATTTTGTGTTTCATGTTTTATGCCGGAGCAATATTATTGAATACTAAATTATAATTAAATCCTTAAATTTTTAGTGACCGTCAATCAGTGAATGTTTTAGTGGATGGTTAGTGAGGATCGGTCAATAATACAACTTTTAGTTATTTTGCGTCGACGTTTCGACAATATTTATTGTCATCTTCAGGACAATTGTTGCTGACGCCAAACACACAACTGTGAGTTTGTGTGTTTGGCGTCAGCGTCCCTACTACCCAAGCGTCATTTTTCGAGTAAACAAATTTAACGGAATTAAATTTCGCCAATCAGTTTCTATGGTAACTGAAACCCTTTGATTGGTTAAGGCCTAGATTAAAAGCATTGTTATCATATTTGAAATTTGTATTCAAATTTATTATATATTTTCTGATTGATTTTATTCTTCTGTCTTCCTTTCTGGGTATTAAATATTATCACAGTTGTGTCACGGTCACAGTTGTGTGTTTGGCGTCAGCAACAATTGGCCTGAAGATGACAATAAATATTGTCGAAACGTCGACGCAAAATAACTAAAAGTTGTATTATTGACCGATCCTCACTAACCATCCACTAAAACATTCACTAAATTATAATATTATTGTCACATTGATGAATTACCAAACTATAATTAAAGAACCAGTACAGAGTGTAACCATTGTTTTATTTCATAGGAAATTGTATTATATATGTGTGTGTTAGTGAATTCACTGAACAGACAACTAGCGCTCTTGCTATCTGTGCAATACAGTAAGCTGTACAGAGGCGGGAACCATTCAAACGCTCCAGCCGTCACCGCTGAAAACACCAAACTAACATATTAATTCACAAATTTAATTGTTTTCAATAAACAATTTGGCGCCACCCGGGATTCACAAACCCCTATGAAATTACAGGTAAGGTTTTCACTAGGTTGTACTGATAATTGTGACAATGCTACGGACTTCGTTAACAACAACCATTAAAGTAACGACAGGTGTGAGACGAACACACTAACACTTTATACACATAAAAATCTGGTGTACATTTTACAGTTACGCACCGAATATAACGTTACAATATCCACCTGTCTATGAGTGCCATTAAATACTATGAAGCTGTCGTCTACGTAACGTGTATAAGAAACTATTTTATCATGGAACCGGTTGTAGTCAGACAATAGAAATTTATTCTCATAGTAGTTCATGTATATTTCGGCCAAAAGTCCGTTTAGAGGTGAACCCATTCCCAACCCTTCCTTTTGGTTAAAATACTTATTGTCATGAGTGTAATAATTTTGTTGTACTATAATCTGTAATAAAGACAGGAGTTCTTCTATCTGCTTTTTGTTCAGAATGCCTGTCGTAGTTAAATTTTCCTTTAGAATTGTTAATGTTTCCAAAACCGGAATATTTGTATATAAATTAACAATGTCCATCGAGACAAATTTATAGCTAGGTAGAATCTCCATATCTTTAATTTTATTTACGAATTCAAAGGTGTTTTTTACGTTGTGGACATTTTCTATTTTTATGCTGTTCTTAATAATTTGTTGTAGTTGTTTGTCTATTTTATAACTTGGGGCGGTCGTATAGTTAATCAAAGGTCGTATGGGAATGTTTTGTTTGTGCAATTTGGGTAGTCCCGTAAATTCAGGTGCCTTTGGTTTGATTTGTTTTATGTTCCGTCTGGTCTAGAAGAACTCCTGTCTTTATTACAGATTATAGTACAACAAAATTATTACTCTCATGACAATAAGTATTTTAACCAAAAGGAAGGGTTGGCAATGGGTTCACCTCTAAGCGGACTTTTGGCCGAAATATACATGAACTACTATGAGAATAAATTTCTATTGTCTGACTACAACCGGTTCCATGATAAAATAGTTTCTTATACACGTTACGTAGACGACACCTTCATAGTATTTAATGGCACTCATAGACAGGTGGATATGTTTTTTAAGTTTATTAATGGCATAGAAGAACTCCTGTCTTTATTACAGATTATAGTACACAAAAATTATTACACTCATGACAATAAGTATTTTAACCAAAAGGAAGGGTTGGCAATAGGTTCACCTCTAAGCAGACTTTTGGCCGAAATATACATGAACTATTATGAGAATAAATTTCTATTGTCTGACTACAACCGGTTCCATGATAAAACAGTTTCTTATACACGTTACGTAGATGACACATTCATAGTATTTAATAGCACTCATAGACAGGTGGATATGTTTTTAAAGTTTATTAATGACATTAACCGTAACATTAAATTTACCATGGAAATGGAAACTAATAATAGCTTGAACTTCCTCGATGTATCGGTGTTAAAAAGAAACAACCATCTCGGTTTTAAAATATACCGAAAGCCTACCACAACAGACATAGTTATAAATGCTAAATCGAATCATCCATACACACAAAAAATGGCGCGTTTAATGCGCTTGCATATAGACTATTAAACGTATCAATGAACACCGAGGATTATAAAGACGAATCTAACATCATAAAACACATAGCTTTGAGGAATGGATATAAAATAGAAATTGTGGATAAAATAATACGTAAACAATTACGGAAAATAAATGGTGACAATAATAAGGCTAAAAATAAAACACAATAAGTCTCAGCATTATATACGAACTTACTCCCCAATGTAATAAAAAATGAATTTAAAAAATGATGTATAAATGTTTCATTCAAGACCATGAATAATCTAAAAAATATACTTAAGCCACGTGCTCCAATAACATTGGAGGAATGTTCTGGAGTGTATAGAATCCAGTGCAGTGAGTGCGATAAGTTCTATATCGGATAGACGGGGAGAAAATTTATTGAGAGGTTTAAAGAACACCTACCAAAAAATAATCCCCAAACCACCTCATCAAATTACGAACTCCACCTCATAAACGAAAACCATAGTTACACCGGATTCAAAGAAAACATGGAGCCGATACACATATATAATAAAGGTCATCTCCTGAACGCCCTAGAAGAATTTGAAATATACAGGGCCTCCAAAATAAATAAAGAACAGTTACTCAACGATCAGCTGATGTCTAAATCCAATAAATTATATGATACCGCATTGAAGATAAGCAGTGAAGCACGAATACTTGTTAGTTGACGATCAGAGGTCGACCGGTGCACCGAGTCACTTATAACGTTTTCAT
Source organism: Magicicada septendecula (assembly GCA_034769895.1). NCBI lineage: Eukaryota > Metazoa > Arthropoda > Insecta > Hemiptera > Cicadidae > Magicicada > Magicicada septendecula. Next base: position 250,759,144 of record CM068372.1, read on the forward strand.
ATGTTTATGTATATATGTTAATTTATTCATGGTGACTTTTGTGCGTGTGGTGTTTATGTGTATAAACGTTTTAATCTTTTCGGCGACCCCTATGTATTAGGGGAATAGCATTTTACTGTACCTGAGGATGGGGATTTAGTCCCTGAAACATGTCGTATTTGAAAAACTGAGATCGCCTAGTGGATTATATAAGGTAAAAATTCTTAAATTAATCATAATAGCGATCTGGAGACTGCATAAAATGTAAACAAATTACATAGACAAATCCTAACAAAAACAACAAAACAACAAAAAATACAAACAACACACAACACACAACAAAACAAATACATCACACTCACATACTACAACTCCAACACACACAAAATTGCCAACACATTCAGAAAACACAATTACAAAATAGCATACAGAACTAACAATACCATCAAGAGACACATTAATGGCACAAACAAAGACATAGACAGATACAACAAAACAGGCATATATAAATTAAACTGTAACAATTGCAATACATTCTATATAGGCCAGACAGGAAGATCTTTTTCCTCCAGATTTTCTGAACACACAAAAGCATTATCCAATAACAACATACAATCCACATTTGCCACACACATCCAGACAGAAAACCACAGTTACACCAATATAAAAAACAATCTTTAAATTTTACACTACATACCCAAAAGTCACAAACTCAACACCGCAGAACAATATGAAATATACAAACACAACAAAACACAACCAAACAACATACTCAATGAACATTTACAATTTAAATCCAACACACTATTCGACACAATAATGCACAACGCATACAATTCAGAATCCCACGCCAACCCCCTTCCATCTCCACACCCCTACACACAACCAGTCACCTAAAAAACCATTACAGATTACCAACGACTTGACGCATTCTGCATTTAAACCTCACTGAGGAAGGAGAATACCACTCCGAAACGACGTTTGAGGAATTAACAACAAGTAAGTTTTTCACAAGTGAATGTGCCTTAAATAATAATTATTTTGTTGTGTTCGTTTCATGGTTTATTATAATGAATTTACGTCAGTATCTTTCCAAAGAAGGCATTTATGAACTTTTGAGTAATTCTTGGTCAGATATTGAATGCAGAAATATTGTTATAAAAAAGTGAGCGTTTTGAAAACAGAAAAAATTTGTATGCCTACAGTGGATTATTTTTAAAATGTTATTGGACACATATTATGATATATGAAAGAGGATGACTTGAGCTTTCAGACAATATATGTACATTATGGATAAGTTGAAATTCTTTTTTAAAATTTGGATTAAATTTATATAAAAATTATCAGATCACAACAGTAGGCAGCCCTCCAAGGTGACTAGGGTTCACCATGTAAAAAAGTAAACATACAACATTTGTTTTCATGATTCAATGGCCACAATTATCAGGTGGCTAAGACAAATGATTTAATATGACTGATTCAGACATGAATAAGCATGCACTACCTGAAAAAATTAATGGAAATCTTGAATAAACTAAAGAAAACATGGACAACAAAATCCAAGATTAAAGAAAACAATCAGACGTCTTATAGCAGTGGCAGTAATAAACACTTTACTAAACTTATTTAAACAGAAAAGTTGTGAATTTAACAGAATAATGATATTGCAGGACATTTGAGGAGAAACATGATGAACAGTAAAAAAAAAAATATAAAAATTAATTAGCTGTTACTGTATTTCTCTGTGCAAGTTTTTGTTATACAATTTGTAAACTCTTTATTATATAAAGTCAATTATTGTAATGTGTTATATTATTAAATCAGTTGATATTTGCCGGATCAAAACATAGTACTTGTATTTCAGATAAAGACCAAACGCACACTATTGGAGATAGGCAGCAGTACTATATAGACCACTGCATTCTCCTCAGAAATTCTTTTAGAAACACTGTCATGTGTAAAAAAACATATCCATATAATGATCGGTAAAAACATTCTGCACTTGCACACAGACTCATTTAATGACAACCACCACATCATTAGTTTGAAATTGGCTCTGAAGTCTGTTGTGTTTCTGGTGCTAGTGGTGGGAATAATATTGTTTTGTAGTGTTCACATAGTGTGTTTGGTTGGAAATAAATACTCTTTGTACATTTGAAATTATTCTGTTTCTGTCAAGTTTAGGACAGTGATTGAAAGACATCAGAGAAAGAGTATTTTTTGTTCTGTGTAGTTGCTTATATGCTTTGTATATAATATAAAATTGAACCTCATATTCATTATATTAAAATCTTGAATGGGTTAATAAATCCAAAATATTTCTGTTTTTATGTGAGTGTTGGATCTATTAATGTGTACAACATGCACTGATATTAGAGTATAAGAAATTAACTCTTAAAATAACTACATATATAAAGAGTTTATGGGGTCTAATCTAAGAAAGAGGAAAACTATACCTGAATATATGTCTAAACCTAGAAATATTGGGGTACTGATATGCCAAGTGACTTTTAGAGTTCCTTTAACAGCTATTTTCTTTATGAGAGTACGAACTGGAATAGGAACCATTACTGCCTACTACCAACAGCAAACCCCATGGAGTGTTCCACCTAGTCTTCCTACATCTCAAGTTCCACCTGTTGTGAGAGTACCTACTGTTCGTTTTGTTCCTTTAGAAGAAACAGCACCTACCTATGCCTGAACCTCCTACATATGATGTACCCAAGAAGTCCTCATGAGGAGTCATCCTACCTATTACCTCCCAATTACAGACCCAGATGTTCTGTTAGAGGGATGCGAAACCTTACTGTGTACTGTTATGGAAAGAATAACTGAGAGATACATAAATGATCATTCAAATTATACAGATGATGCAAGAGTAATAAGAGTGAAAATAATTACGTTAGAGATAGATTTTACAACATAAATATACATAACTAATTTGTGTGGATACATTTTGTGTGTAATATTTGGTGTACTTGTTTTTATTAGTTAAGAAATTTTTATTATTTGGTATAAGGAACACTGTTATGACAGTCTACTGATCATCGTATGGTACAGTGGAAACACAATACAAGACACCAATTAAGTCACTAATCACCAGCTTTAATTATCACAATTAAACAGTTTGTAATTAACTTGTGCAATACTTCCAGTTAGATTTGTCCACATACAATAATAATGTCTATTAATAGAGTTTCACACAATTATTAACACAATACTACTTCACTTCGACAAACACTTAATCTGCACTAGCGAAAATCGCTCACGTAACTGAACTGACAACCCGGCTGCTATGGCTTTATACAGGCTGCGCTAAGGTCCAGTACAGCTTTCCCTCCTTACTGCACGCCGGCGGGTTAATGTGTATCTCAAGTGTTCCTGGAACTCACTAGAACCACCTACTTGAATGACTCAACATCTACCACACTGGAGAGGGGGAGTGGATCATGTTCTCATCTGTTCTACGCGGTTCAATACCATACTCATGATACTGCCCCTTCGTTAAGCCTGTTTGTCACGAACTGGCGAACCGTCTCTGAAGTAATATTTGGCCAGGCGATCTAGGTGGACGACCTTGTGGAGGATAATTCTCCAGTTCTTTGAATTCAGTCTTGTGTGATTCGAAAATAAAGTTCCCAGGAATACGAGTCTTCCGCTCAGCCACTAATTTTGCTGAATCACTCCCGTTGCGTCATGTACTGATGACCTAAACACCACTAAATGGCCTACGTCTGTTTGGTACTCGTCAACAACCTCCTTGCATAACTTCATCTTAAGCAAAATTTTCCCTCGGACGCTTCTATTAACTCAGGAACAAACAGGGGTTTTTCCTTGACACGCATAGTTGGCTTTCCAATCACTTCTTTTGCTGTTACACATATTTGTACTTCCTCTGCTAGTTCTTCCTCCATTTCCACCTGCAATAGGAAAGGTTTCCTCTTGACCAGACTTGTTGACTTCCTCTTTGGCGAATGCCACTTGCTCAATCGAATGGTAGGCAGACCCTGTCATTTTAGCCGTGCAAAGCTTTAGCTTCTCTTGGCCAACCTTCAGGACATTCTCTCTTAAGTACACAACAAATCCTTAGGCATTCATAATGTCTGTGCCAGGAATCACTTCATCAACAATGTCTGCAACAAGCATTTGGTGACTAAATTTGAGAAGACCCAGGTGTAGTACGTCTATCTTTCCTAACACATTGACGGGGCTTCCAGTCACAGTCTGTACTGTACAAAAGCTAATTTGAGGCCGTCGGTTGCTGATTAAGTCAGGGCACACAATAGACACTGTAGTGCCCGTGTCAACTGTAAATGATGTTTGTTCACCTTCCGCAAATCCATTAACAATCAGGTTTCCACTAGTCTTATGTAGTGTGGAAACTAGTCTTATCTGTGTGCTGTTTTGGGGCTTTCCTTCTCCAATTAGTGCGATCACTCACTTCTCTCGGTATTTTCTTCTCCCAACAGTCTACCTGTAGATGACATGTTTCCCACAGTTGTAACACTTCGGTGTTCTGTCTTTATCCTTTGGTTCAAAAGATTGTGGTGGCACTGCTGACTTCTTAAACTGTTGTTCTTGAATTGTCTCTTTATTCTGTCCATTATAATGATACTGTGATATTGGATGCATTTGGCTACAACATGATGGCATACTTTGATTAATGTAGGTCGCCGACTTGGCAGCTTGGCAGGTTCAAAACAGAGAGCATAAACAAAAGCGTCTGTTTCATTACCATGCTGTGCCAGTCTTAACACTTGTTGTAATTTGACTATCTGTGATACCGTCAATAGACGTAATGAGAGAAAGTCCTCCGATTCTTCGGGATAAGCCAATATCGTCATTCGGTCGACATTCGGTTCAAAATCTTGAAGGCTCTCCCCTGAACGCTGTTGCCTCGCTTTAAGTTGAACACGGTACACTTCGCACAAATTCAGGTCACTGTACTGTAATTCCTAGCTTTTGTTAATTCGGCATAGTCGTTCTGACTGTCAGATGGCACTTTCTGTATTAGTTCTGCGGCAGGCCCTTTTACAGGAGGAGTTAGTGAAAGTTCTTTCTCTTCTTCCGTCCATTTATTTAAGCGAGCAGCAGCTTCAAATTGGCGAATATAAGTTCCCCAGTGGGTGCTTCCATCAAACGTTGGGGCCTTGATGAACTGTCCCAACGGCAGGCAAGGTGAAGGTGACTTTCTCTATTGTCTTTATCATTGGTACAGTCTGTTCAAAAGTTTGTTTTGGTTGTATTCATGAACTGCTCTCTTATGTTTGCCATTGAGATTCTACTGCAGATATTTTATTTGACATGGATTCTTCTGTGACAGATATTTTTGTAGACATCGATTCTTCAACACTCGAAACAGATTTTTCTATTTCAGCTATTTTTTATGTCATTGATTCTTGTACTTCCGATATTTTAGTAACTTGTTTATTAAGCTCACCTCGTAGGAGCCCAATTCTGCGGTATTATGTTCTTGCATCTGTTTCTGCTCCTGTATTAATGCTATGATGTCTTCTGTCTCCTGTCTGCGTTTCTCATCCTGTCATTTTTCTGCGTCTTCTCTTTCTTCTTTTTGTCATCTTTCTGCTTCTTCCTGCATCTGACACAGCAGCGATTGGAAAGCTTCCATCATCTGACTGGCATCCATGTTTACAGATTAATTACGAATTTACACTAGCCTTTTACAAAGTTTCCACTGTTTCCACTATTAACGATTCAGTCGCACTTCTGACCCACGAAAATACGAAAATCTACTTTACGTTAGTCACCTCGGCTATTCTAACAGTACAGCTAGACGGTATCATTACTTTGCACATATCGTATTTTATTATACGTTACGTCACTTAGTTTACCTTAAAGGCAACACCTTGTTTCTGCGTTCACAAATTTCTTACCCATGTAGTCGTATGTACTTTCTCGCAAGAGGTACATCCCCTTGCCCTACTAACTCCTATAGCGTTCCCTTGTTCTATACAAGATCACAATTACAATTATCCGTAATGTCACTGTCATATGATTTAGATAAAAAAATAAAATCTTTTCAATATTGTTACGACGGTCTAACTAATCGTCGTATAGTACAGTAGAAAACAAAATACAAGGCACCAATTAAGTCACTAATCACCAACTTTATTTACCACAATTAAACAGTTTGTAATTAACGAGATAGTCTCTTACAACGAATCAAATAAAAATTGTTCACACGCGATAAAAATGCCCATTAATAGAGTACCCCTCAATTATAAAACACATAATCGTACTTCACCACAATACTTCAAACCGCACTGTGTACATCACCACTTAAACGCACTGTGTACTGTGTAATCGCCTGAGAAATAACTGACTGAGCGTCTCTGAATACTTGTATTTATACCCCTCTGAGGTTCCAGAATATTCGCTAATAGGCGACTTCTAGAAACACTAGAATGTAATTCATTGCGGCCTTGAACACAGAATGCGCGGATCGGTATGGTCTAGTATAGACCCGATAGTTAACGCGTAATTGTCTTTCACCGCAAAGTAGCAGCATTTTGTACAGATGGATGCACACACACACATTACAGATTGATTCCATTGGAACATTCGATAAACTTGTAGAACATTCCGTATTACGTAACACTTTTTCCGCATTACGTAATACTTCTCCCTCCTGAAGCCTGTTCGTCCCGAACTGGGAAACCGTCTCTGAAGTAATTCTTAGACATGCGATCTAGGTGGACGACCTTGAAGTTTCGCTGTACTTCCTGTTGAATCCAATAAACAACATCGTTGATTCTTTTTTTCACAGTGTAGTTTCATTCTCAGTTAGTCTGAAACTGAAGTCAGTGACCACGACAGCGATTTGGGTTGAACAACCCGACCAGATCTCCTTCTTAGAAACCCACAATATTGCTGCGAATGTCATACTGAGTTTTTATTTTATCACTGGCAATCCTCAGCCATCCTCTTACCAAGCGATTCATTTTTAGCAGTTGGTTTTCTAATTGCGAGGAATAGTTCTGTGGCTCTTGGGACTGAGTCTCAAGTGATCCGAACATTAAGTCCCCAGTAAAACAAATCTCCTGCCCAAACACCAATTTTGCTGGAGTCATGCCGGTTATGTAGTGTACTGATGACCTATACGCCATAAGGAATAGTGGTATGCATTGGTCCCAGTCTGTTTGTTTCTCGTCAACAACCTTCGACAAGTACTGTTCAAGTGTCCTATTGAATCTCTCAACCATCCCTTCCGACTGAGGATGCAGAGGCGCTGTCCTAGTGTTTCAAATTCCGACTAGACGGTATAATTCTTTAAACATTCTTGATTCAAAATTTCTCCCTTGATCCATAGGAATTTCCATAGGGGCTCCATAACGACAACAGAAGTTGTGAACTAACTCCTTTGCCACAGTGGTAACCTCCTGATTTGGAATTGTATAGGCTTCCACCCACTTAGTAAAGTAGTCACCTACAACCATGATTTACCGGTTTCCATCGTCAGTAACTGGAAGTGGTCCAGCAATGTCTATGGCAATTCTCTCGAAATGTAGTCCAACGTTATACTGTCTCATATTTCCCCTGCTTCTGGTTTGTGGGCCCTTGCTTGCAACACGTATTTCACATGTCCGAACCCAATCCTCTACGTCGTGGCGAAGATGAAGCCAGTAGAATCGCTTCCGTATTTTGTCAAGGGTTTTGTTAACGCCAAGATGGCCTCCAGACGTTCCATCATGCACCTCCTTCAAAACAGACTACACTTTACTTCGGGGAAATACCAACTGCATGACCACGTGTCGTCCATCTGCACTTTCCCAGGCCCTTTTCAGCAATCCGTTCTCTAAGGTAATGGATTCCCATTGTGCCCAGTAGCCCTTCAGAACTTCCGAACCATGGCAGATATCTTGCCGATCCGGGCGGCGACCTTCCTCTTTTACTGTCAAGTTCGGTCCGAATGTCTTTATCAGTCATCTGTTCTTGTCGAAAATCTTGTGTTGTCAGCCGTCTGCTAGGAAATCTACAGTGATGGCTTGAACAAGTTCACTGGCTCTTTGTCCTTCGTTTCTGTGGCAATGTCGGCAGTCTTCCGGGCACGGTCTTCGTGATAAGCCATCTGCATTACCATGCAGGCGCCCCCGCCGATGTTGTACCTTGAAATTGTACTCTTGCAGACGTTCGAGCCACCTTGCCAACTGCTCTTCCGGATTTTTAAATCTTAAGAGCCATGCAAGCGCGGCATGGTCGGTGCGTAGTGAAAACTCCCTTCCCCAGTGGTATTTATGGAAGTGCTCCACAGGTCGGACGATTGCCACGCAATAACCTCCTCGTAAGGCAATAATTTCTCTCTGGTTTGGAAAGCGTCTTGCTGTAATACGCTGTTACTCGTTCTTCACCGTTTTGCACTTGTGGCAACATTGCTCCTAGACCAGTATTGCTTGCGTCTGTGTCTACGATGTACTTCTACTTCAAAGCGTACTGTGTAAATCGACACAGAAACACTCTGTGTACTGTGTAATTGCCTGACAAATAACTGACTGAGCGTCGCTGAGTACTTGTATTTATACCCCTTTGAGGTTCCAGAATATTCGCTAATAAGCGTCTATTAGTAAATACTAGAACGTAATTCATTGCGGCCTTGAACACCGCACCCGCGGACCGGTATGGTCTGGTATAGACCCGATAGTTGACGCGTAATTATTGTCTTTCACAGGAAAGTAGCAGCATGATGTACGCACACAGACATTACAGCTAGATTCTACTGGAACAGTCCATAAACTTGTAGAACGTTCCGTATTACGCAACACTTTTCCGCATTAAGTAACAATACGCAAGACTACATTCATTTCTTTTATTTGTTAGTGTATTTCATTTCAGTCGTAGGGGTTTTGGTACTATCTAACGTTTCCATTATACATGTGATATCCCGAAACAATAAGTGGAAACAACTGCTCTCAGTATCTATTTGTCCCCAGACAACTAAATTAATTTCCCAAAGACACATTTTTTAACACAGCCCAAAAATATTTTATGGATACACATGGCTTCGGCTGCAGCTGTTATTGAACTGCTCTGCTTAAAAGTTCCGTATGTTTTCAAAAATGAAATATATACATAACAGTTTTTATTTTTTTCAATTTAACACAGGTTTTATTTCTTTTTATTACCAGCATTGCGTCTATACTAGATGAGTCATCCTCAGTAAAATTCATAAACGTATAAAAAACACCAAAAATTAATTATATGTCAACATGAAACACAATTATATCTACTTAAAAAGTAATATTTTCTTTCACTCAACAACAATTCTAATGCAGTTATTACGTATACCTATTTAAACAAGTTTCCGAACACTCGGTATTTTATAACTGTAATTCCAGTTTAAATAAAAATTAATTTTTATGAATATTTATTGTCACAATCATAACCCAAGTAAAAATTGTTTTTTGCAAACTTGGCAGTTTAGTCAAACTGTTTGTAGATCGTCAGTTGCCGGAGGAGCATGGCTGAAGATCCTATGAAGATGACTGCCGCAGCTGCAGTCGAAATATCTGGCTTATAGCCGTCATTGAAATCAAATTTGATGTTTATTTTATAGCTCTCAACTATTGCCGATTTTAGTTGTACTTGTACAACTGTTGTTACTGTTGTTATTGTACTTTTATAGCCTTTCCGAGCAGACTAATATAATTAGTGGTTTGTTTGTAACATTGTACATGCAAAATATTTTGTAATACAGTTGAACTAGACACTGAGAATATCTCGTCGTGTGGGCAAACGTTTTGTGTCAAGAGAAATATAAACATTCTTAAGGTAAAAACAAAAATTGTAATTAAGAGTATAAACTACAAATGTTTATACTGCAAAGTAACTTTTCCTTCTGAAAGTGTCACATAAACACATTGTTATAAGCAGAGTTTAGTGATGGCCAGAGCTGGTATAAGACGAAGTTCTGTAGCTTTTTATTTACCTTACGTACTACAGCCGTTTAGAGAATCTAATTCTAAAATATAAGTGCACTAATCGGTTGGAAGAAGAATACTAGTAATACTTAAAATAAATAAGTGTTTTAAGTAAAATTATACAGAGTTATATTTATAATTTACTTAACAACAGCTAAGTAGCTATTGTTCTTAAAAGTTTAGTTTGACTACCAACACTAAAGCAGCCTTTTTAAATTTAAATTTGTTTAAATTTATATTTATCCCGTTATAATTTAAATTCATTACTTCATTCCATATGCACACTTTACTAACAACAAAATTAAAAGTAATAATGTATATTAGAAGAATTTCATCGTATAGAATAACATACAGTAAACTGAATAATCTTCATATAATGCACAAATTGCATACAAATAATTTACAATAAATCACTTCGTTTAAATTATCCGACCTATTTATAAACTATATTTTGTACGGACGAAAATTTAACAGTACATAGACCCTACCAAAATAAGCCAATTTGTAAAAATTCTGAATGTTTGATTTTATAATAGTAACAGGAGTGGTAACTATATTGGATTTTAAAAGGTGACAAATTGAAATGTATTTAGAAAATTGTAAAATTATTTAAAGTAATTTATGTTTAAGAGTGACAAATGTATTTAAAAAACTGTAGATTTATCCTTTCAAACTATGTGTATACAAATTGTAAACTCAAAATTCTGTAAATTATGCTTTATTAAATGTGAAAGTAATTAGTAAATCATAGAATTGAAAACAACACAGAATAATCAAGTTGTGTTAGGCTTTATGTAAAACTAGGTATTATAATAAATTGTGTAAGCCATTAATAATTTTAAAACCACAAAATATTGTAAATTACTGAGAAAGAAGAGTATTAAAATTAATTGTCAAAGTAAAATAATTGTATAGTACAGAAAATTAAAAAATATTATAATGTTTAACCAAACCAAGGAGAAGATGTAACTCCTGGCTTCAACAATGGGACAATTAATTTTCTTTCTTTCCTGATGTATCAAACTGAAAGCGTTTCTTAGAGAGAAATAATAATTTTTTCAACTAAATATCAGTATAATAGTACAAACAGAATAATTTTTCAAATAACACACCATAAAGTTTAAATTCTGTAAGAAACATTAACACTTAGATGTAATTGTAAAACAAAACACAAACAAAACCTCATATTTAACTAGTTGGCCATCTTGGTAAGCAGTGCTCTTGATGTAGTGGCGGGAGCTGAACTCTATGTGGTTCGGTTCTTGAATGCAAAAGCCATTAAAACGATAGAAATTCACCGTCTGATTTTCGATATTTATGGAGAAGAAGCAGTGAGCGATTCAATGGTACCAAGATGGACACGACTTTTTTGCTTAGTCATATCCAGAGTATGCGACTTAAGCTTTACCCAGGAGAAGGAGATTGCGTTGAATCATGGCACTACACACACACACTGCCGCTGCAACGCAATATCTCCTCACAAAGTTTAGCTGGCAACAATTTGATCATCCGCCTTACAGCCCAGACCTTACACCAAGCGAATATCACCTTTCTAAGCATGAGAAATTATTTCTTGGTGGCCAACGATGTCAAACAAGCTGTTAAATACATGGTTCAATTCACAGGCGGTTTCTACGACGAAGGTATACAACGTCTGGTGCTCGCTACGAAAAGTGTTTCAAAAAATGACGAAAACTATATAGGAACGTAGTTTAACGTGTGTACTTCAAATAGCAATAAAAATGTCTTGTTAATATATTCTTAGATTCCTTAGATACCCTATCGTAACTTACTTTGAAAATATCCCTAGTATTTTTTATAAATATGTTAGTATAAAAAAATATATATCACAAAAATTCGTTTTCTCTGCCAAGTACAGTGTTACATTCTTAGGTTACATTCTCAGCTTAAAATTGTAAAGTGTCTTTAGTTTATTTTTTACAAGTATAAAAATTAATATAAAAAAATATTCTTTCACGTGTCACAGTGTTAGCACTATTATTTGATTTATCGGACACTACAAATATTTTTAAAAGTGCATATAATTTACTTGTATATTATATTACATACATTTGAATTTTATAATATTATATACTAACAAATAGTACATAATGAAGATAGTACATAAAGATATTCTAAATATTTATTGTACAATTGATTCTTATATTTTACCGCTAGTTTTGTGTGTGCGTATTATTATTAATAATAAATAAAACGTTTCTTACAAGAATATATTTTTTGGATTTGTTGAATACATAAAACACTGTTTGAATAATATACTCGATACTCGTGAAAAACTCGTTTGTTGACTTTGATTCTCCACAATACGTTTACCAGCGGTCGTAATAACTGGGGATTTTTGAGATATTGCTTAAAACGACAATATCAAATTTTACATAACATTCAGCTGGGTGAGAATTTTCTTCTGTTCAAATCTAATTTGTCTCGAATAATTGTTTTGTGAGATGCTTTTCTTGATCCAGTAAATGTTTCTCTTTTGGAGTACAGATTAATCAGGGTTAGGCCTATCCTTTATTCGAAGAGGATAATAATTTGACCACATAAAGTCAGTCAACACTAATGAAAAAATCCAAACCAAACATGCAGTTTAAGACCTAGAAGTATGTAGTAAAAAATTTATTTTATAATTATTTAAAAATAATTCAAAATTTTAGTAAACTTAGAAGAAACTTCATAGACTAAACTGTTTATTTACATTTTTTAATCCAGAAAATACACGTCGTAATTCGCTAGTAAAAGCAACAAATAATTTTAAAATAATAATAATTATATATTAAATGACAATCAGAAAATATTGCCAGAAACTGACAGAAACTAAATGCTCTCATTTCTTCTGAAACATGAATTACCTGACAACGAGTTATTCCGTATTACAGAACTCACTTGTCACACTAACGCAAGAAATTTATAACATATTAAAAAATTTAGAAATTTACGAAATAATAGTTGTCACAAATAAACGCAAGTTTGTCATTAAACACGTGGAACTTTAATCTGAAAACGTACGCACATGTTTAAATTGGAGACGGGCTAACGATCTGTATTAATGTAATGTATAAATACGGAGGAATTGAAAACATTGACATACTTTGTACTGTATTTACACAATACACATTACACAAATGTAATAATCTGTATTAGTAATTTCGGAGTACATAAAAGGAAATGTAGACAATGAAAATAGTCAGCATATCTCAATATCTGAAGCAGACAGTGTAGCGCTAATACAATCAGCTGGATAGGTTAGTTCTAGAAGACTAAATAAGGTTACCAGGAAGTTAGCTGAGAGAAAGTTAGTAGTATAGGTTTGTATGTGCTGGGACAAGGTCAATGACCCCCGGAGTTAAACAAAGATAACCTTGACCCCCCCCAGTAAACAAAGATGACCTTGCCCTAGGACAAGGTCAAGTTAAAGGTCACGGTCAAGGTCAAGGTCACGACCAATGGCAAGGACGCGTCCAAGGTGAAAGTCACGACCAAAGTCAAGGCTGGTTATGACGTAAGCAACATGATCTCCAATGACGTGTTCAAGGAAATTACGCAATAACATGTGAACGCATGTGGTTGACCTTTCGATTAAACCACGCCCAAGGAAATTACGCAATAACACGTGAATGTATGTGGTCGATTAAACCACACCCAAGAAAATTGTGTAATAACACGCGTTTTCATCATGATAGAAAAGTTGGCGTCCATATTTTGAAAACTAAAAATACGAATTAATCGGGATCGAACCTATGAAACTATACATCGAATTAAGAAACAACGATTTAATCTACACGGCTAATTCGTATTTTGAATATCTTACTAAATCATGTGGGGAAAAAAGAAAATTCTTTAGAAATATACATATTTCTTTTCTTTATTTTTTTCAACATAAACATACAATTGTTATAATGTTTTTACATAATGTTGATAACTACATTTATTAACTTTCTGCTGATTATAAAGACCATTAGTAACATCATTTATACTATCAACTAGCTTAAATTGATTATGTTGTATGTTTAACATTACTTTGTACTCATTCACCTTTTCAGGTACAAATTTAAATATTTTACAATTACACATATTAAAATTTTTAAGCCCAATATTTTTAGTATCATAAATGTTATAAACTACATTCTTCCGCCGATTATATTTGTTTCGCGTGTTAAAAACTTGTTCTATCATTCACCAATGTATAATGACCGTAGGGCAGTGTATCTATTTTATTATCACAGAGGATTCTTTTATTGTCTAAATTACTTAACGCCAATTTGTTGCACGTAATCGTTTCAACTAAATGTTTTTTCGATCGGAATAATTTCATCATTCTATAGCTATTTATTTTATTATTATCCTTATTTATAATAACGGGTTTATTATTTTAAAAACGGTAGTAGAATAGACGCACTCTTTAAAATCTTCAAAGCTTATATGTTTGCTAATAACATTTTTTTAAATTCCTTTTGCTCTTTTTTTAATTTTGTTATCCGCAGATTTAAATGTATATAATTTAGAGCGTAAACCGATAAATTCTTTAATCGGTACACCCACACATTCATCTTTAAATTTACCAATAACTTTTTTATTTTCAACCGAATAGCACGGATGATTGGGCGAATAATCTGATGTATCAAAGTGTGTAAATAAATCTGAATCTAATATGTCTTTATAAAAATCTTCTGTACGAATTTCGTAAAAAAAGCTATCTGTATCTGTATATAAGAGCAAAAGCTTTTCACCATATTTTTTCTTCATTATATCATAATGAAAATCATACATTAACGTTTTACTTATTTCTAATACGCTAAATCCGATGTATATTGGTTTATCTAAAAATAAACGTTTTTTATCTGATAATACCGCACATAACGATTTATTATAAATTATTCTGTCTTTAAATACCGGTTGTGTAATTAAATTTAATAATTTTTTTTCATCACTTACAAGTTTAAGGTAAATTCTTTTTCTAACGTTCTCCATACATTTACCGAACACCGAGTTGTTTAATAATTTAAAAAAATCTTTTTCAAAATCATTTTTAGCTTGTTTCCGTTTTTCTGTATTTAAGTCGATGTACGTTTTTAACCAAGGACCCTGCAAAAATTCTATAATACGATGAACTTTTATAACTTTTAAACCGTGTTTAACAGCTTGTTTTAAATTAATGTAATGACATATATATTTTTCTTTATTTTCTAATGTTGTTAACAATTTTTGTTGTTTTGTTCCTTTAACGCATTGATTAACTGGTAGAAACGGTAAATCGCTATGATGATCATGTATGTGATGAGGATACTCAACGTCTACTTCTAAAATATAACCAACGGGAGAATCGTCTGCAATATCTAGTATATTAAAATTATCGTTAGGATCTTTCCAAGTAAAACCAGCATACGGCATACATTTACTCATTGCCCAACCGTACAGATTATTCGCGTCTAAATAAGTTAAAAATTTAATTGGGTTAGTTACATCAAATGTTTCTGGAATATATTTATTGTTAGCAACAGATTCTTTTTTTATGCAAACCCTTATTCCCCCCTCACCCCATTTTCAAAAAGTAAGTACATTTCATAATCGGTTAATAATTCCAGTTTAATTTTTGTATAACTTAACATTGCATCAAAAGCAAAACCTGGTACTGTAAAGTAGTGTGCACAGTCTAGTCTATAAGATTGCATACAAAGAGATCTAAAATTTTCAAAAATATCACACAATAATAAAACATCAATTTTTAAACACAGATCGCTATACTCCCCAAGAGTTTGTATATTAAAATGATTCCAAACTTTACACGCATGTTCATAATCATCATTTCCAATTTCCGAATCATTTAGCGAACTATAAAAACAATCTTTTGGAGGTATTCTACATTCTTCCAACTTTTTCCAGGAATTCGTATATTCATAAGGATACACACCTTTCCTGGTAACTAGCGGCATATTGTCTACAGAAAAAAATTTTCCAGTATAAAAAAACTTATCCTTAGGTAGATTATTACTGAGCTCAGCTAACGAACAATTCATAAACCGATAAGTATCAATAAATCTAATATTTAAACCCGAATGTGTTTTCTTTGCAAAAGAAATATATTTTTCTCTAGTATTACATGAGGAATTACATGAATACTTTTTACATCATAGCCCAATTGTCGCACTATAAAATGCGAATCATAATTAGAACTACCATGTATGAAAACTGGTACAAATTTCTGTTGTTGTCGTTTCAAGTTACACGTATTACATAATGCCGCACGAAATCGACCGGTTAAATGACAATGATCGCGAACTTTGGGATATACGCGTAATAACGTAAGTTCCTTGTTACACATTTCGCAATGTGTAGCCAATTTAAATTTTATTTTATCATCTCGATTCATATGTAAAGGTATATTTTGTTTAATAAGTAAACCGATTAAATTAATTTTTTCAACTAAATATGTCATAAATTTTTCCGCAGCATTTTTACCACGATATAAGTAAGGTTCTGAAGGTAATTGGTTTCTAATACTTTCAGAGATATTGCTATCTATAACAAAATATACGCAAAAACTCATCGGAATATGAAATTCGTTAACTGTAGTAAATTTGTTTTCGGGGTTGGGCAAACAAGTACTAACAGGTTTCAAAATACATTCGAAATCTGCATATACCACAATACGAACCCTATATTGATAATGAAAATTTTTAAATTCTAATATGTTGTTGTCAGTAGTTGGTAATACTATTTTTACAGGCGAATACTTTCCGCAATATCTACTATGAATTTTTTTGACTTTTTAGTAAAAAACGAAAAACAACGTTTACATATTTCAATTACTTCTGTATGTTTTGTTAACTGTGGTCTTATTAACTTGGAAAAATCCTTTATATAACAATAATGGTAATTAGCATTATTCAATTTATTTAATACTAGAAGGTCAAAATGATTATTCTTTTCTTCCCTACACACTTTAAGAGGAAAAATTGATTTTTTTCATCGATAGAATAAATGTTTATTGACACATTATTATTTTTTTCAAAACGAGAAATTTGGTTTAAAGGTGTAGGAAAGTCTATATGTTTAAAATCAAATTTATTTTCTAAATTAAAATAACGAAAATTAACCCATTCAATGTGAGGTCCAGTAACATAACGACACAGGATTGACCATTTAAAACAAAAAATATCATTAATTTTTGGATTTATTATACATTTTTTATTTTGTAAGAATTTTGGAAGTGGAATATATGAAGCACCTCTTAATGGTTTAAATCGATTTATTCTTAGTAAAATTCCGTCTATACAGTGAAGACTCCATCCGGAACCTTTCCCCATATATACGTTTTCATCGTGACAAATCTCTCTAATCGAATTATTTAATATCATATTTAAATTATCGTTTTCTAAAACCGGAATGTTTTTTGTTTTAAATGATCTGTCCTGTGTTTCGTTTATGACAGGTTTTATGTATGTACATTCGACAACTATGTTTAATTTTATTGGACCAAACATTGAAATTATGTTACTTAAAATTGTAACTATATTTAATTTAATGTAATCTAATAACAAACAAATGTCCTTATAATTATTATTAGTGTTTTTATAAAAATATGTTTTTAAATTTCCTTTAAATGCATTCTCTATTTCTATGAAAATATTTGAATCAACAATTTGTTGTAATCTTGCTGTTTTTAATTTTAAATTTATTGATGATGATGATGATAATGATGATGCTGGAGATGATGGCGGTGTTGACCATGTTGTTGTTGACTCCAAATCTTGTACACGTGACGGACCAGGTTGTGGCGAAGGTGTTGTTTCACGAGATGAAGCATGTTCTTCCTCAACAGTATTTCTGACAAATTGTCTTTTTTTAAATGGCAGATTTTTGTCCATTGCAATCTATAAAAATATATTTAAACAAACAATATTCATATCGGTTCTATAATTATAAAAATTTATTATCCTTGTATAATTTTTATACTTACGTCAGTTACTTGTTCTTCTTATGTAAAGTAAACTGTATTGTCAGCTCCTTATGTGTGTGGTTGTATTATATATCTTTATATAGTTGCGTAAAAAGTAGAACAACAGAGCAATCTAATCTTTATACTTTGAACTATTGTTGTGTAACACGCGCTCCGTTTTTGCAATGCAAGATATTCTTTCTTGGGCGCGGTTTAATCGAAAGGTCAACCAGCTTTTCCTATAGCGAGAAACAGTATATATAAAGCGCCTTAGAATTGTATTGTATACGCTCAAACTGCTTCAATAAGAAGAATCAGCAAGTTGTTTCTGCATCGTTTTTTGTACAGCAAACTCTATTAGGTAATTATTATTTTTTTGTATACTTAAAAACTTTATTTACAAATTAGTTATGTAACAAAAACGATTATTTGTATGTTATAGAATCAATAATGGCCGCATCAATTCTTTATTTTAAAAAATTATCTAAAAACGCTTATCCACCTGAAAAGTTAACTAATCAGTCTGCAGGTTTTGATCTCCGTAGTGCGTATAATTATAAAATTAATGCTAACGGAAAAGAATGAGTAAAAACCGATTTAGCTGTTAAAATACCTGACGGTTGTTACGGGAGAATTGCACCACGTTCAGGATTGGCTCTTAAATATCACATCAACGTTGGAGCTGGTGTGGTAGATAGAGATTATAGAGGGAACGTAGGTGTGGTTATTTTTAACCATTCGTCAGCGTATTTTAACATAAATAAAGGTGATCGAATCGCGCAACTGATTTGTGAAAACATTGAAGAACCGGAACTGAGAGAGGCATCAACTTTAGATAGTACTGAGAGAGGTGATAACGGTTTTGGTTCTACGGGTGGGATAAGCGGATTAAATGATAATGATGAAAATAAAGAATTATTGTTAGAAATCGATAAATTTTTAGCGGAAGGCTAATAAATTTTTTGTTTTTCTAGCAATGGACATCGCTGGACCATCTCACCACATCGAGGAATATGTTTCGTTAGAAGACATCCTTAAACTATTATATTTTTATGGACTTTCGTCTTTATGTTTATGGGAAGACGTATTAAAGAAAATTAAAACTGATATTATCAATTCTGATGATGTAGATGTTTTTAATTTATATAGTAGACTAATAGAAATAACAAAAAATATTAGAATTGCTTTAGAATTAAAACTAGTTCGCTCACAAAAGGATTTATCACTACTAAATAATTATTTGTTTGATATTGATGAAGTATATGAATATTTAAATACGACAATTGTAAATTTTAAAGAAAAAAATATATTAAAATCGACATTTATAATTATTAATTCTTTAATAAAAAATGATATGATGTGTAATAACGAAAGTGAAAAGTTTACAATAGATATAGATAATGAGGAGGAGGATGAGGATGAATTTGATAAAGTTTTTACATTTGTAAAAACTAACGAAAATGACAAAAACAATCTCCGTTTTGAACAAACTGTGATGTTTCAAACTGGGGGAACAAGGAAAACATTGACCACACCTGGTGAAAAAGGGGGGTATTTAATCAAAATTGAAATAATTGACACAAAAAATTTGGTAAAAGTTGCTAAAAACGATAGATGGACTAAGGCCGCCTACAGGGCCACATTTTTAGTAGATTCTTCTAAAGACTTGAAATACGTTCAATTATATAAAATGATTTTAAGTGTAGCGAAGAATTTGGCAAATATTAAAAATGTTAAAAAAACAAAATTTAAAAATTTTTAATGTTTTCCTTGTTTACTCGAATCTTGTATTTTTTTATTTTAAAAAATTGAGTATATATTGTAAAACTTTTATGTAATAAAAAAATTTAACACAATTTTTATCTCTAGTTTTTAAAAACACGATCCCCAAACATAAAACCTATATATAATTACAGATATGGAACCGACTGAGGTTTTGATCAATTTCTTCATCTTGTTGATGGTGACGATATATACGTCTCAGTCGAGGTTGCAAAGACCTGTAGCCGTCGTAAGACCGATGCGTCGGCGGTTACCATCACCACCACCAGTACGAAATGTACGGCCACGAAGGGGACCGTCACCACCACCACCAGATGAAGAAACAATACAGATTATTGATGATGATGATGATGATGATGATGATGATGATGATGATGATGATGATGTTATAATAATAAACTCTTTATAACATAATACAAATTTTTTATTATTTCACATAAAGTTTATACATATTTATTTATTTCCGCTACACAGTCCCAACATCTAAGTCTTCTAACTTTTTGGTGTTTATCACATTCACTGTTCCAATAATACATCAACCAATCACTTATATAACAAACATTATTTAAAGCACATTTATTTACATTATGTTTATAAGGACAGTTAACACTATATACATTCTGCTGTTTCAAAATATTTAAAGACGGACATCCTAAAGTTTCGATATCGACAATTCCAGCATGCGAATTTAGTTGTGTTTCCAACAACAGCTTCTTTTCCGATCCTTTCACGTAGATACGTTTAATTTTGGATAATTTATCGAAAATCGTTTGTAGTTCAGAGTAGTCTTGAAGCCCGCAGTTCCAACTAAATCCGTGTAATCTCTCTTTAAGCCAGTTTGTATGTTTTTTTCTTTTTATTTGATAAATGTTTATAATCAAATGGTGGTAAAAATAAATGACGTTCTCTAACGCCAACAAGCTTGGCGTTTTCTATTTTTTGCATACACAACTCTTTAATAATAAAGTTTTTTCCGTCATCTCGGAAACCTTGAAAATCGACAACGTATTCAACCATTCTTATTGAATGCAAAAGCGTGAATACTGTAAAAATATTCTTCATGCTTCATTATAAAACGATTAGATAAGCGATTTTCTTACGGAACCAGATAACGGTGTGTATTGTATAATTGTATCATAGATAATAAGACAGTAGATTGCAGTTTTTTCGGGTATATTTTGAGATGTTTCTATTTCAAGACGAACATCTATTGAACCTGTTTTTAATGATTCATTTTGCTTAGAACAATCAATAACAAACAGAGGCGTATGAGTTATAAAATTTTCACGATTCATCATTGGCGCGTCCTTACTACCATAGTAATATGAAGATTGAAATCGTCTGTAAAATTCGTGTAAAAGTAACAATTGACCATTCAGATTGTCGTATGGATAGTATTCTGAATTCAAATATAATTTAATATTACGTAGTGATACGGAATCGAAATTTGCCGAATTCTTGTGTATATTATTTTTCCTATCAGACTGAAAACCGACAATAACGTAACGAGGTTTTTCTGCTTGTGATGACGTTTTGACAGTCCAAGTGTGCTGCTTCGCTTGTGGTGTAGACGGATATTCATAAAGCTCCCATTTCCTAAAGGGGATCAATATAGATTCATCACGCTCTATTATTTTAAAAAAATCATATTTTTTTTCATCATTTACATACACATATGGCATTATCCATGATATTTGTTTTATTGTAAATTTACATCCAGTCACCGATTCTGGTAAAACAACAGCGTTACTATCAGTCGATGCTCTTATTAAAACTAGTTCTTGTTTTATATTTAGCAGAATACGTTTATAATCCTCAACGAATCCAAACAACATTTTTAATGGAATACAGAATAGGAGATCTTTTTCAGATGGTGATAGAACCCCATATAAATTTTCATTCCAAGCGGCATTTTCTAAAGTATTAACTTCATAAGGTTTAATTGTTAATAGATTCTTCATCGTTGTCGTTATTCCAACATTTTTAATTCGATCAATTTCTGACCCACATATTTCGTATCTAATTTCATCAAATAAAAATGCCACAGCGTTTGAAACTAATTTATACGTTTGATCAAATACACCTAAATTTTTGTGTATTCTAATAGCATGTAGAGATAACTATCGTGTGGAAACGTAAAAACATCTTGTTGATTGATTGGTATTCTAATTTCATCGTTATTATTATACGTGCTTGAAGTATACGGATGATGGGTCTGATATTTTAATCTTACTATCGCATCATCTTCATATACGGGATTGTTTAATATATTTAAAATACTACTACTCATTTTTTCGAATATTCACTTATTACTGTTAACCCCAATAACTGTAAAAAGTTCTTATTTTGAGGTGTTAATCGTTTAATATTTTTATCTCTACTGATCTTATTCAGATCGTTAACAACCGTTTTATCGGTGTTACCATAGCAAAAAATAAGCCTAATTTTTTTCTCAGGTGTAGACGTAACGTTATTATCTTGTCTCTAAAATTAATCGGTCTTCCTTGTTGATCTTCTACTCTTACTGTAATACGATGTATTCTCGATGTGTTTACTGGTAAATAAATTACATTTGTTGGTATTTCAACTATTTTAAATCCTGGTGGAACCGTAGGATAAAACTCGTGTATTATATGACCTTCAATACCGTTATTAAATGAATAACTAACGAGATTGCAAACTAATCGAACGGCCTCTACTCGAACAATACTTATTGGTAAGGTTGAGCTGTACCATTTATTATGCTCAAGCACACATTCTTCAAAACCGAATATGGAGGCAAGAGAATTAGGTTTTTTAAAATCGATTAGTACATTAGACAAAATTTCGCTTTTCAGCGTATTGTTATTCGCCTTTATCACCACCCGAACGTGTTCATAATTTTTAATTAAGTAATCATTAATATATGTTGCAATGTCTGATATTTCGTAAGAACCTGTAGGTAATTCAATTTTCTTATCACTATCAAAATATAGTATATTATTTACACCTTCTTCCACGTTTGGTATTGAATTGTATGTCATGAAATCGATTAATCCAAGTTCCCATTTTTCGTTATTATTTAATTCAATTGGCGGAAAAATGTCGCATTCCAATTCAGGTCCTTTGCCACTTAAAGAAAACATTGTTCGCAAGAAACTGAAGACATAAGTGTCCACAATTAACTGAACCCAATTTTTGCTTTCGTGTATAATTATAACTAATATCGATAGGATGTTCTATGGATGAAGAAAAATAGTTAATCAGCTCAGTAGGCGGTTTTAAATTACCAAAACTATCAAAATAATAAATTTTATCCTCATGTTTTACGTAACACACCCAGTGCGTGCCTTGACCGTAAATACTGTCTAAATTAACAATACCAGCCTCATTTTTCCATATAGCACTGTTTAAAGGTAACGTATCACGCATAAACACACCTCTAAAATTGGGAATTTTTAATCGATTAATATATAACAATAACTCGCTCGTTGAAAGCGGACGAATTGGGATATGTTTAATTATTTCCGCCGCCGCCGATTTGATTTTTTTGTTTTAACGCCTCCACCCGTTTTTTTATACGGTCGTAAGTATAATCCTTTACCTTTCAAACACTTCTTTTTTGAAACCTTCTTCTTCTTCTTTACACCTCCACCAAATTTGCTTTTCGCCTTCATAATATTAGTTACAGCCCACGCGGCAGCTTTCTCCGCGAGCGAAGCGTCTTCCGATTTAACACGTTCCCAAGCTCTTTCAGCTAATTCTTTATCCGCTCTAGCACGGTTTGTAGAATCTGAATATTTAGAATAGGCGATATCGTGTTGTTTACACGCTGCGTCGAGCTTATTAATTCCAGGATCTCCTCGTTGCAAGCGTTTAGCCAACTTCGTGCCTGGTCCGCAATATTGATAACCCGGTATATGAAGTTCGACTGGTAATAAGTCGATCGATTTGTTAATAACAGTACCAAGAATGTCACCCACTAGCCCGCTCCCCTCTTTATCGTTCCGATACACGCGCATTTATGATTCTTCATACAAACTCTGTACCATATATATAATATAAAATTCGTGTCTACTTTTAATAGGTTTGTCTGTTGTAAGTTCTTTATACAACTTGTACAATATATTTAGCAATTTTTTATCATATTCGAGAAACTGATCATACACGTATTTTTATTTACAACACCATAATCGCTTTCAGGCTCGCTAACATTAACAAGTTTAGCTTTTTTAAAATCCAGCTCACCATCGCTATTAAAATCCACTCTTTTGTCTATGAATTCTTCAACCTCATGTTTTAAAGTGTTCAAAGTATTGTCTAAAGTTTGCTTATTTATACCATCGGTTAAATCAACAGGTTCGGCCACATTAATTAATCTATTATTCCTAAAGTCGCAACACCCAGGTTGTACAAGCGAATTGGGTAGTTTATTATCTACATAAAATTTATTTGCGGCGTCTTCTTGTTCTTTAGGATTTTGTAGTCGTTCGATAACGTGATTCTCAGCATCAAAAGAGTTTCTTTTTTTATTAAATATAATAGTATTGTTTCTTAAATATTCCACATTTACAACATCGAGTTTAGATATGGGTGAAGCAACATTTGTAACACGATTATTTTTAAACGAATAAACAGAACCATCTTTCACCTTAACCGGAATTCTGTTAATTAAAGAAGTTTTCATTGTATTTTCACAATATATTTTATTTACAGCATCAAAAGGGTCTTGCGGATCGGCTAAATTAGTAATTTTTTTCATTTTAACGTCGAAATAATTACTAGTATTTGATAAAGTAATCGAGTTTTGTTTCACATATTTAACGTTCACAGCTTCATTATCCGTTTTCGGGTCTCCAACATTGCACAGCCTTTTGTTATTTATATTAAAATTTCCATCCTTTGTTAATTTAAACCCCTCACCTGGTGGACCGCGTTGAATTTTTGATCCTGTCACCAGTTCTCCACTATAGTGTCCGAATTTGTCAACGCTCATTTTGAAAATATGGCCTCAAACGATTCGCCGTCTTCTTTTATTATCCCCGCCTCATGCAATTCTTCAATAATCGATAATATCTCATTGCTATGACCTGAAAGACCAGCACTTTGAGAAGCGATTAACAATTGTAGCCGTTTACATAATTCGTTTATATCATCCCAATAGACATAATTAGGTTTGTTGTTATTTAATTTTAATAAACCTCGACCACGATTTTCCGGTTTAGATGTCGAAATAATCGGTTTAATTATATTTTTATATTTGTAACTAGCGCTACTCTTTACTCTATTTGTTGTTAAATTTAAATATGCGCCTGTTTTACTTATCATATGTGAATATGCGTTTAAGTCTTCTTCCGAATATAAATATGCGTCCGGGTGTTTTTTGAAAATAAGATCGTACAAACCAGGTGTACCTTTATATGTAAAACCGTTGATTATAATATCATCATTTTCTTCAATTTTCATAGGGTATTTACCCAACATTAAAGTAGTACCATTCGTAAAATACGGACCAAAAACGTGATCGATATCGTGATTATCATCATCACAAATTTACGCATATATTGTCACGCTAGCAGTCCTTTAAACCATATATCAATATAATGATCAACCGATTTTCGTCCTTCTGGTGTTGATATCAATTCTTCTGCTGTAGGTAGCGTTTCATACGTTTTTTCTTCTTCACGCGGTAATGGAAGCGGTGTATTCGGTGGTGCTGGGCGTTTATTCGATAATGTATTGTTTTCAGATTCATCTGAAAACCTTTTGTTTTTTAATCGCTCCTGAATATCGTCCATTTCAACATCCGCATCTTGTTCTTTCTCCTTACTTGACGGTGTAACTGTGTTCTTTTCTTGTACTAACTTTTGCAATGGAGCGACAACGGGCCTTAACGATTTTTCTGCAAGTTCTTCTGCATCAATAATGTTTTGTGTTAAAGTCTGATGTTTTTTCGAATATTCTTTCTTATCTTCCCAATCTCTTTAGCGAGCTTCTCACACTCATCTAGACAACGTGACTTTCTCGGTGCCATGATGAAAAATAATTGAACGAACAATTACAAGTCGTTAATATAGATATCAAAATCAAAACGGTAACGCCCTCTACAGTTCATATTGCTTTCTTTATCTATTACAAGGAAACCCTTTTTCCGTCGTGTCCACGCTTTTGTACAAATATCTTTAAACATTTCAAACGTCATGTCTGTATTTACGTGATCACTATATATATGTTTTAAATTTAAATCGTCCTGTTTAAAAATAATTATTAAATTTGCATTATCGCGTATCAAATGTTTTGGTATTCGAACATAAGTTTGACATATATAAATAACATTGTTTTTTTTATGCCTACACATTGTAAAATGGTTTCTAATGTTGTCCTGTTGCTCGCACGCTACATCGTCAAATATAATAACCGAATTTGATTCGTCAGGATGAATCACTTGATCATTTTCAGAAAATTTATAATAATCTATTTCCGACATATCGGATAAAACCATATATAAAAATTTATATTTTGTTTGATAGAGCGATTTTGAAAAAAATATATACATTTTCAAAATATAACCCGTTAGGATCAAACAGCAGATTTAACATTAAATTTGTCTTCCTGTGTCACTGGGGCCTATGATAAGACATCTGACATTATTTGGTAATAAATCGCTATGAACTTTGTTCTCTTTTTCTATCGATTTACCAAAGTTGCGGATACACAGTCTCTTTGTTTGTTGTACAAACTTCATTTTGATAATAACTAATACAGATTAAATAAAATGATTTTTATCAATCCAGCTATTGCTAGATTTATCATATCCCAACCACTTAACATATAATTTATTACCTCTACGCTTTAATATTTTTTCGATTAAAAATATATCTCCAAATTTTGTTTTACTAATTTCTTGTTCGTAAAACCCCCCATCTAATACGATTCCTTTATCATCTCTTAAAATATAAGTTCTGGGTGCTGTCGGTTTAATACTATCAACTGTAAATATTTCGTTTGTCCAATTTGGTAAATAACCTTTTGTAAATACTTTCTTATATTTACTAATTCTTACTCTATCACCAACTTTAAATTTAGGCGGTTTCTTATTAAGTAGTAATCGTTTTTTATTTATTTGTGATAGGACTAACTCTTCATTATGTAAGCCCACATCTATTGGTTTCATCTTAATAGTTCTGTGTACGCTATTATTATATTTATGTAATAAGTTGGGAAGAATTTCAATCCATGTATATTCCCCGCTAGAAGTAAACCACTTCCACATATAGTTTTTTAATGTGCGATTAAAACGTTCGATTATGGACGCTTTTTTATCAGAATAAGTAGAATAATGGTTTATATTATAATAACCAAGCAATCGTTGAACGTGTAAATTATAGAACTCTTTTCCGTGGTCGGTTTGTAAATGTTTCATTTTGTTCGCTCGTAAGATAGGTGAAAGAGCTTCCACAATATCGTTTGAAGATTTTGTTTTTAAAGGAATAGCGAACGCATATTTACTAAAACAGTTTATTATTGTTAATATATACTTATAACCTTTATTTAACTTTGAAAAC
Source organism: Magicicada septendecula (assembly GCA_034769895.1). Classification (NCBI taxonomy): domain Eukaryota; kingdom Metazoa; phylum Arthropoda; class Insecta; order Hemiptera; family Cicadidae; genus Magicicada; species Magicicada septendecula. The sequence continues at coordinate 250,786,341 of CM068372.1, forward strand.
GATATCATGTCTACGAGGTCGGCTTGGTACAAATCGTGAACCCCTTTCAACTCGACATTACGTGTTGAAAAATTCCGTCTGGCTTGTTTGTGTAATTCATCGCTGATAATCTGTCTGACACTCATTATTATTCTAAATACAGTAACAAAGTGATTAAATAGGTTGAAAAATCAGTTAATAAACACATACTATTTCTATTATCACATTTTTTATTTACAATTGCACAGTCGCATATTTTATTTTACAATTGCGATTTATGTAATTTTACTAGTAAACAATCTGGTGATGCTTTTTGATGTTCAGTCCAAGGATCATCGGTCGCTTTCCATTCGTCAAGAACAACTTTACATTCTACACACATTACTTCATCGCTATTTCCTGTATAAAAAAATCCTGCTAATAAAAGCTTATCGGCAGCTGGTAAACGTTTTGGCCAAGCACAGAATGTAGCTTCCATCATTTCCTCAGTTGCACTAACACACACCTTTGCATCTGAATAATCTGCAATGCACTTTTTAGATTTTGCATAGTTTTCATATTTGTAAGGCAAATAACGAACTCTTTTACATTTCGGATGTGAAAGTTTATGTATAAATTGAATATGTGTGATAGTAAAATAATTTTTTGTTTTAAATCCGCACTCGCTACAAACAATAATTCTTGAACCTGGTGTATGAATAAAACCCTCATTTTCAAAAAAATCTAATAAAAACTTTTCGCATATTGTCACCATCTTGAACCGATTATATCTTTTGTTTCTTCTTCACAGTCTATGTCTATTAGTATTTGGTAACGACATCTTTCTAATTTTCTCAAAACATCTGTATATGAATAAGATACTGGAAAATGAATCTTAATTATACACTCTTTCCTTTCAAATTTGATAACATCCGCTTCAGAAAATTCGTTAATTATTAGATAACACACATCGTTAAAAGAATACTCGCCTAAACCTTAGTGATCTACAAAATAAACGCGCCAATTCAAAGCGTGCACGTTTTCCGTATCACTCTGCAAAGCCATACTGAATGCAACTTATAAAAAGAGGATATATATATATATACCCCGACAGAAAGCATATGATGAAATTATATAAATAGGAGATTAAAAATTAATATTTAACAAAAATTTTTAAACTATAAATCTTTTATTAATTCTTTCATAAACGGTCTTATAGTTGAGTCTGGTCTGTTAGCTATAGATTTTAGTTTAGTGATTTCCCCAGGCGTCAGACGTTTTGGAGAAAAAAACTATTTATGTAGGAGACGCTCCTCCTCCTTCCGTTTTACGTTCTCATGATCCATTGAGGTGGGCTTTCGTTTTACGTTCTCTTGATCCAGCAAGCGTTAACGCCTCGGCGCGCTTTGTGTAAAATTAAATACAGTTTATATAGCAAGTGGAACACGTGCTGTTTTTTTGTAATGCAAGCAGGATGTAGTTAACCGACTTACGCAACACACATTCACTTTCTGGTTATTACACAATATCGAGGTCAACTAACCGCTTAGCGCGGTATAAATATTTTTTTAATTTTTCCTTTGTATTATTAACTTCTGTATCAAATCTTTTAATTGATATAATACGTCATCATTTACACATTCCAATCCAAACACTGAAAGATTATTTCTTTCCGTTTTTGATAGCTTGCCAGTAAAATAGTTAAACGCGAAAATCGTATTATTCTTAAAAAAATATACGTATATTACCATCTATGAACCTAAACGACCCTAAACGACGAGTCGATATTAGGAGGTATCCCTGGAAAACGTTGAGATATATATCCCCACGATCTAATTGTAAACGAACACTCATCAACCTCTCTAAAATAATTATCATTATGAAATATAAAAGTTTTACCTGTATAACTATTGAATACAGTATGCAATTTACTTGGTTGAATATTAAACACGGATGAAAGATATTTTGGGTAACCATGAATTAATTGAAGACTTACTAAGTCGAACATATAAATAAGCGAATCAACGAACATCACTATCTCGCCAGACGGGCGTTGATAGACGGCTAAAACTCTTGAAAAGGTTTTTGGTAAAAATGTTAACCAATCCGTTATAATAATCGGTTTAGAATATATCATATCATCGGTGTTTACTATCCATAACCATTTCTCGTATAATATATATAATCGTTTGTCTGCTATTAGAAACGTGTTAAGGTTTTAAGACGACAAAGATCGATTTTACTATCAACAATAGAATAATTATCTTCTTCTTCAATTGGTGATATAGGCGTTGTAGAAACTGGTACCATATTTTGTTGTGGTTTACCATACAAATTTTGAATAGCCAAAACATCATCATCGCTTAATTCAATTTTGCCATTATAATATGCAAACATAACAGAATCCGGCACATCGGAGTGTGATAACCCTATCGCGTGTCCGATTTCGTGAATTAACGTTGAAAACAGATTTGTATAACCAGGAGACTGAATTTTGTCGTCAGAATATGACCATATCTCATCCTCGTCTACATGAATTTCCCGTCTTGAATTTACATAATCTGGATAAAATGCGTGTGCTAGCGAGCCCGATTTACCACCAAACTCTCTCGTACACTGTGTTAATTGAGTTTGCATCATATGTTTTATACGTTTATTAGAAATTAAAATGTCAGTATTTGTTCTGTCATGTTTAAAACGAATACCAGATTTTTGTTCCCACACAGCAAAAGCTTCACTTGTTAATTCTAAAACCTCCTGATTAGCTAAATAATAATGCCATGTAACCAATGGTTTATTCCATTTAAAAGCTGTTAAACGAAAATCGGATATATTATCTTCATTACCGCATCTGGGTTTTAGCATTAAATCTTGAGTTTCATTATTTAATTTTACATCCGCAGGTAACTTGTAAGATTCTTGAAAAATAAGTAACGCGTTGAAAATGTTCGTTTCGTTTAATAATTCTAAAGAAGTATTATCTTTCACTTGAAGATAACCATATTTATATAAATATGATTTTACTTGTTTCAACGTTGCGTTATCCGTTAAACAGACGGGTAAAATAAATTCTAAAATTATAATAATTTTCATGTTCACACAACACAATTAACTGATGGTTAATCACTACTGAAAAATAGTAATATTGAAAAACAGGCGCGCCATCTAGGAAAAACAAAAAATAAAAACTTTATAATCAATTTTTTATTTATACAGTATCCAGTTTTCAATATATGTATAAACATCTGAAAACGTTTTACCGCTTATATCTAAACACATAGTATTACAAATTTCGGAAATAGATTTAAAATAATAATTTTGTAACAAAAAATATTCATCTGTTGCTAAAGTAATGTCAAAACCGTTTCTTTTTAATAATCGTTCCTTAACACTTTTAATATCTGAATCTATTAAAATCAACACATTAGACGATTTAAAATAATCTAACATCCACGAAGGTATAATTTCCTGTAACTCTGGAACACTTAATTTTTCACCTTTTTTATTAACTATACCATACACAAACGGTGCTACGGGTGATCTGTCACAACACATTATTTTATAATTTTTTCCAATTTCACCATTTAAAAATAGTTGTGTCTGATACATAGAGTACCAACTAATCGTATTAAATTGTATTCCATCGGTGCGAGTATACAACTCTGGAAATTCGTTTCGCAACTGAGTCAAATCGGATGAGGATGTAAAACAAACGTTATTTTGATAAAGATTTGTCAATATGCTCGATTTGAAACATGCCGCTGTCCCATCTAAATAATATTACAATATAACAATTTTTCCAGACATAACTAATTTTGTAATGTGTCACTCCTTTTCTTTACTTCTTCACATTTCGGCGACCACTTCTCATGTTCATCAAACGGATCATCACCAACCTTCCAAAGACCTAATTCGAGTCCGCAGGAATAACAGCGTACTCTATCGTCCGGTCTGCTATTACCACAGTCGCAACAGTCGTAAGAAACTCGCGGATAATAATAAAACCCCGCGGCTGCTAAAGCTGTTGGAGAAATATATGATAGAGGCCAATTCCTAAATGGTAACCTCCTCTCATATAACTCCGTATGTGATTTATCAGGAGCGGATACACAATCTGCAATGTCGAATTTCACTCTTCGGTGGGTAGACATAGAATCGGTCATACTGTGCTCTTTAAATAGACCGTTCTCCTTATTATCACCTGTTGACCCCTTCTCTTCCTCCATTATACAATAAACCCAACTTTCCGCGTCACGTTTTACTACAGAATGACAATCGTCACGTACAAAAAAGTAATATATTAAAAACACGTATTTTAAACGCTATCTGGAAACGATTACATGTAAACACGCGAACCCGAAACACGCGTACGCCAACTTTTCTATTATGATGAAAACGTGTGTTATTACACAATTTCCTTGGGTGTGGTTTAATCGACCACGTACACTCACGTGTTATTGCATAATTTCCTTGGGCGCGGTTTAATCGAAAGGTCAACCGCGTGCGTTCACATGTTATTACGTAATTTCCTTGAACACGTGATTGGAGATCATGTTGCTTACGTCATAACCAGCCTTGACCTTGTCCGTGACCTTGACCTTGGCCTTGGCAGTGACCTTTACCTAGGTCAAGGTCATCTTTGTCTACTTCCGGGGGGGGGTAAAGGTCATATTTGTTTACTTCCGGGGTCATTGACCTTGTCCCAGCACATACAAACCTATACTACTAAAGTTTGTTGACTTTCAAACACTTCATTCAAGTAAGACTAACAGAATTAAGTTTTGTACTCCCCAGACTTGTCAATTATCTTCATAGCAGCCAGTTTATCTTAGCTAAGGAAATATAGTGGCATTGACAATTGCGCAATTCTCAGAACTTTCAACGTTCACATGAGAAAAATTAATTTTTGTTATTTTCATCGCGGTCGTAAAATTATAAAATATTATACATAATTTACAGTAGCTACTTGTAACGAGTAAAATTCTCAGTTGAATCGTTATAATTTGTGTAACTATAAATACTGTTGGATATGATAGAATGGAAAGATGTTTGCCTCAAAGGATTATTTGTACTTACGTTATGATGAGGCTTTTTGTTTATCCCGAATTTCATTGAAATTGTTCATTAAGAATGTGCTTTGAAAATCGACTCATGGTGAACCTCCTGATTCGGAAGTAGAATCTGTAGTCTGTAGCTTTGTTTTACCTGGTTGGTTCTTACTCATTCAAAGCAGTAACAGTTCATTCAAGGAAGAGAGATACAGTGAGCGCGAGTTCCTATATCTAAAGAACACGGGTGTTTAAAATGGCTTGTCACTCGAAAATGAAACTTCAGTCACTTTACTTATCTCGCATTAATACTTTTTTAATTCTACTTCAAAATAATCATCAACACAATTCTCACACATCTAATATCTACATGTTATTGATTAGTGGTATCAAAGCTCTACTGCGATCGTCTCACAAACGCCCAATAGTTAATTGCGTTAGCGAAAGTAAGGCTTAAAGGAAGTTAGGTCCACTTGAGACATATGGTAAGTTCCTTTCTCAGCACTCACTTTTATTCCAAAGATTTTTACACATACAAACTCTCTGAATTTTTACATTTATGCTTAAGAGTGTGCTCGGACTTACGAGTGTTTTATAAACTTAAATTGGAAGTTTCCACACGGAGAAAAAATGGTTTATTATATACATCTTCTCACAAACTGTCCAGTAAACCTACAAAACTCATATCAGCCAAACGGTGTGGCGTACTATTGTCAGAGAAGGAGAAAAAGAGGTTACGAGTCATCAATTTCTAGTGAATATAATCCCAGCCAATCGTCTGCGTTATTGTCTTTTAGCGTATAACCTGGAATAATATTCAGAGGAGAAAATGAAACTTTTGAACACCGAGGCAATGTATACCTACAAGTAAATTTTGTTTTCCTCTTTTATGAGATAAATAAATCTATGCATACCTTTTTTAAAATAAAAACTCACAAATGTTGACTTATATGACCGTTATATAATAAATTAATCTAAACGTTACCAATGAAACTGCAAAAGTGTCTTTCATAACAGGACGTCAGAACCATGCAGATACAGACTGTTTAAACGAAACGAGAAAGTTATGTTATAGACTTCACCATCTCATTTCGTGTACCAGGCAGAAAAGAAACATTCTTAATAGACGTAACTGTATTCGGTTATTATTGCACATGGCTTACAGCATCACTATAAGGGTCTAAGTCAGTTACCTAGCAATACAATGAGGTCATGCATGTACATAACTGCAAACTGTACACGAACTGATAGTAGGAAAGCTACTAACCTCATTCGATACGGCCTTTCATATTGATAGCAACCACCGACTAGGTTTTTGATATACTGTTCCTAAACTACTAATATTTCAATATCAAAAGTATCCGATTGATTACTTTTGTTAAGAACAATAAGAATATACTGTGATTTATAAAGGCTTACAAATGGAACAATTTTTTGTATTTCCGATTAAATATTATTGTTCTCTGTCTACATATTATTTATTTTAAAAACAACTTCTTAGTATGTTTATTAAAATTTTTTGTTTCGTATAAACGAAATTTTTCTTACTTTCATTATACAAACAATTATAGAACATTTACTTTTGTGGATTGTAAAAGTATACTGGGAAAGTACAACCATATATGGTACTGTGCATTGCCATAATAATTAAAAGAATTAATAAAAATAAATAAATCTATAGTTGATAGACATGATTCACATTGCAAACTGGATTGTTTAAAATATAGGGAACGCACAGTTCAGGCATATACACGCATATCTGGCCACCTGGCGCTACCTGTGTGTACATGTGTATTTTGTTTGTGTGCGTGAAACCTGTCTGTTTCTGGACAGTAACCACCCCTATTCAAATGATGTTAGAATTTAAGTATTATTTTAATTATAAGAAAACTATGTACAATAATGTAAAACTGAATGCACCAAAGTACGTATTTTATAAAGATGCCCAAAGGTTAAAAGTGACGTAAAGTGAAATTACAATGAACAAAAAAAGTGAATAACTCCCTGAATAATTATAATAAAGAAGTGCAAGTTACATATAATAGACTTATGAAAATTAGCGATCGATTTAGCAGAGTGTAATGTAAAATATAATAAATAATGTAAAATAAATGTAATGTAAAATAAAATATATATGTAATGTAATGCAATTCGCGAAGTCAAGCGAAATTAGTGAATCGAACGAGAGTGAGAGAAAGGACCAGTTCGACAAACTCTGACAAAACCGATATTGTTCAGACAAGAGTTTTGCACGATGTGGCTATAAATACCAGGTCGCGCTAATAAAGCTTCTTCTTCTTAATTTAACCGTTCTCACTGGAGGCTATGTCAGTCAACAACGCTGTCTTGAATCTACTGTAAGAGTCACAGGACGAACTGGAAGTCAAAGCAGAGTAGCAGAGCACATATGCAGAGGTTCAATGGACACACCTACAGCCCATGATGTGAGGAGAGACAACAAGTAAGCAGTACATGCCATGGAATCCTGGAAGATGACACGGAGGACACGAAGGAAACGGACGAGGACCGGAGGAGGACACACCGATAATTTACCACATCACACGAGGTGAAAAAAACCCACAATAATTACCGACATTTGAAGACAATAATTAAAACTAGAATGAAAGACATTCGAACTGTTGATAAAAATAATTAAATTGTACATAGTAGTGTAAAGGCAGATTGTTAATTTAGAATAATATCTCATGTATAGCAATTAGGATTTGAAGATAACCTAAATGCTATAAGAGCAATATCTGATTGAAATCGAAATAAATTAAAGAAATTAATAAAATCTTTATTTGTTAAAAGTACAATGCATATATGGAGTAGAAAAGTATTAAAGCTAAGTAAGATTAAAGGAATGGAAATAAAAATAAAATAAATGTTGAAATAAATTAATAAGCAATTGCAAAGATGACCACACTGAATGAGTAAGCCGAGAGCAAAAATAATTGATAGTTAAGAGTAGATAATAAGATTTCTTTATAACCTGTTTAAATGTAAATTGTTCATCAGAAGTCACATGCATAAGATCGCACAAGCGATGAATAATGAATATTTTTGTTATTTCCGAAATAAGTAATGTTGTTAAATAAATAATGTAAATATTTGAAAAACGTATTACGCAATCTTGTTATTACGATTACACCTAATAACATTGTTATGTTATATAATTCACACAAGTATAAATATCATTGTATTAAATTCGTAAATTTACACTATATGTGTGTTGTTATATAAATTTGTCGCCCTGAACGTGGGGACAGACACGAACTATTAACTATTAAAATTTTTTTTAGCTAAATGTACGCTCTATAAATACAATTGTAGTAAAATATAATATGTATAGTAGTTAAGATTCATACGAAATATTATCGTATTTCATTTTGTTGTGTATTACGACACAACTGGCGCTCAACGAATGAATATCATTTAAAGGTGTAATTGTAATAGGAAGAATAATAGTAATTAATAATAACAATAAATAAAATTAATAAACGGTTCCGTATTAAGAATATTTTAAAACATAATAAATAAAAAAATAAATAAATAAAACATTTTTTTGAATCTCGATGCATTTAAAAATACGGTACTGGGCATGATGGACGAATTAATTACAAAACAAGCAGACAAATTTAAAGAAGAATTAAAACAAAATATAAATGAATTAAAACACGATAATGCACAACTAAAAGACAAATAGAACAAGAGAATGTCAAAAAAAATAAATGATAAACTAAATAAGCAAACAGAAAAACTGTAAGAAGAAGTAATGCTAAATATAAATAAACAAACAGAAGACTAGAAAGAAGATTTATACTAAAATTTTTACAGGAGAGGGATTGACGTTTGCAATGATGTCATCGCCATGTTGCCACTTCGTAACCACGTGTTTCTGTTGAGTGTCACGCAAGCGTAACTTTCGTTACTGCATTCACTCAAAACATACTTCTCGCAGACAAAACAAATCCAGTACACGCAGACTAAATATGTATTCCCCTACTTAAAAACTAATCTTCGATTTCGTTGTCCATGACGTGTCCGTTAATTAACTAAATATAATTATTACACTACGACTCGGAACACAAAACTTTTTATAGGTAAAAACGAAAAAGTTTTACCTTACAACCTGAACCGGCTTTCGCCTTTTAAAGGCTTCTTCAGAAGTCTCGCCTTTTAAAGTTTTGTGTTCCGAGTCGTAGTGTAATAATTATATTTAGTTAAAAACTAATATTTATTCAGTTGTAACTACAGATAATTCATAAACTAAAAATGTGTATTCTTACGAGAATAATAAACGAGAACTTAATTAACTTCAGTGTTTTTTTAAAATTAACTTAAAATGTTCAGAATCTTTAATTTTTTGATTTAACGATAAATGTGACAATGTGCAAATGTGCAATAATCAACTTAATATATAAATAAAGTAAAAATTAACAATAATAAAAAATATAAGACAGCAAAATAAGAGTCAATGTTTTGTTTTTATTACTTTTACCATAAAAACAAAACTGAAAATGAAATTATTATTACCTGTCTGTAGTTTTCTGCCTGTGCCGTTAATCTAAAGGTGTTACACCACTTATGTCGCTACCAGAGTCACTCGAGTCACTGGAGTCTGTCCCCAAATTTATTACCAGTTGTTCCACGGCGTCTTCTAATATGCCTTCGTTGCTCCATGCTTCGTCAATTACTTTCTTTGTATGCATCACTGCTTTTCTCCAATCGTCTGCAATAACATTCGTAATGCCCTCGCGTATCAATTTTTCTATTTCAGTTCCTGTAAAAGTCTTATTATTTCTTGCTACTATATATCCCTTTACTTGTGCCCAAATTATCTCAATGGGGTTCAAATGACAATGATACGGTGGTAATCTTACTACTTTATGGCCATATTCTTGCGCTATTTTGTCAATTACATATTCCGGAAAGCGGGGTTTACAACCTGACACCAGCTCCAATAGCTCTGCTTTTTTCATGCTAACAGTCGTAGAAATGTTATGTTTATGAAGCCAGTGAATAATTTCTTCTTTACATGTAGCTAATTTTGGCACTTTGTCGTGTATAACCGAGTGATAAGGGGCGTTATCCATTACAACAGTTGACGGCACTGTGAGGTTTTTTAATAACGAGTCTGTGAACCACTTGGTAAAGTTTTCCGAGTTCATTTCTTCGTGGACGTCACTCGTTTTCTTTGACTTAAAGGCATAAAAACAGTTAGGTATGAAACCTTTTGATGTCCCAGCGTGTACAATAATATATCTACCCCTCGTCCTAAAGGTATTTTCATTGTTCCTTCCACAGTATCATCTGTCCAGCCTTTTCGTAAACTGTGACCTATGTTTACCCATGTTTCGTCTAACCAGACTATGTCTTCAATAGATTTAGTTTGAATTTCTCGTAGAAATCTACAACGTAAAGCAACTACACTTTCACTTTCCATAAGAACTTTTCTCCCCGAAATGTTTGTAAACTTAAAACCGATATTTTGCAATACTTTCCTAACAGATGATTTACTACCGGCAAAAAGATCAGCTGCTGCTAACGACTTATGAAGTTTATTTATTGTTGGGTGCTCTTTTCTACAATAGTAGCTATAAATATGCTGTCGAATTGCATTTTCTTGGAAAGAATTTAACTTCGTAACTTTTTTGTCTATATTTCTTTTTTTATTAGGTGTATGAAACTTGGGCTCTGTATCACTAAAATCAGTAAGAAGATCGTCTTTCTCTTTTCCTATACGTACTATAAGATTTTTCCCTACTTCGCATGCGGCAGCTGTACGCTCTAAAACTTTATTAAAGGAAATTAACGCCCCCCCCGTTGCTTTTTCTTTTTCAAAATATTCACGTACTGAACAGATAAGTTGTCTTGCCTGTCCATTAAATACTTTCCTTTTTCTTGTCTTGCGTATAGCTGAAGCACTCGTACTGGCGTCGGACATAGCTGAATGGATAATATTTACAATCACTATCACTTAGTCCACTAAATACTTAAATTTTACCACAAAATCACTTCTGAATATTAGATTAATAATCACTAAATTTAAAAAATATCACTCAATCATGCAAATGCACTAAAATATGATAATATTGTAAATTTTAAAACTGTTAAATTTCACTCACATCAAACCGTAGTAAACGCACTAGGCCTGCTGTTCAATTTACTACGCGCACGTGGTAACGCACAAACAGCGGAACAACAAGTACGAGTTGACAACGCTGTGCCGTATAGTTTCGGCCAATCAGACCGCTCTAAACACCACTTCCCCCTCACTTGCAGACAAACGTCAATCACTCTCCTGTAAAAATTGTAATATAGATAATACGCTAGGCGAATTAAAACAAGATAATGTAAAAATTACAGAAAATTTAAAGGAAGTAAGACGAGAATTAAAAGAAGATATAAGAAATAATACTATGCAGTTGGTAGGGAAAATTAGCGGCACAAATACGCGCATAACGGCATTAGAAACTGCAATCAAAACAATACTATATGAACAAACAATTGAAATTGAAAATAAGAGAGAAGAAACGGTGATAATTGAATTGCTCCGCCCAACAACGTTGCAAGTGCCAAAAGTACAATTTTTCAAAAAACGGTAAAAACATTTTCATATGTTGTATATACTTTTTGAAATCAACTAAACGGTACGTAACTCACCGTCTGTGGCTTTAGTAAATGCCTTTTTATACAATTGACATGTTTCGGGACACTTGTCCCATCCTCAGAATTTTTGAAAACGTCTCTTCATACCATCATACGATGGCACAGTCGTCAGTATATTAAAATATTAAAATCCACATAACACATAACACAAAACACAATCACATTACACAAAGTTCGCGCACAACAGTTTTACGGTGTACACCGCACGGTAACCGACAGCGCACTGATTCATGTTTGACTCGTGTCGCGACAATACCGCAACGCAGCATCATACAGGACATTAGATTTAAAGTTCAGCTGATCATTTAAAACATGTGGCCTGGTAACAGGATTGTTATACGCTCTATATATTTCAAACTCTTCAAGGGCGTTCATGTAACGTCCTTTATTACAAAAGTGAAGGGGTATAAAGTTGGTATGAAAATTAGTATAGTTGTGATTTTCATCAATAGGATGTTTAGCGAATTTATATTTTACATTTTCTGTGTTGTGAAAATAAGTGGGTGGCTTATGTTCAACAAACCTCTTGAGAAAACCACGGCCCGTTTGGCCCACATAAAAAGCATCACAACTATTACATATTAATTTATAGATCCTGTTTTCTTTTCAAGGACGGTTGGTTCCCGAGTATGAAGGCTATTTAAAATGTTATTTGTAGTCTTATATGTGACAACAACGTTTGACTTTTTTAAAATAGAAGACAGAATTCTAGGTAGAAAGCTCATGTATGGTATAGAAATGTATTTATACACGCTGTCCCCAGGTGCCCTTAGCGTGTTTGCGTTTTTTCGTCTCATATGATTTTTAAGGATATTATTTACTACTGCTTTTTTGTAGCCATTGGTGACCGCAATGTGTTTAATTGTATTTAGTTCGTCTTGTCGCTGAGGGGCAATAAGAGGCGGTTAACCATGCTGTGCTGTGAAAAGCAGCCATTTTCTGCGATACCGGATGATAAGATGTGGCGTGTATTACAGTGTCAGTTGTAGTGGGTTTCCTATAAATATTAAACTCCAATTTATTAATGTTTCTGGTGACCGTCAAATCTACAAAATTTAATTTTCCACTGTCCTCGTGCTCCAGTGTAAACTGTATATTGTTATTAATACTGTTTAAATATGTGTGTAGCCTATCTATTTGTCTATGTGTGCCTTTATAGATCTAAAAGGTGTCGTCAACATACCGGCCATAAAATATTATGTTATCATTGTACACACTATTGGAAAAAGTAAAGGAGTTTTCGAAATGGTTTAAGTAGACTTCAGCTAGGAGGCCAGAGAGTGGAGAACCCATTGCCACACCTTGGCTAAAGAATTGATTGTCATGCGTGAAATAACTCTGGTTAATAATCAACTCCAAAAGATCCATCAAATCATTAATACTTTCAACATTCAATTTATTAGTATTGACGAGGTTATTTCTCAAAATTTGTAAGGTATCAGCAACCGGTATATTCGTATATAAATTAACAATATCAAACGAAACCAGCTTATGATGAGGTTCGATCTTTAGATCCTTCAGTTTATTGACAAAATCGATATTATTGGTTGTACTGTGACTATTAACTATGTTTATGTTGCGTTTAATGACGTTTAATATTATTAAAACAACAACTAATGATAATCAAATTATTAACCGACAAGCACTGGTTTCTATCACAACACAGGGAGTCGAGATTGACGTGCCAGTACTAGTAATTAAAAACCTTGTATATGATGTCATACTGGGTACTGAAACGTTGAGCAAAATAAATGCAGTAATTGAATTGCTCTGCCCAACAACGTTGCAAGTGCCAACATTTCCAAAACGCAATTTTGTTGAAACAACGTTGCAATCGACATTCTGAATAGTGTGGGGTATTTTTTGGTTGAGAAAGTTTACGTTGGGTGCCCTGATATAAGCCTACAATCTCCCGCATGTTTAGTTCCGCGGCAGCAACAACGTTGTAAGCACCTAACGTTGCCTTCCCTGGCACTTGGCGATGAAAAACGTTTAAACAGTGGAAGAAAAAGGAAGATTTGTGTGTCTTCATGGAAGAATAAGATTAGAAAAGTTTCAAAGGACTCTGGAAATACATATATATCATCACGGAAGAAGCCAGTGCCAGGAAAATTGCCCCCAACTGACGTAAGCTCAACAACGTTGTAACCGCCACCTGATACACGGAAAAAAGTTTTGTCAGCTTGCGGTTGCTCCACACTCATATTTTTGAGCGGCTATTCCGAGAAGCGAGTTTGCGTGTGTAGGATGGTATGTGCTTATGCAAAAGCGATTGCCGCGTGCGATATTTGCGAATGCTCACTGACGTGAATGCGTTCCTCAGTCGCTAAAACAGATTGCCGTTCCACCGCTTTCTTCATTTCTTAAGTAACTGATTTTAGCTGACAAAACTTTTTTCCTTGAGAATACATGTGTTTCTTTAGGGATTTGAATACTAGCTGTATATATATGAATATAAACTGAAGTTGATCTTCTTTTTATTTTGAAGCTAATATAAAGTAGTAAAAATTTGGGCATAGCCATCCATGTATCTATTAGCAACAAGTTTTTATGGGTATCAATTTTTAAAAAATTTTAATTTTTAAAATATTGACAAAAATTCGAATACTTTCAAATTTTTTTGTATCAAGATTTATATAAAAGGACGTATAAATCATAGGAAGATGGTTATGCAAAAAAAAAAGAGCAGCAGAGGTGTCATCGTGCATCCTCAAGTACATAGAAATACACTTCACTGAACCCAGGTGAGGCACATGTTTTGATTTTCTGGTCTGACCGATGTATTGGTCAGAATATTAACTGGTGGTTGATTGCCCTAATTCAGCACCTAGTGGTGGTAAAGTACTTTTCATCAGTACAACAAAAGTTTATGACTACTGGTCATAGCTTCCTCCCATGTGACCGCAATTTCGCTGTCATCGAGAAAGCAAAAAAAGGGACCATGTGTATCCCTATGCACTGGGTAGAGGTAATTGCCAATGCCAGTCCCAGCAGGTTTGAAGTGTGTGTTATGGGAACAGACGACTTCAAAGATTTGAGTGTTGTTGAAAATTCTCTGCGTAAAGGGAGCTATATTAAGATTACTGAACAGGCCTGGTATCAAATAGCTTCTGATGAGCCTACAACATTATGCGGCAGAACTTTACACAATGTGCTTCAGCCGTGGGAAACATGTAGCATTGCTAAGAAAGCTCAGGGAACGGGCGGGAGAAAGTTTCCAACAGTTAAAGTAGCGCGATTTTGCAACTTGTACGGCGAGTGCCTTCCAATTAAACGGGCCAAGAAAACTGACTTGGAAGATATGTGCCGATATATTCGTGAAGAATTTCTTGAATTTTATAACCTTTGAGGTAAATAAACATTGTTTTGGACTCACTTATTTACATACTTGAATGTCTTAATAGCTATTTTGAAAGTTTTTATTTGTAATGACCAAGTTAAAATTTTTACTCATTTTCTCAAAAATTATTTTGTTAAGTCGACATTTTGTGGGTGTTTCATTCAAGAAATATGTACCTAAGAAAACTGTATTCATTTTATCCCTAGTTTCAAATAATATAATCGATAGGTACAATGTGCAACAACGTTATAACCGACAGGCGCCTAAAACGTTGTTGCTCTATAAGGTTAGTTTTTTATATATTTCTTAAAATAAGTAAACCACATTCGTGTAGGACTATAAAATACTCTTTTCAAAATTGTTACAATACATTACGGCTAAAAAACTAGCCAAAAAGTATATACAACATATGAAAATGTTTTTACCGTTTTTTGAAAAATTGTACTTTTGGCACTTGCAACGTTGTTGGGCGGAGCAATTCAATTATATAATAATTATTTTTGTTTGAAGTAAATATTATTTTATCAAATTATTAGAAGTAAACTTTCAATTGTATTTAACAAATATAAGAATAGTTTCATAAATGATTTGCAATTTTAAAAAAATTAATGACACAAATTTGATAATTATGTCAGACATCCAAACAAATTAAATGTTTAGTAATTTTTTAATAAATGAATATTATATTTTAATGTTTTTACGTTGTTGTGTTATGTTTATAAGATATATAATATGCTCACTGTATTATATTCTTGCAAAAGGAATATACTTAATTCATATTTTTGACTTTTTAAATTGTAGTTGTTATATAATATAATAATTAATAAATTGATAAATTAGTTTCTATTATATAATTAATTATTTAATGCCATAACAGTCTTACTTCTCTATACTAAAATAAAAAAAGTTTATTGTGCAAAACAAATATAAAAATCTACGTGTCTTTATTGGGCAACGACACACAAAACCTACTACCAGGCCAGTGGTTTTATAAAATACAGTAGTTGCGTCTGGAATTAACAAAGAATTGTATTTATATAGTAATAGCTCTATTGTCGGAATATATATGTACACAAATACACATACGTTTTATATACATATAATATATATAAAACATTAATTATATAACATTACTTTTATGTGACGTTAGTTACTAAATGGATTTCCATTTAACCAACAGGGAATCAACTCAACAATACAATTAATACTCTGCTTAAGTCGCGGCGGGAAGTTATTACACAATATCGTACGTTTTTGTTCGTTGTAAGAAACGATCAACTGGCTGATCACGCGTCATGTTGTAACTCAGATATAATAATGATTAGGTGACACATCGAACAAGGTATTTAAATTTTAAAAAGTCAGTATTAAGAAAATCTCTTAAAACAATATTTTTTCTTTACGTCAAAAATATTTATTGTATTCAGGACGTATTTTTGGTTGAGATCATAATACATAACATTGAACATAATAGAACATAATATTGGTTGGCATTTGTCCTACATAAATAGTGAGTAGTTTTATAACTAGGTGATTGTATGGGCTGAATTTACGGTAAAATTTGTTAGCCTTCAAAGTTAATACAGGCAACCGCATAAGTAGCATACACGTGTAAGTTATAACTAAAACAAAGTAGGGAACTCTACAAAATTAATTTTAATATTAGCAATGATATGTTAAAATGAGCATGTGTGCCAACATTGAACAATGCGACTAAATTACTCTTCACACCATATACTGTAACACATTCAATATTAACTTAGTTTAGACAATGTAGTAATAATTAATTATTATAATTAAAGGTATATAATTAATTAACGTATTTTGTATGCTAAGTAGAAAACGTCGTATTAACAGTTCTTTCCAGTCATGAAAACAGACATAATACATAATCAAGAGTGGTGAAAGAAGGTATTGGTTGCTTAGCAATATTAACAATAAATTCCTTTCTGTTGTCATTGATTATTACTCATGTATAAATTAAGATGTAAGTAAAATGAACGTCGAGTAAAAGTGAAATGTAACAACCTAGTAGGAAACCACTTATAAAACAGAAAAGCTGTTTTAAGTTGAAGGTTGTTTTGCAGCTTATTCTAAAGATAATTTATAAAATCTTAAGTGATTATTATCGATATTAGTACCATGTTTACATTCTTAACAAGATTTTTATGAATTGTTATTTTGAAGTGTTTAACATTATTTTCGTATGTCCTTATGAAAACATTAGAAAAAACACTTAATAATTATTCAATTAAAAATTGACTTATCATTATCAAGAAATTTAAAAAATGTTTAGTTATATAAGTATTATCAGTTATTTTAATAACAAATAATGTAACTTGGTTACTTTGGTTAATGTTAGTGCAGCCAAGGCGCGCGTTTGTTGAAAGGACGAATAGCGAACGAACGTTACGTTACGTTACGTTAGCCAACAGAAAAATTAAAATAAAGTGTTAAGGATATTTTTATTGTCTTGCCACAAACAGTATGTAAATAACAAAAGATTTTTTAAAAAATATGACACATATCAGAATACAATCGAGTCTCAGCACACATTCATTCAACAATCAAAGGTTTTGTAACGTTTTTATTAAAGATTATGTCAAGCTACCTGTCATATATACAACATTCTCTCTCTCTCTCTCTCTCTCTCTCTCTCTCTCTCTCTCTCTCTCTCTCCCTCTCTCCCTTCTTTAATTTTAGTTATTTTGATTCTTTATCTTTTGCTTGAAATTTATTTTTTATCAATGTGTACTTAATGTCCAGCGTTGTTGCAGTGAGTACATAATCACATCTTATCCCTACCCTCCATTACAAAATTTATTATGCACTTAAGTGGTATTACATGCAATATTTAGTGATATTGAATCTAAATCAATTAAATTTAACAAACGAATAAAATTTTGAATTATAAAATACAGATTGGAGTACCCAATTTTTGTTTCTATGGAAACTTTTTATTAGAACGACAATAGTCTCTGAAAATTTATTCAATCTGTTATAACTTTCTAATGACATGTTTGGACTTGAAATGTTTATTTCTAATTTTATAAAATTTTGTAACATATTTGTGAACAAGTTAACAGCTGTGTTTAAATTCGGACAAATCTATTCTAAATAATAAACACAGATATTAATAAGTACAAAGTGTTCAATAACTCCGTTATGTGCTATCGTATACACCTAATCGAGAGATGCAATAATACGGCTGTTATGAACTTTGACATGGTGCCAGAGTGGTTTTTTATTGAATACCAAACATCAAAAATTAAACTTTCATGTGGTGAAGCGTGACATGTCATTCACCCAAATTAACGTATAGAGAGGTTCATACTCATAGTCACAGTAACATATCACAGTATGATAACAATACTATTTTGTCTTAAGATGGTGTATTTTTGCGATGTGTCCTACGCTTAACACTGTAGAAACGACGAGCGGAAATGTCCTTATGACGTTACTCTCTGTGATGTCAGAAACAAAGATATATAAAATTATTTGAATTTAGAAACCAGTATCTACAACACAAATATCTATGGCAACGTTCAATGCCGACGCAAACCTCTACTACGATGCAAGTGACAGTTATTAAAAGTTGCATATCCTCGTATAAATGACAATACTACAAGTCTAATAAAATAATACTCATAAAACCAAAAAGTTTAAGATGACAATAACTGTTGTAGGGATAACAACAAGCAACAAATCATAAGCGTGAAGAGGGACATTAACAATATATAGGACTATACTTATACGTAAGGAGCTTACAAACTCCCACAGTAATTTTCCTTTAGGTTTATGTTGAAATCGGACAAACACATCTGACAAATCTACAATTTATGTGTCTCAAATAAACAGTAATTTACAACAAACGTTAAACCTTTCTTATGTACTTAAGAAGTAAAAATTGTAAATCATTTAAACCTGCATATGTCCTCATGTCAGGAAGTCGGTGAACTGATGGGTTGTATAAATACGCTTGTCGCACCCACACTAACATATTTTTGTTAGATGAACCACTTAATTAAACTATTTGTTATAACGATCGTTTGAGTTAATAGACAAAACCCTAAGCACGTGTTTTGCCAAATTTATAAGTAGACGACTGTGTTAGTAGGGCTACATACTTTTATATTTAAACACTTGTAATTACGGATATGTAAATTACTAAATACCGTATAATACACAACCAAAATGCTTTTTTCTTACTTTGAATATGTTTTGTATATCAATCAACATTAGGCATATAGCCAAAATGGCTGAATATGAACCTATATGCTCCAACTAAGGTACGGCATTTTGATTGTACATCAGTACAGTATTACTTTATTTATATCAAGAAAATATATCAATCCTTTATGATATGAAAATTCACTAAAATTTAAAAAGTAAAGAAATGTTGTTATTCCTTTCATTAACAAGTTGTTGTACATGGTCTACTTATGTCCGTTTTTTATATGCATAATTTTATAGGAATGTATATGTGTACGTGTGTGTATATGGTACTCATTTAAATGTTTTCCCCATACTAATCAAAATTTAATTATTTGCATTTATAGAGCGTAAAAATTACAGTACTTTAGTGTTAATGAAATTTAAAGAACAAAATAACAAGGTTTACAGTAACAAACATATTCTCTCTCCTATAAGCCAAATTGAGACTATTAAAATTCAATTCCCTGAAATAATTAGTTTTGTACTATAGTAAATTTAAAAATTAACGTCCTTAGTTTCTACAGCTTAATATAAAACATCGATTCATTCTTTGCATGGTTATATAATCAATGAACATTAACGTATCTTAATAATAGTACGTTAAATTTAAATTTCCAGTGTCCAGTTAAATTTAAAAAGTGCAAAGTGTGACTTAAACGTTTTGCGATTCATTTACATTTTGAAGATCTAAAGCTTTAGCGCGATACTTCCCTAATACATTGTTGTAAAACTACAGCGACTGAATCACTAAGATGATTTACGTTTCAATGATTTTGTACTTCTACTATTGGTTTCAGTGATTCACGTTTTTAGATTACACTCGATACTTAAAATTTAGAAAAATATGAAAATTTTGTGTTTTATTCTTTTTTATGAACACATTATTCCGCAATGATATTTAAATTATTGAACAACTGTATAATTGTACGATTTAAAATCTCTTATTGTAGAATTGTGTAAATTACTGTGTAGTTATGTTTACTATATGTCGATTTTAATATTAATATTCACGTTAATCGAAATTACTTATAACACTTAACTTACGCAGCACATATCTCAAAGGTTTTTCTTCATATGTCTAAATATTCCGTTACACCGTTACACCAGCACATGTACTAAACTACAGTAGTCAAGATCTCTATTTGAAAACAGGAGGTGTTGTTTCACCACGTAATTTTAGATATTGTAACTTCAGTTTTCCTTCCTAATAATTTTCGTAATGAACTAAATTTTAAATAGTTTTTATCTTAAATTAAACAAAAATAAAATATCGTTTTTATTTACAGAAGTCTAAAACATCAAAATTAATTATTTATATTATAGGATTTAATCGGGGAAAAGTACACTTTTCAATTTCATTTTTCCATGCTATACTTACTTTTATCAAATGAAAAATTAAAACAGGGACATGCTAATTGTGTAATATTTAAGTTGCAGACTAATACAAAGAACGCAGGTTTTCGCAGTCGGTGTGAATATTGTTAAAACTTGCCGGGTTGATAGGCCGTGGTCCAAAATGCCTATAATTAGCACCAGATTTTTGATTGTAGTTATGATGTACTGTATCAGTGGCGCAGGTACAGACATATTGAATACCCGTATAGGAGTACAGGCAGTACAACCCGGCAGGATATTTCTATTTGTAAATTTTTTAGGTATAAACCAAACTCATCTCGGGTTGGTCAATATTTAAACTAATAGCATGTCTTTCTTACTGACTTCCCTGGCTAACATAGCGTATTTCAAGACCAGTAATCAGTAGTTATTTAGTGCTAAGGATCCCTCTCGTTTATTCAAATTTTGGGGACTTCCGCGACAACACCAACACAAGGGGATGTGAGGATTCTGCACCCACCTCTTGACCGGTCAACATATGCTACCCCTCACATAAGGAAACAAATGGCTCTATTGTGTTTCCCAAATGCCTCTTCAGTTATGGGGAGAAGTGGATCTTTTTCTCAACGCAGAAGAGGAGTGAGAGAATACAGTGCCTCAACTAAGCGCCACTTGTGATACCCCTCGATAAGGGGAGATCATCAAAGAAGACAGTCATAAGACCAGCATTTACCACGGACAGCCTATGTAGTCCAGTCCCGTCTTTCTTGGTGAGCGGCAGAGGGACCAGAAGCTCCATGGATAGCGTGGTACCCAAGGGCAATCGGGGTTTGAGCGACAAGTCACTCTTCACTTGCCCTATCCAGTGGGCGAATTTCAGCAATGGCCTCCAGTGAAAATAGTCGCTTTGCCTGACCCGACAATCAGGCCGAGTCGGGATCGGACAACCTCATTCGATTCCCCAGCCGAGGCCATGCCACTTACCCTTACTCATGACGATTACCTTGCCTCGACTCAGAACCTGCCACTCTGGACCACACGAAAGCGATTCCTGCTGCTTGTCGTGTTACACCTGCTGCTGCTTACGATTACGATGTGAGCAATGCTGCCGTTTTTCACTGATTCCTGTAAAAGCGCTCTAATGTAGGCAAAATGTTTGGTTGAACACACAGCCCTGAGTAAACGTATTGTTATAGACATCACAGTTGAACAGTTTAGTACCACTGTGTATTCTTCTATGTTTCTTCATGTTACTGGAATTGGCAAATTCTTTATTACAAACTTCACTAGCATACTTTTTAATACGACTGTGAGCTGCCTAGTTTTGTATTCTATTAGTTGATGCTCCCACGCAAAAGTTTTTTTACACATATTTCACTTATACTCTTTGTGTGTGTGTGTGTGTGTGTGTGTGTGTGTGTGTGTGTGTAACCATGGAAATTACAATTTTTAGTACCCCAATTGCAATGTTGTTTATTTTGTAACAATTTGTAAATTTGTTATTTGTTCATTTGTAAGTTTTTTACTAGCCTACTAGTAACTACTAAAATCTACAGGCTACATCCATCACCGGAAAAATGTTGTCCTGACACATCAGTGTGAGGTTATAACACAACATAATCAAACATTAAAAATAATTCTAGCCACCAAATTAGATAATAATTGTTTAAGAGCTAAAAATTCCTATGTGATTTCATTAATCTTTTAAATGCGCAGTATACTTATGTAGAATATCCCATGAAAGCCCCATATATTACTGTTTGCAATTACTACGCGTATTTACTAACTTATACTAAAATATGAGTTTACTTCCCTTAACGCATACAGACTAGTTCTATTGTATTCTTGCGTAACATAGTGGCTCTGTTGGGTGAAGTCTCATGTACTTTTGATAGTAAAAAATTTATTCAATAAAGACCATATTGTTACGACATCATAGAACAATCTACGTGTTTATCGAACGTTCCAGAGAGATCCAGAATGTAAGCGTGTGGCGTACGTGCTTGTTGACGCATTTGCTAGACGGTTCGAGAATTCACGCGGCCGCTCTCACTGTGTCAAGGGGGCAAGCAATTACGTCATAGTTTAGAGGTAATACGTAGTATGTGGAATCGTCTAGATTTTCGGCGGCTATAAGTACCAGTACTCAACGACGTTCAATTCAATATAGTGGCGATATATTTACAGTGCGGTTCCAGATTTATTTTCGGGCGATTACAAACGATATTACTGTGTGCGTTCAAGTGGTTATTAGTTAAGTGTTGTGTTTTATAATCGGACGGTATATTGTAGTACAATTGTGTTTTGATATTAGTTAACATTTATTTGCATGTGAACAATTTTTATTTGATTTATTATAAGAGACTCTGTTGTTAATTACGAACTTTTAACTGTAAAAATTAAAGCTGGTAATTAGTGACTTTATCTGGTGTCTTGTACTTATTTTGTTTTCCACTGTACCTACGACGATCAAGTAGACCGTCGTAACAATACAATACAGGTATTAACATGATTCCTATTTAAATTTCGAAAATACATCAAATTATCTATAAGCTTTGAATGTTTCAAAGTGTTTAAAAGTTGTTAACACATCTAATATAATACAATAATATTATAGTACATTACGTATAACTTTAAATAAAATTGTGAAGACAGTCTAAAACATCTTGCAGTGAATATGGCTACAGACTGAGACGTGAGCGGTGAATTGTGTACGATACTATAAATACACCATTAATTATGCCTGTTAAAATTACAGATCAATTTATTGATAAAATTATATAAAATGCCCTAACAGAGGAGTATGTAAAGTACATTTTAACAATAATTTTTTATGTGGAATGAAAAATAAAATAAATTTTTCCTTGACTACTAGAACTTAATAAGCCTTTTCTGTGCATGAATTCAATGCCTCCTTCCCAGAGACAAACATACACTGAGACACATAAAAGGTATGGGTTGTCAGTTAGCGCCAGTGACTACCATATACTCAGATTAACGGGATCGGATCTTATACCTAACCTGGTAACGAATATTCAATGACTCTCAGGTATACGGAATGTTACTTCGCGCCAGTCACCGATTCTAAATATGAGAGTGGTGTCGAATGTATGACATAACACATTGTATCTAGGTGAGTTACAACAGTATGAGTAGTTTATGGGAACAGCTGTGTTAAAAAAAAGACATGATCAGAGGGATTAAGCCAAAAAAGACGATTTTCAATAGTTCCAAAATTTAAAGATGAAAATTAATGGAATCGAAAGAAGTTGCATGATTATGCGGTGAGACTGCGGTCGCCAAAATCGTATGTATAAAGGCAATATTGCACTGATATCAGAACAGCTTAAACATATTCAATAAAAAATGAAAATAAAATAAAAAAGTACTATGGCCAAATATTCAAAATGACTCACGTCTGTACAGATTTTTTGCAACATACTAAATAATTTATTTATTAAGAAAATAATGTAGAGTATATTGAGCGTACGGTTTTCACCTAGTTTAATACTTTCAATAAAAACGCAGCATATTTGTTGGCTTTTGATACAAGACTTTTGCGGATTCCGGAAGTTATTTATATATATTGTAATAATTTATTCTGTCTCATCTTGCTGCTTCAAAAAACAGCTCTTCTGGTTGTCTACGAGATATTACAGAAGGAAAGCGTAGACTGTTACCTACTACAAGACTGATACAGTGTACGACTAATCAAACATATTTTAAATAAATGTTTTTATTTGAAAATTAACACAACGAGTTGTGGATTTACTAAAAAAAGATATGTATTCAGACAAGTCGAATTACTCCATAACACTGTATGTTACCACCATAACCTTTCCAGTTATATTTATATTTCTTATTAAATTGACTTTATACTCATCACAACAAAATATTGGAAAATAAAAGGAATTTTATTATAATTTTGTTCATTTGCTCCGTAAGACATTTCAACATTCGCAGTAATATTCATAAATTATTCAGAACTTGTAATTTGTGACAGATTAATACATTGATACGTAAAAACTTACATTACTTAAAAAATTTGTAAAAAAAAACGTAAAAATATCAAACACCGTTTACATATGGTTAGCGAGGCAGCGAACATGAAGATAATTTTGTAAACACATTTCTTATTGAGGAATAGAATGAAAGGACCCACTCGCGAACCACTCAGTTTTGTCGAATAAAAAAACTCCCACGCTCTTCTGTACCCGCACGCTTTCACTGTACATCTACACCTACACAAACGTGCCCGCGCGCACGACCACACAGTATGTAACTCGAGGGACAGACACTTGCCTTATTTAAAGGCAGAAACAAACGGCATTAACTTATGTAACGGCATCATACACTTAGATTATATAAGGGTATCGTCTTGCGTTACCGCCTATATGCAAGTAACATTAATTAAAAATATAGAGAAAAATATATAAAGGTTGCTATTTTGTCGAAAAAGAAAGCATTTTAAAATATATTGTAAAAAAATAGTTTAACAAAAGACAGAGAATTCTCTAAAGAGTATTTAGACTGGGTCTTTGAGCCAGGAAGCAACAAGTACAGTTAGATGAAACACGTACTCGACAATTCCCGTGTGGTTGCAAGTTATGTGGAATAATTAGTTGTGAAATTTCTACGTGCACTCAACATCATTAGCATGAAAAAACGGTGTTTTGATTCATTTAAGTTAACTGAATGGCAGAAATTAATAGGTTACAATGGGTTCCCGTGTACTCGTACAATACTTATTCAGTCTTTTACCATGCATAGAACATGATAGCTGGTTATTATTATTCAAAAAATCAAGTCACAGGTTAGTAACAAGACGTTGTCAAGTGTAACAAGCAAGTCAGACTTAATACGCATTAAATGATCAGAACTACTGCTGTAAATTTTGGAGGAAGGTAGGAACCAAATAACAACTGTAGATAGAATCTGTACCTCTTTCTCAACAGAACTTATATCATTATTCTTCTGACCCTCAAAAAATATTTTTAACATTTATTAAAGATATTTTATTACATAACAATATAATGATATAAGTTTATAAGATTATTTTTATATGTTGACATATTACAATAAATTTAAATGTATTTTTACATTTAACCTTTACAAATATATTTTTACTTTTTTAACATCATTAATTCATTAATTATATGAAACTGTAGAAAGATAAGGAGGGCGGATATATAGGTATAGTTCAGAAGAATGAGGTCATATACATACTTACGTTGCAAGCACAAACTCTATTCAATAAAATTATTGTTTCGAAAGTAACTCGTTATGAAAGTTACAGTCTCCCACTATATTATTTAAAGAAGCAAAAAGTAAATTTGATATTTTTAAATTACTTTCACGTAACAATTATTAAAAACTATTTGGTCATACTAAAATCAACGTTCCAATATTCGCTACGTTTGTAACTTTGAAGATGCGGAATTACAGAATATGTCAGATAATCGACGATCTTTTGCCAGAGACGGATGGTAAGTTTACCAGATGTAATTATATATCACAAAATAACTGTCCGCAAGTAGTATTTTATCGGCAGAAACTTATAATGCAACGGTTCTGATAGGTAAATTTTAACACTTAGTACGATTTTATATGTGCGGGCCTATAATCACACAATAGATTTAAGTAAAAAAGTATGCAGATAAATAGATATTAAGATATAAAGAAAAGAAAAATTCAGTAGAGTATGTAAAAGTTTTAAATATTTACAGTAGCCGTCATTGAAAGTAGAGGTTCAGGCTGTGTTCTGGATTGCTGACTTGTCTTTTTTTTAAAGGTAATAAACGTGAATCCATAAGTTACGCGGTGTTGGTGGTGAGTAGCGGAACAGGCAAAGACCTTGCGACTTCTCTAGTTTCACTTCAATCAATGTGAGTTGTAAAGACTCGGTCTTCTAATCTGATTCGGCCTCTTCTAAGCCATGCAAAACTAACATACTCTTATTGTACGCAATGTTTTACGTTTTTGGGCATTATAATTACATTAAACATGAATAAATTGATTGCAGCTCACAGCGTATTAAGATTTGTTTGTTTTTATTCAAATTTATTATTTTTTTAAAACCTAAAATTAACTAAATTTTGTTTGAATTTATGTGATCACATCAACACCAGTAGAAAAATAATTTATCTAACGCAATGAACGTATTGTTTATGAAACTCAGTATAACGTACACGTTAGCTTAAAAATTTGATTTCTGCTGGTCGCAAAACCCAATTGTAACCATTTTAATGCAAGCTTATAGGACTTAAAAAAATATTAATTTAAAACTGAACATTTTCATTAAGTGAAGTTAATTGTCCCTTGCTAAGGAAAGGAGTATCTGAAACTGTGAAAGTACATTTTTGTTACCTATGACACTTTACAATTTTAATAGAAAGTGGAAGAAGACAGTTTGTAGTTTGACCTCAGATTGGGTTTACTAATGTACTACTATTAAACGGTCTTACTTGTGTCAAAACTAAATAGTAAATTATAGATACATATATGTACATATATACATATATGCATATATAAGCCTACTACGAAACCCATCCGGAAGAAATATCAGTAGAAAACACAGAGAAAATAATAAAAGCACAAAATCCAGTGTTTCACCTCGGAGGAGACATTGAACCAAAATTCTGCTTTAAAATCAAGAAAGGAGCAACAGACTTGGTGATGGAAGTGGGTCTACATACGCGTAAAAAACACAAATAAAATTATTGGGAACAAAGATAAAATTAGGATGGCTAATGTCCAAAGAAGACGATTATGTAATTAAAACGAGATGCTTCAAATGCAGCAGGTACAACCACAGATCAAAAACTGTTCCAAATGTGTAGGTAACCATACCACAAACTAAAAGAATGCAACACACCTAAAGAATTGCATTACATATAATAAGTACCATCAAAACAGCAAGATATGCACTAAACACTTTTTATTAAACAAACAATGACCTAGTCTACAAGCTCTATTAGAAAATTACGAGAAAAACATAGAGTATTAAAATGATATCTCTAGCTAAACCTCTTAATATAACAAAACAATGCAAAGTAGGTAAACAGACTAGGTGCTTTTAAATAAATCTACCACGCTCAAGACTGGCGACCGACAATCTAATGAAATTAATTGATGATGAAAATGTAGATATCATACTAATTCAAGAACTATATAGGACTGCTATCCACACAATAGAGTCGCAGGAATCATAAAAACATTAAGACGAGGCAAGAAGCAAAGCAGCTTTAGTCATTGTAAATGCCATATTAATAAAACAAGTTAGGCTACAGATAAAGATACGGTAGCTGTAGAACTTATCACTTTATGTTCTAGATATTTTATAGTCAGCATGTATCTCGACATAAACGAGCAAGTAGAAAGGGATTGCTAAACACAGAAAATATACTAAAATTCTCAAGCGGAGTAGGATAATAATTGCTATGGACAGCAATTCTCGATCCACACTGAGACATGACAAAATTACTAATACAGGAGGAAGAAATTCAAGAAGTTAGAGAAATTCATTCTGAAGAGAAATTTGTATATTATGAATGAAGAAAGTAACAGAATTGCGTTTCAGAGTACAAGAGGAGCGGCCTTACTCTAGTCAACAACAAGCTAATCACCGCCAATAGTGACTGGGATATAAAAAATTCTGGAGAGCTGCTCCGATACCAGCATTATAAAATACAGTATTAGTGAAGTAAATACCTACAGACAGACATATAACTTTTATAGAATAAAATACATGAAACAAGAAAACTAAAATACATAAAATACGTGAAAAAAAAACTTAAAAACGTTCGACACAAATCTATTCGAACTGGTAGCAGCAGAATTTTGTAGAATTTTCTCCTCGAGGAAATGTTCGTCATCAGATACCCTCTTCGTTCTATAAAAAAGTGTGTTGAGAACGGCTTGCTTTTGTGCAGAGTAATGATGTGAATTTGCATGAAGGTATCTATTAGTGTGGGTAGGTTTCCTGTACACTCGATGACCTGGAGATCCGTCCGGTTTTCGTGATATTAGTACATCCAAGAAAGAAATTTAAGCATTCCCTTCCACTCCCATGGTAAACTGAATTGAATTGTGTATTGAATTTAGATGGTGTAAAGAAACCTGTAGTTCTTCGTGACCGTGAGGCCAGATAACAAAGGTATCGTCCAGATATCGGTAAAAGTGTGTGGATTTTAGTCTTGCTGAATCCAACGCACGTCTTTCAAACTCCTCCAAGTAAATGTTGGCTACGACTCGTGACAACGGCGATCCCATAGCTGCTCCCTACAACTGTTCGTAATATTTCCCATCCCAGTAAAAATATGTTGATTTTAGACACGCTGAAGCTAAGCGGAACAAATCAGGCGGCAATAGAGGTTCAATAACCTTTAAGGCGTCATCTACCGGAATGTTAGTGAAAAGTGAGACAATGTCGAAACTGACAAAAATGACTTCTTGACCCAATGTTAAAGGTTGTATTTTTCCTATGAAGTCCACTGAATCTTTAATAAACGAGGATGTCCTCCCCACAAACGGTTGTAATTTTTTTGCAATAAGTTTGGCTATGGGGTGAGCAGCTGAGCCAATCGCACTGACTATTGGCTGTAGCGGAATGTCTGGTTTATGGATTTTTGGCTAGCCATAAAGTAATGGTTTTCTCGGATCCGAAACTAAAAGATTTTTCTTTTTGTCCTCCGGAATGCTGGTTGATGATTTTATCAGATCCTCAATCGTCTTCTTTATTCGTAGAGTTGGATTTCGAATGTTTCTGTAAGTACCATCTTCTAGTAGAGCAACTACTGTATTTTTGTAATCTGTATTGTCCATGACAACGGTAGCATTACCTTTATCCGCTGGAAGAACAATTAACTGCTCGTTTTCTCGGAGGCGTGACAATGCTAGTAGTCTAGTAGTAGTAGTTTATAGTTACTACTACTAGTAGTAGTAGCTAGTAGTTTATAGTTTATGACTATAAACATAGTTATATTTGTGTTTAAATATCAAACAATTAACACCCGCCAGTAATAGCATTTAATTATACATACCTTTGTGTAAACAGTAGCAGAAAAACTAATCAGTCAGCAGTAGCAGTGTTATATTACTCATATAAGTGGCTAACTGTCTTACACAATTTTATGAAGGCACTTATAAAAAAATTAATCATCAGTAGCATACTGTTTTACAAACTTATATCTTAAAAGTTTCACTAAAACTAATCACAAAACCCAACACATATTGAAAATAAAAAAGAATGAACTATAAAAACAATTAAAACGTAGCACAAAATAGAATATATATTTTTACTAAAAACCTTATTCACTGTAGACTGTGTCTTAAGTGTTCACAGATCCCGGACACAGAGGTCTGAATTGAACAGACAGAAAATCCGCCAGGGCTAATTCTTACCTCACGACCATCTCGCGCCCGTAGGACTTCAGAGCGTGTGCGATTCCAATTGTCATACCGTTGATCCTGCCCATATTTATGGTCTCCATGAACTTGATTGTAGATGGATGTAGGTGATAGAAAAATAAAGTGTTTCCGGAAAGTTGTTGTTTTTGGCTAAAAGGCTGATGAACTGGTTGACTGAAATATTGTGTTGGAGGCGGCGATAGTGGTGTTTGTAATGAATACAATGTAGGTTGTTGTGGTTGACAGTATTTTTATGAATAATCTATGGATAGTTTCATGATGTCCATTTTAAGCTCCATTTTTTGATTGATTGCCAAAGGCTTTATAATGGAAACCGATGAATGAAAAAAATCCATGTCTTGACATCGGGGAGTGCATTCTGTCTGGTGACTTTTTGCTGCTGGTAGCTATCCTAGTAATCTTCTATTTTACGTTCTAATCTTCTATTTTACGTTCTAATCTTCTATTTTACGTTCTAATCTTTTCCTTCTTCTGCTCATGGTACTTGTAGACACGTTGCAATACTCCAGTGTAGCTCTTTGCCTGTGGGGAGTTTCAAATAGAACCTCAATACCTTATTCCACCGTTCCTTCAGGAAGGTATAGGGATGACTCTGTAGGACATGACGCGTTTACAGAATTCAAGAACTTAAGTTGTTGTGCATGTTCATAGGTTCCAACAGGTTTGTGATCTTGTCCAGGCATGATTTTTCTCTATTTTTCAGATCGACCGTAGGTATTGCGAATATTTCTCTATTTATCTTGTATCTCCTTACCTAAAATAAAAACAAAAGACTACAGGTAGGTCTAAAACATACAGTCACAAGAAAGTGATATATGTGTGTGTGTGTGCGTGTGTGTGTGTGAGTGTGTGTGCGTGCGTGCTTGTGCTTGCAGATGTATTGCTTGTGTATAGAAAATAATAGTAATGATAATATATTTTAAATATGGTCATTTAAATCAATTATTGTTGTAAGGATATGGGGTTTAATTTAGGATTTAACAGTCCTGTCTTTTATGCTTATTTAAATTGTTATTAAGCCTAGATACATTAAAATGCAACAATTATTTAATTCGTAGCGTATTCATTCCGATTTACAATATTCTCATATCTCTTGTTTTCTGTTTCAGGTTCCTAGGATCGGGCTGCACTTATACAGATTTGCATTACACATTCAGAGTTGGAATAACAACGGCAAGTCTCATCGTGTCAAGTTCCTGTCGAGTCTTGTGGGTTGCTTTAAAGCTAGTTGTCTTCCCGAAATTTGAAAAGAAATTTTGGTATCAAACTGCTGAGTTTTCACGCTTAGAGCACACTTCGCTGCCTGAAAGCTACTGAAGAGAAGCATATTGGAACTCTAAGCCCAGAACACTCAGGATCACTCGATTACAACTATAAGAATTTCGTTTTTGTAGTTTTATTGGCCGTCGACGATAGTGACTACAGATTTACGTACGTTGACATCGGGTGATAGGAAATACCAAAAATTATACAATATTCAAGGATTCTACTTTTGGCAAGACGTTATAAGATGGATAATTGGATATTCCAATGCCAGTAAGAACTACACAAAGCTTGAGTCAACTACTTTTTGTTTTGTTGTGGATGAAGCTTTCGGAATTTCAGTAAATTTGATGCGGTCATGTCCATGAAGTCACTTAACAGAGGAACAAAATATATTAAACTACTGCCTGTCTATGTACCTGTCTATATTCAACTACTGCACTACACAACCATGTACGATTCCAGGATTAATAGGCTTTACGACAATGACGCAAAAACAAACAGTACTTTGCAAGGATGCACCAAAGCAGCGTATGCCTACAAAAATAATTTTTCCAGGTACTTTTGCAACCCTGACGGTCCAGTTCCTTGGCAAGTTATCAAGATCTGAACATACTCCGTGATCTGGAGAACGCAGCTTATGTATAAGTTATTCATACCAAGCAGGTAGCGGTTCAGTTTTTTGGGTTGAAATCACATGTTCTAAAGAGGTAGTAAATTATTAATACAGCTACAAGTTATTCTGTAATATTGCATTAACATATCAATATTATCAGTAACACAATTCTCTGTTATACCATGTAAGTGGATTATATATGTTTTTTTGAATTACACAAACAACTTTAATGTTGAAATGGGTTAATAAATTAATTTTAATTATACTTATTGTTAACTCTAATAACAATTTATTAATTCCAATAACGGTCACCATTACACGGCAATGCAAGTTTTTAACACATTACAATTAAATAGTTTTTTTTAAGAAGAGATCCGCTTTCTCTAACGTTTTTTATTGTATTAAGAAGAATTATTTTGTGACAGATCAACTAAAAAGTATTTTCTAGCAAATTTGATTCGACATAAATTTATATTGGCCTCAAGAACAATAAATATGGAATAAAAACTCGTAAAATGTACATACGAGTAGATCAGGGCACTTATTTTTGCAGTGTTTTTACGTTACGGTAATTTAAATATTTCTGCAGTATTATTAAAGGCTTTTCTCCATATATGTGTCATATACTTTTAACTTCAGCGTCTTTCATTTTAATGGTAAATTAAGTGACTAACGTACGAATTTAACAGTTTAACTATGAAGACAAATTTTAGAGAATGGTGGACCCAAAAATATCGTTAAACTTAGTAAAGATGAATTAATAAGGAAAGCCTGGAATAGAGTGATTAGAAAAGCATGTTATACTCTCTGTATGTTTTTATGTTATTTCTCTCTTGGAAAAGCAAGTAATTAGAATACTTTCTGTATATGACGACGACAACTAGTCTTCAAACTCAAGATTGCAAATCGTTCATAAAGAAGTCTTCTATAGTGCTAACGTAATTTTAAGATATTCATTGACAAAGCTCTTGTACTCTATATTTCAGTGCTAGGGTACGTTGTGTGCTAATAAATGATGTCTAATGTCTAAGACTACACAATAACAATTAGAAACAGTACGATAGGCTCACTTAACAGTTTGCGATTTCAGCTTCGCGTCTAAATCATTGAAGTTTGGATTGAAAGCAACACAGACTTCAATCCATTTTTCCTTCTTAACATTCCTATTTTTATATTCTTCTGAGCCTATTATTGATTTCGTAAATGAGCTTTTCTGTATTAACGTCTTCCATATTTACAAAAGAAATTAATAAAACCACACCACGACATGAATGCGACGGATTACCTGGCACAGCTGTCTTGTGACGCTAGGCACGTAGGTTGGCAGCACAGATGTCTGAAAGTCATACGATAAAAAAACTCGCGCGACTGCATAAACGGAACCATTACAGCCCATGTATATAGATAGACAACACGTCCGATTTTTTATCGGATGAGTTTCCTAGGACAGCACAATATCTATTTGAGTTCGGAACGATAAATTTACCGTACCAAAGTGCAAGGCCCATTTGTTTCTGTTGTTTCACATGTCGTACGAGTTTTTATCGTAGGTTGTCGTACGATAAAAATCGGCCTTATACATAATAATCAAAGTTAATAAAATTACTTTTCCCTTGCATATTGTCCTGGTTTTGTATATTCAGTGTTTTCTTATGAAAAGTTATTTAATTTTAATGTACTTTTAAAAGGTCTAGTAAATCGCCTGAAATTGAAGCATAGCCTATTATAAACAATCGGTTTATAGAATGGTTTTCTAATAATTTACCACAAATTATAAAACAAAACCACATACTTATGTTACTTATGTTAATTTCTGTCGAATGCGGTTTTGTAGTTAAAATATCTTTCAGTTTATAATTTTCCAAATTTTTATAGTCTGCGCAAACTATGACATTTTGACACAACAATTCATTTAACTCTGCAATCAAGTGGTCATAGTGTTTACATCATAAACAAATTTTTTGGAAGTTAAAATACTTAATTATTATATTACTTGTAAAAAAATTTTAATTTTATAGAGTTTGATAAGTATTGCTCTCACTTTGTTCATTGTATAACACTTAAGTTTCTAATAATTTTTTTATGTAAGAAAGTGAGAAAATATTTTGAAACAAAATATAGTAGCACTACCAAGACGTTGACATGAATCAATTTTTCTAACCCGTATTATATTTACAGCGGTCAGTTTCCCCTGTATTTATAGTTGCAGAGTTCAGTAGGTCTGTGTCGATAATAAATTAACGTGAGCTGCTGAATCATAATTTTCACTTGTTTGATTGGACGCCTTCCGTACATAATCCGTTAACTTATATTTTAGACCAGAAAACAATGCCGAAAGTTTTGCTTTTACATACAAACACATGTAACATTTTTTTAATGGATAATAACCCAATAATCTCAGAATATTTTCAAGTATTATTGCTTTAACTATACTGCTGAGTAGCAAATTAAACCTGAAATACAAATACTTTTATAACTGAGTTGATACTATTATATGTTCCTATGTTCCTGGTAAGGTATTCCAAATAAAACTAATTATTAGAAAATATAACTACTCTTTTTGTTTGTTAACTTTGTACAAGCTGAGTCCAGGTTCGTCTATTATTTTATATTAATAGAATACTTGATACTGTATGGCTGTAATTGTCCAAAATAGTATACTTGATTAAAAACGACATAATTAATTGATTAATATTTGTCTAATAAGTGGAAATGATTCTTATTATTTTTTCAGCAAATATTATTTGCAATGCAGTTGGTGTACAGTACTGCTACAACAGCTGTGACAAAATGTAAATGAGCGAAAGTTGTCTCATAAACTTTTATTACCAATTATGCAAACTGTTAGTACCAAGTGTTGGTTTCACCACGTTGTGCTGGTTTACAAATATTTTGACTTTTTAAACTACAACTTTTACTTCACGTGTATTAAAAACATTTTATTCGCAGTCTGTAAAGTTTGAAAATGCCAATTGGACCTCCTGATTATAATCGTAATTTTAAATCTAATAGCCGTATAAAGTAATTTTGTTATTTAATTAGTTTTAGATAAAAGATAAACGAGAATAAACGTCTGTAAACTTTAGCTGGTTCAATACAATTTGTAGCAGACAAATTTTCCAAAGCTCTGGGCGTATTCAGATGCAAATACTCCATGTTGTTTTACACGGAATATTGACATCTTAAAAAAATTGCATAAGAAACTGTAGATCTTACTGTAAAAGCTTTTAGCATCACCTAAGAATATATATTTTAGAAACATAATAGACTAATTCCTTTTCAGGGGACATCGTTAAATTGTTGAAATATTAACACACCGTTTAGCTGCCAGACGTCAAGGAAATATTATGAAGGCCGTTCTGTGTTAGCAAAAATATTTTCTAGTGTTTTTCTGTTATCTACTATTTATTAGACTACAAGAAACTGTAACTGAAGCCACTGGTAAATAACACGATTAAGAAAGTGTTCTCACATTTATTTGCTACTGTCCACTTCATTTCTACATCATCGTCACAATTACTCACACTGTTGAATAGTAAAGACAGACGGTACTTATTTTCTCGGTTGACTTTGTTGGTCAAATAAATATAGTTGTGTTCACAGAAAACTATTTAGTATTGAACTAATTTTACAATTTTTCTACAGCTACCGGATGAACTATCTTAGAAGAAATTTGTTCTGTAAAACGTAATTAGCACACTTGTTAATAAAATGAACACAAGGAAGGATATTATAGAACGTTTTTACATAAAAAATAGAAAATTTACGAAATTCTTATCCAACACCTGGGCAGGTACTAAAGTAATCATGAAATGTAAGTCAAGTAAATCATTTCGAGTGCGCTAACTTGAGGTATACGTTAGTGACCACAGTACTGTGGATAACGCTGAAGGAACAAGTAGTTTCTATGGAATTATTTCATTTCGAAAACGATTTTAAATGTAAATCTTAGAGCATGGAAGTCATGTATGGTTCTCCATACCGCCATACCGATATTCTTTATTTATGATCATGTTACGTTTACCTTATTTGGTGACGTGCATTCTGTAGTTGTTTCCTAAAAGTGTTTTATAACATATGACAATCCTAGGACAGAGATTTGATTACGGTTAATACATGCTATAACAAATAAAACTTCACGGTATACATTTTATTCTAGTGTGTTTCTGTTCGTTAGGTTTTCCAGTCAGCATTGGTCAGACGGACAAACCAAATCAGCGAAGCCCCAGCGTCAGCAGTTTGCATCTGAGTGTAGGCTGCTCTGTTTGTGTTTCTTATTGAGACGGGAACAACACTGTGACTGGATTCCAATGTTTACACTCTCGTTACTATTGTTACGACGGTCTAACTGATCGTCGTATCTTCAGCTGATAGTTCCAATCCGATTCGGATGTTGGATATCATACAGACTATTTAACTTTCTGTACTGCTGTACGGAATAAGTCAGTTATATTCATGCCAAACCAGGTCCTTAAATTTCTCAGTCATGAGATTCTCGGTCGACCAACTCCTCTCTTTCCAAGTACTTTTCCCTTTAGTATGGACAGCAATAATTAAAATCTCTGTTCATTTCTCATGAGATGCCCCATATACTGAAGCTTTCTTATCTTTACTGTGTTAATAACTTCCCTTTCTTTCTTCACGTTTCTAAAAACTTCAACATTAGTTATATGTGTTGTCCATGAAATGCTCAGTATTCTACGGTAAAGCCACATTTCTAAAGATTCCAATTTTTAGTTGTGGCTTCAGTCAATGTCCAGGACTCTACACCGTAGAAGAGGACCTATAATACGTAGCAGCGTAAACGTTTCATCTTTGTGTTTATTGTTAAATCGTGACGATCGTCGTATGGTACAGTAGAAAAAATACAAGACACCAATGCAGTCACTAATCACCAGCTTTAATTAATCACAATTAACAGTTTATAATCAACTTGTACAATAATCCAAGCAAACTTTGTCCACACGTAATAGTAATGTCAGCTAATAGAGTCTCACACAATTATAACACTTCGCCACAATACTTCAAAAATCACTTTAATACAACGCCACTTAAACTAAACTCTAAGCGGCAGCTGTCGTTGTTTAAGATAGCTCTAGTGTTACAGAATAATCCATAATACGCGTCAACACTACTCGAAAACACTAGAGCTAATTGATTGCGGCGTTGAACACAGTATAGTATGGTCTGCGTTTGTTGGGGCATGTTAAGTGTCACGTACCCACACAAACATTACAGCTGGGCTCTGCTGGGATTGCCGAGAAGCATGTAGAACGTTCTGCAATGGCGTAAAACTATTACTGTAACATTGACTTTCCTTCCATTTGTTACGCTTCCTTTCGTAAAGGTAAAGGTAAAGGTAAAGGTATCACAATAAACAACAATATTTTCTGTCCCTAAAGTTTTATTTCTCACATTGAAAGTCGTGTATTACAGGTTTTTAAGCAAGTTTTTAAGTAAAACATATTTAAGCTATAATAAAAAGCTTCAACGCATTTATTTTATTTGGATTTTGTTGTCCATGACGTGTCCGTTGATTAACTAATTATAAGTGTAATACTACTGACTCTAAACACTAAGCTCTTTATTGGTAAACATGTAAAATTTTTACCTTATAGCCTGAAAAAGTTTTTGTTTATTACAAGCATCGTCTGAGGCTCTGCCGACAACAACTGTGCCGAGGTTTGAATTTTCCCGGCGTGATTTAAACCATCGGTGCCGCCAAAGCGCGTGGCCGCTGGACGAGACAGCTAACGCAATTAGTAAGTCTGTATCTGCCCCACATCGACGCGATCTAGTAAGCCAACCAATCGTAACAGCTGATGCGTTGATGGCCGAAGGTTATGTTCGACAATTCGAAACAAGTTGAATTTCTGTACCATGTGGGAACGAAGAATACGATATTCCTGGACGGTTGTGGACATGCTGGTGCAAGTCGTGTTCTTTAAATATCTTGCCTGCGAATGACCCAGTAATGTAAAAAGTAGAATTGCTCAAGAAAAACAATTACTTCTGGTGTCTACAAACGTGTCGCTGAAAACAAGGAAGGAATTTATAATCAGTTTTTTGGGGCATAAGCACATATTTCTCGAAAGTCTGAACTACGATTAAATTAAAAGATAAACACAATTTAGTGATTGAGTCCAATTTTTACTAAACTTTTATTATAATAGTTTAGTAATAGTTTATTACTATTAGACCCTACTATTGCAATAGTTTATTACTAATCTACTAACATAAAATTATGCTTTCTATAAGCGCTTTCAAGCCTCTCGGCTCATCTTCAGGTAGGAACACAACAACCTACCTAGAAACCTTCAACCCTTTATATATCTTATCTACAACCCTGAAGCGTCAACTTGACATAAACAAACATAGCAGGTAAACACTCATGTTACGCCTTAGCCAGCATACAATCAGCCGAGTTACCACAGTACTTTTCCATTGCTGCCTGGTAACTAAGTATCAGACTGCTACCAACCTTTATGCTTTACATTTCTCTCTTCCTTAATATGTTTTTTTTGCGATTTAATTACGGTTGGCGCCGCCTCTCGCATCGGCGCCATTCTAAACAGTCCTGCTCTGTAAGTCCTCTTGCATTAATTGCATTTTCGACGTCCATTTTCCATGAATGTTTAGGTCTTCCTTTTTTTCTTTTACAGGGTGGAGTCCATTCCCATTCCTCTTTTGGCCATCTCTCTTCCGACATTCTTTTTAGGTGTCCAAACCAAGTCAGCCTTCTTGCTTCTATTGTTTCTATAATGTCAAGGTCTATTCCCATCGCTTGCCTTATCTCTACATTTCTCGCTCTATCTAGTTTTGTTAGTTTACAGCACCTCTACCATTAATCCATC
This sequence comes from Magicicada septendecula, assembly GCA_034769895.1. NCBI lineage: Eukaryota > Metazoa > Arthropoda > Insecta > Hemiptera > Cicadidae > Magicicada > Magicicada septendecula. The sequence goes on from CM068372.1 coordinate 250,825,071, forward strand.
TCCATAGCTCTTATTTTGGATTTATTTCTTTTATTAATATCCCATAGTTCTGCTCTATATAAGCCTATACGTACAACTATAGTTTTATATATTCTGATTTTATTGTTTCATGCCCTTATATGTGTTAAAATATATCTTGATTATTAAATTTCACCTTTAAATTAATTAAACTATTTAAATCCTTTATTGTTTCTTCTCGGTGGAAAGAAAGTTGAGAGAAGAACTTGAAATATTAGCCTAAAGGAAAGAAAAAACTGCTTAGGGAAAGTATAATTGCGTGTTAGTGGTTGCAATACGAGTAAATTGGAAAGGAGATACCTTGAATCTTTTGGACTTTTGCAGTTTGGTGCTGGAGGCGTACTTTAAGAATATTTTGTGAGGAGTTTTTGAAGATACTGGGTGGAAAAGGACGCCGGCGTTGGAAACCTGATTGTAGAAAGGAAAAGCAGTATGTTTGGACACGTGCTGTAGTGTAGTAGCAGTAGCAGTAGCAGCATGTTTGGATGCATAAGTGTAGTAGTGGGCGTGTAAGACTTAGACAGGACTACGTGGATGGTGTATAAGAATGAAGAAAGTGTGGGGTGATTAAGAGCCTGTCTACGGAAGGGAAGAATTTGCAAGCCCACCAACCTCTGTGTTGACGATGGAGAAGAAGAAGAAGGAGAAGAAGGAGAAGAAGAAGAAGAAGAAGAAGAAGAAGAAGAAGAAGAAGAAGAAGAAGAAGAAGAAGAAGAAGAAGAAGAAGAAGAAGAAGAAGAAGAAGAAGAAGAAGAAGAAGAATACATCTCTGTTATCACTAGTTACTCCGGTCTCAGGCCTGTTATTTAGTTCTCCTGTACTCACCTAATATCGTCTGCCGTCAATAATCTATTCCCTCCTCTCCTATTTTCTCCTTCCATTGTACTCTCAAGAACAATTGTTAATATTCCCACATCACGTCATATCCATTTTTCCTCTTTCGCAGTATTGAATTAAACGTATTCTGTATTTGTTTATGCTGTTAATACCTCACTAATACTCATTTTGTCAGACGACATTGTTAACACCGTTTTTACCCACACCCATATCTCCGAACCTTAAAACTTATACTTCCTCCCGTCTCAACCCCTCTTCACCTTATCGCTTAATCTCATATAAATCGTATGACACTGTTCTTATGGGATTCTCCAGACCTATGCCGACCCAATAACATCTCAGCTGCATGGCACTTTCGTGATTCGTCCGAAGACGCTCGTCACCTGGTGTAGCCGAGGAGCTCGGTACCATGGGGGTGAAGATTTGAGAGAGGGCGGTAATGGACATGTTGAATTAGAAGCGCAGACTGGTGGACGCCATTGCACAATTTGGGCTATTAGGCTACAGAAGAGAGAGAGAGAGAAAGAGATTACATATAACATAAACAAAGTCTTGTATTTTGTTGTACATGACGTGTCCGTTTATTAACTAATTATAAGTATAATACTACTGACTGGGAACATAAAGTATTTTATTGATAAAAATGTAAAATTTTTATATTATAGCCCGAACCAGATTTTGCTTATTATAAGCTTCGTCAGAGGCTGCCACTAGGAGGGCTGTCCGTCTTGTTCTTGGTTACGGCGCCGTCGTTTGAAAGATCGATGTTGTCTGTTAGCGGTGTGATATGTTCGAATAGTATGTATGATTTGAATTGTGTCTGTTCGTTTAGGATGTCGTTTTTATGTGTTTTTGTGTGTTGTATATATTGTTACAACACAAAAAAGCCACCCCAATACCAGGGAAAAAACAATGAATCAACTATATAAAATGTTTAAACTAAAGAAAATAAAATTACCATGACGCGACAAACGACTACATGACCCAACCCAAGTAATTGACCAAATAAAATGAAACCAAATGAGAAGGTAAATAAAAAGGAAACAAACAAAATAAAAATGAAATAAAATGAAATCAAAGGAGAAGGTAAATGAAAAGGAAACAAACAAAATACAAATGAAATAAAATGAGAATGAAAAGACAATACGAATAATATAGAACAGAAAAGGAGAAATGTTACACTCAAATAAAGTATTGAAAAAGAAACCAATAAATAACAAATGTAAATGATAATTATTAGTATCGACTGATTAATCAATGTAAATGATAAGTATTGAAATCCAATAAAGTAATGACAAACTAAAGTACACTAACCAAAGAAATAGAGTTTAAATGTAATAAATGACTCTATAATGACATGAACTTGTTAACTGTATAACTAACCATTGTAAAGTGAGAGATAGAGAGATAGATAGATAGTGAACAGGAGTAAGTGAGTAAGAAAATTTAATTTAAAATGCATATTAGTTCTTGGTATCCAATTCACGTATGAACAGTAAATTATTATAAATAAATCAACTTATATCCGTCGTGTGACTTCGTTACGTCGATTAAAATGACGCGTTTCGGAACATCTGCTCCATCATCAGATAAAATCGCTCTATTGAGGTCGTTAAACGTTAAAAACACATGTTACACATAATTGTCCACTATGTAGTTCACTTGCTTCCTAAATGGTGCGCACCACGACGAAGCCGATCGGACACTGAACTATTATCTGAGTGATTACGCCTAAGCAGGTTCAAAGCTGTATCGTATAGCGGGTTGGATTTAAAATTTAAGTGGTCATTCAATATGAAGTCTCGGCTGTTTATGTTATTATATGCTTTGTATATTTCGAACTCTTCTATTGCGTCCATGTAACGGCCTTTGTTGCACACATGTAGGGGTATTAAATTAGCTTTAAAAACAGTATAATTATGATTGTGAAAGATTAAGTGGCGGGCAAAGTTGGACTTGATATTATTTAACAAAGTGCGTTTATTTAGGTGACGTTTTGGTGTGTGCTCTTTAAATCGTTTGAGGAAACCTCTCGCCGTTTGACCATTGTAAAAACTGTTGCATACGTTACATGATAATTTATATATGCCGGATTTCTTTTATAAAGGTATGGGTTTTCTATGACGTAGTATTTTTAATAGACTATTGTTTGTTTTGAAGGTAGCAGTAATATTCAATTTATTAAATGTAGAGGTTAGAATCTTTGGCATTATATTTGTGTATGCGGTAGAAATAAATGTTATTTTTGTATCCTTATCTATTGGGGGCTTGGATTTTCGAATTTTATGTTTCTTGATGAGATTATCAATTAACGTGTTTTGGTAACCATTAGCTAAAGCTATATGTTTAATGGTATTCAACTCCTCACGGTAATCATCATCACTGAGAGGTACAGCCAACAATCTGCGGATAAAGTAATTATAAGCTGCCAACTTTTGGGAAAACGGATGATAAGAGTCAGCATGTATTGTCACATCAGTGATAGTCGGTTTTCTATAAATATTAAATTTCAATTTATTTACGTGTTTAGTGACAGACAAATCTAAAAAATTCAATTTATTATCCACTTCAGTTTCCAACGTGAATTGAATGTTTTTATTAATACTATTCATATAATGTTTTAGGTTTTCGATCTGTCGTACAGTACCATTGAAAATTAGAAAGGTATCGTCTACATAACGTGCATAAAATATATATCATTTTTGTATTTGTTATGTGAGAGCAAATGGGAGTTTTCATAAAAACTCAAGTAAACGTCAGCCAATAGACCAGAGAGAGGTGAACCCATGTCCAATCCATCGTCCTGAATGAAAAATTGGTTATTGAAAGCAAAGTAATTTTGTTCTAAGATAGTTTCAAGTAAACTAATTAACTCGTTTATCGTCTGTATATTTAATTTATTATTCTCTAATCAATTTTCTTTTAAGATATTTAGTGTTTCCTTTACTGGTATGTTGGTATACAAATTTACTATATCAAACGATGCTAACTTATAATTTGGTAGTATATCAACATTTTTACATTTATTAATAAAATCTGTGTTGTTTGTGACACTAACCTGACATTAACTAACGTGTTGTTTGTGCTTTCAATAACCAATTTTTCATTCAGGACAATGGCAATGGATTGGACATGGGTTCACCTCTCTCTGGTCTATTGGCTGACGTTTACTTGAATTTTTATGAAAACTTCCATTTGCTCTCACATAACAAGTACAAAAATGATATAATATTTTATGCACGTTATGTAGACGATACCTTTCTAATTTTCAATGGTACTGTACGACAGATCGAAAACCTAAAACATTATATGAATAGTATTAATAAAAACATTCAATTCACGTTGGAAACTGAAGTGGTTATAAATTGAATATTTAGATTTGTCTGTCACTAAACACGTAAATAAATTGAAATTTAATATTTATAGTAAACCGACTATCACTGATGTGACAATACATGCTGACTCTTATCATCCGTTTTCGCAAAAGTTGGCAGCTTATAATTACTTTATCCGCAGATTGTTGGCAGTACCTCTCAGTGATGATGATTACCGTGAGGAGTTGAATACCATTAAACATATAGCTTTAGCTAATGGTTACCAAAACACGTTAATTGATAATCTCATCAAGAAACATAAAATTCGAAAATCCAAGCCCCCAATAGATAAGGATACAAAAATAACATTTATTTCTATCGCATACACAAATATAATGCCAAAGATTCTAACCTCCACATTTAATAAATTGAATATTACTGCTACCTTCAAAACAAGCAATAGTCTATTAAAAATACTACGTCATAGAAAACCCATACCTTTAGAAAAGAAATCCGGCATATATAAATTATCATGTAACGTATGCAACAGTTTTTACATTGGTCAAACGGCGAGAGGTTTCCTCAAACGATTTAAAGAGCACACACCAAAACGTCACCTAAATAATCTCACTTTGTTAAATAATATCAAGTCCAACTTTGCCCGCCACTTAATCTTTCACAATCATAATTATACTGTTTTTAAAGCTAATTTAATACCCCTACATGTGTGCAACAAAGGCCGTTACATGGACGCAATAGAAGAGTTCGAAATATACAAAGCATATAATAACATAAACAGCCGAGACTTCATATTGAATGACCACTTAAATTTTAAATCCAACCCGCTATACGATACAGCTTTGAACCTGCTTAGGCGTAATCACTCAGATAATAGTTCAGTGTCCTATCGGTTTCGTCGTGGTGCGCACCATTTAGAAAGCAAGTGAACTACATAGTGGACAATTATGTGTAACATGTGTTTTTAACGTTTAACGACCTCAATAGAGCGATTTTATCTGATGATGGAGCAGATGTTCCGAAACGCGTCATTTTAATCGACGTAACGAAGTCACACGACGGATATAAGGTGATTTATTTATAATAATTTACAGAAAATTTAATGTTAGGGAATACCTACTAGTAACACTTAAATAAAATATAAAAAGTGCAAAGTGATAGTGTAAAACCCCAAAATAAATAGAAACCCTATTGATAGGTATAAACACCTAATAATCAGTTATAAACACTAAAGGTTAATGGTGAACAGTGTTAGTAAATAAGGATATTGATATAATTAGGATTAAGATTAATTGTAGATGAGGAATACAATAGTATTCAGGAAAGGAATCCCATGGAAAGTTAAAAGTTAGTGTTACCATGGTTAGAGAGTAAAGTTTATATAAGAAAAAAATATATAGTAAAGAATATAAAACCAAAATCAATAAACATCCTATGTTCTAAGGGATAGTTAGTTAAATAAAGTAAATGGTGTGATGATGTTTGTCAACCAAAAAATAAGTAAGAATAAACAAAATGTAAACAAAAGTAACATAATAACTATTAAAGAATTGTTTGATTAAGTTTATGAATAGGAATATGGCTGAAGGATTATACAGACCATAAGCCTAAATGTTATGTTATATTTTATAGAGAATAGTAAATAATAGACAATTTATAAACAATGGCAATATAAATAAGAAAAAGGATAAATTAATATAAATCTAATAATACTGGAAAGGCAGTTAGAAAATAATAAACAAACCATAATATGGAAACTAATGAAAACATACAATTATTAGAAAACAGACCCAAAACAATTCAACAAATAAGCAAATCATTTGTAACACAAAACAAAACATGTATAAGGGTAAAATAATATTTAATTTGTATAAATTAAGAAAATATAGCCAATTACTACCTAGGCCTATGAAATGCCCAACTGTAAAAAACCAAAAACAACAAATTGTAAGAAATTAACTATGATATTAGCAAATCCAAGGCAAGTAACTAGTCAATGATAATTAGTGAATCATATTAAGAGATAAATGTTAAAAATTAAGGACTTAAAATAAGAAAGAAATGTAATTAGATAATATTAACATAACTGTCAAAACAATAATACATAAGCAAACCCAGCTTTGTGGGATGTCAAAATGATCTTTGAAAGAAAATACGAACAGTGGCGATAATATCTCATACTCAGATAAGAAGACAGAAGAATAATAGCAATCAGAAGATATACAGTCATTTTGAATAAAAATTCAAATATTATAACAATGGTCTTATGTCATGTACAGCCAATGAGAGTCAATCAGTTACCATGACAACTGAACGTTATTTATGAATTTTCCGTTAGAAACTGTTAGTCCATTATCGAAGCTTCTGACGAAGAGACGCCAAGCCGTAAATGACTCAAATTTTAATATAAAACGATTAAAAGTAAACCAAAATTTGATAAAATGAACAAGTAAGAAGATGATGGAGGACTAGGACATCCAATTGAGGCCAAATACCAGAATAATAAATTTCAAACAACATATACGAGAAAGAAGACAGGCGTACTTAAATCCCAAAATGATGGAAGATTGATGACTATCGATGACCATAACCCATTACAACTGAATGATATTACATCTCAAGTCAACTGATTTGATAAGTATTGCTGAGTTACCCGAATTTATGAAATAAATTCTTTTTTAATTTTTTTCTCACAACACTTTGAACTCTCACTATAAACTGATGATATTATTTCTTTCAAAGATTAATTAAATAATAAAACACTAAACTTATGTGAACTAAAAACAATAACCTGTATAAAAATTACGAACTTTTGAAACACACTTTATAACACTTCAGGAAAAAATTGGAATTACTCCTTATAATATATAGGTACCAGTAATGTAAGGGAGTGTACTTTATTGTAATCAAATTGATATTTTTTCGTAAACCAAAAGAATCCAGATTTATTGAACGAAATTGTGAAAATCAACATTCTGTAGACGCCATGTCTGACTAACTAAATCGTTCAAAATCGATTTCGCCAAGCCTTGAGTATTAATTGTCTTACTGCCGGTGCAAATTTGTTGAATAACAAAAAATAATTTTGTATATTACTGACTAATTACTAATCGCAATTTAATAAACTAGTACAGAGTTGTAACCACTGTTCTTTATTTCATAGGAAAGTGCATTATATGCTTCGTGTATTTAGCTACGAGCGATAGTGGCGGTAAGCGCTAGACGTCGGAAACTCTGCGAACCACATTAATCAACTGCACGTGGCGGGAGTAAATTTGAATTCACCATACCGTCATAGCCACGAACGCTCAATCGACCAATTTTTTATTTTAATTGTTTTCAGTTAAAACAATTTGGCGCCACCCGGGATTTATGCACACATACTAAAGAACAGGTAAGGTTCCCACATCCGTGTACTGGTAATTTGAGAGATCGCTACGGACATCGTCAGCGTAAACATAAAGTAACGACAACAACGTGTGAGGCGAACACGATAAGAATCTGGTTGTTACAATATATATCTAGTTGTTCAAGAGTGTCTAGTTTTCGGCCTCCTGTGTGTACATGTGGAATATCCATGTTGGTTTTTATGTTTGTGTGTATGTATGGTTTGCTTCAATGTGGTGGTTTGCAAAGGTGGATTAGGTGGATTGCAAAGTCACTACACTCCACCACCTATAAGGCTGTAAGGTAAAAATTTTACATTTTTACCAATAAAAAACGTAGTGTTCCGAGTCAGTAATATTGTACTTATAATTAATTTAATAATATATATATACTTTCACTTATGAACTTACTATTGTCACTTCCCAAACGTTTCAAGATGTTGTTTCTCTTCTTCAGTGGGTTGAGTACTAACTGTCGATTACAGAATAACCGTTACGGAATGGAGTGTGTGGTGGGGGTTGATGGTGGGAAGGGGTTGGCGCTGAGGTTCGAATTATGTGTGTGGATCAGTGTGTCAAATAGTGTATGTGATTTGTAATGTATCTGTTCATTTAATATGTTGTTTGGTTGTAGTGTGTGATATCTGTATATTTCAAATTGTTCAGCTGTGTTTAGTTTTCTACTTTTTGGTAAGTAGTGTAATATTTCCATGTTGTGTTCTATGTTTGTGTAGCTGTGGTTTTCGTTATGTAAATGTGTGGCAAATGTGGAATGTATGTAGTTTGTGGTGAGGGCTTTTAAATGTTCAGAAAACCTGGAAGAAAAAGATCTTCCCGTCTGGCCGATGTAGAATTGTTGACAATCATTGCAATTTAATTTGTAAACCCCTGTTTTGCTGTATGTGTCAATGTCTTTGTTAGTATTGTTTATGTGTTTTCTAATGGTGTTGTTGGTTCTGTAAGCTACTTTATAATTTTGTTTCCTAAATGTGTTTGCAATTTTATGTGTATTGGAATTGTAGTATGTAAGTGTTATGTATTTACTGGGTTGTGTGCTGTTGGTCAGATGTGTTTTACTTTTTGTGTTGAGGATTCGTTTATGTAGTTTATTTATTAATTCAGGGTTGTATCCGTTTTTGCCTGCTATGTATTTAATTGTGTTTAATTCATCTTGGTGGTCATGTGTGTTTAGGGGTATTGACGTGAGCCTATGGAGCATGTAGTTGAAAGCTGCATGTTTGTGTTGAGTTGGGTGGTTGGATGTGTTGTGTATGACCATGTCTGATGTGGTGGGTTTTCTGTATATTTTGTATGTGTGTGTGTTGTTTGTTTTGGTGATTGTAAGGTCTAAAAAGTTTATGCTGTTGTTTAATTCTATTTCAAGTGTGAATTTTAATTTATGGTGTAAAGTGTTAATGCATTTATGGAAATTTTCTATTTGTCTTTTGTTGCCGTTGTAAAGGAGTAAAATGTCGTCGACATACCTGTGCCAATATGTGGTAAGTGGTAATAATTTCCCAGGGGGGATAGGCCGTGTTGAAACAGGATACGACGTGCAACAAACGAGCAAAACCTTTCGTTTTCCTAAACATGTCAAAGACGTGGCGCGTCATTGCTCATTTCAAAATGATAATAAACTGTTTTCTTAGTACACCATAAAATATATAGAAAGCAATGTAAATTTAAAATTTATTTTCTTTACTTATAATTCAAACACTTTTTGCTACAGTTTATTTCTTGATGTATATAATATACTTAATATTTATAATAACTTTATTTCAAGATGTTTTTTCTTTATTTGGAACATGTTTCGGGACACTTAGTGTTCCCATCCTCAGAATTATTAATTTTGAATCTTGTAGAGTACTTGTGTTGGTTGGTTGTTGTTATGGTTTCCTGTTGGTTTTGGGGGTTTTAAATTGTTATGAATGTGTGTGATTGTAGTGTAGATATTAGTATTTTGTGTATTTTCAATGCTGAGTACTTTGACGGAAGCATGACACAATTTTCAAAGCACTGAACATCGAAAATAAAATGCCATCTGGTGTGTCGAAAGGAGGGAGAGACATCGATCAAGATTGAAGGAGATATGGAAGAGGAAGAAGAGAGAGGAGAAGAAGGGAAGAGCCAGTTGAACCAAACGTAATACACAGTAGCTCATAGGAAACAAAAAGGTAGACAAATTTAGGATACTGGGTGGTGGCGATTAAAAGAATTTATCTTAACATATTTCTCTACTTCATCACTTCGACACGAGTTGTAGACGTTAACAGGAGGCTTGGCGTAGAAAAGAACTGGAGTAGCGGAGATAAACATTCAAACCCAATGGCTGGAAAAAATTATCTAATGAGAAAAGAAATACTGAAAATGGAGAAGAAGAAGCCGTTATTAACAGTACAGTGAAATTGGATGGACGCATAACAAAATGACATGGACATATTTAAGGATGTTGAAAGGTCGAACCGCTAAATCCTTGTATATATACCTTGTACATACTTATATAATCTTGTACAGAAAGTCAGAATTATAGGGACAAAGTGTTGGTTTTCATAGCAATAATTGGGAACACCATTTCTAGCCGATTAAAGTCTGATGACTTTTTCTGAACTCAGAGGGCTTGAAAATAATAAAGAAATCTTAGGTAGTTCAAGAAAGGGGGGAGATTAAAAAAGCAAAGCTCTTTCTCCAGAAAGGAGACTGAGAGCCAACACCAAAAATAAAATAGTGTTACGACGGTCTCCTTGATTGTCGTATGGCACAGTGAAAAACAAAATACAAGACACCAATTAAGTCACCAATCATCAGCTTTAATTATCACAATTAAACTGTTTGTAATCAACAAGATAGTAACTTACAACAAATAAAATAAAAATTGTTCACATGCAATAAAAATATCAATTAATACAGCCCCGCACAATTATAAAACACGTAACACTTCACCACATTACGTCGAACCGCACTGGAATAAATCGCCACTAAAACTAAAACTAAGCACCGCTGAATGACTATATTTATACCCCGCTGATATTCCAGAATAATCCATAATACGCGTCAACACTAGAGCGTAATTGCTAGCGGCCTTGAACACAGCGCGCGGGGACTGGTGAGTCTGGAACAGTCTCGTTAACGGCTGTTAAGAATCACGTACGCACACAACATTACAGCTGGTTTCACTAGCATAGCCGAGAAACACGTAGAGTGTTTTGTAATGTCGTAGCAATAGCTTATTGTTTATTGTAAGTTGTATGTTTACAGAACATCGCGGTGTATAATATAACATCTGTATTATTTACAATTATTTTGCCTGCACCCGTTAGTTATCATTTAAATCGGGGCCTCTATAAAAAAAAACATGTTAAAAGAGAATTAGGTGTACACGAGATATTAGTGATAAGGGATAACGAGGTAGTGAGGGGGACGTGGTGTAACGTGTGTGGGGCTCACAAACTCAATTACACGACGTCGAGGGTTGCCGGGTTGTACCCTGTGTTGATAACTGCCGGCCAAGGGTAATTGAGTACTTTTCCCGAACACACACACACACACACACACACACACACACACACACACACACACACACACACACACACACACACACACACACACACACACACACACACACACACACACACACACACACACACACACACACACACACACACACACACACACACACACACACACACACACCTAAACAGGCCTACTACACTTGTCTTTTGGAACAATAGTTTCTATATGCATTCTCTAAAGTAGACAGTAATAGAATTTATTACAATTCTATTACTTATCCGACATTGACGTTTAATAGTTTTGTATCTACCTCAATAATTTCTTCTTCTTCTTCTTCTTCTTCTTCTTCTTCTTCTTCTTCTTCTTCTTCTTCTTCTTCTTCTTCTTCTTCTTCTTCTTCTTCTTCTTCTTCTTCTTCTTCTTCTTCTTCTTCTTCTTCTTCTTCTTCTTCTTCTTCTTCTTCTTCTTCTTCTTCTCCTTCTTCTCCTTCTTCTCCTTCTTCTCCTTCTCCTTCTCCTTCTCCTTCTCCTCCTCCTCATCATCATCATAAGTCTTCTTCTTCGTCTTGTTCTTCTACTTCTCTTTCATCTTTTCCTTCTTCCCCTTCTTCTAGTAGCTCATCATCATCATCTTCAAGGATTAAACAAAAGATGGTTTTTTCCTGTCTTAAACAGGCAAAGATTAGGACTGGTCACTCCAGCGCTTCCTCGGTCGTCCCACACCTCTCCGTCCCCTATGATTATAGTTCCGTAGTTGCTTGGGGATGCAGCAGCCATCCTTTCGGCAAAGATGTTCCCACCAATTCAGCCGATACTGGGTGATCCTGTCGCGTATACTCATAATATTCAGTTCCTGCAGTAGATCTGTGTTTCTTCTATGATCATGGAGAGTATACCCTGCCACGTACCTGAGAAATCTCATTTCAGTCGCTTGGATGCAACTGGCTGGCTTTTCGTTAAAAAGGAAATTCTCAGACCCATAAAAAAGAGTGGGAAGAGCCATCACCTTGTAGAATTTTAGGCGTGTCCCTTTACTTGCTGGCTTAAGGGTTCACCTAATGGTCCTGCACATAAGGTTGAACTTGTGCAACTTATACATAACAGTGTGAAGCCAAGGCTCTCCAACTCCTCGATAATGTCTGTCGGGGCTACATAGTGGGGGATGCCACGGATGGTAACTTTAATTTCTTTCTCCTGAGGGAGACCAAAGGTGTGGAACTGAACGTTGGAGTCTATGAGTGTTTTCTGGACGAACCGAAATTCGTCGGGAGTCCTAGTTTTGATGCGGAGAAGCATCCCCTGGTGATAAATATCGATAGGGAAAGCTGCCGCCTGCTTGATGGATTTTGCAAAAGCATGCCACGCTTTGGGGGCGTCAAGAACTATGGGTGGCATGCGGAATGGTTCTGAAGACTGAGGGGCTGGCTGAGCACCTGCCCCGGTAGTGGGAGCCGAGCCACCACTGGGTTCCGGCCCCCCCGAGGAAGAGGAGAAGGTCCGTTTCCGGCTCTTCACCTTTTTCCAGGCAGGGCCGCCGTCAGTGGCGCCGGGCACAACAGTACCAGGGTGGTCCTGAGAAGGGCCTGGTTCGGAAGGCGGACTTGCCGGGGAGTCCATCTCCATGAACTCGCCGGCGCAGTCTGCCGCCGGGTTGGGTGCTGTCGGCCCTAAAAAGGTCCGATCAGGGCGAAGGGTAGAGGTAGGTGCTTGGGTACCACAGGCGGTACCCAAGGAGCGATCGGATGTTTGAGAGGTGGACATGCCACCTCTCAAAAGCGGGTAGGGAACAGAGATCTAACAGAGGGGTAATGTACGGCTTCGTTCGATACCGAACTTTGTGCAATGTTCGGTTTCCACCGTACTCTTTACCTCGGAGGTGTCCAAGGTCGGTTACCACTGGTGGGGCCTTCCAAGGATCTCTCGGGGCAGCGCTAGCAAGGAAGCGAGAGAGCCGACGTCCACTCACCTGAGGAGTCTATCCGGTAGCCGGTTCCCACGCAGTTGCCCAGGTCCAGTCCGTGAGGCAGTCGGCGAAATGCAGGCTGGTCTCAAGATGTCCTGTCCTGTTGCTAGTGGTGTGGTAAAGTTGGCTTGAAGGCTTCCCAATGGCTGGTCGAGAGCGAGAACCCGGTGGTCGCAATGTCCGGCCGAACCCGATGACTGCCTACTTGTTACCATGGTCAGCGATCTCGCGCTTTTGCAGGATATCAGCCTACTTCGTTTTAATTTAGGATGACCGGACGATGAGGAAATTGATCCTCCATTGCCGCCGCCACCCAAGCCTAGATTCCCCAGATCGGGCAAGAAAGGTAGGACTCAGGCCAAGAATACGGGCCAGCCTAAACCACCTGCCACTGGACCCAAGCCCGTCCACCAAAAGCCAGAGCGGCCACCCGCTCCAATACCTGCCCCCAAGGCTTCCACCGTCTCGCCCCGCCGCAGCTATGCAGCTGCCGCCAAGCGTTCTCCCCCGGCCTCATCTTCCGATGACTCGCCGTCGTATCAGACTTTCTGGCAAGCTACGACTTGCAGAAAGTAGCCCAGACTTTCCTTAAAATCAAGGAACGCTTGGCAACAGCCTCGCCCCAGGATAAGTTCCTCCTCTTGGTGGAAGCCTGCCGTGTTACAGGTCTGTTATGAACGGACAACCACGGCAATCCCTCAAGCGAGACCTCGAGCTCGTGGCGTGGAACGCCAACGGCCTCGCTTCCCGGCATTCTGAGCTCTTAGAGTTCGTTGCCCGTCACAAGCCCGACGTGCTTCTTCTTGGCGAGACGCACCTGACCCCGCATCGTCGTTTCCGACTACCAAACTACGTGTGCCACCGGGACGACCGGTCGGGTCGCGCAGGAGGGGGCACAGCCATCGCGGTGAAGGCGAGTCTTCGCCATCACCGCGTTGTCCTGCCTCAGCGGCGGAACCTCGAGTGCACCGCGGTCGAGCTCCATGGTGCTCTCGGCGGTCTACTCGTGGTTTCCGCTTACAAGCCTCCACAAACGGAGCTCCTGTCGAACGATCTGGAGGCCGTCTTTGGAGCACACAGGAGGGTAGTCCTGGCGGGCGACCTGAACTGTAAGCACCCCGATTGGGGAAGCCGCTTGGCGAACCCAAACGGGACCCGCTTGGCGAACCCAAACGGGACCCGCTTACGCAGGTATGCTGATGCGGCTCGGGTCACAGTCATGGGTCCTACCGGGCCTACATACTATCCCTCGAGGGCTAACTCCCGCCCTGACGTACTGGACATTGCCGCGGTCAGGGGCGTTTATTGCCCGGTCCACGTCTCCGTCATTTCGGAACTGTCCTCGGACCATTGCCCTATCAGTGTGCATATAGCTACCCAGCACGCCACCGTCCGCGACGAGCGGCGGGTAATCGAGTGGGACCACTTTGGCCCGGCGTTCAGTCGCCGCCTACCAGAGCATATCCCGCTCGACACTACCCAGCATGTCGACGAGGCAGTTGCCTTATTCGACACAGCCGTAGTCTCGGCGGTAGACGTGTCCTCCCGGATGAAGCCGGGGCTCACGCCCGACTATCAGCGGATCCCCGAAGAGGTGTCTCAGCTCGCTTGCGAGAGGAATCGCCTCCGGAGACGCTGGCAGAGGACTCGTGACCCGGCTGACAAGGCTGCGTTCAACAGAGCGTCCGGCAAGTTGCGTCGCGACGTGCTGGCGTTCCGTAGACCCAACTGGGAGCTAGCTGTTACACAGATGGATGGCCCTGCCGAGGACCGTAATGTCTGGCGGATTCCCAGTGCCCTAACGGGAAAGCGCAAACGCGCGCCTCTCCCCACACTGGCCGGACCCGGCGGTCAACCCCTTAGCAGCCCCCTCGAAAAGGCAGAGTTCTTGGCTGACAGTTTAGAGCGTCAGTTCGCTCCCAACCCATCCAAGAACCCGGCCTTCACTGAGCAAATCTGCCGCGAGGTAGAGCGCTTTCTATCGGCCGATATCACAGTCCAGCCGGAGCCCATCTCCCCGGAGGAGGTCTCTGAGAGGATTGTCCAGCTCAAGCCCCGGAAGGCGCCTGGCCCGGACGGAGTCATGAATTCCGCCCTCCATCGCCTTCCGGAGCGAGGAACCCAGTTCCTCACTGACCTGTTCAATTCATGCCTCAGACTGGCCTATTTTCCGGTGAAATGGAAAACGGCTACCGTAATCGTGATACCTAAGCCGGGAAAGAATTCTTCTCGCGTGGAAAACCTCAGGCCCATCAGCCTCTAGTCCGCGACGTCCAAGGTTTTTGAGCGTCTGATCCAGCGTAGGATCCGCGACCATCTAGAAAGACTAGACGTGCTGATCCCCGAACAGTTCGGCTTTCGTGAGCTGCACTCCTCGACTCATCAGCTGATGAGACTCGTGGAATGCATAACCGAGGCTGGCTGCCAGGGCAAACAGACGACTGCGATCTTCCTAGACGTAGAGAAAGCCTTTGACCGCGTGTGGCACGAGGGTGTCCTGTACAAACTCACGGAAGTCCTTCTCCCAGACTGCTACGTTCACTTGATCGGCAGCTTTCTGCGAGACCGTAGCTTCCGAGTGAGAGTAGACCACGCTCTCTCTTCGGAGAGGCGTATTACCGCTGGCGTCCCTCAGGGAAGTGTCCTTGGGCCTCTCCTGTTCTCGTTGTTTGTCAACGACACGCCCCGAGTTCCTGGAGTGAAATTGTCGCTGTTCGCGGACGACACTGCGGCTTTTGCCTCAGAGCCGAACGCGAGTTATGCGGCAGTTAAGCTCCAGCGCCAACTCGACGCGTATGTCGGGTGGACCGATGACTGGAGAGTTGCCGTTAACGCTTCCAAGAGCGCCGCGGTAATATTCTCGCGAAAACGTAAGCGGCCTCGGCCGCTTAAAGTAGGCCCCGTCGAGGTGCCCTGGACCAATAGCGTCAAGTACCTCGGGCTCCACGTGGATTCCCGACTCACCTGGCGAACCCATGTACAGTACATCCGACAACGCGCTTCGGCGCAACTCAGTAGACTCTGGCCCGTGCTTTCTAATCCGGCAATGACCCCACGGCTAGGTAAGCTCATAGTCAACACGTACGTGTTGCCCGTGATTACCTACGCCTGTCCTGTTTGGGGATACCTGGCTCGTGGTCATAGAATTACGCTCCAGCGCGTACTCGACCGGGGACTGAAGCTCGCGTGCAAAGTCCCCCGGAGGTACTCTTCTCGTCTTTTGAGGAGAGGACTCGGTGTCCGCTCTCTTGATGACACCGTGAGACGCCTGGCGCGACGATTCTATGTTCGTTCCGACAGAGTAACCCACAATTCCCTCATTGCCGGACTTGATAAATACACCCCGCGACCAGGTGAGTCCTGGAAGCGACCTCGTTTGCTAGTCCCGGTGGTATAATCCACCAATCGCAGGTCGTTTCAGACCCCTCCATAATTAGGTAAAAACATATATAATGAACTCAAATAGACCCAGTGGCAGGAGTCCTTTCTGAGACTCGGGACACTGCACTACTCGCGACCCGCGCAACCCCCAGTTGTGTATTTAGGAGGAATGGAGGGATAAAATGACTCTGAAAACAGATTGCAGATGGGTATACATTTGTTAAATCGAATCTCCGAAGACTCTGGATTGCAAGGCGATGGCTTTTCGTGGAACTGATCCCATACGGGCAAAAATTATTATAGATGTCCTAGAACAAATTAGCAATACTGAATACCTGGGCTTCAGTATGTCTTATAATGCAAGCAACGACGTTGTGAATGAGTTGCATAAGTTCAACTTTATGTGCGGGACCATTAGGCGAACCTTTCAGTCAGCAAATAAAGAAACACGCCTAAAATTCTACAAGGTGATGGCTCTTCCCACACTTCTTTATGGGTCTGAAAATTGGACTTTAACGAAAGGCCAGGCCAGTCGTATCCAAGCGACTGAAATGATTTTTCTCGGAGACGTGGCAGGGTATACTCTCCATGATCATAGAAGAAACACAGATATATACGGCAGGAACTGAATATTATCAGTATACTGGACAGGATCGCCCAGTGTCGGCTGAATTTATGGGAACATCTTTGCCGAATGGATAACTGCCGCATCCCTAAACAACTGTGGAACTATAAGCCGAGGGGACGGAGAGGTGTGGGACGTCCGAGCAGGAGCTGGAGTGACCAACTCTAATCTTTGCCTGTTTGAGACCAGAACAAACTATCTTTGGTTTAATCCTTGAAGAAGATGATGGTGATAGTGAATTGATGTTAATTTGTTGGATTCTGTACTTCGAAGAGACTCGCAACAGCGGAATGGGAGGGGACTTCAGAGGCCTTTTGATTGGGAGACAGGTATTCCCCGCCCACAACGGGCAGGCCACCTTAAACCTCCCAGGAAGTCTCTCAACTAATTCAGTCTTCGGAGACTGCGGGTTGGCAATGTTGAGTCACGAGTGAGAGAACAGAAAAGAGGAAGCACTCACAAAATTACAAAAGACGGCACAAGGCACACCTGAGGCAAGCGCAACACCCCTCCGTCCACAAC
The DNA here is from genome assembly GCA_034769895.1 of Magicicada septendecula. Lineage (NCBI taxonomy): Eukaryota > Metazoa > Arthropoda > Insecta > Hemiptera > Cicadidae > Magicicada > Magicicada septendecula. The sequence continues at coordinate 250,842,644 of CM068372.1, forward strand.
GCCCTCAAACTGCCTAGGAAGTCTGCAAAGGCTGCCGAACTTTAAAGACATACTACATTACTGTACAAGGAAACCTAAATCGCAAGAGTAAGTGAAGAACAGCTACAGTGCGTTTATTCTAAAGTTTAAGAAAAATAAACAATATTATGTCCCCAAAATTAAGCAGAAACTATCCAGGACGCTAAATTAAACCTGTTTATGTAAGTACCCGCTGAATATTCTTTATTACTTTATTTTACTATACTATAAAGTAAGTAATCTGTACAGTATTTGTTCGTTTACCTCCTTTTTCTTTACTATTTGCCCGTTTGACGCTAAATTTTGTTAACATGGAATTCTGTTAACATAAAGAAAACCTGGTCTCCGTCATTTCGCGTTAAACTTTATTCAATGTAGTTTACTCTGCATAGCATAATAAGTATAAAGAGATAAATAAATAAAGTAAATAGTCAAAGAAATACACAGCTACTGATACTATTGATAATTCAATGCACGCATATTCGTTTAATTTTATGCATAAACAACTGTTCAATAATTTAGCCTATTGCCTGTAGGGCTATGATGTTTTAAAATATTTTTTATTAAACATAGTTAAGTATTTGGTATGTACGGGGATGTAATTAATCAGCATTCTTTTCATTAATTAATGTCACTCCTTTTCTTTAATTGTATGATACAATTTCCTGGTTTCCATATAGGCCTAGTCTACTTTTACGGCACATTTATTAGTTGAGTCTTTGCTTTTATGTTAACATTTAATTGCGAATGTGTTTGTGTCTAAGTCTTAAACTAAAAGGACGATTGCGGATCCACAGCACCCGTGAGTCTCTTCGCCTCTTGTCTGAAGTCTTGCAAACCTTGTGTTTGTGTTTTTATGTTTTAGAATATTTTAGCCTGAAGGCGGCTAGAAAGCTGTGGTGTAGTTGGTCTAAACTGTTAATTAAAATGTCACTGTTTTGTGAATCCGATTGGCATTTTGAATGTTTACACAAATTTTTATTAGTGTTATAGCTGAAGATATTTTTGGTACTTTGAGAAAGAAAAGAAAACACTTCAAAAAACAGTAAAAACAAAAAATGTTAGAAGAAATAAATAAGTTGTTTACTTTTACATTAGGGTAAGTCCGGGATAGATGGACTACCGGTATAGACGGACCAGTCGAATATTTGGCTGGTCTGTCACAGCAGCGCTGCAGTCGGTGTCTGGAGTTGTTCTTCTTGAGTAGACGGACCCACGCTTAGTTTTGCTCGTGAGTTTCATGTGTATTTTAGAAGAAAACTTCGTTTATTTCTTTTGGTGAGTTGAAAAATATTTTATACTAGATTTCTTTGTTATGTGGTTAAGTTAGTTTAAATGATTTCGACGTAAGATCAATGCTATAACTTAAGTGTATACTTGGGTACAATCTTAACCTAAAATGGCGTGCCGGTAGCGTTGTTTGTCTGAACGGGGAGCTGGTCCATCTATCCCCGACAATCGGGATAGATGGACCAGTGAAATTTGGGATAGTTGGCCCACTTAAAAAAACCTGGGATAGTCGGACCATATCTCCTATTAGGGCTTTACTTTCTATATAAATGAAATAATACTTATAAAAAAATTATTTTAAATATAAAGGCGTATCCTGATAAGTTGGGGTTTATTTCTGTTACAGAAAAATGCCTACTTTTTATAAAAGAAAAGGCACGTCTGGGAGAGGAGAATGGTCTGAAGACAGTTTGAAAAATGCAGTCAAAGCTGTTGAGAATAAGGAAATGGGAGTTAATGCTGCAGCAAAAGCGTTTGGCATACCGAAAACCACTTTAAAAAGGCGCCTTAAGTCACAGAGTTTTAATAAAGGTTCCATGGGAAAAAACTCATTGTTAGGAATTGAAAACGAAAAAAAAATCGTTGGACATATTAAAAAATTACAATAAAGGGGGTTTACTCCAACTAGAGATTCAGTACGTTCCATGGCTTATTATTTAGCAGAAAGCCTGCAATTAAAACATAATTTTAATCGTGAAACCAAACAAGCAGGCTACGACTGGCTTTCTTCTTTTCTTGTACGCAATCCTGAACTTTCCTCCGGCAATCTGAAGGGGTATCTATTGCAAGAGCGAAGGGCCTGAATAAAATAGCTGTCAAAGAGTATTTTGACCTCTTAAAAAATGTTTTGGAAGAAAATGGTCTTATAGATAAACCTGGAAACATTTTCAACATGGATGAAACAGGTTTACAACTGAACAACAAACCTGGAAAAGTAGTTGCCTTAAAAGGTTCTAAGAATGTGACTGCTGTTACTTCGGGAGAAAAGGGTGAAACTATCTCAGTATTGGCATGTGTAAATGGAGAGGGTACATTCTTGCCACCTTTTTGCATAATGAAAGGGAAGAATCTAAAGCAGGAGTTTTGTGACGGTTTGCCACCTGGTGCTGAAGTAAAAATGTCTCCAAAGTCTGGCTATGTAAATACCGATTTATTTTTTGATTGGATGAAAACCCATTTTACTCCAAGAAAACCAGCAGGAAAGGTACTCCTCCTTCTAGATGGACACACATCGCATACTAGCTGCGTTGAAATGTAGGAGTTCGCAGAAAATAATGAAATAATTTTGATGAGTATTCCTCCCCACACCAGCCATTGGCTTCAGCCATTAGATCGTGCTTTCTTTAAGTCTTTAAAAATGAACTACTATTCTGCTTGCTCCAACTACATGACCAATAATCCCTCAAGGAAGATTACCCGGCTGCAGTTTGGTACGCTTCTTAGCTTAGCTTGGGGGAAGTCAGCAAACGTAGATAATGGAATTAGTGGTTTTAGAACCTGTGGAATCATTCCTTTTGAACCCGATGCGATACCAGACTATGCTTTTCTGTCAGAATCCACAGACTCCAGGCCTCTAGACACATCTCTTGTTTCCCAAAATGATATAACCGGTGTCGCTGTTGCTGGTTCTAGTAGTTCAAGAAATGATGTCGCTGTTGCTGGTCCTAGTAGCTCAAGAAACGATAGTAATACTGGTACTTCAAGAAGCAATGAAGATGTTCCTGTGCCTGGATCCTCTGAACAATACGAGGATATATCTGAAAATGTAACCCCCTCGAAGTTATTGGACAAAATACATCCAGTGCCTTGTGTCAATAAAGTTCAGACTCTGAAAAGAAAGGTTCAAACTATATCAACAGTTTTAAGCTCTCCGGAAAACATAATTGCCCTTAAAAAGAAAAAAGATGAAAAAGAGCTAAAGATTAAGATAAAAGAAGAAAAGAAGAAAGAAAGGGAAGAAAAGAAGAAAGACAGGGAGGAAAAGAAGAAAGACAGAGAGGAAAAGAAAAAAGGGAGGGAGAAAAAGAAGTTAGAGCTAGAAAGTGAGAATAAGAAGCAAACAACGATTAATAAAAGGAAGAGAACGCAAAAGAAGAAAGAACTTACGTCATCCTCAGAATCTGAAGATATTGATATTAATACAATTTGCAACGATAATCTTTATGAAAGTGACTGGGATGAAGATTATTGTGTATGGTGTAAAGAGAACTACAGTGAAACAAAACGAGATGAAGATTGGATTAAGTGTGTGTCATGCTCTCGCTGGACACATGAAGGCTGCACAAGATTCGAAAATAAATGCGATTACTGTGGGAAGCGAGATTCTCGAAAGAAGATGACTGCAGAAAGATTAAATGTTCTGAACCATGTGAAAATAAATTAGACTACCTCAGTGGCGGCTCGTGAGTAATGAAATGGGAGGGGCACACAGTGGGGAGGATCTAAGGTGGGCCACCATTGGCGGTAATTAGTACTTAGGTAAAAAAATATAGAATGTCTTACCTGGTATTTCACTTTTTGTATAACAATTCCATTCTCCTGTTTTTAGATGTAGCGAATTCCTCTATCACTTGTTTGAAATCTTGAATTCCATGAATCATTTTTTTTCTGTGGATAGCATAGCCAATGCATTCAGTCTGTCAGTGCCCATGGAATTTCTTAAAAATGTTTTTATTCTTTTCAATGTAGAAAAGCACCTTTCACTTTCAACAGTTGTCATCGGTATGGTAACAATTATCTTTAAAATAGTCACACACTCTGAGAAGGTACGAAACATGTTATTATCATGGAAAAACTGTAATAAGGGTGTTGCGCCAGAAGCAATACGTAAATCTTCACGACTGTATAACACTTCAAGTTCGGTTCTCAGTTTCGGACCATTTATTGTGGGACAAAATTTAATTGTAGTCTGAAAATCATTTTCCGGAAACTCAACACAGTACTGTGGGAACTTTTCAACTAAAAACAATTTGGAAACATATAAATGATCTGAAAATTGAAATCTTTCATTAATATAGTTCACAATCATATCACATACTTCCAAAGCGGCCACACAGTTGCTCCTATTACTTAATTGTTCAACACACTGTCTCTTAGTCACAGGCTCACTTACAGACACTTCACTGTCTTCAGAATATTAGGTCTTACGAATATTAACCACTGCACTCCCAACATTTTTAACAAATGTTCTCATTTTTATTGCATCAATGTTTCTTTGTTGAATGCAATCAAAGAAAATCGCCACATGAGGCATAATTCTGTGGAAAAAAGTAACCAGAAAATGAACTGAGGATCCCTCAAAGTTCGTACAAATCCTGCAGCCTGGCTAGAAGCACTTTTGTCAGAAATCTCTATGTCCCTAATGTGTTAAAAACATTTTATTAGATTATCTTTATGTTCAAACACAGTATTAACAGCCCTGTGTTGAAAGTACCATCTTGTAGGAGGCACAGACCCAATTTTTTTTTTACAATTTCTACTAAATAATCCATCCTCTTTGGAGATCTTGAAAAATATGGTCCTATTCCTTGCAGGTCTTGAAAAAATATTCTACTCTGGGAGGCAGACGATGTTGAGTTTTGAAGAATCAGATTCCCTTGATAGGCATAACAATGAATAAAATTTGCATTTGGATACTTCCCTTTAACCAAACCACTTATAACAGATGCACCATCGTAAGTCTGACAAATTAGTTTTTCCGGGGACCTGTCTATTCCTATTTCTTCCAACTGTCCTAAAATTGTCGAGGCTAAACTTCGACCACTTTTATCAAAAGGGACTTCAAAAAAACCCAAAACCTTTCAATTTTTCTCCCTTCAATGAGATATCTCAAAATCAGTGCCATCTGTGTTTTGCACGAACTGTCAGTTGTTTCATCAGCCTGAAGTGATATGAAGTCTATCGTAGAAATTTCAGTCACAATATTTTTTCGACACACTGACAAAATGGCATCTAAAAGTTCGTTCTGAATTGTTTTCGAGGTTCCTTTAAACACTGTTGAATTTTCTAAATGATCTTTCAAAACACTGTCAAGTGCTGTAGTGTAATTGATTAGTCCTTTAAAAATCCCTGGGTTGTTGTCTGCTTCTTCCGTTTCATCGAGGCCACGTAAAGCTAATTCAAATTCCCCACAAAATTTAATCGCATCAATTATTCGAGACAAGATGTATCTGTTCTTGTCTACAAGTTCGTTATGTTTACGAACAGAAATTCTGTAACCATCATCGAGTTGCAACCTAATATTTACAATACCTGGCACGGCTAAACTCATTTCATTGTCTAAATGACATTTAGACAGCGAATGCTTCTTACTCTTTTCTGGTAAATGTTTCAGATCTTTAACGCCCAACTTAGTCCACGTGTCTTCACCGCCAAACAGAAGACAAGCAAAGTAAAATAAAGCATTGATTGTGGGGCATCCGCATATCCATTCCCATTTTTCGTACACTGCGGTATTGAACGTTCTATTATAGGTTCTGTTTTTGTCCTTAAACACTTGGTTGATAGACAACTGCGGTCTTGGTGGACCCAGTTGTTTTGCTATTAACCTATCTTGATAGCACAAAGTTTTACTCTGTAAATACTTGACATCATTCATTTTGTCTCAGAGATTTACACAAGCACCCAAAATACCGACACTTGAATATTTTCAACACCGTTATTTACACGCGTGCGTAACACTGATTACTGAAAACCACTTGTAACACTACAATTTATACAATTACTATAAGCACTGCCACCACAATTATCGTGTAGCACATAACATAACCGCTGTAGGTACACATTCTATTTTAATATTTCCTTCAATGAGAATATAATTTAAAATTATATAAAATCGCAAAAATTATTATAATCATATTCACGATAGAAACATTATAATAACATTATTTCGTAACAATATATACTAAGAAAGTAACAGTAATTATTAGTATTAGCCTATAGCACAGCTCAGATGGCGGTAAAATGTAATAGTCTACTAAATAGCTCCGATTCATATCCGTTAGTTGCAGTAATGTGGCGCACCTACAGGATTCAGAGTTTACTACTTGAAGACTGTTAATTTTTGGTCAATGGTCACATAGTCTAGTGTGACCGAACGCTATGGGAATTTAGCATTACGCTCTCCCACCACAAGAGAGTAGTGAAGAGGAAGGGAGTAGTAATATTGGGTCACAACGTCTCTGTGACCGTCGCTATGTTGCCACATTTGTTTTCGCGTTGCCACAGTTCTCCAGACTTCTCACTGTTACAAACTATTGCTATCATTCGAAACGAGGAGGTTTCTACAATATTTATTTATTTCGTGATTTTCTGGAGGGGCACGTGACCATGTGCCCTTATGAGTGAGCCGCCTCTGGACTACCTATATTTTCTAAGTATATTGACTATCAAATTTACTTATCCTTTTTCAAATAGTTTATAACTCTAAAATTATCACCTTTCAAGCAATTTATAACTTTATACTTGAAAATAAACAATGTTTATACCTTTGATAACCTGTATTTCTTGTGTTACACCCTGATTTAGTAACGTATACCAGAGGTCCATCAATCCCTAGGAGGTGGTCCATCTAACCCGAGTACCACCAGGATAGATGGACCACCGAGTAAAAAAAAGAAAAAATCATAACTTCAAGTGTGATCAGTGTAACAGCTGAAGAGGTGCATACAATTGTTCAAGGTCATATATACATATTATAAAAATATATACCAAATCCTAGATATTGCAAAGTTTTGGAAAAAATGACTTTAAAAAAACATGGTCCAACTATCCCGGACTTACCCTAACCCAAATACACTTTTGGTATCGTACAATTGCTTATTAAAATTCGAGGTCATTTTTTTGGAAACCAATAATTAAATATTTTATCTCCAAAAACCTAAATATTTTGTACCCATCATAAATATTAGGCGATTACAGTGTCGGATTGGCATGCAGTTTCCGTGTTCACAGTAGTAGTATATACAGTATATGAATATCTTACTCGTCGTGGATCAGTACCGAGACTACAACTACATCGCAACAATGAAGAACGCTGTTTCTTTTTATTGGCTTGTCTGCTGATTACGGACGTTTTGACGCTAAGTCAACAGGCTTGTCCCTGTGAGGGTCGACTTGTAAGTAACAGTATTATTGACTTCTTTCAAGAGAAACAAAATCTAAAATATCTTTATTTTTTATTATAAATACTGTCCTATACAGAAACCTTTGCACAAAACAATTTACTTGATACTTTTTTCATCTTGTTATTTGAATTAGCAGTCTCTGTAGTTATAATTTTATCATGTTTACTTGCTGATCTGCTACTTGTCATGTTCCGGACGCGGCATTTCAGTGTTTCCACCATTTTCAAGTCAAAAAATATCCCGCTGATTATATCCCGGTAATATCTTTATTACTAAATTGAAGTAATATTTTATCATATTTTGCAAGGGTGAGATATGTGTATTCCGTCAGGGTGTTAGGTAAGTAGACAAAGCTGGTGTGGTTTAATAAGGTAACAGAGGGAGAGACGAAACTTCGTAGCAAGTAGCAGGGGCGTGGCTTAACGGAGCTGAGCCAACAGGGTAGTGATAAGTAAACTTGTTTACGATTTGATCTGCCGTGAAGGCGGATTCACGGGTATATACAGGGCCGGACCTACAATTATTATTAGGGGGGGCAAGTTTTGCTGTTGGCGCCCTCCCCGAGGGTACTCGATTTACCAAAAGGTCTAGTGCTACATGAGGTTGAAAAAAAAAACAAGATTAAAGATTACAATATTATTTTAATTAAATAGTAATTCTTTTTCATAACACATATTACACTAGTATTCAAAAAGTACCATAAATGAATAAGAAATAATTATAAAGAAAGGTTTGAGTATTTTTATAATTATAACGCATATACAGTTTTTAAAGTTTAATGGAAAAGAACAATACAGTAAAAACATACTAATCAATATATTAATTAAACTCTTATCTTTCGAGCCTTCTTTGCTGCAAATGTGTTAATTATATGATCAAAAGAAATCGAAGAAACCCTTTGATGCTCAATGGAAATAATGCTCAAGTTAGTAAGTCTTTGCTGTTTCATAGCATTTCTCAAATAGGTTTTTATAAGCTTCAATTTGCTGAAACTTCTTTCTCCAGTTGCTACAGACACTGGAAGTGTTACAAAGATTTTTAGAGCAACATGTATATTTGGATACCCCTCTTCCAGCTTGCTTTCATACAATATTTTGAGCATAGTTGCTGCTGTTGCATCTTCCAATCCATCTTCCGTGGTTAGAGCGTGAAGCTTAAAACTCTCTATTTCATTTAAAAGTTCTTCTTCATTTAAATCATTTGCATAGGTTCTAGCTAACTCTCTAGCCTTATTTTTAAAGTATCAACATCTAGTTTTTTAATTTGATCCCCACACAAGAAACTAAACTTGTCAGCAATCATTTTCAGTGCATCATACCTGTTGGTTAGCTCACTAATAATTCTATCACAAATTTGAAAAAGTGATTTTTTGAACAATTCTTCTGCCGTGAGATTTGATGCATCATCTTCACATGTTTCCCCTGGCATTTTCTTTTTTTTCCTCTTCCTTGTTTCTTTGTATTCTGTTGTTATGCCAATATTACTTGATAAGAATTTTGGCTCATCAATTGCCTCTGAAACTGTTAACTCCCTAGTCGAAGATAATAAATTTAGAAGACCATGTATGATTTTTGCAGCCTTGTCTACTGTTGCATCTTCTATTTGTAAAAACTTGTTAACTCGATCAATTTTCTTGAGAATTGTATACCAAAAACATGTCATGACAACGCATTCGAAATTTTTCAAATTGCAGATTAGAGGTTTGGTTTCAGATCTTGTTTCTGGAGATGAGAATTCATGAGTGTTCAGTTCTTCAAGAGCATAGAGCATATACCGTATATATACGGGTTCCAGTGGGATATTTTTGTCGTGGTTTAGGACTTGAAAATGGTGAAAACACTGAATGGCCTCGTCCGGAAAATGACAAGTAGTAGTTACCAAGTAAGCACGACAAAATTAGAATTACTTGATACTGTAGTAAAATGTAATATTTTTTAAATATACGCAAAGTCTCATTTTGCACGCTTTAACAACTAAGATACTACACCCCAAATATTTAGTAAATTAATTTAAATTTCACGTATTTTTGTAAATAAGACTGTGGACATTGTAACTTTCGATGTAACAGTTATAAGATAAAATAATAGCCTATATTGTGACAATACAAGCATAGGCTGTACTCTGCATTTATTAAATAAAATAAATATTTAGATTAATTTTAGAAATATGTAATAAATAAACAGGTGTGGTTTCTTGATTGAATATAAATACGGGCACAGTAGAGCCAATTTTACTCTCAATCAGTCTTCAGAAGCGGCAAGACAGTATCGACGCCATTTTTAAATTTTGTTAAGTAAACTGTAAAGTTGGATGGACGATACGTTCATCCAAGTATCAAACAGTAACTCTCAGTTTGATTTTTAATACGATTATCGAACATACTCTACAAGTCTACAACCACAAACGTTCAGCACTCAAGACAACCGACGAGGTCACATCAGACAGAGGAACGCTATGCAGAGCAATAGAGGCGTCTGCTAGGACAACAGCAGCTGGTGCAGAGCAACATATCACTCTACACTACAGCAACCAGATGGGACCATGAGGGACGAGTAACTGAAGGACGACAAGTGGAAGCGGAGAACGTGCAGGGAACTCCATTAGAAGAGGACCTACGGATCAACGGAGGACATGGGTACGATCTACAGAATCAAGGTGACAAATAACCAATCTATAATTTGTAAATGAGAGAATAAAGACATTGAAAAGACACTTTAAAATTTAAAAATAAATAAAAGTTATGTAAAATGTAGATAGAGATAAGAGAATATAATTTAAATTCAATAAGAATTTTCTTTGATAATGAACAATTAATTTAAAGTTAATTTAAATTTTTGCTTGGATGATTAACAATTATTTAGTACATGTAAATTTTTTAAAGCTTGTAAATCAATGAGTAATATTAAACACAATGCATAAAGTAACGTAGTTGGAAGTTATAGAAAAAGAATAACAATTCTCTTAGTCAATTAAAATTTTTATAAGTCATTAAGATGTATGCAATGCATAAAGTAATGTAATAAAAAATATATATTAAAAAAACAAAACAAAACTGTAATAAAGCACACAGTCAGACTGAGCGGTCGAGAAATTTTAGATTAACAAATAAATGTTTAGCATATACTTTTGTTAATATAGGATATAAGATTTATTTTATGATGAAAGTACTCCAACAAAGAAATGTTTAAACAAATAATAATGAATATTTTATGGAGAAGTAAATGCGATTTTAAACACACTTGTGATTTCTTTTGAATAAATTAATGAAAACATATTACAATTCAATCAATGACTACTCTTATTACTATTACACCGAAACTCCATTTATTAATACACGCAACTACAGAAATGTTATATAAATTTTATGTACACTCAAATTAAATTTGCAACTCTGTGCCGTGTTTTGGAAAAAACTCGGCGGTGTTTTTTTTTAATAGTGGAATTATTAAATTACGTATTTAACAACGTAAGTGTTTACGTAAGAAATTACGTACGTCCCGTTATCTGGCCACTGGGCCGATCCGCGCGCGCTCTGTGTCCAGCGCTTCATACTATTTTTTCAGCTGCGGGACTGACCAGTTCAATCTCATCATTCAGCGTAGTAACGTCCGGATTCGCCCGACAGCATCGACTTGAAATTGGTCTACTACTTTTTGCTATGTATAAGTAGAAGTCTACGCGACCTTCCGGGTTTCCGATGTAGACGATAATCTGTCTCGCTCCAGAGGATGGCCGAATACCTGCTTTCCATGAAATAAATTCAACCACTTCCGTCAAGCTGTCAGGCGGATGGACGGACACACTCGACCAGATCCTCTATCCTTATGCTGCTAACCAGGTGACATTTAAGCTTTTTTGAAACAAAATGTTTGTGGCCGATACACTTTCTTTGAGACACTTTTGGAGATGCTCCAGTTTGGGGACTTTGTTCCGGACAAGTCCAACGGGACAATTGGGTTTACATGTTACTTTTTCATGGTTTTTTTACTAAGGCTTACGCCTCATTAACATATTAATGTTTATCTCATTCAGAGAATTGTAAACTCAGCCAGGGTCATGCATCACCCGAGTTGATGTGAATTTTCGGTAAATATGTTCGGCATTTCCTGCCACTAATTTATTTCTGTGTTAAGCATGCATGCACGGGTGTCTCGGTACCCCGTAGGGGAATTTTATGGTTAATTACTTTTCCATTTAATTGGGTTGTGTATTGGATTCTTAATTTAAAGGTCGGGGGAGGTGTTTTAACCTGTGGACGACACCTGTTGGTGCCGTTCACCACAGGACAATATCATGTCATATTTTGCTGGATCTAGTCCGGGCGCATGACCGTGCCTGAGGTCAAGTGGATTCTTTATGAACACCTCAAGCATGTTTTAGTACATTAATTCCATAGATTCTGCTTTTCGAAATTCAATTTTCCTGTTCAAATAATTTTGTAACCACTAAATTTTGCCATAGCCAGCACAATAATTGTTAAACCTTTTATTGTTCATAATACCAATTCATTAATAAATGTTAAAGAATGCAAGACAAATCAGTACCAGTTATAAGTATTTATGGGTGGTCACGTTCCACTGTTTTTGCAAATTTTTTGTCAAGAAAATAAAAGAAATGAGAAATGCAGTTATGCAACCGGACATCCATGTTGACCTCGTGATGGCACTTATTATTATTATCGGGATCCGAAATTGATAATTCCTTTTATGCTTGGTACCTGTGTGCCGTTTTGACTATTTAGCCAGATGAACTGTGGCCTTTCACAGACGTAGAATTTTGGGGCATGTCTACTCTGCTCTTGTGTGACTGATTAATTGGGGTTTTGGGTTTATTAATTGAAAATTTAAGGTGGGCCGGATACTCGATCGGAATAAGAGGGTTTGAGGGTGTTATGATGATGATATGTATACGCTGTTAACCAGGTGGACATGGTGTGTGCTATTTATATGTAAATGTGTATCTATGTTAATTATATGTTGTGTGTTATGCCTTTAGGTGATCATTACATTGTTATACGTTATTGTGCATTTATATTTATGGTTATGATTTATGTGACCTACTGGGAGGGTCGATACTATGCGCCATTTTACATTATTTAAAGTAACTGTATTCTGCTCAGTAATATCAAGCTCAATTATGTGGCGACGTCTATGTCGAATGTGAATTATAATAACGATTTTAAGTATAGTAACGATTGTGGTTTTTGAAATTTGAGCTATTCTTGATTATGAAAACACTTGTAATATTATCTTACACATATTATCTTGGGCATATATTGTACACTTGGGGAGTTAATTGTACAAAAACATGAATACAATAAATCTTGTTATTGTTATCTTAGAGCAGAGTTTCATTTGCAAGTCCCATCATACTGGACCCAGCGCATTTTTGGCTTCTCTAGGCTCTTGCCTAGTTCTAATAACTAGTGGCCTCTCTTTCAAAAAAAAAAAAAAAATTAAATAAATACAAAAAAAAACAAAAAAGGGGGTTTATTTTTGATATATAAAGCATAAAAGGAAAGAGGGGTTACAAATGGTAGCAGAGAGCGTGGTTCATTCTAGGGTTGAACCCTTGGGTCCTTTGGTGTGATGGGGCTTGCAAACTCGGAAATAGTTTGGAAAAAACAATAATATTTGAAAATGAAAATAGATAGATGCAATGGCAGGGTTGATATCCTATGTAGGTATATATGTATTATGTATGAATTATTGCTATGTGATTTGAATTGTAAACCTGGAGCAGCCACGGGCATGTGTTGTAGTTGGGCTTTGTTGTTTTGTGCCGTGTTTTGGGAAAAACGCGGCGGTGTTCCTTTATATAGCGGAATAATTAAAATGTACGTATTTGACTACGCGAGGGGTTACGTAAAAATTTACGTACAAGTATTGGACTTTGTCGTTATGAATTATCTCCCTGCCGGCCGACCCGTGCGCGCTCTAGGTCCGATGTTCCGTACCTTTTTTTTCAGTAGCCGGTTTCGCCAGTTCAACTTTTGCTTTCAGCGTATTAACGTCTGGCGTCCGGCTGACAGAGTAGATGTAAAGGTTTTCGTCTTCTAGCTGCTTCTATGGATAAGTAGAAGTCTACGCGACCTCCGGTAAGTGGGTTAACATATATAAATTAATTATTCATAAAAACAAATTGTATTTATTTGATATTAACTCAGATGCAGTGCGATAGGTTTTGCAGTGATTGATCACCACGTGGCAGGCACCAGGTTAAAATTTGTTTTATGTATGTTTCAAACTTAACGCTGGTTAACAGATATTAGGAGTAATAATATAATAATGTAGTAATAACAATACTCAATTCATTAAACCAGAATGGGGCGTAAGTCAGTTATTTTTCTGAAATCAGTGTACATCACGGACTTGTTAAAGTTTGCTAATTTCTGTCAGGGGAGTTAAGTGCTTCATGAAAACTTGTGCATAACTATTAATGAAATGATTATGATTATGGGATGACTGTATTTGCATATATTATATATTAGAATATTTAAAAGGGTTATTTTGAAGCGATTTATTAGATTCAATGGTGTTCTATACTTAGTGAATTTTCGGAGTTTATAAACTGGGCAGGCCATGCAATGTCAGCTGGTAAATGTGGTAGTGTGGTTTATTAAACTTGTAAGTAATCGCAGATATAATTGTGCAGGGTTTCCGATGTAGACGGGAATCTGTCCCGCTCCAGAAGGAAGGCCGAACAACTGCCTCCGATGATGTAGATTTAAACACTTCCGTCAGCTGTCAGCCGTGATGGACGGACAAATACACTCAACCGGACCCTCTACCTACACGCTGCTAACCAGGTGAAATTTAAGCTTATTAAACCAAAATGTTGTGGCCGATAAACTCTTTTGAGACACTTGTGCAGACGCTCCAGTTTGGAAAATTAGTTCCGGACAATGGGGGTTATATGTTATTTTGTAATTTTTGTAAGGCTTACGCCTCATATATATAAATAGTAATGTCTGTCTCATGCTGAGAATTGTAAACTCGGCCAGGGTCATGCATCACCCGGGTCGAGGGGAGTTTTCTGTAAAAAGGGTCGGCCTTAAATTGTTCTGTCTTAAGCATGCATGGACGGATGTATCTGTCCACGTTGGGAAATTTTACGGTTAATTAATTTTTCAGTTAATGGGGGCTCATGTATTTTATTATTAATTTAAAGATCTGGGAGGTGTTTTAACATGTGGGCGACACCTGTAGGGGCCGTTCACTGTAGGACTGTATCATGTCAGATTTTGCTGGATCTTGTCCGGACGCATGACCATGCCTGAAGTCAAGTTTTTTATGCACACTGTAAGGATGTTTCAGTACCTTCATGACATAGATTCTGTTTTGCGAAATTTAATTCCACTTTCAGCTAATTTTGTAAACTTTAAATTTTCCCATAGCCAGTTAAATATTGTCATAGTTTATATCTTGTAACGGTTAACCTTTTGTTGCTCACAATACCATTTAATTAATGTTAAAGAACACTAGACTAATCAGTATCAGTTATGAGTATTCATGGGTGGCCACGTTCCACTATTTTTATAAATTCTGGCAAGAAAATAAAAGAAATGAGAAATGCAGTTAGGCAACCGGGCATCCATGTTAACCTAGTGATGGCACTCTTATCATTATCATTGACAAGATCCGAAATTGTTAATTAAACATCTGCGTGGTATTTGTGCGCAGGCCACAATGCTTACTGAGAACATTTGGATTTACTTATTATCTAATTAGAATTTTTGGGGCATGTCTACTCTACTCTTTTGGGATATTAATTGAGGTTGGGGTTTGGTTATTTATTAATTGAAAATTAAGGTGGGCCGGATACTTGGTCAGAATAAGGCGGGTTGAGGGTGTATGATGACAAATATACGCTGCTAACCAGGTGAACATGTGATGTGCTACTTATATGTAAATGTATTTCTGTGTCAATTATATGTGTGTGTTGTGTCTTATGTGATTGTTACATTATTATACTTGATTATGCATATGTGTATATATCTTATATATCTATATATTGATATCATGTTAGGATTTGTATAATTACTGGGAGGGTCGAGACTGTGCGCCGTTTCACATTATTATTATTATTATTTATGCGCCATTCAACTATGTATTATTCCATAATTGTTCACTATTTATTATTTATTCAATATTTATTTGTGATAATAATTTATTATCTATTATTCAACTATTTGGCGATGCATAGGTTAAGGGAATTATAATAACGATTAAGGGGTTTTGGAAGTGAGCTATTTTTGATTGTGAAATACTTGATTATATTGCTTTAATGGCGCATATATTGTATAAAAGCCGAACACAATAAATACTGTTATTGTTATCTTAGATCAGAGTTTTATTTGCAAGTCCCATCATACTGGACCCAGCACAATTTTGGCTTCTCTAGGCCCTTGCCTAGTCCTAAATAACTTGTTGCCTCTCTTTAAAAAAAAGGAGTTTTTTTTCTATAAATAAAAAGCATAAAAACGAAAGAGGGGTTTCAAATAGTAGCAGAGAGCGTGGTTCATTCAAGGGTTGAACCCTTGGGTCCTTTGGTGTGATGGGGCTTGCAAACTCGGAAATAGTTTGGCAAATACAATAATATTTGATGAAAATAATAGATAGATGCAATGGCAGTGTTGACATACTATGTAGGTGTATATATGTACTTTGTAGGAATTATTGTTAGGTGTTTTGAATTGTAAACCTGATGCCGCCACGGGCATGTGTTCTAGTTGGGTTTTTTTGTTGTTTGTTTTGGAGATGGACCTTACCGGAGATCGCGTGGGGATGGGCTCCTTTATTTATTCTATGAAAGTAATACAGCGTGCGGTTAGCGGGATGCGGTATGGCCCGACTGGAAGTCGGTACCGTCCGACTGCAATGGTGATCATGTTTTAGTCGAAATGTCGTATGTTGTGGTTAGTGTTGGTGGTGTGGATTGTATGTTGGTGTTAGTGTCTGATGTCGTTTCTTCGTTCGGGTTTGGCGACTGACGGAGAGTTAGTTCTGGAGCGGGTCAGGTTTTCGCAGCGCTAGGAAACCCGGGGGTCCACTTGATGGAAGAGAGAGTACTCAAGTTTTTCTTTTGTAGGTCATGTTTTATGTTAGGTTGTTCGTGAAAATTTATGTTTGTTGTTGTGTGTTTTGAATTGTGCAATTCTGGCGGCGGTGTGCTATCAGAAATTGCCCCATCCTCTTTCAGGCGTTCTCCAGAAATTTCCGGTGGTGAATGGATTTGATGAGGACCAGCTGCTGGTTTTCTTGGACCTGGTCCTGCAGGTGGCAGATTTCCCGGGGGTGTCCGATGGGGAGGTCTTGTCTCTTATATACCCGTATTGCCGGGGTACGTTGGCTGAGCTGGTCACCAACACTCTGCGTCGGGGTGACAGTGTTGATGCTTTCCATGGGGAGGTGTTGAACTTCTTCCTACCCATTCGACGACGTGCCCAGCTTAAGTTGGAAAAATTCTATCGCCTACAGGCCAATGGAGAGGCGTTAGGGGACTTCGTGCACGATATACGGAAAGCTGCCCGGGTGTTAAGGTTGGGGTTGCCCGAGACAGAAGTTATAAAAGCGATCCTGGAAGGACTGACTCCCCAAGAGAGATCTCGTTTGGTATTCGCGGACCGTCCACGTTGTTTTGCGGACCTTGAACGGCTGTGTGTGGTTTCAAGAACGGTCCAGGAGGTTGACGAGTCCCGGGGAAGAGATGCTACAGATGTCCAATACTCCAGTGGTTCATCAGGAAGAGCCAAAAAGGACAAACGTGGTGGTCGGTGGAGAACACAAGAGACAGTCAGAAAAACGGAATATTCCGGAAGTAATGGAGGCTACAAGGGGGTGGCAAGTGTGAAGACGGTAACAACAGCTACAGCACAGAAAACAAAGAAATATGAAATTAACAGGGGAAGAAGAAATTATGTTAGGGAACAACCATCGGCAAGTAGGGAGCCTGTACCAAGGCGTTATTCCTATTCGGAGAAAAAGGAAACTTTAAAGGTTCCAGAGGAATTACCAGTGCCTAAGAGAGTAGTGGATGAAGAAGGTGAAGCAGAAGTGGAAGAGCGGAATTACTTCGTGGGATCAATACAAGACGACAAGAAAACGTCTGTTGATACTGAATTACCAGACTCAAAGAGGACGTCATGGTTGAATCCAGAGGCCGCAGAATTTGTTCCGGTATTTCCATCTCGGTTCGCGAGGGTTCTAGATCCTGTAACATCGTCATCGCCTACGCCGGGATACGAGAAGTCACTTGATGGTGTAGCTTTACCATCGCCAGTAGAAATTAATTTAGTCATTGCACATGAACCTGGACAGCTGGATTCCAGGGTGGAAAATGTTGAGGACGTTGTAGTTGCTGAAAGTGGTGAAGGACTGGAATCGACAGAAGAGGCAGAAGAGCGGTCTGCGGATGCTGCACAGGAAGGTATAGTTGTAGGTGTTAGGGAGACTGTAGAGTCTGAAGTTGCAGAGGGACACAGGGATGTCCGGGCTGCAAGTGTTTCTGAGGTTGTGGATGGACAAGGGGATGTTCATGCCGCAAGTGTAGTAGAAGTAGATGAGGTAGAATTTGAGGAGAAATTTGGTGGCAGCGTTGTAGAGTTTGTGAGTGAGAATGATGTAGTTTGTGAAGATGTGCAGACGCCTTCTGTGAGTAGTGTTGAGGATTCCGAGGAACGGAAAGAAGTTTCAGGTGGACCAGGTGAGCAACTAGAGGAGGACGAGGATGTGCAGAGTTCTGATGGTGGAAGTGGACGTGATGGCGATGATGTTAATGATAAATGTGTTGGGGAAAACGAGATCGGCGAAGAGGTTACTCAAGAAGTTCGTGAAGGAGCTGGCGATGAGTGTGATAAAGAAATTGGTGAGGAGCTGAGGGAACATGTGGTTGAAGATGGATCAGAGGAGCAACTGGAAGATGCTGAGGAGCTGCGGTGTCATGAGGTTGATTTGGATTATGGGGACAGAAAAGGGGAAATTGTAGAAGAGAAGGAAGGATTGGAAGAAAGACAAATAGAGGAGTTAGATGATGAGCATAATCCAAATCGGAGTGAAAGTAGTGAGGTAAGTGGCCCCTATTCTGATTCAGAGGAAACAAGTCCGTACAGCTCAACACGAAATAGTTCCTCAGAGAGTGGTGTCCGAAAGGAACGAGTACCCAAAGTCCGTCACAGAAAGGTAAGAAGAAGAGGTTAACGGGTAGCGGGTAGATGTTCCCCACAGTCCCAGTGGTGTTCGTCTACTTCAGGGTTGCGCCCCTGCCCACGCGGGCCTTGGTTTCCTCCATTCATCCTTATTTCCGAGGGAGCCATGTCCTTACCCTTAGACCTAGACATGGACCCTTTAATGATCCTTGCCTCTTTTCATCTTCCCGATTTTCCTACCCCTCCCCTTAGGGGTAGGAAAAAAAAACCTATCGATAAGGAAGTAGAGAGACTTGCCGGAAGTGTTTAGATTGTGGTCCTCGAGATTGTTAGTCTCCCCTGTTCTGGAAGGTTATCATGGAGATAGTTAGAGAGTTGGAGAGTGCCCTTAGATTGTCGTGTTCGTCAGTTTCCCCTGTTTTAAAAGTTAGATGGAGTGATGGTGTGCTGTTGTTGTTTGTTAATAGTTGTTGATGTTGATGTTGTTCATTGTAGTGTCCGAGCCATGCCGCATTCCCCGGTTGTTTACCATGGTGTTTATTTTGAGTTAAAACTAGGTGGTGTATATATATATATATATATATATATATATATATATGGTGTATTGATGGTGCTGTGGTGAAGTAAACCCCCCCATAGAGTTATGGCCTTTTTGGTGAAGTAAGAGTTGAGATGAGGTTAATGTTCGCGTGCCCTTGGTGCGGTCCTCTCTGTCTGGCTAAGCGGGGCCGTCCGCTCTTATGTAGGGATGTGGGCCAGCCATATGGCAAGGATGGAGATGCCTTGTGGGTGCATGTGGCTGGTCGGTCCAAGAGATGGACGAGGAGTAGTGCGGTCACTCACATACCAAGGTGGGAGATACCTTGTTTGGTCTTAGGACGGGTATGTGAGTGGGACCGGTGGGAGTAGGTGATGGTCACCGGAGAGGGTGACGTGTTGGGGCGGTCCCGTGGGGTTGGCATAGCGGAGAGGGTCGCATGGGGATGTCTGTTCTCCTGAGAGCAAGTGCTGCTGGGCCGACCTAATCACGAAGACCACCGGTTTGTTTTGGGAAGTGAGGTACACTGCAGGGTACCCTCCCTGCGTTTGACTGTGAGGCAACCAAGTTGCCCTTTTGGGGAGGGGTGTGCCGTGTTTTGGGAAAAACGCGGCGGTGTTCTTTTATATAGCGGAATAATTAAAATGTACGTATTTGACTACGCGAGGGGTTACGTAAAAATTTACGTACAAGTATTGGACTTTGTCGTTATGATTTATCTCCCTGCCGGCCGACCCGTGCGCGCTCTAGGTCCGATGTTCCGTACCTTTTTTTTCAGTAGCCGGTTTCGCCAGTTCAACTTTTGCTTTCAGCGTATTAACGTCTGGCGTCCGGCTGACAGAGTAGATGTAAAGGTTTTCGTCTTCTAGCTGCTTCTATGGATAAGTAGAAGTCTACGCGACCTCCGGTAAGTGGGTTAACATATATAAATTAATTATTCATAAAAATAAATTGTATTTATTTGATATTAACTCAGATGCAGTGCGATAGGTTTTGCAGTGATTGATCACCACGTGGCAGGCACCAGGTTAAAATTTGTTTTATGTATGTTTCAAACTTAACGCTGGTTAACAGATATTAGGAGTAATAATATAATAATGTAGTAATAACAATACTCAATTCATTAAACCAGAATGGGGCGTAAGTCAGTTATTTTTCTGAAATCAGTGTACATCACGGACTTGTTAAAGTTTGCTAATTCCTGTCAGGGGGAGTTAAGTGCTTCATGAAAACTTGTGCATAACTATTAATGAAATGATTATGATTATGGGATGACTGTATTTGCATATATTATATATTAGAATATTTAAAAGGGTTATTTTGAAGCGATTTATTAGATTCAATGGTGTTCTATACTTAGTGAAATTTCGGAGTTTATAAACTGTGCAGGCCATGCAATGTCAGCTGGTAAATGTGGTAGTGTGGTTTATTAAACTTGTAAGTAATCGCAGATATAATTGTGCAGGGTTTCCGATGTAGACGGGAATCTGTCCCGCTCCAGAAGGAAGGCCGAACAACTGCCTCCGATGATGTAGATTTAAACACTTCCGTCAGCTGTCAGCCGTGATGGACGGACAAATACACTCAACCGGACCCTCTACCTACACGCTGCTAACCAGGTGAAATTTAAGCTTATTAAACCAAAATGTTGTGGCCGATAAACTCTTTTGAGACACTTGTGCAGACGCTCCAGTTTGGAAAATTAGTTCCGGACAAGGGGGGTTATATGTTATTTTGTAATTTTTGTAAGGCTTACGCCTCATATATATAAATAGTAATGTCTGTCTCATGCTGAGAATTGTAAACTCGGCCAGGGTCATGCATCACCCGGGTCGAGGGGAGTTTTCTGTAAAAAGGGTCGGCCTTAAATTGTTCTGTCTTAAGCATGCATGGACGGATGTATCTGTCCACGTTGGGAAATTTTACGGTTAATTAATTTTTCAGTTAATGGGGGCTCATGTATTTTATTATTAATTTAAAGATCTGGGAGGTGTTTTAACATGTGGGCGACACCTGTAGGGGCCGTTCACTGTAGGACTGTATCATGTCAGATTTTGCTGGATCTTGTCCGGACGCATGACCATGCCTGAAGTCAAGTTTTTTATGCACACTGTAAGGATGTTTCAGTACCTTCATGACATAGATTCTGTTTTGCGAAATTCAATTCCACTTTCAGCTAATTTTGTAAACTTTAAATTTTCCCATAGCCAGTTAAATATTGTCATAGTTTATATCTTGTAACGGTTAACCTTTTGTTGCTCACAATACCATTTAATTAATGTTAAAGAACACTAGACTAATCAGTATCAGTTATGAGTATTCATGGGTGGCCACGTTCCACTATTTTTATAAATTCTGGCAAGAAAATAAAAGAAATGAGAAATGCAGTTAGGCAACCGGGCATCCATGTTAACCTAGTGATGGCACTCTTATCATTATCATTGACAAGATCCGAAATTGTTAATTAAACATCTGCGTGGTATTTGTGCGCAGGCCACAATGCTTACTGAGAACATTTGGATTTACTTATTATCTAATTAGAATTTTTGGGGCATGTCTACTCTACTCTTTTGGGATATTATTTGAGGTTGGGGTTTGGTTATTTATTAATTGAAAATTAAGGTGGGCCGGATACTTGGTCAGAATAAGGCGGGTTGAGGGTGTATGATGACAAATATACGCTGCTAACCAGGTTAACATGTGATGTGCTACTTATATGTAAATGTCTTTCTGTGTCAATTATATGTGTGTGTTGTGTCTTATGTGATTGTTACATTATTATACTTGATTATGCATATGTGTATATATCTTATTTATCTATATATTGATATCATGTTAGGATTTGTATAATTACTGGGAGGGTCGAGACTGTGCGCCGTTTCACATTATTATTATTATTATTATTTATGCGCCATTCAACTATGTATTATTCCATAATTGTTCACTATTTATTATTTATTCAATATTTATTTGTGATAATAATTTATTATCTATTATTCAACTATTTGGCGATGCTTAGGTTAAGGGAATTATAATAACGATTAAGGGGTTTTGGAAGTGAGCTATTTTTGATTGTGAAATACTTGATTATATTGCTTTAAGGGCGCATATATTGTATAAAAGCCGAACACAATAAATACTGTTATTGTTATCTTAGATCAGAGTTTTATTTTCAAGTCCCATCATACTGGACCCAGCACAATTTTGGCTTCTCTAGGCCCTTGCCTAGTCCTAAATAACTTGTTGCCTCTCTTTAAAAAAAAAGGAGTTTTTTTTCTATAAATAAAAAGCATAAAAACGAAAGAGGGGTTTCAAATAGTAGCAGAGAGCGTGGTTCATTCCAGGGTTGAACCCTTGGGTCCTTTGGTGTGATGGGGCTTGCAAACTCGGAAATAGTTTGGCAAATACAATAATATTTGATGAAAATAATAGATAGATGCAATGGCAGTGTTGACATACTATGTAGGTGTATATATGTACTTTGTAGGAATTATTGTTAGGTGTTTTGAATTGTAAACCTGATGCCGCCACGGGCATGTGTTCTAGTTGGGTTTTTTTGTTGTTTGTTTTGGAGATGGACCTTACCGGAGATCGCGTGGGGATGGGCTCCCTTATTTATTCTATGAAAGTAATATAGCGTGCGGTTAGCGGGATGCGGTATGGCCCGACTGGAAGTCGGTACCGTCCGACTGCAATGGTGATCATGTTTTAGTCGAAATGTCGTATGTTGTGGTTAGTGTTGGTGGTGTGGATTGTATGTTGGTGTTAGTGTCTGATGTCGTTTCTTCGTTCGGGTTTGGCGACTGACGGAGAGTTAGTTCTGGAGCGGGTCAGGTTTTCGCAGCGCTAGGAAACCCGGGGGTCCACTTGATGGAAGAGAGAGTACTCAAGTTTTTCTTTTGTAGGTTATGTTTTGTGTTAGGTTGTTCGTGGAAATTTATGTTTGTTGTTGTGTGTTTTGAATTGTGCAATTATGGCGGCGGTATGCTATCAGAAATTTGCTCCACCCTCTTTCAGGCGTTCTCCAGAAATTTCCGGTGGTGAATGGATTTGATGAGGACCAGCTGCTGGTTTTCTTGGACCTGGTCCTGCAGGTAGCAGATTTCCCGGGGGTGTCCGATGGGGAGGTCTTGTCTCTTATATACCCGTATTGCCGGGGTACGTTGGCTGAGCTGGTCACCAACACTCTGCGTCGGGGTGACAGTGTTGATGCTTTCCGTGGGGAGGTGTTGAACTTCTTCCTACCCATTCGACGACGTGCCCAGCTTAAGTTGGAAAAATTCTATCGCCTACAGGCCAATGGAGAGGCGTTAGGGGACTTCGTGCACGATATACGGAAAGCTGCCCGGGTGTTAAGGTTGGGGTTGCCCGAGACAGAAATTATACAAGCGATTCTGGAAATACTGACTCCCCAAGAGAGATCTCGTTTGGTATTCGCGGACCGTCCACGTTGTTTTGCGGACCTTGAACGGCTGTGTGTGGTTTCAAGAACGGTCCAGGAGGTTGACGAGTCCCGGGGAAGAGATGCTACAGATGTCCAATACTCCAGTGGTTCATCAGGAAGAGCCAAAAAGGACAAACATGGTGGTCGGTGGAGAACACAAGAGACAGTCAGAAAAACGGAATATTCCGGAAGTAATGGAGGCTACAAGGGGGTGGCAAGTGTGAAGACGGTAGCAACAGCTACAGCACAGAAAACAAAGAAATATGAAATTAACAGGGGAAGAAGAAATTATGTTAGGGAACAACCATCGGCAAGTAGGGAGCCTGTACCAAGGCGTTATTCCTATTCGGAGAAAAAGGAAACTTTAAAGGTTCAAGAGGAAATACCAGTGCCTAAGAGAGTAGTGGATGAAGAAGGTGAAGCAGAAGTGGAAGAGCGGAATTACTTCGTGGGATCAATACAAGACGACAAGAAAACGTCTGTTGATACTGAATTACCGGACTCAAAGAGGACGTCATGGTTGAATCCAGAGAATTTGTTCCGGTATTTCCATCTCGGTTCGCGAGGGTTCTAGATCCTGTAACATCGTCATCGCCTACGCCGGGATACGAGAAGTCACTTGATGGTGTAGCTTTACCATCGCCAGTAGAAATTAATTTAGTCATTGCACATGAACCTGGACAGCTGGATTCCAGGGTGGAAAATGTTGAGGACGTTGTAGTTGCTGAAAGTGGTGAAGGACTGGAATCGACAGAAGAGGCAGAAGAGCGGTCTGCGGATGCTGCACAGGAAGGTATAGTTGTAGGTGTTAGGGAGACTGTAGAGTCTGAAGTTGCAGAGGGACACAGGGATGTCCGGGCTGCAAGTGTTTCTGAGGTTGTGGATGGACAAGGGGATGTTCATGCCGCAAGTGTAGTAGAAGTAGATGAGGTAGAATTTGAGGAGAAATTTGGTGGCAGCGTTGTAGAGTTTGTGAGTGAGAATGATGTAGTTTGTGAAGATGTGCAGACGCCTTCTGTGAGTAGTGTTGAGGATTCCGAGGAACGGAAAGAAGTTTCAGGTGGACCAGGTGAGCAACTAGAGGAGGACGAGGATGTGCAGAGTTCTGATGGTGGAAGTGGACGTGATGGCGATGATGTTGATGATAAATGTGTTGGGGAAAACGAGATCGGCGAAGAGGTTACTCAAGAAGTTCGTGAAGGAGCTGGCGATGAGTGTGATGAAGAAATTGGTGAGGAGCTGAGGGAACATGTGGTTGAAGATGGATCAGAGGAGCAACTGGAAGATGCTGAGGAGCTGCGGTGTCATGAGGTTGATTTGGATTATGGGGACAGAAAAGGGGAAATTGTAGAAGAGAAGGAAGGATTGGAAGAAAGACAAATAGAGGAATTAGATGATGAGCATAATCCAAATCGGAGTGAAAGTAGTGAGGTAAGTGGTCCCGATTCTGATTCAGAGGAAACAAGTCCGTACAGCTCAACACGAAATAGTTCCTCAGAGAGTGGTGTCCGAAAGGAACGAGTACCCAAAGTCCGTCACAGAAAGGTAAGAAGAAGAGGTTAACGGGTAGCGGGTAGATGTTCCCCACAGTCCCAGTGGTGTTCGTCTACTTCAGGGTTGCGCCCCTCCCCACTCGAGCCTTGGTTTCCTCCATTCATCCTTATTTCCGGAGGGAGCCATGTCCTTACCCTTAGTCCTAGACATTGACCCTTTAATGATCCTTGCCTTTTTTCATCTTCCCGATTTTCCTACCCCTCCCCTTAGGGGTAGGAAAAAAAAACCTATCGATAAGGAAGTAGAGAGACTTGCCGGAAGTGTTTAGATTGTGGTCCTCGAGATTGTTAGTCTCCCCTGTTCTGGAAGGTTATCATGGAGATAGTTAGAGAGTTGGAGAGTGCCCTTAGATTGTCGTGTTCGTCAGTTTCCCCTGTTTAAAAAGTTAGATGGAGTGATGGTGTGCTGTTGTTGGTTGTTAATAGTTGTTGATGTTGATGTTGTTCATTGTAGTGTCCGAGCCATGCCGCATTCCCCGGTTGTTTACCATGGTGTTTATTTTGAGTTAAAACTAGGTGGTGTATATATATATATATATATATATATATATATTGTAAGAAGACCGCTGTATGCCGGTCGTTACAAAAGATAAAAAGTTGATGGAAAATTTTATAAAAAATAAAATTTTTAAATAATGAAAAATTTTGTTTATGTTTATTAATGTAGGTAAATAAGAAATAAATCTGTTTTAAAAAGTTCCTGTAAAAATTTTGTTAATCAGGCAGGTATTTATTGACTATCGAGCACTTCTTGAAGATTTGAACCAAGTCTGGAGTGTAATAGATTAACTCCAGTTAGCAATCGATTGGTGATTTTTCTTGCTGGTCCAATATCCCACTCAAATAAACAGAATTTAAATAATTCCAATATGTAATGTTTATAAAAGTTGTCAAACCATAGGCAGACTATGACGTCACTGCTGGATGACGAGGACTGGCTCTGTTGAATTAAAAGATGGCCGCTACTATTTCTGGCGTAGTTACTGCGAAATCGTCTTGTCTGAAAATCACGACAAAATTACCTTTGTGAATGTCTGAAATCTTCCCGCACTGATGTAATATGTCTGTTAAGTTATTTGGTGTATTCTGAAGATGTGTTCCGTGTAAACTTGTGTTAATTAGTTTATTTTGTATGTGTTCATTCCGGTGGGTTAAGTTTCTGTAAATGTGGTTATGCGTTGTAGAGTGAATTGTGTCAAATATACTGTTTTACTGTTTTATATCACTCGTATCATGAAGTTAGGTGTTATTTCTCACTATTGCTGTTAAAGGTTAGGTAAATTTAGCTATGAAAGTGTTCAATTCATCTATCTCTCGTTGCACTGACATTAATAGTAATTAGACGTACCATTTTCTACTCGATTTAAAGAACATTTTGTCACTCAACTATTCAGCTTGATATTCAACAAAAGACTAATTAACTTGGTCAAAATTTGGCCCAGTTAATCCTTGAAAAAGTATTGTTAACATATTTCGATTACCCATACACATGATAGAATATTACATTATATATGGAATTTATTTATTTTATTCATCACTTTTATGAATAATGAACCTTATCATTGGTTTAATCATCTCATTCCTTTTAAATTGATGTATTATAGTCCATATCTTTAGACATTTTGTGGAAATTAACAAATTTCTTTACTTTTTGGAAATATAGGCCCAAAATTGGATTTCCGTCTTTATACAGATTTCCTCCATTTTAAATATCATTAATACTATTATAATAAATTTTAATTAGTCATATTCCTCTTCCTTTCCTTAAATACGTATAAATTAAACCTTTAAACTGGTTTTTTGTGTTAATCTCTGAATTTGACATTGCTCTTTAAAATTAATTAATTTATATATTTTGAAAATTTACAATATTTTAAGGTATATTTCCTTATTATCATTTTAACTCATAGGCTCATTCCCAGTAGTGTTTAACTGTGTTACCTTATCTAAATCTTGGTAGTTTACAGGATTTATAAGTGAATTATTCTGGTTTATATCGTTTCTGTGAATTCACCAAATGGCCTAGATTTTAGAATTTTATATTTCTGTCTTTCTCAAATAAATTTAATACTACTTCCTCCTCTGACCTTACATAGTTACTATTACATGAAAATAAAATGGTTTATAACTTGTTGTGAGGTGTAGTATTTAATTAACACTACTGTTATTAAAATAAATAATTATGAACATTATTTAGCAATCTGCACAATTGAACATATTGCTGATATGGTTTGAACATATACTTTTAACTATTTTTGAGTTAACATAGCATACCTATTGAAACATTATTAATGGTATGTAGGCTATTATTTAGCAAACATAATTCATTTTAAAACACATAATATAAATCTTATTTTCTAATAACTCTTACAAATACATTTTACTAACACATTGATTTTATGGCTGTGAATAAACATTTTACAGTCTATTTAAACATTTTAAACTTACGAATACTAAATTTA
Organism: Magicicada septendecula; assembly: GCA_034769895.1. Lineage (NCBI taxonomy): Eukaryota > Metazoa > Arthropoda > Insecta > Hemiptera > Cicadidae > Magicicada > Magicicada septendecula. The sequence goes on from CM068372.1 coordinate 250,870,220, forward strand.
TGCCAGTCCTTTCTGGTCTAAACCATTATTATATATGACCCCCTTCCTCAGTAAACATGACCTCCCATACTCTATTTATTAGCATTTTTTTTTACAAATGTCTTATAAACAAAGAGTTACATTAAAATAATAAAATACTGGAAATCTTCCATTTTATTATTTTATTATGCTGTTTATTATTGGATATTAAAGTTGTTATATAGCATATTGATAAGTCATAGTATCACTAAATTTAAGTTTATTGCATTTCCAAAAAACACTTACACAAATTCACTTTCACTGTTGGTTCTGATATTTTGAGTCTTATTATCTCAGACCAGACCTTTAGTAATCATGGACTGTTAAGACTTGTTTATTTTCTTATCACACAATAGCTTTAGTCGGTTCACTTCTTATAATACTATACAGCACTTTAGTTTTCTAAATAATTACATTTTTATAGGGTTTTGGGTATGTTATACTTTCTTTTGAATCGTTTTTGTGGGTTTGGGGTTGATGGTAGTCAATAATAATAATAGGTTTTACAACGGTGTTTCTTTCATACTATTTCTTCCTCTCCCCCTGTCTTCTTTCTTGTCCTTCTTCTTATCTTCTTTCTTGTCTTCATTCTTGTCCTTCTTCTGGTTTTCATTCTTGTCCTTCTTCTAGTCTTCATTCTTCTGGTCTTCTTGTCTTCCTTCTTTATTCTTGGGTAAACCAAGGTACTTGGTGTATCTCGACTGATGTTTAGTTTGGAGCATCTAATTTATTCACTGATATTGACCTTGTTCTTCTCTCAAGGTTTCAGGGTATTGTTTTCTTCCTGATCACAAACTTTATTCTTCCCTCTTCTTGTTTTTGGGGTATTTTGGTATTCACCACTCTTAAACTGAGTCTCTTTCTTCTTGATCTGGTGTTATTTATTTTGTTTACTGCTCCTCGCTTCCTGGATAAATTACTGATATTATAATATGAGTTGCTTCCAATAATTTCTTTGATATTTAAAGAGTGGTTTTTATATAATGTAATGAGGATTTTTATTTTATCGTGGTTCATTCCTTTGATTTCCTTAAATCTCATTCAATATTATTTTAATATATGTGATGTAATTAAACTTTGTGATTTTATTTGACTTAATATGTAGTGGATTTTCTGTCACGCTACAGAATGCCCTTCTCCAGAAGTAGTTTTTTCAGACTATACTTGCTTTGTTTGAAACAATTGCTTATGATAATTATTCTAGGTTTGTTATTATTCTGGACTTCCTTCCATTTTAAAAATTTTCTTATTTATATTTAAGTTTATATCATTCTCACTTGATCTGCCTTGATAGTAATAGTCATCTGAGTTCATATTTATTATTTCATTTTCATATTTCTTCTTAGTATTTTCTCCTTGGGATATTTCCTCCCTATCGTTCCCTACTTTGTGAGCTGGTTCAGTTCAGAGAGGCACTGTACGCTACTTTCCTCTGCTGTCCAATACTTCACACATATTTGAGTACAGAGGCAAATCATCTCTGCTCAAAAAACATATTAATACTGCTGGAATTATCTACAGACAGATTAAAAAGAATTATTCAGAATAGTACACATTTGTTACTATTTAAAAAAAAAATATCTTTGGGATACTTCACTTATTACTTATTATATTTCTCAGAGATTTTAATATTCCTATCTCAGTTGTTCTTCTGACTCGTTAACTGGATGTTTCTTTCATTTGATATTATGGTAGGAAGCTCTTCTATTATTACATTTTGCAACTTTTCTTATCATATAAATCTTTTGGTTATAAATTCTTTATTACCTTCTGGTTTTTTTATTATAATCTGCATTGTTTATAGTAGCATATCTTTATGACATTTTTAGACTGTTTCTTTGTTCTTAAATTTCCACTTGTTCTATTTTCTAGAACTTTTTATAACTGTCATCATCATAATTGACATTTAATTCATAAATCATTTTATATTAATTCGTTTAATTACATAAATCTTTGATATTATTCTCACATTATTCCTGCCATGGTTATTATACTTTCGAATGAATGTTTTTTATTAATTTCATAATGAGGTCATAATTTCTCCTCATACCACTTCAAAGTTTTATTATCTCATAATTCCAAATAAGTTTTTGTACTTTATTATATTCAATCACACAAATCGTATCAACTCAAATCGTATTAAAGAAATTTTTTTTTTTTTCTTTGGCATCGTTTTATGGACAGGTTTTTACTCTTCATATTAAAATTAGACATGATCATACTGTCCAGAATTATTTGTTTTAATTCCAAAGTCTGGTTCCTTTATTCATCCCATTATGATCCTTGATTAACATGGTAATTATATTTTATGCTTACCATCAATATGGTATTAAATCTCTTCTGTTTATCTCACCAAAGTGTTTTATTAATAATTGGTTGGTAAGTTGTACTTATTCTTGGTGTGGAAACTTGATTTATACACAATTCAAAATTCACTCTTCTTATATTATAGCCATAAAGTTTTTCTTCACATAATTTTTATGTAAGGTGGGCTTACTTTTCTTTTTAGAACTTATATTATTTCAATCTAAATTCTGTTTTATATTCTTCTCTTCAAAATGTTTTTTCTCAAATTCCTGGTTAGTAAGATGGTCTTACATTGTTTTAAAATTTTGAGGATTTTATTCTAACTTCTTCTTATATTATTGTCGTAAAGTTTTTCAAATTTTTTGTTTGTAAGGTGGGCTTGCTTTTCTTTGGAATTTTGATTATTTTAAATTCTAAATTCTCTTCTTCTTTATTATTATATTATTGCCACATAGATTTTTTATAAATAACTGGTATGTAAGGTGGGCTTACATGTGTTTTAGAATTTTGATTTTTATTCTAACTTCTTCTTGTACATATCTTCTAAATGGTTTCATTAATAATGGTGTAGTAAGATGTTCTTACTTTGTCTTTGGAATTTTGATGATTTTAAATTCTATTATATATATCTTCTAAATGGTTTCATTAGTAATCTTGTAGTAAGATGTACTTACTTTGTCTTTGGAATTTTGATGGTTTTAATCTAATTTCTTCTTATATCATTGCCATAAAATTTTCTTCTAAATAATTGGTATGTAAGGTGAGCTTACATTTGTTTTAGAATTTGGCTGGATTAATTCTAGCTTCTTCTTGTACATATCTTCTAAATGGTTTCATTAATAATGGTGTAGTAAGATGTACTTACTATGTCTTTGGAATTTTGATTATTTATTCATAAATTCTTGTTTTATATTTTCTTCCAAAATGTTTATTTCAAATTCCAGTTTAGTAAGATGGTCTTACCCTTGTTTGGAATTTTGATAGTTTTAAATTCTAACTTCTCTCTCTTCTCTTCCATTTCTCATTACATTTTTCATAAATAATTGTAATATTTTTCATAATTATATGGTAAACATATCATATTAGTTTCATAAATATTGTATGACTCTTTTCTTGTCTTTATTCAAACGTATTTCTTATTATTATTTTTCTTTTATACCCAGGTGGATGCTTTTATTATGGTGCATTGTTGCTCATATTTCCTTTGTAAGGTGTAGTTTCTTAATTTTCTTTCTTAAAACCCCATTTTGGTTCTTTGTCCCTTCTTCTTCTTATTCTTCTTCAGTGGTATTTATTTTCATCTTCTTTGTGGTGGGGTTTTGCCGTTGTCGGTTATCATGACATCAGTCCCTTTTAATGGAGGTGTATGGTTTTTGATTTAACCATAGTCTGTCATTTCAGTTACTCTCATGGTCCGGATGACCATAGTCTTCATACTTGTTCCGGTACCCGTGACATTTTTAGCCTTCGCCTTGTATTTCATCCTTCTGGCCATTATTCCTTTGTTGGCTACAAAGCTTATGTTGTTCCCCTTATCATATTGTCTTATATACCAATATGTTTCTGGTCCATATGCTGTATGACCTGAAAAATATCTGTGAGGGTCTTCATCTGGTTTATTTGAATCCCCACAAGCTGGTTCACCATCACATATCCACCCTGAAGGTATACATTTTCGTGTAATTGTACACTGGAATAGTTCTGGATGGCGCACTAATGGAACACACTCTGGTGATTCACCAGTGCCATCGTCACAGTCCGATAAGATGTTATGTTTCCATCTTTCTGAAATACACTGTCCAGTCCAGCACTGAAACTGATCTGGTCCACATGTCGTATTCCGTTTACCTCTGGTCCTTTCCCATTGGTAAACTACTGTCTGTTGGTACATTATTACTGAGATTACTCTTAATCTCCTTCCGTAATTTCTGGAATTCCTGATTTCTTCATGGTCGGTAATTGGAATATTATTGACATCCATTAAACCATGGTTCATCATCTCCATTTCTTCCTTGGTTTTCTTTAATTTCCTTGGAAGCGTTTTCCTCCTTTCCTTTGGTTCCACTTCCATATCTTTAGTATTTTCTTTGTTCCCGTTAGTTTCCTTTTCAAGTAATACTACAACTGGTTCAATTGTTTTTTCGTTTGGTATCTCTTCTGGTTCTGGTTTGCTATCATTTTTTATTTCTTTGGTCTTCTCCTTTCTTAATTCTTCTCTTTTTAATCTGTCCTCCTCCATCTTCTCATTTTCCTCCTTCCATTTCTTATTCATTTCCCTTAAGTATCGGTTGTTGTCATCCATTTTCTTCATCATTTGTTGGAACATTTCCATTACTGTAAGTTCTGCCATTTTCCTTGTCGTTGTTGCCCTTCTTCCTGACTGGATAACCGCTGCCAGGCTTATCTTATCAAGCCCCACGTTATGCGCCACTTTGTAAGAAGACCGCTGTATGCCGGTCGTTACAAAAGATAAAAAGTTGATGGAAAATTTTATAAAAAATAAAATTTTCAAATAATAAAAAATTTTGTTTATGTTTATTAATGTAGGTAAATAAGAAATAAATCTGTTTTAAAAAGTTCCTGTAAAAATTTTGTTAATCAGGCAGGTATTTATTGACTATCGAGCACTTTTTGAAGATTTGAACCAAGTCTGGAGTTAAATAGATTAACTCCAGTTAGCAATCGATTGGTGATTTTTCTTGGTGGTCCAATATCTCACTCAAATAAAATATTTTCTTCTTCTTTAAGTCCCTCAGTCTTATTAAATACTCTTAAATTAACCTGTGAAATAAATAACAGATAAGAAATAATGGAAATATAAAGATTTATTGAACAATTTAAATAAATAATTGATTTTTTATCGATGGAGAGCAATTATCGACTCCGTCTCGGGAATTATCGATTGTGCATACAGAACAAAATTTATGATATGTATTATATAAAAGACAGGTTCTTTGAGCGATTAAAATTAATAGTCAGAGAAGGGTGACGAGAAAGTATAACATTAACAATTAAAAATAAATACAATAATTATTATTCAACAGAATTTAAATAATTCCAATATGTAATATTTATAAAAGTTGTCAAACCATAGGCAGACTATGACGTCACTGCTGGATGACGAGGACTGGCTCTGTTGAATTAAAAGATGGCCGCTACTATTTCTGGCGTAGTTACTGCGAAATCGTCTTGTCCGAAAATCACGACAAAATTACCTTTGTGAATGTCTGAAATCTTCCCGCACTGATGTAATATGTCTGTTAAGTTATTTGGTGTATTCTGAAGATGTGTTCCGTGTAAACTTGTGTTAATTAGTTTATTTTGTATGTGTTCATTCCGGTGGGTTAAGTTTCTGTAAATGTGGTTATGCGTTGTAGAGTGAATTGTGTCAAATATACTGTTTTACTGTTTTATATCACTCGTATCATGAAGTTAGGTGTTATTTCTCACTATTGCTGTTAAAGGTTAGGTAAATTTAGCTATGAAAGTGTTCAATTCATCTATCTCTCGTTGCACTGACATTAATAGTAATTAGACGTACCATTTTCTACTCGATTTAAAGAACATTTTGTCACTCAACTATTCAGCTTGATATTCAACAAAAGACTAATTAACTTGGTCAAAATTTGGCCCAGTTAATCCTTGAAAAAGTATTGTTAACATATTTCGATTACCCATACACATGATAGAATATTACATTATATATGGAATTTATTTATTTTATTCATCACTTTTATGAATAATGAACCTTATCATTGGTTTAATCATCTCATTCCTTTTAAATTGATGTATTATAGTCCATATCTTTAGACATTTTGTGGAAATTAACAAATTTCTTTACTTTTTGGAAATATAGGCCCAAAATTGGATTTCCGTCTTTATACAGATTTCCTCCATTTTAAATATCATTAATACTATTATAATAAATTTTAATTAGTCATATTCCTCTTCCTTTCCTTAAATACGTATAAATTAAACCTTTAAACTGGTTTTTTGTGTTAATCTCTGAATTTGACATTGCTCTTTAAAATTAATTAATTTATATATTTTGAAAATTTACAATATTTTAAGGTATATTTCCTTATTATCATTTTAACTCATAGGCTCATTCCCAGTAGTGTTTAACTGTGTTACCTTATCTAAATCTTGGTAGTTTACAGGATTTATAAGTGAATTATTCTGGTTTATATCGTTTCTGTGAATTCACCAAATGGCCTAGATTTTAGAATTTTATATTTCTGTCTTTCTCAAATAAATTTAATACTACTTCCTCCTCTGACCTTACATAGTTACTATTACATGAAAATAAAATGGTTTATAACTTGTTGTGAGGTGTAGTATTTAATTAACACTACTGTTATTAAAATAAATAATTATGAACATTATTTAGCAATCTGCACAATTAAACATATTGCTGATATGGTTTGAACATATACTTTTAACTATTTTTGAGTTAACATAGCATACCTATTGAAACATTATTAATGGTATGTAGGCTATTATTTAGCAAACATAATTCATTTTAAAACACATAATATAAATCTTATTTTCTAATAACTCTTACAAATACATTTTACTAACACATTGATTTTATGGCTGTGAATAAACATTTTACAGTCTATTTAAACATTTTAAACTTACGAATACTAAATTTATGCCAGTCCTTTCTGGTCTAAACCATTATTATATATGACCCCCTTCCTTAGTAAACATGACCTCCCATACTCTATTTATTAGCATTTTTTTTTACAAATGTCTTGTAAACAAAGAGTTACATTAAAATAATAAAATACTGGAAATCTTCCATTTTATTATTTTATTATGCTGTTTATTATTGGATATTAAAGTTGTTATATAGCATATTGATAAGTCATAGTATCACTAAATTTAAGTTTATTGCATTTCCAAAAAACACTTACACAAATTCACTTTCACTGTTGGTTCTGATATTTTGAGTCTTATTATCTCAGACCAGACCTTTAGTAATCATGGACTGTTAAGACTTGTTTATTTTCTTATCACACAATAGCTTTAGTCGGTTCACTTCTTATAATACTATACAGCACTTTAGTTTTCTAAATAATTACATTTTTATAGGGTTTTGGGTATGTTATACTTTCTTTTGAATCGTTTTTGTGGGTTTGGGGTTGATGGTAGTCAATAATAATAATAGGTTTTACAACGGTGTTTCTTTCATACTATTTCTTCCTCTCCCCCTGTCTTCTTTCTTGTCCTTCTTCTTATCTTCTTTCTTGTCTTCATTCTTGTCCTTCTTCTGGTTTTCATTCTTGTCCTTCTTCTAGTCTTCATTCTTCTGGTCTTCTTGTCTTCCTTCTTTATTCTTGGGTAAACCAAGGTACTTGGTGTATCTCGACTGATGTTTAGTTTGGAGCATCTAATTTATTCACTGATATTGACCTTGTTCTTCTCTCAAGGTTTCAGGGTATTGTTTTCTTCCTGATCACAAACTTTATTCTTCCCTCTTCTTGTTTTTGGGGTATTTTGGTATTCACCACTCTTAAACTGAGTCTCTTTCTTCTTGATCTGGTGTTATTTATTTTGTTTACTGCTCCTCGCTTCCTGGGTAAATTACTGATATTATAATATGAGTTGCTTCCAATAATTTCTTTGATATTTAAACAGTGGTTTTTATATAATGTAATGAGGATTTTTATTTTATCGTGGTTCATTCCTTTGATTTCCTTAAATCTCATTCAATATTATTTTAATATATGTGATGTAATTAAACTTTGTGATTTTATTTGACTTAATATGTAGTGGATTTTCTGTCACGCTACAGAATGCCCTTCTCCAGAAGTAATTTTTTCAGACTATACTTGCTTTGTTTGAAACAATTGCTTATGATAATTATTCTAGGTTTGTTATTATTCTGGACTTCCTTCCATTTTAAAAATTTTCTTATTTATATTTAAGTTTATATCATTCTCACTTGATCTCCCTTGATAGTAATAGTCATCTGAGTTCATATTTATTATTTCATTTTCATATTTCTTCTTAGTATTTTCTCCTTGGGATATTTCCTCCCTATCGTTCCCTACTTTGTGAGCTGGTTCAGTTCAGAGAGGCACTGTACGCTACTTTCCTCTGCTGTCCAATACTTCACACATATTTGAGTACAGAGGCAAATCATCTCTGCTCAAAAAACATATTAATACTGCTGGAATTATCTACAGACAGATTAAAAAGAATTATTCAGAATAGTACACATTTGTTACTATTTAAAAAAAAATATCTTTGGGATACTTCACTTATTACTTATTATATTTCTCAGATTTTAATATTCCTATCACAGTTGTTCTTCTGACTCGTTAACTGGATGTTTCTTTCATTTGATATTATGGTAGGAAGCTCTTCTATTATTACATTTTGCAACTTTTCTTATCATATAAATCTTTTGGTTATAAATTCTTTATTACCTTCTGGTTTTTTTATTATAATCTGCATTGTTTATAGTAGCATATCTTTATGACATTTTTAGACTGTTTCTTTGTTCTTAAATTTCCACTTGTTCTATTTTCTAGAACTTTTTATAACTGTCATCATCATAATTGACATTTAATTCATAAATCATTTTATATTAATTCGTTTAATTACATAAATCTTTGATATTATTCTCACATTATTCCTGCCATGGTTATTATACTTTCGAATGAATGTTTTTTATTAATTTCATAATGAGGTCATAATTTCTCCTCATACCACTTCAAAGTTTTATTATCTCATAATTCCAAATAAGTTTTTGTACTTTATTATATTCAATCACTCAAATCGTATCAACTCAAATCGTATTAAAGAAATTTTTTTTTTTTCCTTTGGCATCGTTTTATGGAAAGGTTTTTACTCTTCATATTAAAATTAGACATGATCATACTGTCCAGAATTATTTGTTTTAATTCCAAAGTCTGGTTCCTTTATTCATCCCATTATGATCCTTGATTAACATGGTAATTATATTTTATGCTTACCATCAATATGGTATTAAATCTCTTCTGTTTATCTCACCAAAGTGTTTTATTAATAATTGGTTGGTAAGTTGTACTTATTCTTGGTGTGGAAACTTGATTTATACACAATTCAAAATTCACTCTTCTTATATTATAGCCATAAAGTTTTTCTTCACATAATTTTTATGTAAGGTGGGCTTACTTTTCTTTTTAGAACTTATATTATTTCAATCTAAATTCTGTTTTATATTCTTCTCTTCAAAATGTTTTTTCTCAAATTCCTGGTTAGTAAGATGGTCTTACATTGTTTTAAAATTTTGAGGATTTTATTCTAACTTCTTCTTATATTATTGTCGTAAAGTTTTTCAAATTTTTTGTTTGTAAGGTGGGCTTGCTTTTCTTTGGAATTTTGATTATTTTAAATTCTAAATTCTCTTCTTCTTTATTATTATATTATTGCCACATAGATTTTTTATAAATAACTGGTATGTAAGGTGGGCTTACATGTGTTTTAGAATTTTGATTTTTATTCTAACTTCTTCTTGTACATATCTTCTAAATGGTTTCATTAATAATGGTGTAGTAAGATGTTCTTACTTTGTCTTTGGAATTTTGATGATTTTAAATTCTATTATATATATCTTCTAAATGGTTTCATTAATAATCTTGTAGTAAGATGTACTTACTTTGTCTTTGGAATTTTGATGGTTTTAATCTAACTTCTTCTTATATCATTGCCATAAAATTTTCTTCTAAATAATTGGTATGTAAGGTGAGCTTACATTTGTTTTAGAATTTGGCTGGATTAATTCTAGCTTCTTCTTGTACATATCTTCTAAATGGTTTCATTAATAATGGTGTAGTAAGATGTACTTACTATGTCTTTGGAATTTTGATTATTTATTCATAAATTCTTGTTTTATATTTTCTTCCAAAATGTTTATTTCAAATTCCAGTTTAGTAAGATGGTCTTACCCTTGTTTGGAATTTTGATAGTTTTAAATTCTAACTTCTCTCTCTTCTCTTCCATTTCTCATTACATTTTTCATAAATAATTGTAATATTTTTCATAATTATATGGTAAACATATCATATTAGTTTCATAAATATTGTATGACTCTTTTCTTGTCTTTATTCAAACGTATTTCTTATTATTATTTTTCTTTTATACCCAGGTGGATGCTTTTATTATGGTGCATTGTTGCTCATATTTCCTTTGTAAGGTGTAGTTTCTTAATTTTCTTTCTTAAAACCCCATTTTGGTTCTTTGTCCCTTCTTCTTCTCATTCTTCCTCAGTGGTATTTATTTTCATCTTCTTTGTGGTGGGGTTTTGCCGTTGTCGGTTATCATGACATCAGTCCCTTTTAATGGAGGTGTATGGTTTTTGATTTAACCATAGTCTGTCATTTCAGTTACTCTCATGGTCCGGATGACCATAGTCTTCATACTTGTTCCGGTACCCGTGACATTTTTAGCCTTCGCCTTGTATTTCATCCTTCTGGCCATTATTCCTTTGTTGGCTACAAAGCTTATGTTGTTCCCCTTATCATATTGTCTTATATACCAATATGTTTCTGGTCCATATGCTGTATGACCTGAAAAATATCTGTGAGGGTCTTCATCTGGTTTATTTGAATCCCCACAAGCTGGTTCACCATCACATATCCACCCTGAAGGTATACATTTTCGTGTAATTGTACACTGGAATAGTTCTGGATGGCGCACTAATGGAACACACTCTGGTGATTCACCAGTGCCATCGTCACAGTCCGATAAGATGTTATGTTTCCATCTTTCTGAAATACACTGTCCAGTCCAGCACTGAAACTGATCTGGTCCACATGTCGTATTCCGTTTACCTCTGGTCCTTTCCCATTGGTAAACTACTGTCTGTTGGTACATTATTACTGAGATTACTCTTAATCTCCTTCCGTAATTTCTGGAATTCCTGATTTCTTCATGGTCGGTAATTGGAATATTATTGACATCCATTAAACCATGGTTCATCATCTCCATTTCTTCCTTGGTTTTCTTTAATTTCCTTGGAAGCGTTTTCCTCCTTTCCTTTGGTTCCACTTCCATATCTTTAGTATTTTCTTTGTTCCCGTTAGTTTCCTTTTCAAGTAATACTACAACTGGTTCAATTGTTTTTTCGTTTGGTATCTCTTCTGGTTCTGGTTTGCTATCATTTTTTATTTCTTTGGTCTTCTCCTTTCTTAATTCTTCTCTTTTTAATCTGTCCTCCTCCATCTTCTCATTTTCCTCCTTCCATTTCTTATTCATTTCCCTTAAGTATCGGTTGTTGTCATCCATTTTCTTCATCATTTGTTGGAACATTTCCATTACTGTAAGTTCTGCCATTTTCCTTGTCGTTGTTGCCCTTCTTCCTGACTGGATAACCGCTGCCAGGCTTATCTTATCAAGCCCCACGTTATGCGCCACTTTGTAAGAAGACCGCTGTATGCCGGTCGTTACAAAAGATAAAAAGTTGATGGAAAATTTTATAAAAAATAAAATTTTCAAATAATAAAAAATTTTGTTTATGTTTATTAATGTAGGTAAATAAGAAATAAATCTGTTTTAAAAAGTTCCTGTAAAAATTTTGTTAATCAGGCAGGTATTTATTGACTATCGAGCACTTTTTGAAGATTTGAACCAAGTCTGGAGTTAAATAGATTAACTCCAGTTAGCAATCGATTGGTGATTTTTCTTGGTGGTCCAATATCTCACTCAAATAAAATATTTTCTTCTTCTTTAAGTCCCTCAGTCTTATTAAATACTCTTAAATTAACCTGTGAAATAAATAACAGATAAGAAATAATGGAAATATAAAGATTTATTGAACAATTTAAATAAATAATCGATTTTTTATCGATGGAGAGCAATTATCGACTCCGTCTCGGGAATTATCGATTGTGCATACAGAACAAAATTTATGATATGTATTATATAAAAGACAGGTTCTTTGAGCGATTAAAATTAATAGTCAGAGAAGGGTGACGAGAAAGTATAACATTAACAATTAAAAATAAATACAATAATTATTATTCAACAGAATTTAAATAATTCCAATATGTAATATTTATAAAAGTTGTCAAACCATAGGCAGACTATGACGTCACTGCTGGATGACGAGGACTGGCTCTGTTGAATTAAAAGATGGCCGCTACTATTTCTGGCGTAGTTACTGCGAAATCGTCTTGTCCGAAAATCACGACAAAATTACCTTTGTGAATGTCTGAAATCTTCCCGCACTGATGTAATATGTCTGTTAAGTTATTTGGTGTATTCTGAAGATGTGTTCCGTGTAAACTTGTGTTAATTAGTTTATTTTGTATGTGTTCATTCCGGTGGGTTAAGTTTCTGTAAATGTGGTTATGCGTTGTAGAGTGAATTGTGTCAAATATACTGTTTTACTGTTTTATATCACTCGTATCATGAAGTTAGGTGTTATTTCTCACTATTGCTGTTAAAGGTTAGGTAAATTTAGCTATGAAAGTGTTCAATTCATCTATCTCTCGTTGCACTGACATTAATAGTAATTAGACGTACCATTTTCTACTCGATTTAAAGAACATTTTGTCACTCAACTATTCAGCTTGATATTCAACAAAAGACTAATTAACTTGGTCAAAATTTAGCCCAGTTAATCCTTGAAAAAGTATTGTTAACATATTTCGATTACCCATACACATGATAGAATATTACATTATATATGGAATTTATTTATTTTATTCATCACTTTTATGAATAATGAACCTTATCATTGGTTTAATCATCTTATTCCTTTTAAATTGATGTATTATAGTCCATATCTTTAGACATTTTGTGGAAATTAACAAATTTCTTTACTTTTTGGAAATATAGGCCCAAAATTGGATTTCCGTCTTTATACAGATTTCCTCCATTTTAAATATCATTAATACTATTATAATAAATTTTAATTAGTCATATTCCTCTTCCTTTCCTTAAATACGTATAAATTAAACCTTTAAACTGGTTTTTTGTGTTAATCTCTGAATTTGACATTGCTCTTTAAAATTAATTAATTTATATATTTTGAAAATTTACAATATTTTAAGGTATATTTCCTTATTATCATTTTAACTCATAGGCTCATTCCCAGTAGTGTTTAACTGTGTTACCTTATCTAAATCTTGGTAGTTTACAGGATTTATAAGTGAATTATTCTGGTTTATATCGTTTCTGTGAATTCACCAAATGGCCTAGATTTTAGAATTTTATATTTCTGTCTTTCTCAAATAAATTTAATACTACTTCCTCCTCTGACCTTACATAGTTACTATTACATGAAAATAAAATGGTTTATAACTTGTTGTGAGGTGTAGTATTTAATTAACACTACTGTTATTAAAATAAATAATTATGAACATTATTTAGCAATCTGCACAATTGAACATATTGCTGATATGGTTTGAACATATACTTTTAACTATTTTTGAGTTAACATAGCATACCTATTGAAACATTATTAATGGTATGTAGGCTATTATTAAGCAAACATAATTCATTTTAAAACACATAATATAAATCTTATTTTCTAATAACTCTTACAAATACATTTTACTAACACATTGATTTTATGGCTGTGAATAAACATTTTACAGTCTATTTAAACATTTTAAACTTACGAATACTAAATTTATGCCAGTCCTTTCTGGTCTAAACCATTATTATATATGACCCCCTTCCTCAGTAAACATGACCTCCCATACTCTATTTATTAGCATTTTTTTTTACAAATGTCTTGTAAACAAAGAGTTACATTAAAATAATAAAATACTGGAAATCTTCCATTTTATTATTTTATTATGCTGTTTATTATTGGATATTAAAGTTGTTATATAGCATATTGATAAGTCATAGTATCACTAAATTTAAGTTTATTGCATTTCCAAAAAACACTTACACAAATTCACTTTCACTGTTGGTTCTGATATTTTGAGTCTTATTATCTCAGACCAGACCTTTAGTAATCATGGACTGTTAAGACTTGTTTATTTTCTTATCACACAATAGCTTTAGTCGGTTCACTTCTTATAATACTATACAGCACTTTAGTTTTCTAAATAATTACATTTTTATAGGGTTTTGGGTATGTTATACTTTCTTTTGAATCGTTTTTGTGGGTTTGGGGTTGATGGTAGTCAATAATAATAATAGGTTTTACAACGGTGTTTCTTTCATACTATTTCTTCCTCTCCCCCTGTCTTCTTTCTTGTCCTTCTTCTTATCTTCTTTCTTGTCTTCATTCTTGTCCTTCTTCTGGTTTTCATTCTTGTCCTTCTTCTAGTCTTCATTCTTCTGGTCTTCTTGTCTTCCTTCTTTATTCTTGGGTAAACCAAGGTACTTGGTGTATCTCGACTGATGTTTAGTTTGGAGCATCTAATTTATTCACTGATATTGACCTTGTTCTTCTCTCAAGGTTTCAGGGTATTGTTTTCTTCCTGATCACAAACTTTATTCTTCCCTCTTCTTGTTTTTGGGGTATTTTGGTATTCACCACTCTTAAACTGAGTCTCTTTCTTCTTGATCTGGTGTTATTTATTTTGTTTACTGCTCCTCGCTTCCTGGGTAAATTACTGATATTATAATATGAGTTGCTTCCAATAATTTCTTTGATATTTAAACAGTGGTTTTTATATAATGTAATGAGGATTTTTATTTTATCGTGGTTCATTCCTTTGATTTCCTTAAATCTCATTCAATATTATTTTAATATATGTGATGTAATTAAACTTTGTGATTTTATTTGACTTAATATGTAGTGGATTTTCTGTCACGCTACAGAATGCCCTTCTCCAGAAGTAATTTTTTCAGACTATACTTGCTTTGTTTGAAACAATTGCTTATGATAATTATTCTAGGTTTGTTATTATTCTGGACTTCCTTCCATTTTAAAAATTTTCTTATTTATATTTAAGTTTATATCATTCTCACTTGATCTGCCTTGATAGTAATAGTCATCTGAGTTCATATTTATTATTTCATTTTCATATTTCTTCTTAGTATTTTCTCCTTGGGATATTTCCTCCCTATCGTTCCCTACTTTGTGAGCTGGTTCAGTTCAGAGAGGCACTGTACGCTACTTTCCTCTGCTGTCCAATACTTCACACATATTTGAGTACAGAGGCAAATCATCTCTGCTCAAAAAACATATTAATACTGCTGGAATTATCTACAGACAGATTAAAAAGAATTATTCAGAATAGTACACATTTGTTACTATTTAAAAAAAAATATCTTTGGGATACTTCACTTATTACTTATTATATTTCTCAGAGATTTTAATATTCCTATCACAGTTGTTCTTCTGACTCGTTAACTGGATGTTTCTTTCATTTGATATTATGGTAGGAAGCTCTTCTATTATTACATTTTGCAACTTTTCTTATCATATAAATCTTTTGGTTATAAATTCTTTATTACCTTCTGGTTTTTTTATTATAATCTGCATTGTTTATAGTAGCATATCTTTATGACATTTTTAGACTGTTTCTTTGTTCTTAAATTTCCACTTGTTCTATTTTCTAGAACTTTTTATAACTGTCATCATCATAATTGACATTTAATTCATAAATCATTTTATATTAATTCGTTTAATTACATAAATCTTTGATATTATTCTCACATTATTCCTGCCATGGTTATTATACTTTCGAATGAATGTTTTTTATTAATTTCATAATGAGGTCATAATTTCTCCTCATACCACTTCAAAGTTTTATTATCTCATAATTCCAAATAAGTTTTTGTACTTTATTATATTCAATCACTCAAATCGTATCAACTCAAATCGTATTAAAGAAATTTTTTTTTTTTCCTTTGGCATCGTTTTATGGAAAGGTTTTTACTCTTCATATTAAAATTAGACATGATCATACTGTCCAGAATTATTTGTTTTAATTCCAAAGTCTGGTTCCTTTATTCATCCCATTATGATCCTTGATTAACATGGTAATTATATTTTATGCTTACCATCAATATGGTATTAAATCTCTTCTGTTTATCTCACCAAAGTGTTTTATTAATAATTGGTTGGTAAGTTGTACTTATTCTTGGTGTGGAAACTTGATTTATACACAATTCAAAATTCACTCTTCTTATATTATAGCCATAAAGTTTTTCTTCACATAATTTTTATGTAAGGTGGGCTTACTTTTCTTTTTAGAACTTATATTATTTCAATCTAAATTCTGTTTTATATTCTTCTCTTCAAAATGTTTTTTCTCAAATTCCTGGTTAGTAAGATGGTCTTACATTGTTTTAAAATTTTGAGGAATTTATTCTAACTTCTTCTTATATTATTGTCATAAAGTTTTTCAAATTTTTTGTTTGTAAGGTGGGCTTGCTTTTCTTTGGAATTTTGATTATTTTAAATTCTAAATTCTCTTCTTCTTTATTATTATATTATTGCCACATAGATTTTTTATAAATAACTGGTATGTAAGGTGGGCTTACATGTGTTTTAGAATTTTGATTTTTATTCTAACTTCTTCTTGTACATATCTTCTAAATGGTTTCATTAATAATGGTGTAGTAAGATGTTCTTACTTTGTCTTTGGAATTTTGATGATTTTAAATTCTATTATATATATCTTCTAAATGGTTTCATTAATAATCTTGTAGTAAGATGTACTTACTTTGTCTTTGGAATTTTGATGGTTTTAATCTAACTTCTTCTTATATCATTGCCATAAAATTTTCTTCTAAATAATTGGTATGTAAGGTGAGCTTACATTTGTTTTAGAATTTGGCTGGATTAATTCTAGCTTCTTCTTGTACATATCTTCTAAATGGTTTCATTAATAATGGTGTAGTAAGATGTACTTACTATGTCTTTGGAATTTTGATTATTTATTCATAAATTCTTGTTTTATATTTTCTTCCAAAATGTTTATTTCAAATTCCAGTTTAGTAAGATGGTCTTACCCTTGTTTGGAATTTTGATAGTTTTAAATTCTAACTTCTCTCTCTTCTCTTCCATTTCTCATTACATTTTTCATAAATAATTGTAATATTTTTCATAATTATATGGTAAACATATCATATTAGTTTCATAAATATTGTATGACTCTTTTCTTGTCTTTATTCAAACGTATTTCTTATTATTATTTTTCTTTTATACCCAGGTGGATGCTTTTATTATGGTGCATTGTTGCTCATATTTCCTTTGTAAGGTGTAGTTTCTTAATTTTCTTTCTTAAAACCCCATTTTGGTTCTTTGTCCCTTCTTCTTCTCATTCTTCCTCAGTGGTATTTATTTTCATCTTCTTTGTGGTGGGGTTTTGCCGTTGTCGGTTATCATGACATCAGTCCCTTTTAATGGAGGTGTATGGTTTTTGATTTAACCATAGTCTGTCATTTCAGTTACTCTCATGGTCCGGATGACCATAGTCTTCATACTTGTTCCGGTACCCGTGACATTTTTAGCCTTCGCCTTGTATTTCATCCTTCTGGCCATTATTCCTTTGTTGGCTACAAAGCTTATGTTGTTCCCCTTATCATATTGTCTTATATACCAATATGTTTCTGGTCCATATGCTGTATGACCTGAAAAATATCTGTGAGGGTCTTCATCTGGTTTATTTGAATCCCCACAAGCTGGTTCACCATCACATATCCACCCTGAAGGTATACATTTTCGTGTAATTGTACACTGGAATAGTTCTGGATGGCGCACTAATGGAACACACTCTGGTGATTCACCAGTGCCATCGTCACAGTCCGATAAGATGTTATGTTTCCATCTTTCTGAAATACACTGTCCAGTCCAGCACTGAAACTGATCTGGTCCACATGTCGTATTCCGTTTACCTCTGGTCCTTTCCCATTGGTAAACTACTGTCTGTTGGTACATTATTACTGAGATTACTCTTAATCTCCTTCCGTAATTTCTGGAATTCCTGATTTCTTCATGGTCGGTAATTGGAATATTATTGACATCCATTAAACCATGGTTCATCATCTCCATTTCTTCCTTGGTTTTCTTTAATTTCCTTGGAAGCGTTTTCCTCCTTTCCTTTGGTTCCACTTCCATATCTTTAGTATTTTCTTTGTTCCCGTTAGTTTCCTTTTCAAGTAATACTACAACTGGTTCAATTGTTTTTTCGTTTGGTATCTCTTCTGGTTCTGGTTTGCTATCATTTTTTATTTCTTTGGTCTTCTCCTTTCTTAATTCTTCTCTTTTTAATCTGTCCTCCTCCATCTTCTCATTTTCCTCCTTCCATTTCTTATTCATTTCCCTTAAGTATCGGTTGTTGTCATCCATTTTCTTCATCATTTGTTGGAACATTTCCATTACTGTAAGTTCTGCCATTTTCCTTGTCGTTGTTGCCCTTCTTCCTGACTGGATAACCGCTGCCAGGCTTATCTTATCAAGCCCCACGTTATGCGCCACTTTGTAAGAAGACCGCTGTATGCCGGTCGTTACAAAAGATAAAAAGTTGATGGAAAATTTTATAAAAAATAAAATTTTCAAATAATAAAAAATTTTGTTTATGTTTATTAATGTAGGTAAATAAGAAATAAATCTGTTTTAAAAAGTTCCTGTAAAAATTTTGTTAATCAGGCAGGTATTTATTGACTATCGAGCACTTTTTGAAGATTTGAACCAAGTCTGGAGTTAAATAGATTAACTCCAGTTAGCAATCGATTGGTGATTTTTCTTGGTGGTCCAATATCTCACTCAAATAAAATATTTTCTTCTTCTTTAAGTCCCTCAGTCTTATTAAATACTCTTAAATTAACCTGTGAAATAAATAACAGATAAGAAATAATGGAAATATAAAGATTTATTGAACAATTTAAATAAATAATCGATTTTTTATCGATGGAGAGCAATTATCGACTCCGTCTCGGGAATTATCGATTGTGCATACAGAACAAAATTTATGATATGTATTATATAAAAGACAGGTTCTTTGAGCGATTAAAATTAATAGTCAGAGAAGGGTGACGAGAAAGTATAACATTAACAATTAAAAATAAATACAATAATTATTATTCAACAGAATTTAAATAATTCCAATATGTAATATTTATAAAAGTTGTCAAACCATAGGCAGACTATGACGTCACTGCTGGATGACGAGGACTGGCTCTGTTGAATTAAAAGATGGCCGCTACTATTTCTGGCGTAGTTACTGCGAAATCGTCTTGTCCGAAAATCACGACAAAATTACCTTTGTGAATGTCTGAAATCTTCCCGCACTGATGTAATATGTCTGTTAAGTTATTTGGTGTATTCTGAAGATGTGTTCCGTGTAAACTTGTGTTAATTAGTTTATTTTGTATGTGTTCATTCCGGTGGGTTAAGTTTCTGTAAATGTGGTTATGCGTTGTAGAGTGAATTGTGTCAAATATACTGTTTTACTGTTTTATATCACTCGTATCATGAAGTTAGGTGTTATTTCTCACTATTGCTGTTAAAGGTTAGGTAAATTTAGCTATGAAAGTGTTCAATTCATCTATCTCTCGTTGCACTGACATTAATAGTAATTAGACGTACCATTTTCTACTCGATTTAAAGAACATTTTGTCACTCAACTATTCAGCTTGATATTCAACAAAAGACTAATTAACTTGGTCAAAATTTGGCCCAGTTAATCCTTGAAAAAGTATTGTTAACATATTTCGATTACCCATACACATGATAGAATATTACATTATATATGGAATTTATTTATTTTATTCATCACTTTTATGAATAATGAACCTTATCATTGGTTTAATCATCTCATTCCTTTTAAATTGATGTATTATAGTCCATATCTTTAGACATTTTGTGGAAATTAACAAATTTCTTTACTTTTTGGAAATATAGGCCCAAAATTGGATTTCCGTCTTTATACAGATTTCCTCCATTTTAAATATCATTAATACTATTATAATAAATTTTAATTAGTCATATTCCTCTTCCTTTCCTTAAATACGTATAAATTAAACCTTTAAAATGGTTTTTTGTGTTAATCTCTGAATTTGACATTGCTCTTTAAAATTAATTAATTTATATATTTTGAAAATTTACAATATTTTAAGGTATATTTCCTTATTATCATTTTAACTCATAGGCTCATTCCCAGTAGTGTTTAACTGTGTTACCTTATCTAAATCTTGGTAGTTTACAGGATTTATAAGTGAATTATTCTGGTTTATATCGTTTCTGTGAATTCACCAAATGGCCTAGATTTTAGAATTTTATATTTCTGTCTTTCTCAAATAAATTTAATACTACTTCCTCCTCTGACCTTACATAGTTACTATTACATGAAAATAAAATGGTTTATAACTTGTTGTGAGGTGTAGTATTTAATTAACACTACTGTTATTAAAATAAATAATTATGAACATTATTTAGCAATCTGCACAATTGAACATATTGCTGATATGGTTTGAACATATACTTTTAACTATTTTTGAGTTAACATAGCATACCTATTGAAACATTATTAATGGTATGTAGGCTATTATTTAGCAAACATAATTCATTTTAAAACACATAATATAAATCTTATTTTCTAATAACTCTTACAAATACATTTTACTAACGCATTGATTTTATGGCTGTGAATAAACAGTCTATTTAAACATTTTAAACTTACGAATACTAAATTAATGCCAGTCCTTTCTGGTCTAAACCATTATTATAGATGACCCCCTACCTCAGTAAACATGACCTCCCATACTCTATTTATTAGCATTTTTTTTTACAAATGTCTTGTAAACAAAGAGTTACATTAAAATAATGAAATACTGGAAATCTTCCATTTTATTATTTTATTATGCTGTTTATTATTGGATATTAAAGTTGTTATATAGCATATTGATAAGTCATAGTATCACTAACTTTAAGTTTATTGCATTTCCAAAAAACACTTACACAAATTCACTTTCACTGTTGGTTCTGATATTTTGAGTCTTATTATCTCAGACCAGACCTTTAGTAATCATGGACTGTTAAGACTTGTTTATTTTCTTATCACACAATAGCTTTAGTCGGTTCACTTCTTATAATACTATACAGCACTTTAGTTTTCTAAATAATTACATTTTTATAGGATTTTGGGTATGTTATACTTTCTTTTGAATCGTTTTTGTGGGTTGGGGGTTGATGGTAGTTAATAATAATAATAGGTTTTACAACGGTGTTTCTTTCATACTATTTCTTCCTCTCCCCCTGTCTTCTTTCTTGTCCTTCTTCTTATCTTCTTTCTTGTCTTCATTCTTGTCCTTCTTCTGGTTTTCATTCTTGTCCTTCTTCTAGTCTTCATTCTTCTGGTCTTCTTGTCTTCCTTCTTTATTCTTGGGTAAACCAAGGTACTTGGTGTATCTCGACTGATGTTTAGTTTGGAGCATCTAATTTATTCACTGATATTGACCTTGTTCTTCTCTAAAGGTTTCAGGGTATTGTTTTCTTCCTGATGACAAACTTTATTCTTCCCTCTTCTTGTTTTTGGGGTATTTTGGTATTCACCACTCTTAAACTGAGTCTCTTTCTTCTTGATCTGGTGTTATTTATTTGTTTACTGCTCCTCGCTTCCTGGGTAAATTACTGATATTATAATATGAGTTGCTTCCAATACTTTCTTTGATATTTAAACAGTGGTTTTTATATAATGTAATGAGGATTTTTATTTTATCGTGGTTCATTCCTTCGATTTCCTTAAATCTCATTCAATATTATTTTAATATATGTGATGTAATTAAACTTTATGATTTTATTTGACTTAATATGTAGTGGATTTTCTGTCACGCTATATATATATATATATATATATATATGGTGTATCGATGGTGCTGTGGTGAAGTAAACCCCCCCCCCCATAGAGTTATGGCCTTTTTGGTGAAGTAAGAGTTGAGATGAGGTTAATGTTCGCGTGCCCTTGGTGCGGTCCTCTCTGTCTGGCTAAGCGGGGCCGTCCGCTCTTGTGTAGGGATGTGGGCCAGCCATATGGCAAGGATGGAGATGCCTTGTGGGTGCATGTGGCTGGTCGGTCCAAGAGATGGACGAGGAGTAGTGCGGTCACTCACATACCAAGGTGGGAGATACCTTGTTTGGTCTTAGGACGGGTATGTGAGTGGGACCGGTGGGAGTAGGTGATGGTCACCGGAGAGGGTGACGTGTTGGGGCGGTCCCGTGGGGTTGGCATAGCGGAGAGGGTCGCATGGGGATGTCTGTTCTCCTGAGAGCAAGTGCTGCTGGGCCGACCTAATCACGAAGACCACCGGCTTGTTTTGGGAAGTGAGGTACACTGCAGGGTACCCTCCCTGCGTTTGACTGTGAGGCAGCCAAGTTGCCCTTTTGGGGTGGGGGTGTGCCGTGTTTTGGGAAAAACGCGGCGGTGTTCCTTTATATAGCGGAATAATTAAAATGTACGTATTTGACTACGCGAGGGGTTACGTAAAAATTTACGTACAAGTATTGGACTTTGTCGTTATGAATTATCTCCCTGCCGGCCGACCCGTGCGCGCTCTAGGTCCGATGTTCCGTACCTTTTTTTTCAGTAGCCGGTTTCGCCAGTTCAACTTTTGCTTTCAGCGTATTAACGTCTGGCGTCCGGCTGACAGAGTAGATGTAAAGGTTTTCGTCTTCTAGCTGCTTCTATGGATAAGTAGAAGTCTACGCGACCTCCGGTAAGTGGGTTAACATATATAAATTAATTATTCATAAAAACAAATTGTATTTATTTGATATTAACTCAGATGCAGTGCGATAGGTTTTACAGTGATTGATCACCACGTGGCAGGCACCAGGTTAAAATTTGTTTTATGTATGTTTCAAACTTGACGCTGGTTAACAGATATTAGGAGTAATAATATAATAATGTAGTAATAACAATACTCAATTCATTAAACCAGAATGGGGCGTAAGTCATTTATTTTTCTGAAATCAGTGTACATCACGGACTTGTTAAAGTTTGGTAATTCCTGTCAGGGGGAGTTAAGTGCTTCATGAAAACTTGTGCATAACTATTAATGAAATGATTATGATTATGGAATGACTGTATTTGCATATATTATATATTAGAATATTTAAAAGGGTTATTTTGAAGCGATTTATTAGATTCAATGATGTTCAATACTTAGTGAATTTTCGGAGTTTATAAACTGGGCAGGCCATGCAATGTCAGCTGGTAAATGTGGTAGTGTGGTTTATTAAACTTGTAAGTAATCGCAGATATAATTGTGCAGGGTTTCCGATGTAGACGGGAATCTGTCCCGCTCCAGAAGGAAGGCCGAACATCTGCCTCCGATGATGTAGATTTAAACACTTCCGTCAGCTGTCAGCCGTGATGGACGGACAAATACACTCAACCGGACCCTCTACCTACACGCTGCTAACCAGGTGAAATTTAAGCTTATTAAACCAAAATGTTGTGGCCGATAAACTCTTTTGAGACACTTGTGCAGACGCTCCAGTTTGGAAAATTAGTTCCGGACAATGGGGGGTATATGTTATTTTGTAATTTTTGTAAGGCTTACGCCTCATATATATAAATAGTAATGTCTGTCTCATGCTGAGAATTGTAAACTCGGCCAGGGTCATGCATCACCCGGGTCGAGGGGAGTTTTCTGTAAAAAGGGTCGGCCTTAAATTGTTCTGTCTTAAGCATGCATGGACGGATGTATCTGTCCACGTTGGGAAATTTTACGGATAATTAATTTTTCAGTTAATGGGGGCTCATGTATTTTATTATTAATTTAAAGATCTGGGAGGTGTTTTAACATGTGGGCGACACCTGTAGGGGCCATTCACTGCAGGACTGTATCATGTCAGATTTTGCTGGATCTTGTCCGGACGCATGACCATGCCTGAAGTCAATTTTTTTATGCACACTGTAAGCATGTTTCAGTACCTTCATGACATAGATTCTGTTTTGCGAAATTCAATTCCACTTTCAGCTAATTTTGTAAACTTTAAATTTTCCCATAGCCAGTTAAATATTGTCATAGTTTATATCTTGTAACGGTTAACCTTTTGTTGCTCACAATACCATTTAATTAATGTTAAAGAACACTAGACTAATCAGTATCAGTTATGAGTATTCATGGGTGGCCACGTTCCACTATTTTTATAAATTCTGGCAAGAAAATAAAAGAAATGAGAAATGCAGTTAGGCAACCGGGCATCCATGTTAACCTAGTGATGGCACTCTTATCATTATCATTGACAAGATCCGAAATTGTTAATTAAACATCTGCGTGGTATTTGTGCACAGGCCACAATGCTTACTGAGAACATTTGGATTTACTTATTATCTAATTAGAATTTTTGGGGCATGTCTATCTACTCTTTTGGGATATTAATTGAGGTTGGGGTTTTGTTATTTATTAATTGAAAATTAAGGTGGGCCGGATACTTGGTCAGAATAAGGGGGGTTGAGGGTGTATGATGACAAATATACGCTGCTAACCAGGTGAATATGTGATGTGCTACTTATATGTAAATGTCTTTCTATGTCAATTATATGTGTGTGTTGTGTCTTATGTGATTGTTACATTATTATACTTGATTATGCATATGTGTATATATCTATATATTGATATCATGTTAGGATTTGTATAATTACTGGGAGGGTCGAGACTGTGCGCCGTTTCACATTATTATTATTATTATTATTTATGCGCCATTCAACTATTTATTATTCCATAATTGTTCACTATTTATTATTTATTCAATATTTATTGTGATAATAATTTATTATCTATTATTCAACTATTTGGCGATGCATAGGTTAAGGGAATTATAATAACGATTAAGGGGTTTTGGAAGTGAGCTATTTTTGATTGTGAAATACTTGATTATATTGCAAACACAATAAATGCTGTTATTGTTATCTTAGATCAGAGTTTTATTTGCAAGTCCCATCACAATTTTGGCTTCTCTAGGCTCTTGCCTAGTCCTAAATAACTTGTTGCCTCTCTTTCAAAAAAAAAAAAAAAAAAAAAAAAAAAAAAAAAAAAAAAAAAAAAAAAAAGGAGTTTATATATTCGGTACCGTCCGACTGAAATTGTGATGATAATGTCTGAGTTGAAATGTCATATGTTGTGGTAGGTGTTCGGTGGTGTAGATTGTATGTTGGTGTTAGTGTCTGATGTCGTTTCTTCTTTCGAGTCTGGCGACTGACGGAGAGTTGGTTCTGGAGCGGGTCAGGTTTTCGCAGCGCTAGGAAACCCGGGGGGGGGATGGAAGAACAGTACTCAAGTTTTTCCTTTTGTAAGTCATGTGTTTGTGTTAGGTGTATTGTGTGATTCTGGCGGGGGTAGGTTACCAGAGACTACCCAACCCTATTTCCGGCATCCTCCAGAGACTTCCGGTGGTGGATGGAGAAGATGAGGGCAAATTGTTGGTTTTTCTGGACATCGTCCTGGAGTTGGCGGATTTTCCGGGGCTGTCCGATGATGTCCTCTTGTCCCTTATATACCCGTATTGCCGGGGTTCATTGGCTGAGCTGGTCACCGACACTCTGCGTCGTGGTGGCAGTATCGACTCTCTCCATGGGGAGGTGTTGGACTCTTTCATACCCCGTCGGCAACGTGAGCATTTGAAACATAATCGGTTCTATCGTGCACAGGCCAACGGGGAGGCGTTGGGGGACTTTGTGCAGGATATCCGTAAAAGTGCCCGGATTTTGAGGTTGGGGTTGCCCGAGAAGGATATCGTTAGAATTATTTTAGAAGGGGTGACGCCCCAAGAGAGATCCCGTTTGGTGTTCGCGGACCGTCCACGTTGTTTTGCGGACCTCGAACGGCTGTGTGTGGTTTCTAGAACGGTCCAGGAGATTGACGAGTCCCGTGAGCAAGTAGCACATGGTAAGGTAAGACTCGGGGCGCATGGAGGACGAATTGTTCCATCATCATGCGGTGACGAAATTGAAATTATAAACTCTTGTAACGAAAGGCGCCGTCGTTCACCTAATGTGACTTGTTTTAGGTGTGGTAGATTGGGCCACATCAGACGATTTTGTACCGGGGTTGGGTCGAGCCCAACGTCCCTCCCCAAGGCGCCCAAGGTCATTCAGAAAAGGGTCAATGAGGGTAAGATATGTCGGAGGTCTTCCCCTACCTGTCGCGGGTCTTCTAAGGTACGCGCCTCTAGGCCAGTTGTAGGTCCCAGTTCTTTGGGCATCAAGGTCCTCCAAACCATCTCTAGGCCCACTTCCGTATGCCCCTTCTTGCTGTTGGAGTTGAAAAAGAGTCAACTCAGAGCATTAGTTGACTCCGGATCAGCAAGATCCATCATTTCATCCAAAGTGTGCGAGGACCTAGAACGACAGGGTTTAATTAAAAGGTCAGAACAGTCTTCCGTGGTGTGCTGGACGGCATCCCAGGAAATTCTGCCCATTTCCCGGGTAGTTTCATTTAAGTTTAAAATCGAGGGATTTTCTTGGGTGTGGAGCTTTCTGGTTTCTCCTGCTCTGGGAGTTGAATGCATTATTGGTGCCGATTTAATCTGCAAAAGTGGTCTCGTTATTTACATCCAAGAGCACCAATGTTATTTTAAATTTAATCGGGGAGTTGTAATCCCTTTCCTTGGATATCAGGGGACCAGGCAAGATATCCAAGAGGTTAAGTGCCCCGACACATCTAGAGACCACCTCTCCCAGTCCCAGCGGTCCGCATTAGATCAGTTGTGTGAGCGTTTCCCCACTGTATTAACTCCGGCCCTTGGGCTCACACATCTCTTGGAGTATAAGATCCGCCTAACGGACTCCAAGGTGGTGCGCTCCCACCCTTATAAATTTGCCCCTCCGAAGATGAGCATCTTGAGGGAGAAGGTTCAAGAGTTATTAGATCAAGGGGTAATTGAACCTTCTCAGTCCAGTTATGCCAGTCCAGCGTTCCTAGTGCCCAAGCCTGGAGGTAAGCATAGGATGGTCATCGACTACCGCAAGCTGAACGCTAACATTGAGGTAGATTCGGTCCCACTTCCTGACCTTCATTCCGCGTTTGGTTGGTTCAGTGAGGCGAGGTATTTTACCATCATTGACCTCAACTCTGCATATCACCAGATTCCGTTGACGAAAGAAAGTAGGCCCTACACGGCATTCTGTGTTCCGTGGAACCTCTATCAGTACACTAGGGTTTCCATGGGTCTAGCGGTAGGGGCCCAAACACTCACCCGTTTACTTGACACCGTTTTTCACGATGTCAAGTTCAAGTACGTCTTCAATTATTTTGACGACTTGCTGGTGTACAGCAAGGGGTACGAGGAGCATTTGGGTCATCTCGAAGATGTGATGTGCAGGTTGAGGGGTGCTGGCCTCACTGTCAACCCCGAAAAGGTGAAGTTCGCCCAGACACAAATTTCTTTTCTGGGCCACCTGATTTCCCATAGAGGTGTCACTGTGGATCCTGAGCGAACACAGGGAATCAGGGACTTTCCCCCACCAAAGGATGCCAAAGGCATCGCGAGATTTGTGGGGATAGTCAATTTCTATCGGCCTTTTATTCCAAACGCGGCGGAGATTGCGGCACCTCTGAATGAACTCCGGAAAAAGGGCGCCAAGTTTGTATGGGGGGAAAAACAACAGAAGGCTTTCGAGACCCTGAAGGAAGCCATCATTTCCCCTCCAGTACTGAGAATGCCAGACTTCTCGAAACCGTTCATACTCCAGACGGATGCGAATTCGATTGCGCTCGGGGCGGTTCTGTCCCAGGTCGTTGATGGTGCTAGGCAGCCTGTGGCTTACATTTCCCGAACGTTGACCCAGCAAGAACAAAAGTCTTCAGTGTATGAGCTAGAGTGTTTAGCTGTTGTGTACGCTCTAGATAAGTTCAGGCGTTTTCTGGAACACGCTGAGTTCCTGCTCGAGACCGGCAATCAGGCTCTCTCTTGGCTTCTTGCTCATCCCCGGCAACTGGGTAAAATTGGTAGATGGGTGGTCAAGATCTCATCCTTCAAGTTCAAAGTGCAACACATTAGGGGAACCCAAAATGTGGTTGCAGATGCTTTATCACGCATGTTTTCCCAGCCCAGTGAAGCCCAGTCCAATCTGAGCAACCCTGTTCTGTTCTGCTAGACTTTCCGTTAGCCTTCACTGATGTGTTACCCCATCAGTTGAACGATGAAGAGCTGGGTCCTATCATCCAGAATATAAAGGAGGGTAACGTACAGGCTCCTTACTTCTTGTCCAAGGGCGTCCTGTGTTGTCGAGAGAGAAAGGGACGTGCCCCTAAGATCGTGCTGCCTAGCAAGTTAGTGCCCATGGTCTTCAGCTATTATCACAATTCCCCAGTAGGAGGCCACAAGGGAATTTCGAAGACCATTTCCAGTATTAGGAAACACTTCATCTGGAAGGGCATGGATAGGGACATCGCAACCAGGGTTAAGAGTTGTCATCTGTGTGGCTTGAGCAAGCCTGCCCAGAACATAAAGTTAGGGTTGTTGTCATCGGACGTGGCGAGCAGACCGATGGAGAAGCTATTCATAGACTACGTGGGACCTCTCCCGCGTAGCAAGTCAGGTAATTCTTACCTGCTTGTTTGCGTGGATGCTTTTTCGAAGTTTGCCTGGCTACTGCCCTTACGGCAGGCAACAGCTCGTTTGACCATAAGCGCGCTTCAGAACCACATTTTTCAGCATTTCGGTCTTCCGACCATCATTGTCTCCGACAATGGTCCCCAGTTCGTTTCGAGCGAGTTCCGGCGTATGTGTTTCGCCAGCGGTACATGTAACATGTAATCAGACATGTAACCACTTCTCCGTATTACCCACAGCCGTCCCATGCGGAGAGATTCAATAGGAATCTCAGGTCCGCACACGTTGCTTATCATGCGGAGCGACAGACAACCTGAGACCAGAATCTGAAGTGGTTACAGCTAGCCTTTAACACGGCCCTGCATGATAGTCATAAGGCCGTCCCCTTTGAGATCATATTTGGATTCTTGCCCGCACTCCCGTTGACTAACCTGTGGAACATTGACGATCTTCTGCCACGGGAGCCAGATAACGGAACTGCGGAGAGATGGAAGGAGGCTCGGAGGAATTTGCTGAGAGCGCACGAGCGCGTCCGTAGTCGGTACAATCAGGGGCGAATTCCAAATCCCTTTAAAGTAGGAGATTTGGTCTACTGCCAGAGCCACCCGATCAGCTCAGCTGCCGATAAAAGAGCCGCTAAATTGTGTTATCGCTGGTCGGGGCCATATCGTATCCTGGGGTTCGCGTCACCAGTGAAGGCTCGGTTGGAAGAGCCGGGTGGTAGTCCGAAGGAGATTACTACGCATATATCGAAATTGAAACTATGTAGAAAGGGGTAAACGGGCTGACAAGGGGGAGGAATGATTGGTGGTCTCTGTGTGATTAGGGAATTTTGTCATTGGAAAAGGGTGTGCTCCGGGGGGTGTTATCGAGAACGGTAGGGTAGCGGGTAGATGTTCCCCACAGTCCCAGTGGTGTTCGTCTACTTCAGGGATGCGCCTCTACCTGCGCGAGCCTTGGCCTCCTCCACTCGTCCCTATTTCCGGAGGGAGCCATGTCCTTACCTTTAGTCCCAGCCCATGACCGTTCAATCGTCCTTGCCCTTTCCGTCTCCCCGATTCACTAACCTTCCTCTTAAAAAAAAAAAAAAAGTTATAGAAAAAGAATAACAATTCTCTTAGTCAATTAAAATTTTTATAAGTCATTAAGATGTATGCAATGCATAAAGTAACGTAATAAAAAAATATATAAAAAAAAACAAAACAAAACTGCAATAAAGCACACAGTCAGACTGAGCTGTCGAGAAATTTTAGATTAACAAATAAATGTTTAGCATATACTTTTGTTAATATAGGATATAAGATTTATTTTATGATGAATGTACTCCAACAAAGAAATGTTTAAACAAATAATAATGAATATTTTATGGAGAAGTAAATGCGATTTTAAACACACTTGTGATTTCTTTTGAATAAATCAATGAAAACATACTACAATTCAATCAATGACTACTCTTATTACTATTACACCGAAACTCCATTTATTAATACACGCAACTACAGAAATGTTATATAAATTTTATGTACACTCAAATTAAATTTGCAACTCTGTGCCGTGTTTTGGAAAAAACTCGGCGGTGTTTTTTTTTAATAGTGGAATTATTAAATTACGTATTTAACAACGTAAGTGTTTACGTAAGAAATTACGTACGTCCCGTTATCTGGCCACTGGGCCGATCCGCGCGCGCTCTGTGTCCAGCGCTTCATACTATTTTTTCAACTGCGGGACTGACCAGTTCAATCTCATCATTCAGCGTAGTAACGTCCGGATTCGCCTGACAGCATCGACTTGAAATTGGTCTACTATTTTTTGCTATGTATAAGCAGAAGTCTACGCGACCTTCCGGGTTTCCGATGTAGACGATAATCTGTCTCGCTCCAGAGGATGGCCGAATACCTGCTTTCCATGAAATAAATTCAACCACTTCCGTCAAGCTGTCAGGCCGGATGGACGGACACACTCGACCAGATCCTCTACCCTTATGCTGCTAACCAGGTGACATTTAAGCTTTTTTGAAACAAAATGTTTGTGGCCGGTACACTTTCTTTGAGACACTTTTGGAGATGCTCCAGTTTGGGGACTTTGTTCCGGACAAATCCAACGGGACAATTGGGTTTACATGTTACTTTTTCATGGTTTTTTTACTAAGGCTTACGCCTCATTAACATATTAATGTTTATCTCATTCAGAGAATTGTAAACTCAGCCAGGGTCATGCATCACCCGAGTTGATGTGAGTTTTCGGTAAATATGGTCGGCATTTCCTGCCACTAATTTATTTCTGTGTTAAGCATGCATGTACGGGTGTCTCGGTACCCCGTAGGGGAATTTTATGGTTAATTACTTTTCCATTTAATTGGGTTGTGTATTGGATTCTTAATTTAAAGGTCGGGGGAGGTGTTTTAACCTGTGGACGACACCTGTTGGTGCCGTTCACCACAGGACAATATCATGTCATATTTTGCTGGATCTAGTCCGGGCGCATGACCGTGCCTGAGGTCAAGTGGATTCTTTATGAACACCTCAAGCATGTTTTAGTACATTAATTCCATAGATTCTGCTTTTCGAAATTCAATTTTCCTGTTCAAATAATTTTGTAACCACTAAATTTTGCCATAGCCAGCACAATAATTGTTAAACCTTTTATTGTTCATAATACCAATTCATTAATAAATGTTAAAGAATGCAAGACAAATCAGTACCAGTTATAAGTAGTTATGGGTGGTCACGTTCCACTGTTTTTGCAAATTTTTTGTCAAGAAAATAAAAGAAATGAGCAATGCAGTTATCCAACCGGGCATCCATGTTGACCTCGTGATGGCACTTATTATTATTATCGGGATCCGAAATTGATAATTCCTTTTATGCTTGGGTACCTGTGTGCCGTTTTGACTATTTAGCCAGATGAACTGTGGCCTTTCACAGACGTAGAATTTTGGGGCATGTCTACTCTGCTCTTGTGTGACTGATTAATTGGGGTTTTGGGTTTATTAATTGAAAATTTAAGGTAGGCCGGATACTTGATCGGAATAAGAGGGTTTGAGGGTGTTATGATGATGATATATATACGCTGTTAACCAGGTGGACATGGTGTGTGCTATTTATATGTAAATGTGTATCTATGTTAATTATATGTTGTGTGTTATGCCTTTAGGTGATCATTACATTGTTATACGTTATTGTGCATATATATATATATATATTTATGGTTATGATTTACTGGGAGGGTCGATACTATGCGCCATTTTACATTATTTAAAGTAACTGTATTCTGCTCAGTAATATCAAGCTCAATTATGTGGCGACGCCTATGTCGAATGTGAATTATAATAACGATTTTAAGTATAGTAACGATTGTGGTTTTTGAAATTTGAGCTATTCTTGATTATGAAAACACTTGTAATATTATCTTACACATATTATCTTGGGCATATATTGTACACTTGGGGAGTTAATTGTACAAAAACATGAATACAATAAATCTTGTTATTGTTATCTTAGCGCAGAGTTTCATTTGCAAGTCCCATCATACTGGACCCAGCGCATTTTTGGTTTCTCTAGGCTCTTGCCTAGTTCTAATAACTAGTGGCCTCTCTTTCAAAAAAAAAATAAATAAATAAATACAAAAAAAGGTTTTTTTTATATATAAAGCATAAAAGGAAAGAGGGGTTACAACTCAACTTGCATTATTAAAATATGTTTTGTTAAAAAACAATCTTTAACTGTCATACAGGAAATTTGTGTTTTATATAATATCTTTATATTCATAATTGCTCAAATTTTTCTTCTTTTATTTTATTATTATTAATAAAAAAAGAAAAACTTTTAACAAAGATATATTTCATTTTGTAAATTACATACGTTTCGGTAGTAATCCAGCAAACTATCATTAAATTAAAACAGATAAATTAATTTATGATTTAAATGCAGTATATAAAATTGAAAGCCCTGACTGTAACAAATTTTATATTGCCAAACTAAAAAAGTATATAAGAAAGATATATTACAACACCGTAATTCATATTTAAAACCCGATATACATAAATCAAATTTAGCTACACACTAAAAAAAAAAACATACCTTTCCAAATTTAAATTATATCACTTTATTAAGACAAATTTCCAAAGGTTCAAAAATGACCTTATGGGAAAATTTAGAAATATTTAAACATAAAACAAGTAGTAAATTAATGCCAGAACCAATTCAGATTAATACAAAAAATGATATTTTCAAAATTACTAATTTAATAAAATAATAAACACTTATTATATATTTTACAATTAATTATAGTAGTGTGTTGGAGAGAATCCGGATCCAGTGATAGCCGGGGGGGGGGTGACGTCACGTTCCTGACCTACCTCAACATCCAGTAAAGTCACAGGATCAACAATGGGGGTCATTGTTATCCTAGGACCCCCCCCCCGGTCCACTGGCTCCGGATTCTCTCCATGTTGTACCGGTGGGGCGTGGCGCGTCATTGTTTCAGTAGCACCTAACGTTTCAGTAGCGTCTATTGTTTTAGTATCGTCTATTATTTCAATGACAACACTGGTTGTTGAGGTTAGCGATGATCGCGACGTCACCACCACCACCCTCCGGTCCACTGGCTCCGGATTCTCTCCATGTTGTACCGGGCGGGCGTGGCGGGCTGTGTGTGCGAATTTTTCGCAAAATATTTCGCACTCGTTCATTTCGGTCCCGGTCACGTTTATTTCGGTCTAGGTCACATTCATTTCAGTGTAGGTCTCGGACATCTCGGGGTCGATGCCGTAGTTAAGCCCGGGCTCTGGACGATGCGTCGCTCGTGACTGTCGAGACAAGACTGAACGGGTTAGCTAACAATCTTTGTTAATATAGGTGGACAATCCCCTCTTGTTCTACTAATGAACGTAACTACACAGCACGTATTGCACCATACCGGTTTCACGGTGATACGATGGAACAGTTCTAACAAGTGGATTGCACAACAACGTGTAACTAATTAAGCAATAAACAACAACAGATCTTCATACAAACGGTGAGCAACCGGGAAACAAACGAGGAGGGGGAAAAATAACGTGCATGCAATAGAAAACTGTAGGAAGTGCATCGTAAGGAATTGTACAATCCGATTATCGAATGGGCCCAACAAAATTAAAAACAAGCAATATTTTATGTAACATAAACAAACCAGGGAGCACCATTTAAGTAATTAACAAATAAGTAATAAAAATAAATAAGCAATAAACATCAATTTTTAAGATCACAAAACGTGCATTATGTCATATCAAAAGACCCACAGACTCGGAAACATCGATAGAATTGCACGACAACGTGTAAATAATTAATGGAACGAGAAGGGGAAAAAACCTGTTAATACCAAAATATATCTGCAGAATTTAATACAAGCAAAATTTCTTGTAACAAGTCGTTAGTACCAGCAAACGTCTCGAATCAAGCTGTAAAACCCGTTTTACGTAACAAGTCGGCAGTACCAACAATCGTTAGTACCAGCAAACGTCTCGAATCAAGCTGTAAAACCCGTTTTACGTAACAAGTCGGCAGTACCAACAAACGTTTCGAATCAAATCTGTAAAACTCGTTAGCACCAAAATCGAAAGTAGGAAACGATACAACAACAACAACAAAACATATAAACGTGAGCGAGCGTGCGCCTCTTGTGGAAGTAGGAAATACTTCACACCCTTTTAAATAGCACGCTACAGGTAAAAAATGCTCCCTTCACCGACAAAGCGAGGTC
This sequence comes from Magicicada septendecula, assembly GCA_034769895.1. NCBI lineage: Eukaryota > Metazoa > Arthropoda > Insecta > Hemiptera > Cicadidae > Magicicada > Magicicada septendecula. The sequence continues at coordinate 250,904,754 of CM068372.1, forward strand.
TGGACAAACTCATTCACACGGTGGGCTGACAGGGGGAGAATCGTTTCATGTGTGTGTGTGTACAAAACGGATAACTGGAAATGTATTGAATTTATGATCAATCGGCTGCATTGTGGAATTTTTCATTGTACCGTTTTTTATTAACTTAAACCGTGACATTAGTGATGTTTACGTGAATGATAATTGTTATCTGCCTAATGACACAGTACTAAACATACTACTAAGACTCAAAATGCAATGTGTTGTATTAGTTGGTTATAATGACATCTTCTTTACGTGGTGGTGACTCCTTCGATATGCATATTAAGCTTCCGAGAATTGCAATCAGTTCTGCCATATACAGTGGAGACACAATTAACCGAGGTAATGTGGACCGAGACCACCTCGGATAATGAAAATCTCGGAAAAAATGGAATGTTCAAAGAAAAATTGCATTATTATAAGCTCTTTTCTTCTACTGCACCTATTTGCTGTAATTCACCTAATTGCTCCATATTTTAAGTGATACTTTGCCACAAAAACATTTAATAATTGGAAAATAGGAAAAAATAAGAAACTGAGCTGAAACTATGACTTCCGTAATCCTTTACTAATTACACTAAGCGGTAAAAACAGTAATAGTACAGGTCTGATCAGATTAAAACCTTACCGTACTCTCTGAAGGAAGCACACGTACTGAAGGCATACATGCCTGTGCTGCATTGGAGTATTCAAACGTTCTGAGGACGGAGCGAAAGATATTTCGACGCGTGTGAACCATACACTTGTCGATGTCCGAAGAAACACATGCCCTTAATTTCGTGGGAAATAAACAATTGTGCAATAGTTCGATGTAATTGACCTCTCTCGCAAAGCGTGTACAGAGAAACCTTTGTTCTCAACCAGAACAGGCGAATGACCTCCTTTCACCCTAACGGAAGTGAACACATAGCTTCACTCTCGTATATTACCCTCATTCTCTTTCTCTCTCTTTCTCTACACACAATTCTTGGCTATGTATCTGGCAGTGTCTGTTTCTTCAGTATTACGCGTCTAAGCATGCTAATTTTGTACTAATATCTATCATTAATGCTGTTTGTGTAAACGTGTTTTCAACAGTGTATTCATAAAATGCAGTGGCATTCCTACGCTTCAAATATCACCATGTTTTATCTTTTCTTTGTACCAAGAGAGAGTCAGAGCGAGAAAGCGAGAAAGCGAGAGAGAGAGAGAGAGAGAGAGAGCGAGAGAGAGAGAGAGAGAGAGAGAGAGACTGCTCTCTGTAGAAATTGTAAAGCTGAACTTAACCACAAAAAAGACACTTTTCAGAGGTGCACGTGACGTGATTTATTCGATTTCTACAAGCGAAATGATCATACACACGCGCGCGCGCACACACACGTGTTTAGAAGCGAAACAACTTGAATTTTGTATGTCTACGGAAAACATTTAAAGGAATCTTTTATAAAAAAGAAATATAAAATTGTGTTAAATAAAATAAAAGTAACAACAGCGAGTTGTGTGTGTGTTCGACTTACCGAATCCGGCCGATGTTCGTGAAACTCCTGTAGAAGTGATAAGAAACCGAGAATATAGGATACAACACACGCGCAATCGCGACCGTATTCAACGAAAGAATAACACGTACTGAAGGCATACACACTTGTGCTGCATTATAAATACACCCCAATCCTCCAGACGTTTGTTGATGTTTGAAATAAGCCACATGGCCTTAATTACGTAGAAATGAGAATGAATAATATAAACAATTGTGCAATTGGTCGGTGTAATTGACCTCTCTCACACTACGTGCACAGAGAACCCCTTGTTCTCAAGCAGAACAGACGAACGTAGAAAAGACTTTCTCACGCTGTAAACGAAGTGAATTCAAAGCTTTGTATAAGGTTGTGCAATAATACGCCCGCGCCTATATATTGTACAGATTTACTGCTTAGCAGCTGGACACACTGCTGAACAGAGCTACGATATTTTTGTTGGTGATATTAACTGTGTTTGTTACAAAGTGCCCGTAGACATTGACGAAAACTAGTACATGTTTAACCTAAAATGTGTGAATGAAATTTCATATGAGCCCTGTTTTCCTTCTTATATCTTCGTTTCTAACAAGTTGCATTCTAGAAATATTACACGGTATTCTTAAAAAGTCCATTTCCACAGTTTCTACCATCTTTTTCTCTTTACGTGAAAGTTGCCAGCATTCGCAGCCATAAGTTAAAGTGAGCTCCACAATAGTTGTGTAGATTGTCAGTTTAGTTTGAAGTTCATTTTGTTCGACCAAAGTAACGAGTTTAGCAAACGAATAGCCTTTTTTCCCTGTTGTATCCTATTTTTGATGTCATCCTTTGTTGTCATTCAAACTGCTTTTCAAAAATATGAAACTCTGCGTAAAGCGTTATTTTCAAAAGAGCAAAGATCAATACATTCTTCTCAAATAATATGAATTTTATAATTTAGGTGTTCCACAAAGCTTGCTAATATACATGGAGACAGTTGGTTATATAATTTTACGGGGTAGGCTACATATTATGCTCACACATTTACTAATAGTAGTACTACATATACTCATAAGCAAATAATATTGTCAAATGTAAACATTAGAATAATGCTGTAGATCAGGGGTCTCCAAACTACGGCCCGCGAAGGGTCATTGTCCTGCCCGTGGCAACCGGCCGATCCTCCGTGAGTTCTTAAATAGATCGTCAAAATATTCAAATATTATAACGTTTTACTAAATAACTAAACAAGTTAAAACCTTTTGTACAAGTTAAAAACATTTACATGGTTAATGTGCCCGTTCTTCTGGCTGCCTTGAATGACTCACGCTTTTCACTCGCATCAACCTAAAGAGAAGATTCCTATTCCCCCTGTGCGCTCGCCAAAAACAACGCTTTCAACGTTTGGATTTACCTACATCTGCAAACAAACGTTTTCGGAAATGAACTTTATAAAATCATGGTGCACGGCTAACTTGTCAGAAGAACACTTGAAAACGATTTTAGCGATAGAAGCATCAAAATTTGACCTAAAATGTACAGACATTATATGCCAAACATTACACATCCCACACGTACATAAGAAAGCCAAAAATTAATACATTAGAAATATCTTTTAATATTATGAAATGTATGAAATTTTAAAACAGTAGCTGTTCCGACATTCCTTTACGCAAGTGAGACATGGACCCTCGGTAAAGGGGAAGAAAATAAAATTCAGGCTGCCGAAATGAGGTTTCTGAGAAGTGTCCAAGGATTCTCCCTTCTATAGATTTATATTTTTTAGACTATTTATAGCAATTTAAAATTAGTTAAAGAAATGTATGAGCACTTTAGTCAAAAAATATTGTGTAATTTCTTTACAGTGCGATAAAATATCTGTATTACTTACTTGTTGCCCTAAACAGAGGCACACATGAATCTGTGCCTCAGCCGATTGGAAGAGAATTCCCGCTACGGTTACAGTGATCAACAACATTACGAAAGTACGGATGGTCTTCATTGTACGTAGTCAGCAGACGACAATAAATTGATGTCTTGGTTACGACACCCGTTGCTTGTCCTTATATAAGTCTAACTAGATCCGCTTCCACTTGCAAAAAAATAAAGTAAAAAGATAAAGCGTTCTGCCAAGAATTCCACAGAATATACTACCAATGCTAACAGTACGGTATAGACCTAGAGGAAGAAGAAATGCAAGTAGTCTAAGGAAACCGTGTAGTGGGCACCGAAACACGTCTTGCGAGTGTATACATTGGCAGTTGAGAAGAAGAAGAAGAAGAAGAAGAAGAAGAAGAAGAAGAAGAAGAAGAAGGAGAAGATCTTTAAATGTCAATATATGACGTTATATACTGTAGGTCCTCTTACCTCAGTGGCGTGCAAATGCTAAACATGGCTTCAGGCGTCCTTCCATTTTAGTTTTTCAGTTACGGTTTTTTCCTTAAGGTATATATTTTATAAGTAATTAGTAATAAATATTTAACTAATTATTTATAGGCACAGAGATACGGAGAAATTAGAGGTTCAAAAATCCAAGTATTATTCACTTACACTTACATTGTGTAGGAAATACGCCCTACAAAAGTTTCAAGCATTTTGGTTTATTGAATTTTTGTACTACGTCACAAAACCCATAGAATATTACATTCAGATAATTCAGCCTGAGTAATATATTTGTTCAAATGTGCTTTTTATTATTATTTTAGTGTATTTTGGAAGAACATTTGGATCTAGGCACTTTTTGTTGAAATAAATGTTTCCAAAACAATTAATTAATAGTTTTTTATGTCTAAAAAGTAGGTTATAGGAATGTGTGTGTGAAAGTTTTATTTATTTACTTTTGTTTGTTACCTATATATTATGTAAATACTTTTGTGTGGTTTGACGCATTTCGGTTGTAAGACAAAGTATTGTTTGTCTTTAATTTTTGATGATTTAGTTTTGTTTTCGCCTGATTTAGTTTTGTTTTGTTGCCAAAACGTCGCTTTTAAATGAAAAATCATTGATGTAAAAACTCGACATAATATTAGGCCTAACGTCAGCAAACCATCACGGACGTCTTTTAAAGAGTAGGCTACAGTATTCATTTTTCAAAATTCCAAAATAATTTTCCTTAACGTGAGTGAAAATTTTAATGAAATCGCAAAAACTTCATGTAGGGTTCAAATTAAACAAAAGTTTTACTAACACCTTTACAGAGTATTACGGTTTAAAATTTTTTTTTTAATTTTGAGACCCCAGTGCACAAAAAAGAGATCCAAAAATTTGAAAAGTAATTCAGGATGTAAGGCCAATACGGTCCAAATGTTAACAATTTCTAGTGTTTGTTGTATGATTGCGTACTCTGTAACTGTTTATATTATTCAAGAAATGTTAGGAAAATTGGAAATTTTCTAAGCTTTCCTTTACTTGAAAAATTATATACCATCTACATTTGTGTAATAATAAATTACATCATTCTAAGTAAAGAATGAGGACTACAACTCATGGAACAAACTAGTATAAATTGTTCACATTTAATATCCTATGAGTTTAGACTTACTTCTTTACACGTGTGATAACAAATTAAATATAAATTTTATTATAATAATTAATATATATATTTATTAAACAAACAGAATACAAATACAAATTCAAATTTTCTCAAATGATTAAAACAATTTGTTATCATATTTTAAAGGAGATTCGACGAGACATTTAGAATAGAACACTGTGTATATTGTGATCTTCACTTCCATCCTCTTCTTCTATCCAACATCGTGGTTACAGAGCTAAGAGATTGTCACGCATGTTCCTCCCAGCAGTGGAATAGATGGAATAGAAAGGCTGCATCCACAGGACGATATGTTGCAACACGGAAGGTTAGCGTTGCACTGAAACCAAACAACATATCTTATCACTCTCATTAAATTGATAAAGGAGCACTTGTCAATATTATTAACAATATCAAATAGTGTACCTGTTGCATACCACCGTAAAACGTGATAATCACTTTACCCTTCTGAAGATACTTCATGTGTTTTCACGTAACTGTAACTAAAATAGGTAAAAAGTTTTATATTCCAAATATTTTTTTTACAAAAATTCAACCCAGAGATGACGGTCTTTTATGACGGTTGTATTTATTTTTAGAAACCGTAACAATGTGATTTGATTACATCAGTTTCACCTCTAGAGCGGTAAGAGGTATTAAAACACACAATATTTTAACGCCGTATTCTTTTACACTTTTTGCAATAAAAGTCACGCTATCTCCAGTTAACGATGTGGTGGCAACACTATTGTCCACGTATGCTATCATTGTTTCTACGTAAAAGCAGTGTCCACAAACGCTTCTGTTTGCAGATGATCAGGTTGTCATTGATAATGATGAATATGATACCTCATTTGTAGTGACAAAGCTATTGAATGAATGTTCTTAGAGGGGCATTAAAATTAATATACAAACAATCGGGGTATTTATATGTAGGGGAAAAGTGAGTGACATTATATTTCAAGGTGTAATTATAAAAGTCTGCCAAGAATATAAATATATGGGGAGTATAACTGACAAAGAAACATGCTATAAATTAATGAATAGTTGCATAAGTTCAACCTTATGTTTGGGACCATTAAGCGAACCCTCAAATCAACAAGTAAAGGAACACTTCTAAAATTCTACAAGGCGATGGCCCTTCCCACACTTCTTTACGGGTCTGAGAATTGGACTTTAACGAAAGGCCAGGCCGGTCACATCCAAGCGACTGAAATGAGATTTTTCAGGCACGTGGGAGGATATACTGTCCGTGATCATAGAAGAAATACAGATATACGGCAGGAACTGAATATTATGAGTATACCTCGACAGGATCGCCCAGAATCGGGTGAATTGTTGGGAACATCTTTGCCCAATGGATGACTGCCACATCCCCGAAGAACTATGGAAATATAAGCAGAGGGTACGGAGATTTGCGGGACGTCCGAGGAAGCGTTGGAGTGACCGTCTCTCATCTTTACCTATTTGAGACTGGTACAAGCCATCCTTGGTTTAATACTTGAAGTTGATGATGATGATAATGGTGATGAAATAAGAGTATTTATATGTAGGGGAAAAAGTGAGTGAGATCGTGCTACAAGGCGGGATTATAAGAGTCTGCCGTCTGCCAAGAATATATATATATATATATATATATATATATATATATATATATATATATATTAGGGGAGGATAATCAACAAAGAGTTAACTTGCTATAAAGATATTAATTTCTACGTAATTCAAGGATAAATAGCTACCTAAGCGACACTCTCTTCTACGGTAAAATTTAATTTGTATAGACAACTGTTTATACAATTACAACATATGGGTGTGAGTGCTGCCAAGTGACAAAACGGAATAAAGAAAACTCAATCCATTTAACCTGAGTTAGAAAACATATATTGTCGGATATCCTGGCAGAAATGCGTCAGAAATTAATTATGTTGTGAGCAAATATCAAACAACAAATTTAGTGAGCTACTTGAACATCTTATGTTTATGTGGTACGGACACACAGAGAATGAGCAATGAGAGAGGGCCCAGAATGTCCAGAGTCCAGAGTGGGTACAGAAGGACACTTGAATGGCATCCGTCAACGTGATCTAACCACAACAAGTTAGAATCTGCAAATCGCTTTGTGGAAGATCGTTTGGAAGTGTTAGGGAAAGATTTGTGTTGTAGTAAAGCAAGGCGAGAGAGTTTGATTACACTAGCATTCGTAGATAGCAGGAGTAGAAGAGAGGAAAGAAGAGAAAACCAAATAAAAGGAAGAAAAAAGAAAAAGTTGAAGGGAAGGCAATGATGATGATAATTATAATAAAAACTAACAAACAGAATTATTACTGTTTCACACCACTATATATATATATAAATATATAACTATATAACTATATATAAATATATACTTATATATAAATATATATATTGTAGCATGACAGATAATGCCCATAGTTCTGAATGGAAAGAAAGATCATAAAATAAAATAAAAACATTTTAAATCCAAGAAAGCAACATTTAAAATTAATTAAGAACCACCGTAAAGCACAATCATAGATTGAAGTAAGAGTTTCATTAAAACCATATATACAAAGAGTGATGAGTAATCAAAATAAACTTCAAAACTAAAAATAAAGTAAAGAAATACACAGGTAGGATAGGAGTAAGTAAGGAAGAAACCTGAACAAAACAACATCCACCATAAAAGGGGATACTTCGATAAGAAACAAGAAGGATAGGAGTAATTAGTGAAGAAACCAGAACAAGACAACATCCACAAGAAGAAGAAATGCTCTTATAAGAAACCAAAACAAAACCCCAAAAGAAAGTAATAAAAATAATAACAAACGAAAGTATAACAAAAACCCAAATTTAGAAAACCATGTAAAATAAATATAAGCCAAAAGTGTATAAAGTAGAATTGAAAGTGAACCAATGTGAATTAATTATATAATGCAAAAAACAAACCTTCATTATCCTCTATAAACAAACTTCTTGATTTTAAAAAGACTATAAAACTAATTAGAAATAAAATCAAAGAATAAAAAGTGGACAAGTGCAAGTTTTTATGTTATATTAAATAAACCTAATGTGTCAATATTGGAGTTCATAAACTGAGTAAATTGTGAAATTATACAACTTTAAAGTGTTTATATTGTGTCAATGAATAATATTAAATAGAGTATTATAATGACAAATAATACAAGTGTTTCTAAATAATAACTGCCACTCTTTATATACAACATTCATTAGAATGACAGTAAATAAAACAAGAGCAGGCCATATAAAAAGTGAAGTGACCAAGAATCATTACCCCAAAAATCAAACAAAAACAGCTAAGACTGAAAATAAAACTAGTATAAGAAATAGTGTAAACAATGGAAGGACAGATATGTTTTGTTTAGAATAAGTTCAGATAACTCAATACTGAAATGTCAGAGTTAAATACCATTCTTTTATTATTAAAATATTTATTATGTGTTAATAGTTAATCCATATTAAAATGTCTGAGTTTAAAAGACCATTGTTAATTTGAAATATGTGTTATGAATTAATAGTATAAATTATATACTAAATGTTCTTTTGTTAAAGTAAAGAAATGTTAATCAATATTATATTAGAATAGAAAGTCAGAAAGGGTATAAACAAGATGTATTATTCAAAAACTTTGTATGTAAAAACAGTTAAAATCTAGGCCAAATGGTAAATCTAAACAGCATTATAATTGATGAAATAAGAACAGAAAAACAATTAAACTGATGGAATTTATATAAGGTAAATCAGTCACAGAGTCGTATAACTGGAATTATAATTAAGAAAGATATTGTAAAAAGATAGTAAGAATTATCGTTAAAAATTCAAATGTAAAAACTGAAAATTCAAAGAGGGGCGTCACAAATTAATGTATAATATTTAAAAAGATAACCAATTAATCAAATTACAAGAAATTAAGGGAAGATAAACCTTTTATGTCAATCTGAGATTTAGTACAATCATAAATATAACATATAAAATGGCAAACATTTTGAGAAGGACAGGAATTAAATTTTAAGGCATACAATTTTCAAAATGAAGTAAATATAGCATTTTAGATAAAAAACTTAGTAAAACTATCTTATTTGGTATCAAATCAAGCAGAATGAACTCAAGCAGGAGATTATGTATTTAGTATTTAATAAATTTAAATAATAGCAAAATTGTAACGTTTTTTGCCACGTTACAAATCCAGGGAACCCATCCTAATTGACACCAGCCAATTATATGGGCTGCCTACGTTGTAACGAACTGAAATTAAACTCAACACAATCTACAGAATTAATTAAGCTAATTATTAGGAAACAAGGGAAGGTATTTCACTGATATATGCACTCATTTCCATGTGTAATAAGATGACCTCTCTTTATTAACAAATGATATGAAAAGATCCCATAACATAATTAATTAGATTAAAATATTCAAAGGGTTTTCTGAAAAACAAGCATCACAATGATCATGTACTTTTTACCTCGGATCCGAGTTTACTTTAAATATATTGCAAAGACGTCTGAGTATTACTATGTTCATCTAGGTGCTTGCAAGACTTCTTCTACCATTTGAAGAATGGGATTATTTACTAAAGAGATTATAATTTACATTTACATTTTAACGTTACAACGTATGATATTCAATATTACAGTATACTCTTAGTTGGTCTCATTTATAGTTTCAAGAAAATTATAGTCTTTGAAAAGTCTCTTCCATCTGTAAGTTATGTCTCAAATATAATTAACTCTCGATAGGCAAGCTATCGAGTCACCTTTACAATAAGTCGTGGTGACCTCGTCCTGGGGTGTCACTCTTGGGAATTCTGGAAGTCGGCGTCGTCATCTGAGTCGTGTCTTCGGCGAGTACTAGATAGCTGGTTCACTGAGGAGATTGAAGTTATTCTGGTTAAAGTTGGTGTAGATCCACGTAGGTCCTAGTCAGCGTCGTATGGCTCGTATACGTCCACATGTGAAGTTTATGCAGGTCACATCTTCATATGTAAAGTTGTACTGGAATTTACCTCTTGAGGGGAGACGTCATCTTGCTTACGTGTTGTTAGTTTTTTCTTTTTGTTTAACTTATTACATTTCTTAACACAACTTTCTACATTTTATATATTAAACTTGCTCGCCACGTTTAGTAGTGGTAGCTAACAGTTAAGCTTAAAATTAATCAATGCATTTTTGAAGAGCTCTCGTTCGTAGGTGTGTACGGTCTGACGGCTGCATTGTCACTCTTTTCTCGATTCGACTGGCACATTACAACGGAGCGGGGCGAGTACTCCGCGATAATATAGTTCCTATTTTTATTTAAATTGGTATTATTATTACAAGAAACAATACATTAATTATACATATATAATTTACGTGAATTATTTTAACTACTACTCGTGCCTTCAAATTACTAATTACAAACATTATGATTTTTATACTTTCCCAAGTTACAGACGACTCGCTAAACACGTTGAGTCCGGAATTAAACAGGTCAACGCATGATGACTTGCTAAAGGGTTAACTGTGATATTAATAGCTTTTTACAATTCGATTTTTATTAATTGTTTAGTTAGATTTTCCATTTACATCTCGTACTTATTCTGAGTTAGTACAGGGGCTTTAGGTTTAATAGTGCGATTTAAAAATACTTAAGTGCTAGTAAATTAATTTTTTATTTATTAAAGATTTTATTATCAATTAAATCGTCACAAAATATATTCAGTAGTATAATGTAAAAATTTCACATGTAACGGATGTAAGAAAGTTTTGAAACAATGTATTGCTAATATTAAATTGGCTAAGACTTTGTCAGGAGACGAAGGAAATGAGTTAGTTAATTATTAGACTTTGTGGAGTACACTTAAGACGAGCTATTACTAAAATATTAACCTATAGTGAAGACATAAATGGCGTACATTCGACAAGCCTAGTCTACTGTGAAAATCGCGAGTGTCGAAAAAATTCATTTAAACCGTAAATTCAGTGAAACTAACGCCTACAAACATTTAATTAACTTAAAACAGATCAGAAAATAAGCTAATTCACAATTTAAACCATTAAAACAATAATTCCACATAACGAAACGAACAGTGCAATTGTCGACCTTATTAACTAAAGTGAAATATAACTTAATCCAACACATTTTATCGAAGGGAACCACAAACACTTCACCAGGACCACTCCACTAACACCAGAAGGAATAATCGCAGCTGCAGGAACGAGAAATCATTGGAAAAGCAGCATTTATTGGAAGCAGAATCTGCGAGGTGCATTTCATCAACTACATCTGAATACGAAGCGGCCATCTTTGACTTCCCACAATTCCAAGCGGCACGGCCAGTAAATCTTTACGGTTCGAAAAATTCTTTACTTACTATTATATATTGAATGTTATATATGTATTTTGATTAATAAGCTTATATATTGTAATGTTATACTTTCAATACTTTGCCCTTTTCTCTGACTATATATAAAATAATTGTTTAAAGAACCCGATAATAAATAATTGTACAATCTATTGATATACCCTGAGAGAGTCGATTAATCAATCGATAGAAAATCGATTACTTTATTATTTGCTAATAAAATTCCTTTAATATTATAAAATTGAATCCTATTTATTCCTAAATTATAACTAGCATAATATATCATTTTAATTGAGACATAACTACCAGAATTTAACAACTTTAAAGGAAGATAGCCTGCAAAAAAGGAAAGTTCACCAATCGATTGTTCCTGGAGACAATCCTATTAACTGGTAAAAGGATTCTAAATACAGAAAAGAATATAATTAAACAAAAACAATTAATAAAAATATTAATTTAACGTTGTTTAAGACCTGAAGATGTCAGTAATGACGAAAAGCTTAGTCAAACAATAAAAAATTATAGCAGTTAGCAAATTCATAAAAGAAATAATTAATAAAAAGTTCAAAAAACCACGAAACATTTTAAAATAATGAATATTAAATTAATTTGAAAAAAATAAAATAAATAATAAATAAATTTTTTTTTAACAAACAACAAATTAGATTTTTTAATTTGTTACACATTGACGCTCACAACAGTGGGGCGTAAAACAAAATAAAGCAAACCCGAGCAGAAGGCTACGTTGTGTAACAAATTCACGCATCCAACGTGTGGCATTATAACACGGCAGCTACACACATACGTTTTGTTACAATATATATATTAATAAAAGTATGTTTTTCTTTTTTTTATAATTAATAAAACAAAGAAAAACATACTATTATATATATATATATATTATACAGGTATATAGTATAAGTGCTAATATCAATATATTTTTAACTAAACCTATTCTATAGATTACTATAAATGTTATACAGCCTTAATACTCAAGTCTGTGAATATTACTTAAAACAGTATAATAAAAAGTTTCGATACCATAATTTATTAATTGTTATAAAAGTTTTTCTTTAAAATCTAAGAAAAAAATTCACCAGCCATGAATTATGTTATTATTAGGAGGAAACTTTGAAAAAAATAAATACATTTATGTGTGGTTATTATTAAAAAAAACTGTTTTAATTATTGGGAAACAATGTTATTATTTAATAAGTAAAAGTAAAGTTTTACTCTAGCTTATAAATTAGATATTTAATTATGTTACATGTATAATTTTAATTTGCTTATTATCTATCTAAATGGTATATATTGTGGGCGCAGTATTTAATATTATTAATTATTAAACTTAGAAGTAATAAATTTATTTATAGAGGACAAAATTCGTGCCACTAGTTGTGGTTATACGATTTTCTAAATTTAATTATATTAGTTTCAGTTAAAAAATATATTAATAATAACTTTTTATAAATTTTGGTGAAATAATATTTAAGTACTTATATATTTATTTTTATGTCTGAGAGACTTTTATATAAAACTAGGATTGATACCCTATTATTGAAATTGTAAATTAAATGACTAGATTATTAATAGTTACGAACTTTAAATTCAAAGAATTTGGCGGTAATTTATCTAATCAGAGGAATCTGTTTTATAATCGATAATCCATGATAGATTTCACTTTATACATACTTTTATACCTCTGTCAAGAATGTTTTATCAGAATAATTTTCATATACATTATTAGTTGGATTTCAGGTCAAGGTGCAGTTAATTTTAAAGTAAATATCGGTATGGAGAATCATACATAACTTCCATGTTCTAAGATTTATATTTAAAATCACTTTCGAATTGAAATATTACCATAGAAACTACTTCTTTCTACTTACTGCTTCAGCCTTAACCACAGTACTGTGGTCACTAACGTATACCACCTCACGTTATCACACTCGATTTTCACTGATGATGGAAGTCAATGGCATTGCCGAAACGTCTGGTTATGTAGAAAACATTGGACTACGGCCAAACATCCCGGGAAGGAATTTTAACAAAAACTACTTCTTTGTTGCCGATAACGTTGTACACATATATATAAAAATATGCATAAAATTAATGGCTTGAATAAGTTAATGTTTGATGTCCATTCAGTAGTGCTCAAGTTTCCAAAGTTTTAATATTATTATGTCCATAATTAAAACATCAGAGCAGGTTTAGCGTGTATGAGGGTACACCGTGGACAAAAAGTTTCAACATTTCCTATTGAGCGTTGCTTAGCGTAAAGCTGCGAATCTACAGTGTACGTTTCACAGAACAAACACGCGGAAAAGAAGGAGCGCTCCGAAGTCACTCATGGACCCTCAGCATCTTGTAGAGGGTTCATTCCCTAAAGACGAAAATTCTGTCTATGAATCGTTCCTCTGTAAACACGTGCAGTTATACTGCCCAGTGATCCACAGGAAGCAAATCGCTATCCACGCTGGACAATTTTTCGGCTTGCACGCGTTATGTTGGTGTGGGTTTCGGCACTTTCCATTTAAAAAGCGTGCAAATGTAAGAAAATAAACATGAGTGAGGCCAGAAATAACGCGAATTTTGTGTGTGTGTGTGTGTGTGTGTGTGTGTGTGTGTGTGTGTGTGTGTGTGTGTGTGTTCCCTGCCTTTTTATTGCAGTAATCATAATAATAAAATGGAAACGTAAACATTACATAATTGAGATATGCTTGCCTGCCACGAACAATATATTTTCTCTCATACATGATTTACATTAAAATGAAAAAATTATAATTTTATTGCCTGGCAACAAAATTATTTTATTTTTAACAATTACCATTGTTTGAAAATTTTAAATGAATTTTCAAGTACTTTACTCTTGTTAAAACGTAAAAGGTTGCGGGTAAACTACCCCTTCCCCTTAACCGATCTTCACCAAAATCAAAAGGCCTTGAGATCACTACAATTCAGGAATGTATGCAAAAATTGTTTGATTCTGTTTGAATATGCGGCAGTTATCGTTCGTCATAGAAAAAATTACCCTTGTTAAAACATAAAATGTTGCAGGTAAACTACCCTATTCCCATAACCGATCTTCACCAAAACCAAAAGTCTTGAGAACTCTACAATTCAGGGCTGTATGCAAAACATTATTTGATTCTTTTGAATTTGCGGCTGTTATCGTTTGCCAAAAGAAAATTACCCTTGATAAAAAAACGCTGCAGGTAAACTACCCCTTTCCCTTAACCGATCTTCTCCGAAAACAATAGGTCTTGAGTACTCTTCAATTCAGGGCTGTATGCAAAAAATTATTTGATTCTGTTCGAATTTGCGGCTGTTATCGTCTGCCATAGAAAATACCCTTGTTAAAACATAAAACGTAGCTGGTAAACTACCCCTTTCCCTTAACCGATCTTCACCAAAAACAATAGGTCTTGAGTACTCTACAAATCAGGGCTGTATGCAAAAACGTATTTGATTCTGTTTGAATTTGAGGGTGTTATCGTTTGCCATATAAAATACCCTTTTTAAAACAAAAAACGTTGCAGGTAAACTACCCCTTTCCCTTAACCGATCTTCACCAAAAACAACAGGTCTTGAGAACTCTACAATTTAGGGCTGTATGCAAAAGAGTAGTAGATTCTGTTTAATTTGCGGCTGTTATCGTTTGACATAAAAAAAATTACCCTTGATTAAAAAAAACCGTTGCAGGTAAACTACCGCTTTCCCTTAACCGATCTTCACCAAAAACAATAGGTATTGAGTACTCTACAAATCAGGGCTGCATGCAAAAAATCATTTGATTCTGTTTGAATTTGCGGCTGTTATCGTTTGCCATAGAAAAAAATCTAAGATAGACAGACAGACACATAGACACACAGACAATTTTCGAAAAATGTCTTTTTTCATGTTTTGAGTGTAGGACAATCAGAATCTGCAATAATCTCGAACACGATTTTTTTTGCCATCACCATACTTCCATTTCCTTAAGGAACATGGAAGTAAAAATGAACCGTTTTCTATTATGAAAATCATGAAATTGGATTTGAAAGTAAAAATTTATTTAATATAGTTGTTTGAATTTAGGTTCTAAATTATGTACACATCGCCCGTCACTCCCATTATAAAGTGGGATAAGTCGTAACAAAGTAGCTGTACTGGAAAGTGTATCTAGAATGCAAATTAAAGCTTTAAGCATATTATTTAGACTAACAAAAAATTATTGATTTATCAATATAATTTGAATTATTATTTAAATATATATATTTATTAAAATTATTTTAAATAAAAATAATTATTTAGTTTTAGTACTATTTATGGAATAAATATTTGTGTATATTTAGGCTACATGTTGGACGAGGGCTATATTATGGCTCATATAAGTATTTTGAGACTTGGACTGTAGGAGTAATTATTTTATTAATTTTAATGGCTACTACTTTTTTAGGGTATGTCCTCCCATGAGGACAGATGTGAATTAAAATTTATTTTATTTTTTGTTGGAGTGACATTTTAATAAATAAAAGTTTAAATGAATTTCTCATAAATTAATGTTTAATTGATCCAATTTTTTGATTATAAGATTACATTACCTTCGGGATAACAGCGTAATTAATTTGGAGGGTTTATATCGATAAATTAGATTCCGACCTCGATGTTGGATTAAGAAAAGGATTTAAAGCAAATTTAAATATTCTAGGTCCGTTCGACCTTTAATTTCTTACATGATCTGAGTTCAAATCGGCGCGAGCCAGGTTGGTTTCTATCTACTAATATATTTTTGATATTAGTACGAAAGGACCATATTAAATAATTTAATTTATTCTATTTTTAGCAAAAAAGTGCATTAAATTTATAATTTAATTATGTAATAATATTACATATAAAAAATGTTTTTAATTACTATTTTAATTACTATTTTATTTATCTTAATTGGTGTTGCATTTTTAACTTTAATGGAACGAAAGATTTTAAGATATATTCAAATTCGAAAAGGTCCGAAGAAAGTGGGATTTATTGGTATTTTACAGCCATTTTCTGATGCTATTAAATTGTTTTTGGAAGAAATAAATATACCAATACTATCAAATTATTTAATTTATATAATTAGACCAAATTTAGGGTTATTTAATTCTTTATTACTATGAGCTATTTATCCCTATTTAATTGATTGCCTTTCATTTAATATGGATATAATGTTTTTCTTTTGTTGTACAAGTATGGGGGTTTAGAGTTTAATAATTACAGGTTGATTATCAAATTCTAATTATGCCATGTTAGGCTGCATTCGATCAATTGCTCAAACTATTTCATATGAGGTTAGACTTGTATTAATTATATTGTGTCCTGTTGTAATAATTGAAAGCTTCAGCTTAATTGAATTTTGTTTTTTCAACATTGTAATAATTGAAAGCTTCAGCTTAATTGAATTTTGTTTTTTTCAACAGTTGATATGGCTGGTATTTTTATTTTTCCTCTAAGAATTTGTTGAATTTTATCAGCTATAGCTGAAACTAATTGATCACCATTTGATTTTTCTGAAGGTGAATCAGTTAGTATCTGGATTTAATGTTGAATATAGAGGAATGGGATTTGCGTTTATTTTCTTGGCCGAGTACGCTAGAATTATCTTTATGAGTATAATGTTCTGTTTAATATTTTTAGGAAGAAAAATTGATTCTTTAACTTTCCCTATTCAATTGACAATAATTTCATTTTTATTTATTTGAGTTCAGGGAACACTACCCCGTTATCGTTATGATAAACTAATATATTTAGCATGAAATTCATATTTACCAGTGAGTTTAAATTTATTAATTTTTTTTCATGATTAACTCCATTATCTAATTCATTAAAAATTGCTTTACTTAAACGTTAATAGAATAAATTTTCTTTTCTTTATTTTCAAAATAAATGCTTTTTATAAGCTAATTAACTAATTAATTAATTTATCTCAAAAAGATTTAATTATTGGGTGTAAAATAAAATATATAAATAAATTACTGTTAAAATTATTCCAATTTTGATGTACGGGTACTCAACAGGACGAGCTCCAATTCAAGTTAATAAAATTAGAAAATAAATAAATATCAGAATAAAATTTGATTGATGTGGTAATTTACTAATCCTATAAATTTTGAATTATTCATTAAAGGAACAAAAATGAAAATGAAAATTGATATAAATAATGCAATTACTCCCCCCAATTTATTAGGGATAGATCGTAAAATTCCATATGCAAATAAAAAATATCATTCTGGTTGGATATATTATGGGGTAACTAGTAGATTTGCTGGAATAAAATTATCAGGGTCACTTAATTTATATGGTTCAAGCATAATATAGCAAAACAAAATAATTAAAATTAATAAAAACCCTAAGATATCTTTAATGGAGAAATAAGGATGGAATGGAATTTTATCATTACTTGAATTAATTCCCAATGGGTTGTTTGATCCTGTAATGTGTAAAAAATAAGCTGTACAATTGTTAATGCTAAAACAATAAATGGTACAGGGTAAGTCAAAAAGTAAAGGCAAATTTTATTTTCCCTGCTCCAATGGATGGCAGCTCTGACTGAACAATGACATATCATAACCTCAAAGTTTTTTTGTTCTTTAGCTTTGTTGTTTCAGTGCTCAGCTCCATTCGTAGTGATTTCAGGGCATTTTATTATGAGTGCCCCGTTGTCCGTGTGCACCAAGGAAGAAATGAGGGGAGTGGGAAGTTTTCTGCACTCTGAAGGGACTAAACCTGAGGAGATTATTCGCAGAATGCAGCAGCAGTACGGTGAGAGCTGTCTTAGTGAACGCAAAATTTATGAGTGGATAAATCGCTTTAAAAATGGTCGTGTATCTATCTGCGATGAAGAGCGTTCAGGTATGCCATCCACTTCGAAGATCGAAGACGGACAAGAACATCGAGACAGTTGAGCGAATGATTCATAATGATCGTCGTGTCAAAATTGATGATACTGCACATGCGTTGAACATTATTCTCAGTCGCATAGTAACCGTTGATGAGACGTGGGTCCATCACTTCGAACCACAGAGTAAGCGGTAGAGTATGGTGTGGAAACCTCCATCCTCGCCTACAGCAGAAAAGTTCAAAAGACAAGTTTCTGCAGGAAAGTTGATGATGACAGTGTTTTGGGATATGAAAGGTCCACTTCTAATTCATTACACTCCTAAAGGTCAAACAATGAATAGTGACAGCTACTGTGAGCTACTGCGAGATCTGAAACCCAAAATCAAAACAAAGAGGCGAGGAAAACTTTCAAAAGGTGTGCTTTTGCTTCAGGACAATGCCCGTCCTCATACTGTGAGGAAAACGATCCAGTGCATTCAAGATCTTGGTTTTGAGCTGCTGGAGCATCCGCCGTACAGTCCTGACCTAGCTCCAAGTGATTTTCACCTTTTTGGTCCGATGAAGGAGCACCTGCGTGAATCCAAGTTTTCGTCGGATGACGAGGCTGTGGAGGCGGTGCGTGAGTGGCGCTGTGCACGATGCCACAAATCTTTTTCCAGGACGGAATTACGAAGCTTGTCAAGAGATGGACCAAGTGCATAGAAGTTGAGGGAGATTATGTAGAGAAATGATGTTACTTGTCATCTTGTTTTCACAATAAAAAGTTCCTTTTTAAAAATTTGCCTTTACTTTTTGACTTACCCTCGTATAATAAAGTGAAAAGGAATAAAATCGAGTTAGTGTTACATTATCATCAACAAATCCTCCTCAAATTCAGTTTACTAAGGTTGTCCCAAGGTATGGGATTGCTGACAATAAATTTGTAATGACTATTGCCCCTCAGAATGACATCTGTCCTCATGGGAGGACATACCCTAAAAAAGTAGTAGCCATTAAAATTAATAAAATAATTACTCTTACAGTCCAAGTCTCAAAATACTTATATGAGCCATAATATAGCCCTCGTCCAACATGTAGCCTAAATATACACAAATAAAAAATAATGAAGCCCCATTCGCATGTGAAATCCGCAATATTCATCCATAATTAATATCACGACAAATATGTCTTAATCTATTAAATGCACTTGCCACATCTGCATTATAGTGTATTGATAAAAATAATCCAGTTAAAATTTGAATAATTAAGCATATCCCCAATAGGGATCCGTAATTTCATCAGTATGATAAATTTGAAGCAGCTGGTAAATCAATTAATGAATTATTAATTATTTTAATTAATGGTTGTGTACGTCGAATGATTTTCAACATTTATTAAAATTTTCTTCGTAAAGGAGACAAGTTGATTCTAATGATATTGATAACTACAATTAGTGTAAATAAAAGATAAATAACTATTATGATAGTTATTATTCCTGATGGGAATATATATAATTTATTAATTATGAATCTATCATATAAATTATTTGTTTCTAATAATTTACTAATATTATCTATTTTAAATCTAATAATATTAATAATTATATTTGATAATAATATTTTTATTGAGAAATAAAATTTTTCGTTTGAAGCAATTCTTGATATATACATAAATAAAACCAGTATCCCTCCAATAAAAATAAGAAATAAAATATAAGAAAAAATATGAATTTATTTAAAATATAAAAATAATACTAGCAAGAATAGTTTGTATTAATAAAATTGATCCTATTGATAATGGATGTTTTATAAAAATAAAATTTATTGATAGTAAAATTATAATTGATATTGTAATTTTCATACAGAAGATAATTTAATTAAAATATAGGCTTTGGGTGCTTGAAATGACCCTTCACTCTCTTCTGAAATTTTTAAAACTTATAATTTATCTTAGATTTACAAGATCTAAATTTTTCTTAAACTATTAAAACAAATGAGTCCATCATCAATTTTTTTATATTTAATTATAATTATATATCGGGCACTATTTCTTTATGTCTAAATCGAAAAAAACATATGATGAGTTTATTGAGATTAGAGTTAATAATTTTGAGATTATTTTGTATATTTTCTTTATTTTTATCAATTGAATTAAATTATATATATAATAGTTTTATTAACATTTAGAGTTTGTGAAGGAGTCATAGGACTATCCAGATTAATTAATTTAATTCGATCACATGGTAGTGATTAATTACTGTTAATATCTTTGAAGACATGCTAAAATTAATTTTATTTCCTTTATTTTTGATCCCCTTATTATTTAATATGTGATTACTAGGAAATATACTAATTCTTTTGTTAGTAATTACTATTTTATTCTTTAGAAAAGATTTAATTATATTAAGATATTATATATATATATACCGTATGTATATATATATATATATATATATATATATAACATTTCATACGGATTAATTATTCTTACGATTTGAATTACATTTTTAATAATTAATTCTAGCCCTTTATATAAATATAACAATATAAATTTATTTTTATTTATAGTGTTATTATTAATGACACTGTTAATTTTGTCATTTTGTTCATATAACATTATAGTATTTTTTCTTTTTTTTTTAGTCTAGTTTAATTCCTACTATAATTATTATTATAGGATGGGGCTATCAGCCTGAGCGAGTAAATGCTAGATATTACTTGTTATTTTATACTTTATTTGCATCTCTTCCTATATTGATTTAAATTATATGCATATATAGAAACAACATGACTAATATTATAATATTAATAAGATCAAGTAATAAGTTCATTTAGTTAGGAATAACATTAGCATTTATAGTTAAAGTTCCATTATTTATATTTCATTTTTGATTACCAAAAGTGCATGTTGAGTATCTGGTTCAATAATTTTAGCCAGAATTCTTTTAAAATTAGGAACTTATGGCTTGATTCGTGTGATATATATTATACCATAAATATTCATTAATTATAGATTTGTTTGAATTTCTATTTCATTAGTTTGAGGAATTATAATCAGTTTGTCTTGTATAATACAGATTGATATAAAATCAATAATTGGATATTCTTCTGTAGCTCATATAAGATTAGTTGTTGGAGGAATTATAACAATAAATATATGAGGTATAATAGGATCATATTTTATAATAATTGGTCATGGGCTATGCTCTTCTGCTTTATTTTGTTTAACTAATATTTCTTATGAGCGTTCAGGTAGACGAAGAATCTCAATCAATATGGGGATATTGAGATTTATACCTTCAATGACCCTTATATGATTTTTAATATCTGCTAGAAATATTTCATGTCCTCCAACAATTAGTTTTAACAGGAGAAATTATAAATTTAAATAGATTAATATCTTGAAATTCATAATGTATAATTTTTTCATCTCTTTCTTCATTTTTATCAGCTTGTTATAGTTTATATTTATACTCTTATACTCAACATGGAATATTTTTTTCAGGCTTTTATTCATTTAATTCTGGGAATGTGCATGAATTTTTCTTAATTATAATGCATTGAATCCCCTTAAATTTAATTATTTTAAAATTAACATTATTAATTAATTCAATTAGTTTAAAATAAAACATTAAATTGTGGATTTAAAAATATAATTTTATATTGGATCATTACTAAAAATAAGCTTAATGCATATATTTTCTTAAGTTTATTAGTCATAAGATTAATAATATTAATTTTATCAATAAATATAATTATTTTTGATTATATGATTATAATGGAATGAATAATTATTACAATTAATTCCTGTAACATCTATATTACTGTAATTTTTGAATTTATATCAACCCTATTTTTATCAACAGTTATGTTTATTTCATCAATAGTTATGTTATATAGAGGAGTATATATACTCTAATAAATGATAAAACTATCAATCGATTTATTTATATCATTATTATATTTGTAATATCAATAATATTATTAATTATTAGACCTAATATAGTAAGAATTATTATTGGATGAGATGCATTGGGTTTAGTTTCATATTGCTTAGTTATTTATTATCAAAATTTAAATTCTAGACATGCTGCAATATTAACAGCATTAATGAATCGAATCGGAGATGTAATAATTCTATTATTATTTGCGTGAATAATAAATTTTGGGTCTTGGAATTTTATATCTTTTATTAATAAAATAACAATAAGCCCAATAATTACATTAACTATTATTGCAGGATTTACAAAAAGAGCACAAATTCCATTTTCTTCATGACTTCCAGCAGCTATAGCTGCTCCAACACCAGTATCGGCCCTTGTTCATTCATCAACACTAGTTACTCTAGGCGTGTATTTAATTATTCGATTTAGAAAATTATTTCTATCATTTAATTTGATTCAAATATTTTTAATATTATCAGTATTAACAATAATTATATCAGGACTGGCTGCAAATTTTGAATTTGATTTGAGGAAAATTATTGCATTATCAACTTTGAGACAATAGAAATCATAATATCAATTTTAATGGTTGGTTATCCAATTTTATCATTTTTTCATCTTATTATTCATGCTTTATTCAAGGCATCACTTTTTCTATGTGCCGGAGTATTAATTCATAGATTAAATAATAACCAAGATATTCGTATAATAGGTTGCATAAGTTATAATGTACCAATAACTAGAACATTTATAAATATTGCTAATTTGTCATTATGTGGAATACCATTTATAAGAGGGTTTTATTCAAAAGATTTAATTATAGAAATAATATGTTCTAGAAATATTAATTTTATTATTAATATATTTAGGAATTGGATTAACATCTTTTTATTCTGCCCGATTAATATATTTTTCAATAAATATAAATTTTAGTTATTATAATTTTAGATCACAAAATGAATCATTTAACAATATATTAAAAAGAATTATAATTTTATCTATTTATTCAATTCTGTCAGGATCCATATTTATATGAATTATATTCAATAACCCCACAAGAATCATCCTTCCCTTTGAAGGAAGGATTATAGCTATGATTTTATCTTTTTTAGGATTATTAACTGGATATGTAATATCTATATTCTCATCTACAATAAACAAATTTACAAGAGAATTCTTAGGTTCAATATGATTTCTGAAACAAATATCAACCTTCCATACTCAATTTTTTATTTTAAAAATTTCATTTATATTTCAGAAATCAATTGATTTGGGATGAGGAGAAAAAATGGGCCCCCAAGGTATGATTGAATTAATAAAATTAATTATGGTACTTAACATCAATATGAGAAAAAATAATTTTAAAATTCAAATGATGACATTTATTGCTTGAATTTTAATTATATTATATTTAAATAGCTTAAACATTAGAGCATAATATTCAAGATATTAAGGTAAAAAATAATTTTTTAAATATTTATAAGACTTTGTCTCTCTTTCCAATGAAAACGAAATGTTTTATAAACTTTACAAATAAGGAAAAAATGGAGTTTAACCGCTTTAAAAGCTAGTTAGCAGCTACTCTTAGTCCTACTTCCTTTTAATTGGAATTATTACACTCAATCTCTTTATTAACAATAAAGTGCCTCATTTTTGGCCTCAATTAATAAGCAAGGGAATAAAAATTCTTCTTTTAGGTCGAAACTAAATGTATTAATTACTTCATTGCTTTTAAGAATGGTTGATGCCAACACCTATTGATTGCAATTCAATAATTATAATTAAATACATCCCTATTAAACTCAATTGAATATATTATTTTTTCATTCATGATATAGTCCTAATATTAAAAATATTAAAAATAATAATATCACCAAATAAATCTCAATTATATTAATTGATTAATTGTTGTTATCACAGTAATAACAGGCATAATAATTACTAATTCAACATCAAAAATGAGAAAAATAACCGCAATTATAAAAAAATGTCTTGAAAAAGAATTCGAGATGACTCAAAAGGATCAAATCCACACACAAATGGATATGACTTTTCACAATCAATAATTGATTTAGTTGAAATAAGATATAAAAAAGTTATCAAAATAACTAAAATTAATAATAAAATAATACAATAAATTATAATATTAAAAATTATTCTATTTAAAATTTAATCCTTTTAATTGGAAGTTAAATATTCTTATACTAATAGAATATTTATCTACCCCACCAGTAAATTGATACATATAGAAATAATCAAACAATATCAACAAAATGTCAATATCAAGCAGCTGCTTTAAAACCAAAGTGATGAATTCTGGAAAAATGAAATTTTAATTGTTGTAATAAACAAACTATAATAAATGTTCTTCCAATAATAACATGAATTCCATGAAACCCTGTTGACACAAAAAATGTTGATCCATACACTGAATCTGAAATACAAAACGGTGATTCAAAATATTCATAAACTTGAAGAATAGTGATGGATGGATGGATGATGCACGGGCGTCTTGCGCCCTAATTTGTGTGCGTTGTCCAGGCCTAGGCCTGATGAACGCCAGGTGCCAACAGGTCAGCGCGGTCGTTTGCTCTGCTCAAGGGTGTTATGGTGCAGTCCGCGGGTCCATGATACATTACATGGCCACCACGGTGGCAAGCTTAAGCTTTTGCTTCAGGCAATTGTCCCGCCAAGGCGCGACACCATGGTCCCCTCAGGCTAGCCTTTGGGAACGTAGTGATGCACTGGCGAGGACAAGAAGCTCGAGCGCCCTAGGGCGTCGGCCGAAATGGTAGGTAATGACTCCGAGACAGCCAGCTTTCGCAAGGAAGGCACTTGCACAACCTCGCGGGAGCCCGTGTCTCAGGTCATTACCCTGCCAAATCAGCAAAGCAGGTGCTGACGGGGATCTTCGTCGTGATCATGGCTTCAGCCAATCGCAACGCCTGGTCGCGGCTCCTTAGTCTCCGAGGACATAGCCCACGGAAACTTAGTGGCGCGCTGGCGATGACGAGAGGCTCGACCGCCCGAAGGCGACGGCCGAGTCGACGGAACTTATCACCGGGGCAGTCGGTTTTCGCAAGGAAGGCATTTGCACAACCTCGCGAGAGCCCGTGTCCCGGATCAGAGCCTTGCCGAATCGGCAAAGCCGATGCTGGCAATAAATTTATCCATTCCAGTCTGCCGCAGCATGATTGACTACAGTTTCGGCAGGCGCAGGTAGTGATTGATGGTGATCGGTTCAGATTTCCAGAAGGTTGGGGGATTCGTTTCTGGGGGGTTCATGAGATGAACTTAGGGGGGGGTCGTCTAACAGCGCCCTAGGGCGCCTGACGCGGCGAGGGGGCGGTGCATTCTCTATGCTGTTAAGCCTTTGGAGGTGCGGATAAGGGGACTCGCCGGCCTTGGCGAACAAATTCGTTGCCAGGGACCAGACAAAGACCTCTAAGGTGGGAACACGGAGACCCCGGTGTATGGCGGAATTTC
Source organism: Magicicada septendecula (assembly GCA_034769895.1). Taxonomy (NCBI): domain Eukaryota; kingdom Metazoa; phylum Arthropoda; class Insecta; order Hemiptera; family Cicadidae; genus Magicicada; species Magicicada septendecula. The sequence continues at coordinate 250,930,409 of CM068372.1, forward strand.
GCACATACCACGGGGACCCCGTGAGGGAGCGTAGGGTCCAGTTCTGAAATGTAGTCAGCCTATGCCTGTTGGTGGCCGACAGGAGAGGCCACCAAGCGGGTGCCGCATAAGTGAGTACTGTTCGGAGGAACAGTAGATACAATGTTAGTGTTGTACTGTCAGCCAGGCGGCTGTTCCGCGAAAGCATAGGTGATAGTTTGGCTCTGACGCCACGAGCCAAGTTGAGGGTTGAGGTCACATGGGCGTTGAAGTTTAGGTGCCGATCAAGCCGAACACCTAGGTACTTCACCGTCTCAGTCCAGTTGATGGGTCTCCCCTCTAAGGAGAGGGATTGGCATCGGGAAATGGACTTATGCGTAAAGCAGATCGCCTCGGATTTCTCCGTATTGATCGCTACCCGCCATTTCCTTAGCCAGTCCGGAAGCATAGCCAACTGGCGTTGTAACATTACGCTCGTCCGCCAAGGCGAAAGCGAGCTAAAATGAAACATCGCGTCGTCAGCAAATAGAGATAACGTGACCCCGGGATAAACAGGCAGATCGTTCGTGTACAGTACGTACAGAACGGGGCCGAGGACAGATCCTTGTGGGACGCCAGCGGCGACAGGGCGAACCCGAGAGAACGCCCCATCTACGCTGATCCTGAAGGTGCGATCCGTCAGATAGGATCGGAGCAAGTGGACGATAGATGTCGGGATTGGCGAATGCGCCAGTTTGTAGAGCAGGTCTTCGTGCCAGACTTTATCGAAGGCTTTGCTCACATCCAACAGGACGGCTCCTGTTGCCTGATGATTGTTGGCGGCGTCGGCTGACAGGTGACAACCCGTACTAGCTGAAGAGTAGTCGAGTGCCTCGGCCTAAACCCAAACTGCTCCTCGCGGATGAAACCATCCACCAGGGGCCGAATACGGGCCAGGAGAAAACGCTCGAATACCTTCGAGATTACTGGCAATAGTGATATCGGGCGGTAGCTTCCAGGTAGCGTGGGCGGCTTTTAGATTTCTGGATCATGATGACGTTTGCGGTTTTCCACAGGCGGGGGATGTACCTCAGCCGGAGACAGGAGTTGAACAGCTCAAGAAGAACGTCAACTGCCGAAGGCGGGAGATTCTGCAACGCAGCGGCGCCGATGCGATCGGGGCCAGGGGCCTTTCTCTTCTTCAGTCGGCTTAGGACAGACGCAAGGTCATCCTCGTCGACCGAAATAGGAGGATCATTGGGGGGAGCAGAAAAGTATCCAGATAGGAAATCCCTGACGACGGCCAAATGAGCCGGGTCAGAGATGCCTCTATGGACGGTGAACTGTTCCTCAATACAGTCGGCGAAGACTTCCGCCTTGCCTTCTGCAGAGTATACAGTGCCGTCCGGGGTATTCAAGGGATGGCGAGTCCTCTTTTCGCCTTTTAGTCTACCAGCGGCTCTCCATACGGAGGCGTGGTCGACTTCCAAGGACACCAAATAGGAGTCCCATCGATTCGCGTTTACGTCAAGCAGAAGCTGCGAGACGTGTTCCGACTGGGCTCGAAAGCGCCGTCTAGCGGCAGGGTCACGGGTATGGTGCCATCTGCGGCGGAGCTGGCGCCGTAATCGGATGGTTTGGAGAACTTCCGCAGGAAGGTCGGAGCGTTTATTACTCACCGGAACAGTATAGGTGTTTTTGTCCATTGCAGACTGGAAGAGGTCCTGGAGCTGATGTACCCGGAGATCCACGTCGTTACAAGAGACGAGTGGGTCCGGAGGGACAGATGACAACTGCCTGGCCAGATCATCATGGTAGGATCGCCAATTGACTCTCTTAACAGGATGATCGGGAAGTCGGGGTGAGACCGATGGCAGCAAGACAGTTACAAGTAGGGGGTCGTGATCGGAAGATAGGTCCGACACCGCGCTGACTTGTAGACGAAAGGGTATGGCCTTGACAATTACAATATCAAGGACATCCGGCGGATAACCCGCAGTGGGAAAGTGTGTCGGTTCGGACGGGCCGATGATGAGGACGCTGGGATCATCTTCGACAGCCCTACGGAGAGAATTGCCGTAGGGGTTTGACGTTCTGCTGTTCCAAGAGGGATGCTTGGCGTTAAGGTCTCCGGCTACGATGGTTGGGAGATCGCTGTCTAGGAGAGCGTCCCACTCCTCATGCGGTGGAGCTCGAAGGCCGGGCGGGTGGTACGCAGAAACAAAGCGCACCTCCAGGCCGGCAACATCCAGCGCCACAGCACATGCTTCGATGAGGGTAGTTTCAGGGGCAGGGAGTTCTCTATGAGAGTGTCGCCTGTGGACTAAGATCGCCATTTCGCCAGATGCGCGGTGGCGATCGGGACCATTCCTGTCTTTCCTGTAGCAAGCATAGGCTCGCAGGGAGAATCGACGGTTAGGGGCAAGATGTGTTTCAGAGAGGAGTACGACATCTGCGTCTTACTCCACAAGGAAAGCTGCCAGTTCGGCCCGACGCGCCGCAACACCATCTGCATTCCACGCGACGAACCGAAACTGTCTAGCCATGGTTAGATGAGGGGACAATCAGGGCGATCAGCGATGTTAGGATCGCCATGAGTATTGTCGGGACATCCCGAGTAGCAAGAATTTGCGGGACAATGCCGCTGACCAAGGCCATCAGCTGAGCCTCAGTGACCAATGGTGAACCACCGGCCACAGGGGCCTGACTAGCCGGCGCTGGGGCCGCGGAAGGTGCAGATGCCGCCTCCAGGGGAGTTTGGGCAATTGGAGCTGGCTGCTCGGGGGCTGGCGAGATTTCCATGGACGTCGCAGGGGTCTGGGCAACAGGAGCAGGCTCCTGGCCGGGTAGATGCTGGGCAGCCGGAGGGGCGTTGTTAGCCTCCGGGTACAGATGTTTTGCCACTAGTGGCTGTCTAATCTTGCGCTTAGCGCGCCGTTTCTTAGGCGGCTGGGTCTGTGAGGGGGGTACTGCGGGCGTTGCCGCTTGAGGAGATGGCACTCCGGCAGGCGCTAAGATTCTGGGGGCCACAGGGGGCGCCGTAGCGACCGCTGCAGCGTACGTTATGGTTCCTCCAGCGGCAGGTGCCGCAGGAAGAGCTGTAGATGCCGAGGCGTGTGGTTGGACTGCCGCCCGCTTCGAGGGTCTAGGAGCAGGGCGAGGAGGTTCAACCTGTCGGTTTTGCTCCCGCTGCTGTTTCTTTAGGGCCTTCTTAAAGTTGTTACAACCCCTAAAGTTAGCCGGACGACTGCCTCCGCAGTTAGAGCACGTCGCAGGTTGATGCTTCACAACGGGACAATTCTCGTTGTAGGTCTCCCCACAGCGTACACAACGCGGCGGCATCTTACAAAAGGCCGATGAGTGGCCGAATCGCTAACACTGAAAGCACTGGGAAGGCCCAGGCTTACTATTAAAAGCCCTAACCTGTACCCGGAGGTACAGAATGGTTTCTAGATTATAGACATCTGCGAAGGAAACAACCTTCTGGATCCTGATGTAAAAGGAATTGATTTTCCTTTTCCGATCACCGGATAGGAGAGGGGCGACGGAGGTAGGGAAGAAACCCTTCTCCGCCAGATCCACAAGATCGGTGTGTCATGGGGAATCCCGGACACCACAATCTTGAGTTCCCTCTCCTCAGGGAGGGGGAAGGTATGAAAAACGCGACCGGAGTCGGCCAGGAATTTCTGGCAAGCCCGAAAGTCCTGGATCGACTTCGGCAGCAGTCGAATGGACGAACCTTGGCTTTTGGCCTCGATTCACCCAGACGGCACTACTTGTTTAATCTCCCGAAGGAGGGTATGCCAATCGGTGCACTGTGGCACGACGATTGGCGGTATCTTAGGTTGCTTAGGTGTTGGTTCTGGTTCTGGTACTGTGTTTCCAGGGGAAGGTGATATGCGACCTCCCGACTCTGCAGCCACGGATCGTTTCGCCGGGACAGTCCGTTTTGGGGACGTCGGCCTGCTTCCACCGCTACCTCGCCGTTTCCGAACAGGCACGGGCTGGAATCCGTCCTCCGTCTCCATCTCAGAGTCCGACGACAACGTAGCGCCGTGGGCTGCGGCATAAGCAATGGATAGTGGGTCCTGAGAAGGACCAACACAAGGCTGGTCCCTCACGGGAGGGTCAGATATTTGGTGCTCCTTAGCAGGAACAGCAGAAGGCTGGACCTGCAAAGGAACAGTCGATTGGCGACCCTTAGAAGGACCAGCAGAAGACTGGTCCCCCACGGGATGGTCAGATGCATTGTGGCTCTCTGCAGGATCGGCATTATGCCGGACCTGCAAAGTAGCTGTAGTTGGTTGGTGGTCCTTAGCAGGACCAACTGAAGGCTGGTCCCGCGACGAATTTCCTGATGCTCTTAGAAGGCCTTAGAAGGACCTTCGCCGCGGACAGGGTCAGTATCGGGTTTTGTAGCAGGACCAGCGGAAGGCTGGACCCGCGAAACTTCAACAGATGCTGGGTGGTCCTTAAAAGGACCATCGCCGCGGACTGCAACAATTTCAGGTTTTGTTGTTTTGGTGGGGATTCTTACCATTGGGCCATCTGTGGAGCTTAGCGTTACGCTTCGCAGCACAGATGGCTTCAGCAAGGGGGCTATCCTGCCATCGGATTTATTATGGCCCTTATTAGGACCACAACTTTCCGCGGACAGGGGCTCCCCTTGGTCTCGTCCCGACATCGCCGTCGCCAACGGGTGTCGGGTACGCTCTTGGGCGGAGAGAGCAAACTCCCGTTCCGAACTGCACTGGCACTCACCAAACTTCGGCACAGAACACCGCGCACAAAGTAAGAACAATAGCCCGCACACGACTTTTCGCGAACTGGCCGAATTCTGGCCCACTCGAACTGATCCGATATGTTTAGCCAACTGGCTAGTCAAGAGAGGATTTTGAGGTTAGGATGTTTGTTCTGCTTCCTTTCAATCGCTGGAGTAGAATCACACACAACTGGGGTCGCAAGTGGTGCAGTGTCCCGAGTCTCAGGAAGGACTCCTGCCGCTGGGTCAGTTTGAGTTTCTTTCATATTATTTTATCTATTTGGGGGAGGGGTCTGAAGCGACCTGCGATTGGTGGATTATACCACCGGGACTAATAGACGAGGCCGCTTCCAGGACTCACCTGGTCGCGGGGTGTATTTACCAAGTCCGGCAATGAGGGAATTGTGGGTCACTCTGTCGGAACGAACATAGAATCTACGCGCCAGGCGTCTCACGGTGTCATCAAGAGAGCGGACACCGAGTCCTCTCCTCAAAAGACGAGAAGAGTACCTCCGGGGGACTTTGCACGCGAGCTTCAGTCCCCGGTCGAGTACGCGCTGGAGCGTTGTTCTATGACCACGAGCCAGGTATCCCCAAACAGGACAGGCGTAGGTAATCACGGGCAACACGTACGTGTTGACTATGAGCTTACCTAGCCGTGGGGTCATTGCCGGATTAGATAGCACGGGCCAGAGTCTACTGAGTTGCGCCGAAGCGCGTTGTCTGATGTACTGTGTATGGGTTCGCCAGGTGAGTCGGGGATCCACGTGGAGCCCGAGGTACTTGACGCTATTGGTCCAGGGCACCTCGACGAGGCCTACTTTAAGCGGCCGAGGCCCCTTACGTTTGCGCGAGAATATTACCGCGGCGCTCTTGGAAGCGTTAACGGCAACTCTCCAGTCATCGGTCCACCCGACGTACGCGTCGAGTTGGCGCTGGAGCTTTACTGCCGCATAACTCGCGTTCGGCTCTGAGGCAAAAGCCGCAGTGTCGTCCGCGAACAGCGACAATTTTACTCCAGGAACTCGGGGCGTGTCGTTGACAAACAGCGAGAACAGGAGAGGCCCAAGGACACTTCCCTGAGGGACGCCAGCGGTAATACGCCTCTCCGAAGAGAGAGCGTGGTCTACTCTCACTCGGAAGCTGCAGTCTCTCAGAAAGCTGCCGATCAAATGAACGTAGCAATCTGGAAGAAGGACTTCCGTGAGCTTGTAAAGGACACCCTCGTGCCACACGCGGTCAAAGGCTTTCTCTACGTCTAGGAAGATCGCAGTCGTCTGTTTGCCCTGGCAGCCAGCCTCGGTAATGCATTCCACGAGTCTCATCAGCTGATGAGTCGAGGAGTGCAGCTCACGAAAGCCGAACTGTTCGGGGATTAGCACGTCTAGTCTTTCTTTCTAGATGGTCGCGGATCCTACGCTGGATCAGACGCTCGAAAACCTTGGACGTCGCGGACAAGAGGCTGATGGGACTGAGGTTTTCCACGCGAGAAGAATTCTTTCCCGGCTTGGGTATTACTATGACGGTAGGCGTTTTCCATTTCACCGGAAAATAGGCCAGTCTGAGGCATGAATTGAACAGGTCAGAGAGGAACTGGGTTCCTCGCTCCGGAAGACGATGGAGGGCGGAATTCATAACTCCGTCCGGGCCAGGCGCCTTCCGGGGCTTGAGCTGAACAATCCTCTCAGAGACCTCCTCCGGGGAGATGGGCTCCGGTTGGACTGTGATATCGGCCGATAGAAAGCGCTCTACCTCGCGGCAGATTTGCTCAGTGAAGGCCGGGTTCTTGGATGGGTTGGGAGCGAACTGACGCTCTAAACTGTCAGCCAAGAACTCTGCCTTTTCGAGGGGGCGGCCAAGGGGTTGACCGCCGGGTCCGACCAGTGCGGGGAGAAGCGCGCGTTTACGCTTTCCCGTTAGGGCACTGGGAATCCACCAGACATTAGGGTCCTCGGCAGGGCCATCCATCTGTGTCACAGCTAGCTCCCAGTTGCGTCTACGGAACGCCAGCATGTCGCGACGCAACTTGCCGGACGCTCTGTTGAACGCAGCCTTGTCAGCCGGGTCACGAATCCTCTGCCAGCGTCTCCGGAGACGATTCCTCTCGCAAGCGAGCTGAGACACCTCTTCGGGGATACGCTGATAGTCGGGCGTGAGCCCCGGCTTCATCCGGGAGGACACGTCTACCGCCGAGACTACGGCTGTGTCGAATAAGGCAACTGCCTCGTCGACATGCTGGGTAGTATCGAGTGGGATATGCTCAGGTAGGCGGCGACTGAACGCCGGGCCAAAGCGGTCCCACACGATTACCCGCCGCTCGTCGCGGACGGTGGCGTGCTTGGTAGCTATATGCACACTGATAGGGCAATGGTCCGAGGACAGTTCCGAAATGACGGAGACGTGGACCGGGCAATAAACGCCCCTGACCGCGGCAATGTCCAGTACGTCAGGGCGGGAGTTAGCCCTCGAGGGATAGTACGTAGGCCCGGTAGGACCCATGACTGTGACCCATCAGCATACCAAGCGGTATGGGTTCACCAAGCGGCTCCCCCAATCAGGGTGCTTACAGTTCAGGTCGCCCGCCAGGACTACCCTCCTATGTGCGCCAAAGACGGCCTCCAGATCGTTCGACAGGAGCTCCGTTTGTGGAGGCTTGTAAGCGGAAACCACGAGTAGACCGCCGAGAACACCATGGAGCTCAACCGCGGTGCACTCGAGGTTCCGCCGCTGAGGCAGGACAACGCGGTGATGGCGAAGACTCGCCTTCACCGCGATGGCTGAGCCCCCTCCTGTGCGATCCGACCGGTCATCCCGGTGGCACGCGTAGTTGGGCAGTCGGAAACGACGATGCGGGGTCAGGTGCGTCTCACCAAGAAGAAGCACGTCGAGCTTGTGTCGGGCAACGAACCCTAAGAGCTCAGAATGCCGGGAAGCGAGGCCGTTGGCGTTCCACGCCACGAGCTCGAGGTCTCGCTTGAGGGATTGCCGTGGTTGTCCGTTCATAACAGACCTATAATTCGGCAGGCTTCCACCAAGAGGAGGAACTTGTCTTGGGGCGAGGCTGTTGCCAAGCGTTCCTTGATTTTAAGGAAAGTTTGGGCTACTTTCTGCAAGTCGTAGCTTGCCAGACTGGAGTAGAATCTTGTTGAAGAATAGTGAAATATACCCCTAATAGTAAGGTTAATATAATACCATAAACACATTCATTATGCTTACTTTCCATCATAGAATGATGTGCTCACGTAATTGTTACTGCAGAACATAATAAAATTATGGTTTTTAATAAAGGAATTTGTATCGGATTAAAAAGCTTAATTCCGGCGGGAGGACAAATCATTCCAATTTCTATGACAGGTCTTAATCTTCTATGAAAAAATCCTCAGAAAAAAGAAATAAAAAAGAAAATCTCTGATACAATAAATAAAATTATTCCAATTTTTAAACGTTTCACTACAATTATTGTATGGAGTCCTATAAATGTTCCCTCGCGAGAAGTATCTCGCCATCATTGAATTATAGTTAAAAGCAAAATTAAAAATCCATAAAATAATAAAATATAATTTGGATGTGAAACATTATCACTAACCCAGAAACAAAAGTTAAAGCTCCAATTGAACCTGTTAAAGGTCATGGTCTATAGTCAACTAAATGATATGGATGATTATTCGTTAAGATACCTCTCTATAATATAAATTTCTTAAAACTGTGGAAACATAGGATTAAATTATACACACTGCTGACTCAAATATTATTAGTATAATTTGAACTAAAATTATTAAATTAATGTACATCCCCGAATTGATTGATCTATTCCCTAATAATGTTATTAGCAAATGACCTGCAATTTTATTTGCTGTTAATCGAACAGCCAATGATCCTTGTCGAATTAAATTTCTGATAGTTTCAATACATACTATAAAAGGTATTAAAATTGTTGGTGTTTCTATAGGAACAAGGTGACAAAACATGTGATTTGTATTATTTAAAAATCCAAATGAAATAAAATTTAATCATAAGGGGAGAGCTAAACTTAGAGAAAACACTAAATGTCTTGAATTAGTGAAAATTCATTATATTGGACAACATGCCAATACGTCCCTTAGTTAACTACACGTCGGCACCTGGGTACAAAATCGCAAAAAAACTTCAACATATAATAAAAAACAGTATAAAGCTAGAGAATAATCATAGTATCAAGAACAATAAAGATTTCATAAACAAAATTAATTCCATCGACTTATTACCGAGTTATAAGCTGGTTTCTTTTGATATTGTCAATTTATACACAAATATACCTATACAAGAAACAATAGAGATTCTCCAAAACAATTTACTTAATACGGCAATATTAAATCAACAGGAAATTAACGAATTAATCTTGATATTACGAATAGTGTTGAAACAAAATTATTTTACATTTGACGGCAAGTTTTTTAAACAAGGAGAAGGGTTAGCCATGGGGTCTCCTTTAAGTGGATTACTGGCAGATATATACCTTAACTTTTATGAAAATAATTATCTGCTATCTAACTGTAACAGTTACCACGAAAAAATTATCTCATACACGCGATATGTTGACGATACGTTCATGGTTTTTAATGGCACTTGTAGACAAATGGACATGTTACTCAAATACATGAACAACATAAATAACAACATAAAATTCACCATGGAAGTAGAAAATGAAAATTGCCTAAACTTTTTAGACCTTTCTGTTCGAAGAAACGCTGATTGTATCACATATAAAATATACAGGAAACCTACTACCACGGATATAACTGTCCATGCTGATTCATTCCACCCATATACACAGAAAATGGCCTCTTTTAATGCTTTCGTAAATAGACTTTTAACTATACCTATGAACCAGGAAGATTTTCAAGATGAAGTAAATATTATTAAACATATAGCTGTCAATAATGGATATAAAAGTGATATAATAGATAACTTAATTCGCAAACGTAGGAATAAAATGGAAAGAAAATTAAAATTAGATGGTAAAAAGAACCATTATATTTCAGTTGAATATACTAATGTGATTCCTAATATAATAAAAAATGAATTAAGAAAATTAGACATCATCGTGTCCTTCAAAACTACCAATAACATATTGAACATATTAAAACCTCGAACACAAAAAACAACCGAAAACAGTTCTGGCATATATAGAATCCAGTGTAGTGAATGTGATAAATTCTACATAGGACAAACGGGCAGGAAATTTAAAGACAGATATAAAGAACATTTGCCAAAAAGGAACATCAAGTCAATCAAATCCAACTTTGCTTTACATCTGGTAAACAGCAATCACAGTTATAGTGGTTTCACAGATAACTTTACGCCCATACATATATGCAGTAAGAGCCGATACATGGATGCCATGGAAGAATATGAAATATATAAAGCGCTTTTATTTCAACCAAACCTACTGCTTAATGATCAATTAACATTTAAATCTCACTGTTTATATGATACTGTATTGAAGAGTGATAACGCTTGTGTACACCAGCCGAGTATATAGTTTGATTACGTGGTCAGTTACAGTACGGCAGTGCGCACTGTTGCGTGGACTGAGTTCTATCATACTCATTGTGTTATGTGTTTATGTGTTGATGTGTTTTAATTATTATATTCTTGACACGTTCGTTATGAACTAGAAGAAAAAACAATTTTACCTGATGATGGGAACGTGTTCCCGAAACATGTCGTAAGACATCAAAGACGTAGTCGCAGCACGGATAAAGAAAAAGGTATTTATTTATTTAGTGAAAATGTATGGAAACAGCCCAAGAAAGTTATTAAACAGGATAAAAATAAACAAAGAACAAAACAATAATAATCTAACAGAAGATCTTGAACTTATTAATAAGTTTAATTCAGAACTAATTTAAAATTTTATTAAAAATAATTACATAACGATTAGGAATGATTCAAAAACCTAGGGGAATAAATAGTAATAAAGTTAATGAACTAAATCAATTTAATGAAAATAATCCTGTTGATGGATCAAAAGTTGAAAATAAATTTGTTATCATAACCAATCATATAAGTCATTAGAATTATTAGTTGAGTTAGTTTTTGGAATTACTATAAAAGAAAAATAAATAAGAGTCATAATTAAAACAACAGTAAATAAAATAAAGAAAAATAGAAAACATCAGTTTATTGGTGACATTTGTGGGATAGAAAAATACTTCTTAGTTTTTTAAATCTGACAGATTAATGTTTTGTAATAAACTAACTTTTCATCCTTAAAAGTAGTAGTTAATTACTATAAATCGGTTTAAGAGACCATTACTTACTTTCAGCCACTTAATGAATATTTTATTAACCAATTAATTAAATACTTGGAACTAACTCTTTCAATAACAATAGGTATAAATCTATGATTTGCTCCACAAATTTCAGAACATTGTCCAAATGATACGCCAGGTCGATTAATAAATATTCTTGCATGATTTAATCGACCAGGTACGGCATCTACTTTAATTCTTATAGATGGTATAGCCCATGAATGAATAACATCAAAAGATGAAATTAATAATCGAATTTGAGTATTAAAAGGTAAAATTGTTCGGTTATCTACTTCTAAAAGACGAAATTCTCTAATTGATGTTTCATTATAGGATTTTATATATGAATCAAACTCAACACTTATAAAATCCGAATATTCATAGGATCAATATCACTGATGACCTATAATTTTTAGGGTAATTAAAGGTATATTAATCTCATCCAATAAATATAATAATCGTAAAGATGGAAATGCAACCAAAATTGAAGTTAAAGCTGGAAGAAGTGTTCAAAAAAATTCAATTAATTGTCCTTCTAACAGAAGTCGATTTAAAATATTATTAAATATAAGAGTTGTTATTATATAGGCAACAATTGAAGTAATAATAATTAAAATAATTAATGTGTGATCATGAAAAGTATTAGTTGTTCTATCAACGGTGACATGGCATCTTGTATATTAATGTAAGACCAATTAGAAATTTCTAATAAAAATTATTTTATATATGAATCTTAAATTCATTGCACTTCATCTGCCATATTAGAATTAAACTAATAATGAAACTTCACTATATGAGTGCTCAGATGGGGGAATTTTTGTAATCATTCAATAGAAGAATTTATATTAGTTGAATATAAAATCAATCGATTTGAAGTAAATCTTTCTCAAATAATAAATAATAATAATAAAATTCCGATAAATGAAATTCTTCTTCCAATAGAAAACAGAATATTCCATGATATAAATGCATCCGGATAATCTGAATAACGACGAGGCATGCCTCTTAGTCCTAGAAAATGTTTGGAAAAAAAGTTAAATTTACCCCAATAAATATAATTAAAAAATGAATCCTTAATCAATTAGAATTTAAAGACAGCCCAGTAAATAAAGGATATCAATGAATAAATCTTCCCAAAATTGCAAATACTGCGCCCATGGATAGTACATAATGAAAATGAGCCACAACATAATATGTGTCATGCAACACAATATCAATAGATGAATTAGCTAAAATTACACCGGTTAAACCACAAATAGTAAAAAGAAAAACAAACCCTACTGCTCATAAAATTGAAGAGAGATCTTAATTTTTGTTCCTCTTAAAGTTGTCAACCAACTGAAGACTTTAATTCTAGTAGGAACAGCAATAATTACTGTAGCAGAAGTAAAATAAGCTCGTGTATCAACGCCTATCCCAACTGTAAATATGTGATGTCCTCACACAACAAATCCTAAAATACCAATTGATATCAGAGCATAAATTATTCCTAATGACCCAAATGATTCAATTTTTCCTCTCACTCATGGGCGCCCATGCGGAGGGGCAGGGGGGGCCGTGGCCCCCCTGGCTCCCGGGAAAAATAAAAAATTGAAAGGAAAAAATATCTGATATTTTAGAATTTTGTAAATATATACATTATTTTCAGAAAGTTATTGAAACACACGATGTATAATTTTGCCTTATAATATTTCTTTTATTGGTTTTCTTGTTTTACTTAAAGTCCAAGACCCCTGTCATGATTTCGCATGGTTTTTTTTTTCAATACAAAGTTGGGGTAGGAAAATTTGAGGTGAATCAGAATGGCAAAAGAAGATGCGGAAGCCGGATGTTTAGATCGGGTGGCCTTGGCGCGTTTTAGTCACGTGACCAACTTGCTTCTATGTGGATTTCATACTGTGAGTGTTTGTTACAAAGTGTATCTTAAAATAAACATTTAACGCTTCATCGAAACTTTTAAATAGTTTATTATCAGTTATAATCTACTCTTTACGATCTTATCATCAATTTCCAACCAACATATTTGCTGGTGAGTAATACTATTAGTACGTATTAATCTTATTGAAGAATTCTCGATGTCTTGTTAACCTATAAACAACAAGTCTGAATTTTTAGAAACATTTAATATAAAACTGTATGATAACTACTGTGTATCATAGTTCCAAGTTACAACAATGATATATGTTGTCTTGTTCAGAAGAATTAGCAACATTTATTAGAAAATTATTGATCAGATTGAATGAATGCTTCACTGAACTTGACGAGTATGAAGTATGTAATGAAAGTATTCACAATAAACTTAAAAAGATTAATTTATAAACGATAAAATTTACTGAATATTTATCTCAGTGTGTCGAAAAGATAGTAACTTCCCCTCGCCTCGCACGTTTCGAATGAACTACTTTAATATTATTTTTTCTAAAACATGTTTTATTTATTCTAAAATACAATAAATAATTGAAAAATAATTAATTTCCTATGAATGTTGTCTTATTTGTACATTAAATTTATTAGTTCTCTATATAGCTTAAAAGCTTCGCTTTGGTCGGTCACTCCCGAGTGCCACACACCCTACTTTAATCATTTTTGTAAATAAACCAAAACTATTGATTCTTCAATAATTTTTTGTTTATTATTTCACGCAATAATTAACGCAACATTTTAACGCAATTCCGCCTTCAAAATCTCATGAGCATGCTATTGTACGTGTTTTAACCTATACCAGAATATCACCCCAGATTGTTGTTTAGCGGAAGGACCTACATCAGGACTCAACGGGTTAACACAAAAAAGGCAAAATTAGTTGCATAGGCTACTTTTAATTTTTGTGTCGCTTGTTACTACTAATATCAGTGGTGGATTTTGCGTTGAATCTGTTTTCTCAAAATACAATTACAAATTATTACAGTATTAAACAAGTTGCAACTAATACAAATTATTTTGTCAAAATTAACTATAAATGTTGCACTATAGTAACTTTTTTCAGGTTTTAGGCCCAATACCTGATTTTAATTTCCTCGTATTTATTTCAGAGATATGAATATCAGGAATTTCTTTGAGCGAAAAGGTGCTGCTGTTGTGCCAAAAAGGGCCCGACGGGACTCATTAAGTAATTCAGAACCAGAACAAATAGCTCGGAAAGTGCGTCCCACAACGGCTTCTAATTTATCTTCAACATCAACGACAGCTCCTAACCTCGCTGTGTCTGCTGAGCGGGATTTCTGTCAGTCGCCAACTTTAGTTCCTATCGCCAATGATGAGTCTGCCGAGCGGAATCTCTGCCAATCATCAGCTTCAGTTCCTATCGCCAATGATGAGTGTGACGAGCGGAATCTCTGCCAATCATCAGCTTCAGTTCCTATCGCCAATGATGAGTCTGATAAGCAGAATCCCTGCCAGTCATCATCATCATCTTCAGTTCCTATCGCTAATGCTGTGTCTGCTGAGCGGGATTAATCCCAGTCCCAGCCATCAACCTCGGTTTCTAACGCTACTGCGCCGGCTGAACGGCATTCATGCCATTCATTAGCAATAAATCACAGCTTTGATTTAGGTGATTATATAAACCAGGCCATGCCAGATAATGTCAAGTACCAGTTACTAACGTACCCACGTGTTCTAAATTCGTCCCATGACTTCAAGAAAGATATTGAAATGGACAAAACAAGAAAAAGGCCTTTTCAAAAAACCTGGTTTGAAAGGTACTCATGGCTAGTCTACTCGCCGAAGCTGAAGGGTGGGCTTTGCAAATTTTGTACTCTCATTAAGCCAGTTTTAAAAAGAGGAACGTTTGGCGCTTTCGTAGTAAAGGCTCACCATGATTACAAACACTTTCATGAAGATGCTCGAGGCCATGAAAAAAGCAATTGGCATCTTGAGTCTATAAGTAAGGCCAAGAGTTTTATTGATTCTATAGAAATGAGAAAGAAAAATGTAATGGAGCAGTTAGACAGTGGGATCACTGAACTTGTAAATGCCAATCGTCAAAAGCTAAAATCAATTCTTGCAACACTAATGTATTGTGGCACACATGATATATCCATTCGCGGAAAGAATTCAGGGGAAGGAAATTTTGAAGATTTACTTTTGTTTAGAGTGAATTCAGGTGACAAAGTGCTGGAAGATCATTTAGCAAAACATGGTGGGAGGGCGAAATATACGTCCCACAGAGTCCAAAACGATTTATTAAGTACATGTGGTTCTGTAATACAAAAAGAGATTGTTGGAGAGGTAAACAGATCGGCAGCATTTTCACTATTAGCAGACGAAACTGCTGACATAAGTGGAAAAGAACAGTTGTCAGTGGGAGTGCGGTTTGTTGACGAAAAATTGGACTTTACAGTTAAAGAAGAGTTTTTAGGGTTTGCTGAACTAACTCGATTAGATGCTGAGGGAATTTGTTCATCTATTATAGGCTTTGTTGGAAAGTTGGGGCTGGATATGACTAAATTAATTGGCTTGGGGTTCGATGGGTGCTCGACAATGGCTGGCCATGAAAGTGGAGTGCAAGCTGGGATCAGGGAAAAATATCCTAGAGCTGTTTACTTCCACTGTGCATCCCATCGACTAAACCTAGTTGTCAACGACCTTAATAGTGTCCAGGAAATTCGGAATACTATCGGTACGATAAAACAAGTAATTAGGTTCTTCCGGGAAAGTGTATTGCGTAGAAAAACTATACCAAACATTCCGTTGTTTTGCGAAACTCGGTGGTTACACAAATATAGATCAATCAGGCTGTTTAAAGAAAACTTCATGGCCATCAAGGATAGCCTCAGTGGTCTTGCAAATGACCGCGACGTTAATCAAGACACTAGATCACTTTCCAGCCAACAAGATAGCGCAACATCATCAATCACATTTATTATTTGCCTTCACATAATTTCAAGATATTCTTCGTACTTGGAGCCAATAGTGAACAAACTCCAGTATATTGATATGGACCTACACACAGTCTACAGATACATAAATACCGACCTCCTAGATATATTTCAGAAGCATAGAGAGCAAAGCAACGATGAGTTCTCAAACATATTTGAAGACATTAAAGAGACTTGTGGGAAACTTGACATTGATATTAAATTCCCAAAACTGGCTAGAAGGCAGACCCAGAGATTCAATGTCCACTCTTCTTCGCCTGAAGACTATTTCAGAG
This sequence comes from Magicicada septendecula, assembly GCA_034769895.1. NCBI lineage: Eukaryota > Metazoa > Arthropoda > Insecta > Hemiptera > Cicadidae > Magicicada > Magicicada septendecula. The sequence goes on from CM068372.1 coordinate 250,946,577, forward strand.
CCTCAATTTATAACCCTTACATGGATTCACTACTCATGTCACTAACCACAAGATTTGGAAAAAGTAATGAAACGCCGTTCAAAGGTGGGATTCTTCATCCACATTTAATGAAGAATAAAAAGAAATAAAATTTTATGAGAGACATAAAAAAGTTGGAACAATTCTATCAAATCGACAACTTGGAAGCAGAGGCCAGATTGTGGTATGATGTTTGGACAAATAAAGAGTGTTCGGAAAAAACAAAACTGCATGATCTTCTTCCAGAAATTACTTTCTATCCAGCAGTAAGGAGAATGATCATATACTACCAAACCGTATCCCCAACAACCTGCACTGTGGAGCGTTCCTTTAGCACACTTCGCAGTGTGAAGACCTGGCTAAGAAGCACTATCGGTGAGGATCGTCTGTCCAACTTGTGTCTTCTTAGTGTTCACAGAAATAGAGTAAAATCTCCTAGTTTTCAGGAGAAAGTGATTGACATATTCGGAAAGAAGAAGAGAAATTTACAGTTTGCTTTTTCTGAAAAATAAGCTAATAAGAGGCCTAAGCTAATAAGCTATACATGTTTTAGTGTCTGTTGTGTAAATTTCCTTATCAGTTTTTTTATGTAGGCCTCTGTTAATAATGTTAATGAATAAAATCAAGTTAGCCTATATCAACTTCAGTTATTCGTTCTAGTAGATGTCTTCAGTAAACGAAAACACATTTATCCAATTTTTTAATACAACTTTTATTTTAAAATATATTGCAAGGTAGTTAAAAAATGTCTTACTGAGAGTTTTTTTTAATATTTCACTATTTAAAACCAATGTTTTAAATTTCCAAAATGTAATGAATACATTAATTTATAAGTTTATTTAGGGGTCGATTTCTAATAAGGTAAATAAAGTAGTTTTTATATTGCAAATTTTTTTGTTCATTTTATTGATACACCTTCATTTAACACCTTGAATGAATTTGAGTGGTTTTTTACATTTTTTGCAGGATTAAAGTAACAAATTTAGTAACAAATTTAGAACACTATCATACACCTAAGATATCCCCAAAACGCACTGCTGAGACCTTAAATTTAAAAAATTTTCCCGGACCCCCGTTTGCCTTGGGGGTATTCCATACCCCCAAACTCCCTGGTCTTGCGCCCCCCTGGAAAATTTTGTATGGGCGCCCATGCTCTCACTTGAGTGAGAATGTCAGAAATTAAATCAAATCCAGGTAAAATTAAAATGTATACTTCGGGGTGACCGAAAAATAAAAACAAATGTTGATATAAAATAGGATCTCCTCCACCTGAAGGATCAAAAAAGGAAGTATTTAAATTTCGATCAGTTAATAATATAGTAATTGCACCAGCTAAAACTGGCAATGAAATGATCCATATATATTCCTGTCGAACGTCTATTAAAAATTGTTCTAATAAAATTAATTAAAATTAATAAAATTATTAATTAACTCTAATAAAGTTAACTGCCCCTAAAATCGATCTTGCCTCAGCCAAATGAAGAGAAAAAATAGTTAGATCGACACAGGATCCTGAATGTGCAATACCTCTTGATAACGGACATCCAGTGCCCGCCCCTCTATCAACTATTCTGCCAATTAATAATAATGTTAATGAAGGTGGCAATAATCAAAAACTCATATTATTTATCCGAGGGAAGGCCATATCAGGAGCACCAATTATTAAAGGGACTAATCAATTTCAAAATCCCCCAATTATAATTGGTATTACGATACAAAAAATTATAACAAAAGCATGAGCAGTAACAATCACATTATAAATTTGATCATCTCCAATAAAAGATACGGGAATACATAACTCAACTCGAATTAGAACTCTTAAAGTTGTACCCACTATCCCTGATCAAATTCCGAAAATGAAATACAACGTCCCAATGTCTTTATGATTAGTTGAGAAAAATCACTTATTCATAACTAAATATTAATTTATTCCCAATTGAGATGACTGAATTAGGTAATAAAATGTAAATTTATTTGTGGATATTTTTCCTCTCAATAATCTTTCCTTATAGTCTTATATTTAATAATAATATTAAATTGCAAATTTAAAGGTGATAAAAATAAATCTAAGGCTTATAAAAAATTATATTATTAACTTTGAAGGATAATAGTTTTATTAACTTAAAACCTTATTAATTCATAATATTAAATAAGGCTACAGCTATAAATCCAACCCATACAAAATTTATTATAAATAATGTGTTATTTAACTTAATAATTGACAATTTTAAAGTTACATTATTTATTAATAATCCTGTTATTACAATTCGTAAATAATAAAATAAAACTAACAAGGCCGTTATTACTAAAAATAAACACAAAAAATATGTTTTACTAATTAAAAGACAATAAATTATTATAAATTTTGGGAAAAATCCCAAGAATGGTGGCAATCCACCTATTGATATAAAAACAATATTAATGATTTAATTTTATTATCAAATAGAATAAAAATTTGATTTAAATAATTCATATTGTTCAATTTAAATAAATAGCAAGCCTAAAATGAAGAGGAGGAATAAATTAAAAAATATACCAGCCATATATAATTTATTAATATAACCCCTCTAAAAATTCAAATAAAAATAAAAATTGATGAATAAAAGTATGCTAAAATTTTTCAAATTGATGAATAACATAAACCACCTAATGACCCCCAAAAACAAGACAATATAATAAACATGATCAATCTTGTGTCCAAATAACTTAATAAAATATTGGGAATTACTTTTTGAATGGTCATAATCATAAAAGATACCATTCATGATAAACCATTAATTACTGAAACATATCAATAATGAAGTTGAGAAGATCCAATTTTAATTATTAAACTAATTAAAATGAGATATTTCAACTGAAATAGTATTCTTAAAATAATAATAGATAAAAATAGTACTCTTGAGCCTATTCTTTGAATAATAAAATATTTAATTATTGACTCAGACGAGTAAACTCTTAGTTTATTTACTATAACAGGCAAAAATGATACCATATTTATTTCGATTCCCATTCAACAACCCAGCCAGTTGTTTGAGCAAACCGATAACATAATACCAAAAAATAAGAACGCCATAAATATTATAAAAGAGGAATTATTTTTAATTAAAAAGAGGATTATTTTCCATAAATGAGGTATGAACCCATTAGCTTAATCTTAGCTTATCTTTTAAGTTATGTTGTAGTTTATGAAGAACATTAACTTTTGATGTTAAAAAACAGTTTAATTCTGTCAACATAATAAAAGTATCATACTACATAATTTGTTCTATCAAAATAACCCTTTTTATCAGGCACCTTATTTTCACTCATTTCTTCATTTTTCATCTTTACATTTTATGTATAATTAATAACATCTGGAATGCTTACATTTATTACAAATGATTCTCAACCATTATGTAAACATATACATATACATCTATATTTTTTCATCTTAATTTTTTATTTTATTGATTTAAATAAATTAACGGAACTAAATATTACCTAACAATTTAAATAATATTAATTTTAAATAATTGAACAGATATTTGTACGATCTTACCCCTCGCAAATTTCGATTTTAAAAATATATTTACAGTATATTTTTAATTAAAAAACTTATTAATATTAGTATTTGTACTATATGTAAGTATAATATATATGAATATATATATGTATATAATAGTGTTTTTCTTTTTTTTATTAATTATAAAATTAATAAATTATTAATATATATATTTATATATAAGTATATATATTTATTTATATATATAAATAGCGCTAATCGGAATAATTTTTATATAGTGGTGTGCAACAATAATAATTATATTTGTGATTATAACCACTAACACAACTTTCTTCATTAAACTTATAACAAAAACTATAGATTTATATTTTTTAGACTATTTATGGCAATTTAAAATTAGTTAAAAAAATGTATGAGCACTTAGTCAAAAAACATTGTGTAATTTCTTTACAGTGCGATAAAATATCTGTATTACTTACTTGTTGCCCTAAACAGAGGCACACATGAATCTGTGCCTCAGCCGATTGGAAGAGAATTCCCGCTACGGCTAGAGTGATCAACAACATTAGGAAAGTACGGATGGTCTTCATTGTACGTAGTCAGCAGACGACAATTGATGTCTTGGCTACGACACCCGTTGCTTGTGCTTATATAAGTCTATCTAGATCCCCTTCTATTTGCAAAAAAAAGTAAAGTAAAAAGATAAAGCGTTAAGATTGTCAGATTGTGATTTCTTGTTTAATATGTGCAATATTTCTCTTAAAATGAAAAGTGTGAATTTATGCGGTTGTAAAGATAAAGAAATTGCCTTTGTCTTTACTAGTTTTACCGTTTAAACATTATGCAATAAAAATAATAATTACATAATTACCGGTGTGTGCGTGTGGAGGTAGAAAATTAGAAAAAAATATTCTGAATGCCATAATTTACACCTTTGTTTATGCAGCTTCGGCAAATAGTATGAAAAATACGGTTACATAAAGGACGTCACAATAACACAGATTGTGTACAAATGTAAAGCTTCTTGGATCACGTGTTAAACAATTTTGCGCAGTATAGTAAAGATGTTTTTGTAAATTTTTATGAAAAATAAAACACTAAATTATTATTGACTATATAAAAAGGAAAACTGTAACAATAATTGTTAATTCTGAAACTAATAATGTAGAATCTTGTAGAATCGTGTTTGGAGACGCGACTAGATTTTGTCGATCATGAAAAAATAATGTTCACAGGGTTGATTACAATTGATGTAAATAGTACTGTAAAAATAATCGCAACACTTATGAATATGTATTATTATTATTATTATTATTATTATTATTATTATTATTAGCAGGGGTCCTACAGTCTATGCCGATCCCGCATTCGAATGCCATTTCTTCCTATCTTTCCAGCCATCGTCTTCAATAGGTCGATGTCTCATGCTTTTCCTAATTCCTGTTCTCCATTGTGTTGTCAGTCTTCCTTCTCTTCTCCTGTTCTGTGGTGTATAAGTCAATGCTTTCTTTGGCCATTGCGTCTTCTCCATCGTCATTACGTCACCATACCATATAAACTGTCTGGATTCTATTCTTTCCGTTGTTGTAAATATGCGCCGTTTTCCTTCTTATATTTTCTTTTCTAACATGTTGCATTCTAGAAATAGTACACGCTCTTCTTAAGAAGTCCATATGTAAAAAATACTTCTTAAGTTGAATATGTACAAATTTATTACACACCTACGATCTGAAGTGATAATATCAGGGGGCGGATGAGTCACTTAATGTGACGTCGCAAGGGGGGGTGAGACGTGTGTACAGTATAGTCGTTTGTGTAGAGCTACGTGAAATCTGCACTGTGACTGGAAAGTTGACGACCGTAAATTCTACTATCTTTATGCAAAACTGGACAATGGCGACGCCTTAACGAATTGTAGCAACAGGCTGCGCAAAATTGTACGTGGGATTCTATAAACATTTAAATGCACAAATTACCAGACATGACCAGAAATAAACTAAATGTACTATATGACAATGAAACGATAAAAGGAAATAAAAGAATTGGTGTAGCCATCTGCTAAGAATGCCACAGAACAGACTACCAATGCTAACAGTACAGTATAGACCTAGAGGAAGAAGAAATGCAAGTAGTCTAAGGAAACCGCGTAGTGGGCACCGGAACACGTCTTGCGAGTGTATACATTGGCAGTTGAGAAGAAGAAGAAGAAGAAGAAGAAGAAGAAGAAGAAGAAGAAAATCTTTAAATGTCAATATATGACGTTATATACTGTAGGTCCTCTTACCTCAGTGGCGTGCAAATGCTAAACATGGCTTCAGGCGTCCTTCCATTTTAGTTTTTCAGTTACGGTTTTTTCCTTAAGGTATATATTTTATAAGTAATTAGTAATAAATATTTAACTAATTATTTATAAGCACAGAGATACGGAGAAATTAGAGGTTTAAAAATCCAAGTATTATTCAATTACACTTACATTGTGTAGAAAATACGCCCTACAATAAGTTTTAAGCATTTTGGTTTATTGAATTTTTGTACTACTTACAAAACCCATAGAATATTACATTCAGATAATTGAGCCTAAATAATATATTTGTTCATATTATTGTTTTTGCTCTTCATAATTATTTTAGTGTATTTTGGAAGAACATTTAGTTCTAGGCACTTATTGTTGAAATAAATGTTTCCAAAACAATTAATTAATTGTTTTTTACGTCTAACAAGTAGGTTATAGGAATGTGTGTGTGTGAAAGTTTTATTTATTTACTTTTGTTTGTTACCTATATATTATGTAAATACTTTTGTGTGCTTTGACGCATTTCGGTTGTAAGACGAGTATTGTTTATCTTTAATTTTTGATGATTTAGTTTTATTTTCGCCTGATTTAGTTTTGTTTTGTTGCCGAAACGTCGCTTTTAAATGAAAAATCATCTATGTAAATGCTCGACATAATAATAGGCCTAACGTCAACAAACCATCATGGACGTCTTTTAAAGAGTGTAGTATTCATTTTTCAAAATTCCAAAATAATTTTCCTTAACTTGAGTGAAAATTTTAATGAAATTGCAAAAACCTCATGTAGGGTTCAAATTAAACAAAAGTTTTACTAACACCTTTACGGAGTATTACGGTTTAAATTTTTTTTAATTTCGAGACCCCAGTGCACAAAAAAGAGATGCAAAAATTTGAAAAGTAATTCAGGATGTAAGGCCAATACGGTCCAAATGTTAACAATTTCTAGTGTTTGTTGTATGATTGCGAACTCTGTAACTGTTATATTATTCAAGAAATGTTAGGAAAATTGGGATTTTTCTAACCTTTCCTTTACTTGAAAAATTATATATCATCTAAATTTGTGTAATAATAAATTACATCATTCTAAGTAAAGAACGAGGACTACAGCTCACGGAACATAATAGTATAACTTGAACACATTTAATTTCCTATGAGTTTAGACTTACTGGCTTACACGTGTGATAACAAATTAAATATAAATTTTATTATAATAATTAATATATATATATATTTATTAAACAAACAATATAAAAATAAAAATTCAAATTTTCTCAAATGATTAAAACAATTTGTCATCATATTTTAAAGGAGATTCGACGAGACTTTTAGAATAGAACTCTGTGTATACTGTGATCTTCACTTCCATTCTCTTCTTCTATCCAACATCGTGGTTACAGAGCTAAGAGAATGACACGCATCTTCCGATCAACCGTACAAAATCGAAATATCATTGACAGTTTATTGAGTGGCAACAGTAATCCAAAGGGTTGCACTCAAACCAAACAACATGTCTTATCACTCTGATTAAATTGATAAAGGAGCGCTTGTCAATATTATTAACAATATCAAATAGTGTACCTGTTGCATACCACCGTAAAACGTGATAATCACTTTACTCTTCTGATGATACTTCATGTATTTTCACATAACTGTAACTAAATTAGGTAATAGTTTTATGTTCTAAATATTTGTTTACAAAAATTCTATCTAGGAATGGATCTTTTATAGCGGTTGTATTTATTTTTAGAAAACGTTAACGTAGTTATTTGATTATATTAGTTTTAGTTTAATATTCCAAATATTGTTTTACAAAAATTCTACCGAGAGATGACGGTCTTTTATGACGGTTTTTTTATTTAGAAAACCATAACAAAGTTATTTGATTATATCGGTTTCACCTGTAAAGCGGTAAGAGTTATTAAAGCACACAAAATTTCAACGCCATATTCTTTTACACCTTTTGCAATAAAAGCCACACTATCCCTAGTTACAGATGTGGTGACAACAATAATGTCCCCGTATGGTATCACTGTTTCTACGTAAAAGCAGTGTCCACACACGCTTCTGTTTGTAGATGAGCAGGTTGTCATTGAAAATGATAAATATGATACCTCATTTGTAGTGAGAAAGCTATTGAATGAATGTCCTTAGAGGGGCATTAAAATTAATATACAAAACATCGGAGTATATATATGTAGGGGAAAAGTGAGTGACATCGTACTTCAAGGTGTAATTATAAGAGTCTGCCAAGAATATAAATATGTGGGGAGTATAACTGACAAAGAAACATGCTATAAATTAGTGAATAGTTGCATAAGTTCAACCTTATTTGGGGACCATTAGGCGAACCATCAAGTCAGCAAGTAAAGGAACACGCCTAAAATTCTACAAGGCGATGGCCTCTTGCCACACTTCTTTATGAGTCTGAGAATTGGACTTTAACGAAAGGCCAGGCCAGTCGCATCCAAGCGGCTGAAATGAGATTTCTCAGGTACGTGGCAGGGTATAACCTACTCTCCATGATCATAGAAGAAACACAGGAATACAGCAGGAACTGGATATTATGAGTATACTCGAAAGGATCGCCCAGTATCGGCTGAATCGGTGGGAACATCTTTGACTGCCGTATCCCCAAACAACTATGGAACTATAAGCCGAGGAGATGGAGAGGCGTGGAACGTCCAAAGACGCGCTGGAGTGATAAGCTCTAATCTTTGTCTATTTGAGACCGGAACAAACCATCCTTGGTTTAATACTTGAAGATGGTGATGATGATGAAATCAAAGTATTTATATGTAGGGGATAATGTGTGTGATATTGTGCTACAAGGTGGGATTTTAAGAGTCTGCCAAGAATGTAAATATTAGGGGAGGATAATTAGCAAAGAGTTAACTTGCTATAAAGATATTAATTACTACGTCATTCCATGGTAAATATCTACCAAAACTAAATTCTCTTCTATGGTTAAATTTAATTTGTATAAACAACTGTTTAGCCAATTACAACATATGGATCCGAGTGCTGTTAAGTGACAAAACAGAATAAAGAAAACTGGATTTATTTAAACGGAGTTAGAAAACATATTGTCGGATATCCTGGCAGCAATGTGTCAGAAATGAAGTAATTATGTTGTGAGCAAATATCACACAAAAAATTTAGTGGGCTACTTGAACAACTTATGTTGATGTGGTATGGACACATACAAAGAATGAGCAACGAGAGACAGCCCAGAATGTCCAGAGTCCAGAGTGGGCCCAGAAGGACACTTGGACGTCATACTCAACGTGATCTAAACAACAAATTAGAATCTGCAAACCGCTTTGTGGAAGATCCTTTGGAAGTGTTAGGGAAAGATTTGTGTTGTAGTAAACCAAGGCGAGAGAGTTTGATTACACTAAAGCTCGTTGATAGCAGAAGGAGGAGAAGAGAGGAAAGAAGAGAAAACAGAATAAAAGGAAGAAAAAAGAAAAATTTGAAGGGAAGGCAATGATGATGATCATTATAATCAAAACTGTAGATTTATATTTTTTAGACTATCAATAACAGTAGAGGGAAAGTGAGTGTTCGAAAACACTTCCGGTTTGCGAACGAAAACACTATCGGGTTCCAGTTCATGACGTCATAGAGCCACTGGCAGCTGGTGTCCGAGCTGTCCATGTGACGTCACTGTTGTGTGTGTGTGTGTGTGTGTGTGTGTGTGTGTGTGTGTGTGTGTGTGTGTGTGTGTGTGTGTGTGTGTGAAACACTTCCGTGTTCCAGTTCATGACGTCACACAGAGGCCCTAGTCGCTGGCGTCCGCATGGCTAAAACCTGGTTCAAGACGTCACGGAGGCCGTGGTTTCTGCAAGTCCAAAATTTGGTAGTCGAAAACAATGTGTAGCGGATGGGGTACCCGGAATTCGGTGGTTGCCGAGGGCCCGGACGCACAGAGGCGATGTCATCGGGTACCGTTACCCGAAATGTTTAAATCAACGGATGGAGGTACCCGAGAGGTGGTTACGCCCCAACCGGGTTCCAGTTCATGACATCACACAGAGATCCTGGCAGCTGGTGTCCGAATGTTAAAACACTTCCCCGACCGGTCTGGCTTATTTTGATGTAACAAAATAATCGTTCTCTCTCTGTAGCGTATGGTGGGGGGGTTACCCAAAATTTTTAATGTCAGAATTTTGGTATCCTAAATGATTAAAACAACGGATGGGGGTACCCGAAATTTGTGGCTACGCCCACATGACGCATGTATAAAACACTGGTTATGACTAAACAGGAGGCTGGTTTCTGTCACAGTGGATATGATAGCTGGTTCGACGACGACGTAGAGGGCGTGATGTCTGAAATTTGACACCCGAAATGTTTAAAACAACGGATGGGGGTACCCGAAATTTTTTTGTGTCTGAAATTTAGTACCCGAAATTTTTAAATCGACGGATGGGGGTACCCAAAATTTTTGGTGTCAGAAATTTAACATCCGAAATGTTTAAATCAACGGATGGGGGGTACACCCTAAAACAAGTCCTGCATGTCTAAACTGTGGACGGGGGAGGGGGTACCGTTACGCGAAATTGATCGGTTAAAATTTCGGGCAATAGGTACCTGACGGGTTCCGAAATTTGGTGATTAATGACATCCCGACGCAGTTCCTCCGGTACTCAAAACCGGATATTGTATTATTATAATGTTTATATTGTGTTAATATAAAACAGATGCATCGATTTGAATACTGTTTAGAAAACATATATTCTTATTATGCGTTACTAAAATTGTTAACTGAATAAATATGTGATGATTCGCCTGTAAACCAGTCAAACAGCATCTAAGCTGGTACACGCGGTGTGTGTGTGTGTGTCTGTGTCTGTGTGTGTGTGAAACACTTCCACGTTCAGTTAATGCATTCAAAGAGAAACAGATAGCTGGCGTCCGTGTTTTATAAAGCTGTGTGTGTGTGTGTGTGTGTGTGTGTGTGTGTGTGTGTGTGTGTGTGTGTGTGTGTGTGTGAGGTAGACGTTGAACTGCCTCAGGCAAGCTGTCGTTCAGAATTGTAAGGTGTAGCGCTCTGTTTCTCTACTTTAAAAACAGGTTTCTTCGCTGCAACATTCCGTAAGAGATAGACATACATCTCAACTGTTTTGCTTCGCTAGCGCTTATTCAAGTATGATAGGAATTACTGCATTTGTATACAGGGTATAATAATAAAAAATAACAAAGGTTATGGTTTATATATAAGTTTTAATAATATCAAAGCTTTTACAATCAAATCATAAGCTATAATTTTTTCTCTCTCTACACACACACGTTCTATATTCACAAGACAATTATAATTGAGCAAAACATACGCGCTCTCTCTATATACATAACTAAACAAAATAAACACTTTATCTCTCTCTCTCTATATATATATACATAATTATACAAAATAATCTTTTCTCTCTCGCTTGCTCTCTCGTTGCAGCCTTGAAGGTTCTCTCTCTCTCTCTCTCTCTCTCTCTCTCTATATATATATATATATATATATATATATACATAATATACACACACATAATTAACAAAATAATAATTACATTTACTACAACCAAAACAAGCCTTAAGCTCTCTCTTTATACACACGTTTTAATAATACAATGTATTATTTTATATATATATATATATATATATGTCTAACAATAATAATAATAATAATAATTAATAACATACAATATTACAATGTTGATGTGTAATATGTTAATAATAACATACTAAATGTAGACACACATCAAATGATAGTTAGTGTGGTATTAAAAAAACATGTATTCTGAACTAAAGTCATTTAGATATCTTAGATATCAATATACTACAACAACAATATATTATTATTATTATTATTATTATTATTATAAATCAATCCTGTTCTCGTTTATTTGGTCTGGAAAAAAAGAGAAAAAAATTAATACCTAACAACTTCTGTATAAGTAATTATTAATGGTACTGAAATATCATACTCACATAATCAATATCCAACTCCACGCTCACTTTCTCGTTCGCCAGCGGAGTGTGTGAGGTTACGCATAGTGATAGGACACAAGGCTTCACAGCTTTCAATTGCTCCTCTGTAAATACGTCACACCATCTTTTAGGTAGGTATACATAGAACAGTTTGTCCTCCGGCTGAGGACAGGCTCCGTTATCTTCCAAATCTACGGCAACTGACTCCCCGAATTTCGTTTTCACAAATTTCATATGAATTATATGATACTTTCCTCCTAAAGAAAGACTTGACAAGTCTCTTTTTGGTAACAAATTTTCAACTGTCTTCGCGTTTGCAACGATTCCTTCCATGGCGAGTACTGATGACTGCACAGGAAAACACTGTCGTATTTATTCTGTTTCCCCCGACTACGTTCCTTCCTTCTAAAGCGTCATCTCCTTCGGTCACGACCGGACGACGACACCCTACCCCGCACCCCGCACCTCCACCGCAAAGGTAACGGCTACAATTTTGCTTCCTACCCCACCCCGCATCGTCACGGGCCACCATCTGCTTTCGGTCACGACCGGACGACGACACGGACGTCGGCTGCAACCTAGCTTCCTACCCCGCACCCAGAGCCTCACCACCACCCCGCACCTCGCCTAAATATTTTCTCTGGAAAAAAGAAATTTATCTTTCACTCCGCAACGACCGGGTTTACCCCACCCCGCACCCCACCTACCGCAATCGAGTCCGTCGGCGACAACCTAGCTTCCTACCCCGCACCCCACCCCGCGTCGTCTCAGTCCACCATCTGCTTTCGGTCACGACCGGACGATCACATCCTACCCCGCACCTCCACACCACACCACCACTCCGCACCGCAACGGTCATGGCTACAACTTTGCTTCCTACCCCGCACGTCCACCCCGCGTCGCCTCAGGCCACCACCTCGCACATCTGCTTGGTTTTCGCCGTTTCCTGTTTCGGTCACGACCGGTCGTACAACCCAGCCCCCCCCGTACCCCGCACCCTACATTCCGCGGGAGGTGAATCAACGAGCGCGCTTCGGTCAAGGTCGCCGGCATCCTGTACCCCGCACCTCGTATACCTCTCGGTCACGGACACCGGCTGCAACCTAGCTCCCTACCCCGCACCACCATCCCACACCTTTACCCCGCACCCCCCACCCAACACCCGCACCGCATCGGTCACGGACGTCGGCTTCCTACACCGCACCCTCACCCCACCCAGCCATCCGCAACGCGCGTCATCGGTCACGACCTGACGATGACATCCTAGCCCGCACCTCTACCCCGCACCTCCAGCACACACCGCATCGGTCACGACAACTCCGCACCTCGCCTACCTCGCACCCCACCCCGCGCAGCTGCTCCTCGCGTCCTCACGAGCGGAGCGCGGCGACAGCGTTACCGGTCACCGAACTGTCTATATAGGGAACCGACGACGCGAAGCCGGCCTCAGTCCTTTCACAATGGCCAGCAGCAGCAGCAGCGAACACCGTGCTATCAATGGTAATGTAATTACTATAAAATTTATGATACTTGACAATACACTAAACACACAAACAGTATTATTAGATTACAAACACACGGTTGTTGAGATAATATTTGTAGCGAAGCTGTAGCATTAAATAATTATATAAAATGGTATTTAGCAGTTCGTGTATCTTTTAAAAAATTAATAAACACCGAAAATATTTATTGTAATGCGGTATTCAGATCACGTACAGAACTTAAGTCACAGTATGACGATATCGATGAACAGTATTCGATAGCTAGCGAGAAAATAATGGAATCCGTTGACAGATTCACGTGTGACGGAAGCGGGTGGGACGAAAACGGTGTCAAGTCGGTGGAATTAAATATTACAAAATACAATCCTCTTGTGGGGTCGAGCTTTCTACCTACACCATCGAAATTGTCAAACAGTAAGAAAGGAATTATTAATGTGAAAAATTTAGAAGATGAAAAGTGTTTCTTGTGGTCTGTGCTCGCCTGTATACACCCGATCGCGTGTAACCCGCATCGCGTTAGCCACTACCTACCGTACGAAGAAGAAATAAACATGAAGGACATACCTTATCCCGTTGCAGTCAATAAGATAAAACGGTTCGAAAAATTAAACGAAAACATATCCGTTAACGTTTTTGGCTACGAAGACGAGGTATATCCTTTACGTATCACTGAACATCGCGGTAGAAAGTACCACGTAAACCTACTGCTACTGTCCGACGCGAACACTACTCACTACTGCCTCATACGGAACCTTTCGCGTATGTTTTCATCGTTGACAAAACGAAAGGGCACCTCGTTTTACTGCAACTACTGTCTACACCGATTTTCGGACAATAAAGATACTAACGCGGCGCGAAAACGAGTTGAAGAACACGAACGCAACTGTTCTCAGTACGGAGTACAGAAAGTAAAACTTCCTGACGAGAACGAAAAGTGGATGTATTTTAAAAACTTTTCACTTTGTCCCCGCGTACCTTATACGGTATACGCTTTTCGAATCGTTTATTGTTCCGGCCACCGGTAAAAACGTGGCACATCATATACCAGCCAGTTTCTGCTATGTGATAGTTGTCTGGATGGGAAACGCCGTCAAGGAACCTGTAATATACCGCGGTAAAGACGTGGTGGACACGTTCCTTCGTGTGCTTTTAGTCGACGTTCAACGACTCGATAGAAAGTTTAATAAACCGATCCAAATGACAGCGGCCGATGAACGGTCATTCCGAAACGCTATGCACTGTCATCTGTGCAAGAAGCCGTTAACGGATGACACGGTTCGAAACCATTGCCACATAACGGGAAACTATTTAGGCGCTGCTCACAATGCGTGTAATATAAATTACAAAATACCAACACACGTTCCGGTTTTTTCCATAATTTAAGTGGCTATGACTCGCATCATTTGATGCAAGGTTTCGGAAAGTACAAGAAAGATGAAATAACGTGTATCGCTACTACAAGCGAACGTTACATCTCCGTTACACTCGGTCAGCTCCCGTTTCTCGATTCTCTGCGGTTCATGAACGCGTCACTTGAAAAACTCGTCTCCAACTTATCCGCGGATAAATTTAAAATCCTTAATCAATTTTACACGCGTAATGTTAATTTACTGTTGCGTAAAGACGTGTACCCTTACGAATACGTTACGGACGTTTCAAAATTTGACGAGAGGCAGTTACCGGACCGCGTACATTTTTACAACGGGTTGACAGAGTCGGATATAAACGAAGAAGATTACGCGCACGCTCGAGCGGTTTGGTCGGCTTTCGACATGCAAACGTTCGGTGATTATCATGACCTTTATTTAAAAACGGATGTACTACTGCTTGCAGATGTATTTGAAAACTTTCGAAACATGAGCCTGCAGCACTACGAACTCGATCCGTGTAACGTTTTTACCACCGCCGGTTTAGCGTGGAACGCGATGCTGAAAATGACAGGAGTTAGGTTAGAGTTATTCCGCGATATAGACGTACACCTGTACATCGAAAGAGGTATCCGTGGCGGCTTAGCAACAATTTTTAATCGGTACGCCAAGGCCAACAACCCGTACATTCCCGATTATGACGCAAGCAAGCCGCATAACTATTTACTCTACCTCGATTGTACCAACCTGTACGGAACGGCTATGACACAGCCTTTACCACTGTCCGGTTTTCGATGGTTGGAACGTACAGAGATCGATACGTTGAACGTGCACGCGTTACGCGACGATGGTGACACCGGTTATATCCTGGAAGTCAATCTGGGGTATCCACATTACCTACACGACTTACACAGTGACTACACTTCAGCACCCGAAAAGTGTACTATTACGGACAGTATGCTTTCACCCTACTGCTATCGCATGAAGCTGTTAAAAGACTTTGTGTGTAGAAACGGTAAGGTTGAGAAACTGATAACGTCCCTCGAGGACAAGACAAAATACATTGTTCATTACAGAACATTGAAACTCTACCTCGAACTAGGAATGGAGTTGAAAGCGATTCACCGTGTGTTAGCATTCACACAGTGCGTATGGTTGAAACCTTTCATCGATTTTAATACGGAGCGACGAAAGGAAGCCAGAAACACCTTTGAAAAAGACTTTTTTAAGTTAATGAATAACGCACCGTACGGAAAATGTTTGGAAAACGTACGGAAGCGAATCGATTTCAAGTTAGTTCCAAACGAGAAGAAACTTCAAAAACTAACCGCTAACCCCAGGCTACAACATTTTTTCATCTATAACGAGGACCTGGTAGGTCTCACGATGAAAAAACATCCATTACACTGAACCGACCTTTGTTCGTTGGGTTCAGTGTATTGGATATTAGTAAGCTGATTATGTATCGGTTCCATTACGGATTCACGATGAATACGTACGGGTCACGTGCACGTCTATGTATGACGGACACTGACTCTCTGTTATACGACATTCTCACCAACGATGTGTACAAAGACATGGAGGAGCATCACGAACTCTTTGACACGTCGGAGTACCCTAAGGCACATCCGTGCTATAGTGAAACAAACAAGAAAAAGTTGGGTACTTTTAAAGACGAAACAAATGGAATACCGATACTTGAATTTGTCGGGTTGCGCGCAAAATATTATTTATTCGTTACGGCAAACGATAAAGAGAAAAAGGTAGCGAAAGGTGTGCCACGTTCCGCGATAGCTACACAGTTGAAACATCAACTTTATAAACAATGTGTAAAGACCACTTCTCAAACTTATACTACGGCGCAGACTATCCAAAGCGAAAAACATAACATATACACAAGAAAGCTTACAAAATTATCGCTGTCACCGTACGATGACAAACGATATGTCTTGGATGACGGTGAAACAACACTGGCGTACGGTCATTATAAACTCTGTCAACCCAGACGCGAGATAATTCAGCAAGCGAGAAAATCCGTTATAAATTATGCGTTCGATATACGTTGATATAAGACTCGCTTGCAGGAGCAACACACTGTCAGTAGCGACGATGAAGTCGGTGAGGTTCAGTGAAAACGTAACGGTATATCTCGTACCAAAATTTTGCGATTCGCGTTTCGGGTGGCGATATGGAAAACGTACGCAAAACTATTGCAAAAGAATTGCACAGACCGGTGAGAAGAAACTTTCCCAGACGTGCGGTGGAGGTGAAGGGGTTACACGATCTCTACCAAGCGGATTTGGTGGAAATGATACCGCATGCCAAGTTGAACAAGGGGTACAAATATCTAATGACGGTAATAAACGCATTTAGCAAGTATGCATATGCGATTCCCTTAAAAACTAAATCGGGTGTTGAAGTAGCACAGGCTCTCGAACCAATAATTGTAAAAAATAAAATGAAATACCTGCAAACGGATAAGGGGAAAGAGTACTTTAACACTACCGTACAAGGTTTACTAAAGAGATTCAACATCAAACACTATTTAACGTATAGCGAGAAGAAAGCGTCCATCGTAGAGCGATTTAATCGTACGTTGAAAACGAACATGTACCGCGCGTTCAGCGAGCAAGGCCATTTATCGGTGGTTGTCGCTTTTGCCTAAACTGGTGATGGAATACAACGACAGAGTGCATAGAACTATAGAGATGAAGCCGCGACAAGTCGACAAGAGCAACGAGCAAATTGTGTTGGAACGAATAAGAAAAAATACCGTACCACGGAAAGTGAGCAAGAAACATAAGTTTAAAATAGGCGATCGAGTGCGTATCAGTAAATACAAAATCACATTCGCTAAAGGTTATACACCAAACTGGACGAACGAGATATATACAGTGCACAGAGTTCAGCCAACCGTACCGGTTACGTACTTGTTGAAAGATCACATGGGTGATGTTGTGGAAGGTGGGTTTTATGAACAAGAATTGAGTAAAACCAGCGTTGGTGATGTGTATCTCGTTGAGAAAATATTACAACGTAAATGTGATCTCGTGCGAGTGCGCTGGCTCGGCTTTGATGGTAAACACGATTGGTGGATACATAAATAAAATCTGAAATAATAACATTACGACAGTATTTAACCGAACGTAAATGAGTTAAGATGAAGATTGAACAACAATCGTTAAAGTTAAATGTTAAGAACGTAGACTCTGCTAAGTACAACGGTGAAGTTACATATAATAAACACAGTCCACTGTTTCCAAGCACAGTTCGATGTATCGTGTGCGGCGGGTCATGTAGCGGGAAGTCAAACGTTGCCTTTAATATGTTATTCGATTCAAACGGACTGCGATTTCAGAACCTGTACGTGTTTTCCAAATCGTTATTTCAACCAAAATATCGTATGTTGGAAGACGTTTTTAATACTCTCGCCGACGAAGGAATTACGTACTTCACATACAGTGAAAACGATGAAGTACCACCTCCGCACGAAATTGTACCTAATTCAATCATGTTTTTCGATGATGTGGTATGTGAACGGCAGAATAACATACGAAAATATTTCGCTATGGGACGGCATAGCGGTGTGGATACTTTGTACCTTTGCCAAACGTATAGTCTGGTGCCAAAGCAACTGGTGCGTGATAATGCCAATTTCTTGGTTTTGTTCAGACAAGATGATCTCAATTTACGTCACGTTTACAACGATCACGTCAACACAGATATGAAATACGAAGAGTTCAAAGCGATGTGCGCCGAAGCGTGGAAGGATCGTTACGGATTCTTAGTCATCAACAAGGAGTCACCGATAAACGCAGGTAGATACAGAGTGGGTTTCGATCGTTTTATACATAAATAGAATAGTTTGTGCAAGAAAGTCATCAGTGTCAAGATGGATGACAAGCAATTAACACATGAAATCGATGCAATTTGCGATAACATAAGACAAAAGTATCGCGGGTTGAAACATGACATCAGAGAGAGCGATGAAGTGTTAACGAGAAAGTACAAACCTCTTTTGGAACCGTTAACCCAAATTTCGGAAACGTTGAATGACTCCAGTGATAAAATTAAAAAAAAATAAAAGTTGAAGATGAAGATACGAAGGCAGCTGTTGAGACGAAAACACCATCACAACCTCGTTTCCTCAGAACGGAAGTTTTGGCACAAACGCCTGATGTCGAAACACCAAACGTAACTCTTGAAGAGTTTTTAGCAACACCCGAAGGTCGACACGAAGCACAAGAATACGTTGAACAGTCTGTCGAAGGTACGCTCGGGAGGAAATACTTACTGCTCGCGTTGTCTGATGATCGAGATAAGAAGATGGATCATACGTACGGTGTTCGTAACGTTGAAGACAAATGGATGGTAGGCAATTCGGTGTTGGAGATCAATCAAGACGATAGCTTCTACATAGCTGGAAAACGATACAGAGGCACACCGGGCCTCTACAAACTTATGTTTATGAAAGAACCCGACAAGAGCGTCTACGATGAAAACGATTTAGCAGCGTACAAGTCTATACTGTCGGACACTAACGCTTATAAACGTTATTATTTACCCGGTGCTAAAGTAAATACAAACAAAGGTTTAAAGTACAGAGAGATAATCGATCGATTGTTCCCACCACGCAGCGGACGTGGTATCGATTACGTACACTGGACGATCCCAACGAACTGGTTGAACGGTTAAGACTGCTGGTAAGTTCAAAACGCGCCGGTCACACCGGACACGACAACGAAATCATCTCAGTAGTAGAGGAATTACGTGAAGCCAACATTATCGTATAAATTTTATGAACGTCGGTGTAACAACTCATTGTTGTCAACACTGTCGACATGTGCGGATTAAATTTGACACCTGACTTTGAAGTCGAAAACGAGAGACTGAAAACCTTTACATCATGGCCTGTGCATTTCATCAGTCCGACCGCTATGGTTGCCGCAAGCTTTCATTACACAAATGAAATTGACAGGGTTCGATGTTCATTTTGCGGTATAGAAATCTTTCGTTGGAAAGAGGGTGACGATCCGATTGTGTTACTCACGCGATGGTCACCACAGGTGGACGTAAATTACCGAACCCGTCAAAATAGTTTACTCGATTTCCACGCTTCTTGTAACATACCCAGTGGGTTCCCGGTCCGCTCTCGTCGTCCAAATTTACGATGACGCTTTCATTCTTCCACGGCGCTGTATCCGGTAATGCGTTGCGCATGTAAACACCTCTAAAATACGGTATGTTTAGCTTTTTTGCGTATACACGTAATTCATCTTCGGACAACGGGCGGAGCGGTATGTGAATTAGTTTTTTCGGTACGGACGTAGATACAATCCGGACGCAGTTCTCTTCATTTCCTAGCGGTTCGGACAGTTCTCTTCCTCTTCTTCTTCATCCCACCACCAGCACCACGACCACGACTACTCACATTCTTTTTATTTTTACGACGTCGACCGCTTCCTATTGCTGATTTTGCTTTCATAGTCGCTGCAACTGCTGTCGCATAAGCTCGTTCGCTAATACCCGAATCCAACGCCTTTACCCGTCCCCACACTTTTTCCGCGAGTTTACGATCTGCAATACGTCTACTTTCGTTGTCTTTGTATTGAGCGTAAGCGATGTCGTGTTCGCGACAGGCTTCGTCTAATTGGTTGATTCCGCGATCACCACGCCCTAATCTTTCTTCAAGTTTCGTGCCCGGTCCACAGAATCTGTAACCCGGCAGATGTTGTTCGACAGGTAATGCGTCCACCGCTCGATTGATAACTGACGAAACAACGGACAGTACAACGTTTTTAAGCACGTTTCCGACGCCCCACCCCTTTTTTCTCTTAATATTGTTGTTCATCGTAAACCGATCTCCAGTCTTTCTCTTCTGTGTTTTTATCGTATTCATCTATTAACCTTTTTATTTCCTTCGTGTCGAGTGTCCACTCGTCTTCTGAACTACGTGGCTTAGACAATTTCAATAAGTAGTTGTCCAGTTGATACTGAAATGTTTTAACGACTTTATACATCTCGCTCTTTACGTATCGTCTCACGTCATTTAATTGTTGTAAGTTAACAGCATCGCTCTCCGCAAAACCATCCGCTACGTCTGTTATTCTCTTTTTTGCTGCTTTGAAAACACCATCTTCGCCCAAGCTAACGGTGTTCTGCAACATGCATTTTACGTTAACCGCGTCATCTGCAAAAATCGGTGAACTCATTCCCGACAACCAGCTCTGCCCAAACAAATAGCTGTTTGATACTTTTTTAATAACGTTCGAGTCTATGTAGTTTTTGCTGACCGCATCGGTCGTTTGTTCCGGACTTCGAACGTTGATTACCCATCGATCTCGTGCATCGATGACTTCACCTCTCTCTTGACTCGAGTGTTGTATACAGTTGTCATCAACGTAATATTTGTTGACTACGTCTTTAACGTCTACAGGAGTATCAACATTTTTCAATCTACACCCTTTAACGTCCACGCTTTTACGTTCATCATCGAGTAGCAGACAATGTGTTTGCATATAAGTCAGGGATACAGCATCTTTTGCTGCATCCGGTTCGTTCAGATTGCGGATCTTTTTGTTTTCAACATCTATATGCCCATCATTCGTAATCTTAAATCCTACAGTATCGCGTAATTGTCTTTTTGTTTCTCGTCGCACGCTCACGGCGCTTGGTTGTCTCCCGAACTTGTCCACAACCATTGTACGACTGCACGCTACAAATGATGTGCTAACCGTTTTAAGTAACGACACTGTGGTGACCATCGCGTGAGTAACACAATCGGATCGTCACCCTCTTTCCAACGAAAGATTTCTATACCGCAAAATGAACATCGAACCCTGTCAATTTCATTTGTGTAATGAAAGCTTGCGGCAACCATAGCGGTCGGACTGATGAAATGCACAGGCCATGATGTAAAGGTTTTCAGTCTCTCGTTTTCGACTTCAAAGTCAGGTGTCAAATTTAATCCGCACATGTCGACAGTGTTGACAACAATGAGTTGTTACACCGACGTTCATAAAATTTATACGATAATGTTGGCTTCACGTAATTCCTCTACTACTGAGATGATTTCGTTGTCGTGTCCGGTGTGACCGGCGCGTTTTGAACTTACCAGCAGTCTTAACCGTTCAACCAGTTCGTTGGGATCGTCCAGTGTACGTAATCGATACCACGTCCGCTGCGTGGTGGGAACAATCGATCGATTATCTCTCTGTACTTTAAACCTTTGTTTGTATTTACTTTAGCACCGGGTAAATAATAACGTTTATAAGCGTTAGTGTCCGACAGTATAGACTTGTACGCTGCTAAATCGTTTTCATCGTAGACGCTCTTGTCGGGTTCTTTCATAAACATAAGTTTGTAGAGGCCCGGTGTGCCTCTGTATCGTTTTCCAGCTATGTAGAAGCTATCGTCTTGATTGATCTCCAACACCGAATTGCCTACCATCCATTTGTCTTCAACGTTACGAACACCGTACGTATGATCCATCTTCTTATCTCGATCATCAGACAACGCGAGCAGTAAGTATTTCCTCCCGAGCGTACCTTCGACAGACTGTTCAACGTATTCTTGTGCTTCGTGTCGACCTTCGGGTGTTGCTAAAAACTCTTCAAGAGTTACGTTTGGTGTTTCGACATCAGGCGTTTGTGCCAAAACTTCCGTTCTGAGGAAACGAGGTTGTGATGGTGTTTTCGTCTCAACAGCTGCCTTCGTATCTTCATCTTCAACTTTTATTTTTTTTTAATTTTATCACTGGAGTCATTCAACGTTTCCGAAATTTGGGTTAACGGTTCCAAAAGAGGTTTGTACTTTCTCGTTAACACTTCATCGCTCTCTCTGATGTCATGTTTCAACCCGCGATACTTTTGTCTTATGTTATCGCAAATTGCATCGATTTCATGTGTTAATTGCTTGTCATCCATCTTGACACTGATGACTTTCTTGCACAAACTATTCTATTTATGTATAAAACGATCGAAACCCACTCTGTATCTACCTGCGTTTATCGGTGACTCCTTGTTGATGACTAAGAATCCGTAACGATCCTTCCACGCTTCGGCGCACATCGCTTTGAACTCTTCGTATTTCATATCTGTGTTGACGTGATCGTTGTAAACGTGACGTAAATTGAGATCATCTTGTCTGAACAAAACCAAGAAATTGGCATTATCACGCACCAGTTGCTTTGGCACCAGACTATACGTTTGGCAAAGGTACAAAGTATCCACACCGCTATGCCGTCCCATAGCGAAATATTTTCGTATGTTATTCTGCCGTTCACATACCACATCATCGAAAAACATGATTGAATTAGGTACAATTTCGTGCGGAGGTGGTACTTCATCGTTTTCACTGTATGTGAAGTACGTAATTCCTTCGTCGGCGAGAGTATTAAAAACGTCTTCCAACATACGATATTTTGGTTGAAATAACGATTTGGAAAACACGTACAGGTTCTGAAATCGCAGTCCGTTTGAATCGAATAACATATTAAAGGCAACGTTTGACTTCCCGCTACATGACCCGCCGCACACGATACATCGAACTGTGCTTGGAAACAGTGGACTGTGTTTATTATATGTAACTTCACCGTTGTACTTAGCAGAGTCTACGTTCTTAACATTTAACTTTAACGATTGTTGTTCAATCTTCATCTTAACTCATTTACGTTCGGTTAAATACTGTCGTAATGTTATTATTTCAGATTTTATTTATGTATCCACCAATCGTGTTTACCATCAAAGCCGAGCCAGCGCACTCGCACGAGATCACATTTACGTTGTAATATTTTCTCAACGAGATACACATCACCAACGCTGGTTTTACTCAATTCTTGTTCATAAAACCCACCTTCCACAACATCACCCATGTGATCTTTCAACAAGTACGTAACCGGTACGGTTGGCTGAACTCTGTGCACTGTATATATCTCGTTCGTCCAGTTTGGTGTATAACCTTTAGCGAATGTGATTTTGTATTTACTGATACGCACTCGATCGCCTATTTTAAACTTATGTTTCTTGCTCACTTTCCGTGGTACGGTATTTTTTCTTATTCGTTCCAACACAATTTGCTCGTTGCTCTTGTCGACTTGTCGCGGCTTCATCTCTATAGTTCTATGCACTCTGTCGTTGTATTCCATCACCAGTTTAGGCAAAAGCGACAACCACCGATAAATGGCCTTGCTCGCTGAACGCGCGGTACATGTTCGTTTTCAACGTACGATTAAATCGCTCTACGATGGACGCTTTCTTCTCGCTATACGTTAAATAGTGTTTGATGTTGAATCTCTTTAGTAAACCTTGTACGGTAGTGTTAAAGTACTCTTTCCCCTTATCCGTTTGCAGGTATTTCATTTTATTTTTTACAATTATTGGTTCGAGAGCCTGTGCTACTTCAACACCCGATTTAGTTTTTAAGGGAATCGCATATGCATACTTGCTAAATGCGTTTATTACCGTCATTAGATATTTGTACCCCTTGTTCAACTTGGCATGCGGTATCATTTCCACCAAATCCGCTTGGTAGAGATCGTGTAACCCCTTCACCTCCACCGCACGTCTGGGAAAGTTTCTTCTCACCGGTCTGTGCAATTCTTTTGCAATAGTTTTGCGTACGTTTTCCATATCGCCACCCGAAACGCGAATCGCAAAATTTTGGTACGAGATATACCGTTACGTTTTCACTGAACCTCACCGACTTCATCGTCGCTACTGACAGTGTGTTGCTCCTGCAAGCGAGTCTTATATCAACGTATATCGAACGCATAATTTATAACGGATTTTCTCGCTTGCTGAATTATCTCGCGTCTGGGTTGACAGAGTTTATAATGACCGTACGCCAGTGTTGTTTCACCGTCATCCAAGACATATCGTTTGTCATCGTACGGTGACAGCGATAATTTTGTAAGCTTTCTTGTGTATATGTTATGTTTTTCGCTTTGGATAGTCTGCGCCGTAGTATAAGTTTGAGAAGTGGTCTTTACACATTGTTTATAAAGTTGATGTTTCAACTGTGTAGCTATCGCGGAACGTGGCACACCTTTCGCTACCTTTTTCTCTTTATCGTTTGCCGTAACGAATAAATAATATTTTGCGCGCAACCCGACAAATTCAAGTATCGGTATTCCATTTGTTTCGTCTTTAAAAGTACCCAACTTTTTCTTGTTTGTTTCACTATAGCACGGATGTGCCTTAGGGTACTCCGACGTGTCAAAGAGTTCGTGATGCTCCTCCATGTCTTTGTACACATCGTTGGTGAGAATGTCGTATAACAGAGAGTCAGTGTCCGTCATACATAGACGTGCACGTGACCCGTACGTATTCATCGTGAATCCGTAATGGAACCGATACATAATCAGCTTACTAATATCCAATACACTGAACCCAACGAACAAAGGTCGGTTCAGTGTAATGGATGTTTTTTCATCGTGAGACCTACCAGGTCCTCGTTATAGATGAAAAAATGTTGTAGCCTGGGGTTAGCGGTTAGTTTTTGAAGTTTCTTCTCGTTTGGAACTAACTTGAAATCGATTCGCTTCCGTACGTTTTCCAAACATTTTCCGTACGGTGCGTTATTCATTAACTTAAAAAAGTCTTTTTCAAAGGTGTTTCTGGCTTCCTTTCGTCGCTCCGTATTAAAATCGATGAAAGGTTTCAACCATACGCACTGTGTGAATGCTAACACACGGTGAATCGCTTTCAACTCCATTCCTAGTTCGAGGTAGAGTTTCAATGTTCTGTAATGAACAATGTATTTTGTCTTGTCCTCGAGGGACGTTATCAGTTTCTCAACCTTACCGTTTCTACACACAAAGTCTTTTAACAGCTTCATGCGATAGCAGTAGGGTGAAAGCATACTGTCCGTAATAGTACACTTTTCGGGTGCTGAAGTGTAGTCACTGTGTAAGTCGTGTAGGTAATGTGGATACCCCAGATTGACTTCCAGGATATAACCGGTGTCACCATCGTCGCGTAACGCGTGCACGTTCAACGTATCGATCTCTGTACGTTCCAACCATCGAAAACCGGACAGTGGTAAAGGCTGTGTCATAGCCGTTCCGTACAGGTTGGTACAATCGAGGTAGAGTAAATAGTTATGCGGCTTGCTTGCGTCATAATCGGGAATGTACGGGTTGTTGGCCTTGGCGTACCGATTAAAAATTGTTGCTAAGCCGCCACGGATACCTCTTTCGATGTACAGGTGTACGTCTATATCGCGGAATAACTCTAACCTAACTCCTGTCATTTTCAGCATCGCGTTCCACGCTAAACCGGCGGTGGTAAAAACGTTACACGGATCGAGTTCGTAGTGCTGCAGGCTCATGTTTCGAAAGTTTTCAAATACATCTGCAAGCAGTAGTACATCCGTTTTTAAATAAAGGTCATGATAATCACCGAACGTTTGCATGTCGAAAGCCGACCAAACCGCTCGAGCGTGCGCGTAATCTTCTTCGTTTATATCCGACTCTGTCAACCCGTTGTAAAAATGTACGCGGTCCGGTAACTGCCTCTCGTCAAATTTTGAAACGTCCGTAACGTATTCGTAAGGGTACACGTCTTTACGCAACAGTAAATTAACATTACGCGTGTAAAATTGATTAAGGATTTTAAATTTATCCGCGGATAAGTTGGAGACGAGTTTTTCAAGTGACGCGTTCATGAACCGCAGAGAATCGAGAAACGGGAGCTGACCGAGTGTAACGGAGATGTAACGTTCGCTTGTAGTAGCGATACACGTTATTTCATCTTTCTTGTACTTTCCGAAACCTTGCATCAAATGATGCGAGTCATAGCCACTTAAATTATGGAAAAAACCGGAACGTGTGTTGGTATTTTGTAATTTATATTACACGCATTGTGAGCAGCGC
Organism: Magicicada septendecula; assembly: GCA_034769895.1. Lineage (NCBI taxonomy): Eukaryota > Metazoa > Arthropoda > Insecta > Hemiptera > Cicadidae > Magicicada > Magicicada septendecula. The sequence continues at coordinate 250,973,109 of CM068372.1, forward strand.
CTAAATAGTTTCCCGTTATGTGGCAATGGTTTCGAACCGTGTCATCCGTTAACGGCTTCTTGCACAGATGACAGTGCATAGCGTTTCGGAATGACCGTTCATCGGCCGCTGTCATTTGGATCGGTTTATTAAACTTTCTATCGAGTCGTTGAACGTCGACTAAAAGCACACGAAGGAACGTGTCCACCACGTCTTTACCGCGGTATATTACAGGTTCCTTGACGGCGTTTCCCATCCAGACAACTATCACATAGCAGAAACTGGCTGGTATATGATGTGCCACGTTTTTACCGGTGGCCGGAACAATAAACGATTCGAAAAGCGTATACCGTATAAGGTACGCGGGGACAAAGTGAAAAGTTTTTAAAATACATCCACTTTTCGTTCTCGTCAGGAAGTTTTACTTTCTGTACTCCGTACTGAGAACAGTTGCGTTCGTGTTCTTCAACTCGTTTTCGCGCCGCGTTAGTATCTTTATTGTCCGAAAATCGGTGTAGACAGTAGTTGCAGTAAAACGAGGTGCCCTTTCGTTTTGTCAACGATGAAAACATACGCGAAAGGTTCCGTATGAGGCAGTAGTGAGTAGTGTTCGCGTCGGACAGTAGCAGTAGGTTTACGTGGTACTTTCTACCGCGATGTTCAGTGATACGTAAAGGATATACCTCGTCTTCGTAGCCAAAAACGTTAACGGATATGTTTTCGTTTAATTTTTCGAACCGTTTTATCTTATTGACTGCAACGGGATAAGGTATGTCCTTCATGTTTATTTCTTCTTCGTACGGTAGGTAGTGGCTAACGCGATGCGGGTTACACGCGATCGGGTGTATACAGGCGAGCACAGACCACAAGAAACACTTTTCATCTTCTAAATTTTTCACATTAATAATTCCTTTCTTACTGTTTGACAATTTCGATGGTGTAGGTAGAAAGCTCGACCCCACAAGAGGATTGTATTTTGTAATATTTAATTCCACCGACTTGACACCGTTTTCGTCCCACCCGCTTCCGTCACACGTGAATCTGTCAACGGATTCCATTATTTTCTCGCTAGCTATCGAATACTGTTCATCGATATCGTCATACTGTGACTTAAGTTCTGTACGTGATCTGAATACCGCATTACAATAAATATTTTCGGTGTTTATTAATTTTTTAAAAGATACACGAACTGCTAAATACCATTTTATATAATTATTTAATGCTACAGCTTCGCTACAAATATTATCTCAACAACCGTGTGTTTGTAATCTAATAATACTGTTTGTGTGTTTAGTGTATTGTCAAGTATCATAAATTTTATAGTAATTACATTACCATTGATAGCACGGTGTTCGCTGCTGCTGCTGCTGGCCATTGTGAAAGGACTGAGGCCGGCTTCGCGTCGTCGGTTCCCTATATAGACAGTTCGGTGACCGGTAACGCTGTCGCCGCGCTCCGCTCGTGAGGACGCGAGGAGCAGCTGCGCGGGGTGGGGTGCGAGGTAGGCGAGGTGCGGAGTTGTCGTGACCGATGCGGTGTGTGCTGGAGGTGCGGGGTAGAGGTGCGGGGTAGAGGTGCGGGCTAGGATGTCATCGTCAGGTCGTGACCGATGACGCGCGTTGCGGATGGCTGGGTGGGGTGAGGGTGCGGTGTAGGAAGCCGACGTCCGTGACCGATGCGGTGCGGGTGTTGGGTGGGGGGTGCGGGGTAAAGGTGTGGGATGGTGGTGCGGGGTAGGGAGCTAGGTTGCAGCCGGTGTCCGTGACCGAGAGGTATACGAGGTGCGGGGTACAGGATGCCGGCGACCTTGACCGAAGCGCGCTCGTTGATTCACCTCCCGCGGAATGTAGGGTGCGGGGTACGGGGGGGGCTGGGTTGTACGACCGGTCGTGACCGAAACAGGAAACGGCGAAAACCAAGCAGATGTGCGAGGTGGTGGCCTGAGGCGACGCGGGGTGGACGTGCGGGGTAGGAAGCAAAGTTGTAGCCATGACCGTTGCGGTGCGGAGTGGTGGTGTGGTGTGGAGGTGCGGGGTAGGATGTGATCGTCCGGTCGTGACCGAAAGCAGATGGTGGACTGAGACGACGCGGGGTGGGGTGCGGGGTAGGAAGCTAGGTTGTCGCCGACGGACTCGATTGCGGTAGGTGGGGTGCGGGGTGGGGTAAACCCGGTCGTTGCGGAGTGAAAGATAAATTTCTTTTTTCCAGAGAAAATATTTAGGCGAGGTGCGGGGTGGTGGTGAGGCTCTGGGTGCGGGGTAGGAAGCTAGGTTGCAGCCGACGTCCGTGTCGTCGTCCGGTCGTGACCGAAAGCAGATGGTGGCCCGTGACGATGCGGGGTGGGGTAGGAAGCAAAATTGTAGCCGTTACCTTTGCGGTGGAGGTGCGGGGTGCGGGGTAGGGTGTCGTCGTCCGGTCGTGACCGAAGGAGATGACGCTTTAGAAGGAAGGAACGTAGTCGGGGGAAACAGAATAAATACGACAGTGTTTTCCTGTGCAGTCATCAGTACTCGCCATGGAAGGAATCGTTGCAAACGCGAAGACAGTTGAAAATTTGTTACCAAAAAGAGACTTGTCAAGTCTTTCTTTAGGAGGAAAGTATCATATAATTCATATGAAATTTGTGAAAACGAAATTCGGGGAGTCAGTTGCCGTAGATTTGGAAGATAACGGAGCCTGTCCTCAGCCGGAGGACAAACTGTTCTATGTATACCTACCTAAAAGATGGTGTGACGTATTTACAGAGGAGCAATTGAAAGCTGTGAAGCCTTGTGTCCTATCACTATGCGTAACCTCACACACTCCGCTGGCGAACGAGAAAGTGAGCGTGGAGTTGGATATTGATTATGTGAGTATGATATTTCAGTACCATTAATAATTACTTATACAGAAGTTGTTAGGTATTAATTTTTTTCTCTTTTTTTCCAGACCAAATAAACGAGAACAGGATTGATTTATAATAATAATAATAATAATAATAATAATATATTGTTGTTGTAGTATATTGATATCTAAGATATCTAAATGACTTTAGTTCAGAATACATGTTTTTTTAATACCACACTAACTATCATTTGATGTGTGTCTACATTTAGTATGTTATTATTAACATATTACACATCAACATTGTAATATTGTATGTTATTAATTATTATTATTATTATTATTGTTAGACATATATATATATATATATATAAAATAATACATTGTATTATTAAAACGTGTGTATAAAGAGAGAGCTTAAGGCTTGTTTTGGTTGTAGTAAATGTAATTATTATTTTGTTAATTATGTGTGTGTATATTATGTATATATATATATATATATATATATATATATAGAGAGAGAGAGAGAGAGAGAGAGAGAGAGAACCTTCAAGGCTGCAACGAGAGAGCAAGCGAGAGAGAAAAGATTATTTTGTATAATTATGTATATATATATAGAGAGAGAGAGATAAAGTGTTTATTTTGTTTAGTTATGTATATAGAGAGAGCGCGTATGTTTTGCTCAATTATAATTGTCTTGTGAATATAGAACGTGTGTGTGTAGAGAGAGAAAAAATTATAGCTTATGATTTGATTGTAAAAGCTTTGATATTATTAAAACTTATATATAAACCATAACCTTTGTTATTTTTTATTATTATACCCTGTATACAAATGCAGTAATTCCTATCATACTTGAATAAGCGCTAGCGAAGCAAAACAGTTGAGATGTATGTCTATCTCTTACGGAATGTTGCAGCGAAGAAACCTGTTTTTAAAGTAGAGAAACAGAGCGCTACACCTTACAATTCTGAACGACAGCTTGCCTGAGGCAGTTCAACGTCTACCTCACACACACACACACACACACACACACACACACACACACACACACACACACACACACACACACACACAGCTTTATAAAACACGGACGCCAGCTATCTGTTTCTCTTTGAATGCATTAACTGAACGTGGAAGTGTTTCACACACACACAGACACAGACACACACACACACACCGCGTGTACCAGCTTAGATGCTGTTTGACTGGTTTACAGGCGAATCATCACATATTTATTCAGTTAACAATTTTAGTAACGTTAGTTTAGTAGACTGTAACTAAAAAGACAGCAGCGCAGGTCAAAGGCCTGTCCCTGTCTATTGTTAGGCGGCCTGTTAGTGTGTGTGTGTGTGAGTGAGGGTCTCCTAATCCTCTAGACGCCTTCACTGCCTGGACAGCGTATAGTGAATAATTCACTATTCACAAAATAATAGTCTCTTTGTGACAAATGTTAGACTGTTTTATGCAATGAGAACCATTGATAAAGGACATACTGCAACACATAACTTCTGCGCAGTAATGAATCTGTCACCATCGCTCTCTAAAGCCGTCCAAGATTTAATTTGCAGCATTGGTTATATGGGCTACACCAGTGGTTTCCGAAGTGGGGTCCGCGGACATTTAAAAAAAAATATATAATACACCGTAATTTTCTCCACTTTTTTATGCTCTAAATTCTAAATTTTTGAATCTTAAAACAATTAGTAGAAGATTCTAGTAATTTTTTTGTGTTCAAACTAATAGTAAGTGTAAAAGTAATTTGAAACTAATGGATTTAATAATGTCTTTAAATCATGTTGTGTAGCAGATGTTTGTCAGCCGAACTGACTAGAGCGCCGCATCAACGCAGAACTGATCACGCTGTGTTACTCCACGTATGAGCCCTGCATATTGCTTATAAGCACTGTATCTAAGCAAAACGTTTTTCCATGTAGCTGGTTTCACGCCTAAGTAGCTGGATTTCGACACGTGTGGCTGGAAAGATAGAGCCGAGGTTAACAACACTGGTTACACAACCGGAACTTAAAGACTTAATATTGAAATTATAAGACATCAAACTCAAATTGCAGAGTTAATTGTTCAAAAGCAGCTTCATTGTTCACATTAAACTCTGTTTGATACCATTAATATTATAATTTTGTAATTTAAGAGAATTTTTTAAAATACATTTTAAAATTAAGATGTAAGCGTTGTATCATATTTACAGTTTGTTTAATTTCAGAACTCAGACGGGGTCCGTGAAATTTTTTTGGTGGGGGGGGCCGCGGACTTAAAAGTTTGGGAACCACTGGGTTACACTGTTGACGGGTTTCGTGTGTGGCAGTGCGCATTCGACACATTGAAGGCGTTCGATGTGTATTTCTCCCGAACAACTACGTCGACTTACTGGTACATGGAGTGAACATTTTCACTGAAGAACCACAAATTACTGTAGACTTTTATTAGTGTTTTACTTATGATGTATACCAGTCGGAAATGACAAGATGTTTACAATACACTTTGTAAACGATCAGGCTGTAATTGCAGAGGACGAAATTGATATAATTTATATGCTAAGCTAGCAGAAGAATATGCGGAAATGGGGTCTCGAAATAAATACCTCAAAACTGAGTACCTTACAGTAGGCGGTGACGGTCAAGACCTAGAACTAGGAACAAAAGTGACAAAACATTTCAAAGAGTGTGTGCTTAAGACCGCACGAACGAAGTGAAAACTTCTATGACGATCGTAATCGATTCTAAGTAATATTGTAACGTCACAGAACGTTCCATAAAGGAATTTAATTGGAAAGTAAAGTATCATAAGAGGAAGGTGAGATGAACAGTATCGAACCCAAGTAATCTAAAAAATTTTGTAATATTGTCCGATAATTAATATCATTAACATGTAAAAACGACCAAGACTATGACCAAGACTCAAACCCCACATATTGTTTAAGTGAAGAACAGAATAAAACTGATAATGTAGTATAAGAGAAACATATAATCTCAGAAATGACCAAAATGGGGTCCTAACATATTAGAAATGTAACTCTGAATAGAGCATAAAAACCAATTTATTGTGAAATAATAGACAAGATCTATTATTATACTTTATAATATAAATAAAATAAATGTATTAAATGATTTGAATACATCATTAAAAAGGATGTAAATTAAAATAAAAAAATATATAAATGTTATGACAAAAAAAAATCAAGATTTTGGAGTTGAGACCAATCACTCAGATTTTATGTGAAAATTAATTATTATAGAATTAATATAAAAACTATAAGTAAATGTCAATTAGACAAAGATAAACAAATTACTTTAAATGGAGAAAGCTGTAAATTGATTAGAAGTCAATTAAAATAATCAAAAACCGTGTTAAACTGAAAACATGTAATGAACATATAAAATTGTAATATTTATGAATTTAATGTTGTCAAAATGCAACAAAATTGTATTTTAAAGTTGAACCACAATATAATGTAACTATACTTATATATATGACCACCTAAAACACTTTAACAGTCAAGTTATGAAACTAGTTACCTATACCATACTAGGCCGAGATAAAAAAACAATCACAAAAATAGTCATATTTGACAGACTAATTGTATAATATTAGAAAAAAATATAGGAAAAAGGTACAATTCTATAATGTACATTGGAAACATACTTGCTCAATTGAAGACAAGCTTAATTCATAGAGAATTTTTAAATATAAAAGTGAAAATTGTCACACCCATGGAACAACTCATCTGTACAAAAACAGTGAGATGCTAAGTAATAATACAATAAAAATAAAATGTATTAGGATAAACCAGGTATTCCCAAAGATAAACAATATAACAAACTCTAAGTGAATACCCAAAAAATCCCATAAATAATACCGAAAAAGACAAAATTACAATAAAAACCAGTGACAAAAAACTAGGCCATATGTAATGCCTACAGAAAAATGAACTTATTTATATGTTATATGCTTTAATATTTGCTTATTTTGTTATGTAAAGATAATTATGTTATGTATTAATGTTATAGCAAGAACCAAGCCACTTCATAACATTTTATTAATTAGAAACTTAGAATTTTGTGCAAACACTACAAGGTAAGAAATGAATTTTATGTTAATTTATTAGATTTAATTTATTCAAAACCAATCGTGAATGGTATCATTTTACTCAGTTGAAAGCAGAGAATCCAAAAATAATAATGGCATGCAGATTGTAAGTAGTTCTGTAAAATTGTTTGACAAATACCAGAGAAAAAATCAATTTTTTTGGTATTTGCGAAAATGAACAGACTTTGACAAACCTCCAACCAAATTACTAACGCAAAGCCTACTACATTGAGTTGGAACTAGCGCTGAGACGGCAGAATAGAGAGGCCAGGCAGTCAGCTGTTTTCTCGCCGCCAAGAATTCAAAGCATAGAAACACTACGAATTTTATTTCAATTGTGCAGAGTTTTAAAACCGTAATTTGACTTATAAATAGTTACCAGTGAGTGAGGAACATAAATACGAAGAGGAGCAAGATTGGAATCGTCCCCAAGAACAGTGTCCAGTGAAGGAAATACCCACCGGAACGTGTGTTGTTCAAAAATAAAAATCATTTTTACCTTGTATCCTTGTCACACAGTTGTACTACACATGTCAAACACCTTCAAAACACACAAATTTTGTAAAGCATCCCACTGATTTGTCTTGATAGTTCAAAGGAGTCACGTCCTGAGTATAAAGTTTTTTCAAGGATTAAATTCATGCTATTCAACTGAGCAATACAATTTTTGTCAGCCGATGATTAATAAAAACCTTATCAATAATTCTTTGTAACTCTGCAATTTTGCTTAATTTGATTGTTCGTCCTTCAAACTATTTTTATGAAAAGAAAGATCATTAAACATACGTTATTTCAATTCAAATTGTCTTGTTCACATTTTTTTCTATAATTAATTTAACAACTCAAAAATCAATTTTTAATAATAATAATTTCTTGGACCAAATATCCAAGTGGCGCCTACATACACATATTAGCATAAGTTGTGTTTGCAGGACAACATCGTCGCAGAGAAACCGACAATTAGTAAGTACAAGTGCGCGGAGTGTAACACCCGACAAAAGACACATACATTTCTCTTTCTTATAAATTGACGAATCCAACGTGAGGCAACGAGGAAAAGACTTGACCACACGATCTATTGGTTATAAAATTGGCGCCCAAGGTGGGGCTTGAAAGGAAAGGAACAGGCCCGGCAACTATCAACAAATCAAGATGCCACAAAAAAAAGGAAAGAAGGGGAAGAAAACTGTAGACCCCGAATTAAGAGTGGAAGATGGGGAGGCAGTCCAAGTCGAGGAAATAGAAATAGAACCGCCCACACTAGAAATTGAAAAACCCACGCAAACGGGAGATGAATCAGAGGAACAAGCGGGAGAAATACCCATACAAATGGGAGAACAAACAGATAAACCCACACACAAAAGGGATGAAACAGAGAAACCCGAACCGGAAAAAGCAATAGGGAGCATCGACATGAATGTAATAATGATGATGTTCCAAAGAATGGAACAAACAATAAACAGAAATACAGAATCCCTAAAGGAGGAAAATAACAAAAATATAGAATCCCTGAGAGAGGATGGACAGGGAGATAAGGAGGAGAATGATAAAAATAGACAGGAAGACAAGGCAGAAATAAAAGGAAGTATTGAATCCCTGAGAAAAGATAGACAGGAAGCTAAGGAGGAATTAGACAAAAAAATAGAATCCTTAATGGAATATGTAACCGATAAGATCAATGACAATGGAAAAAAGCTGGAGCTATTTCAGGAGGAAAACAAAAAAAGTATAGAGTCCCTGAAAAAGGAAATCAATGAAAATTACGAGACGGTAAACCAAAAAATCGATGATAATAAAGTCGACAGTGACAGGAGGGTCGAGACAATGGCGAAACAGTTAGAAAATTGCAGGAAGGAAATAATACCCGTTTTGAAACCATAGAGGAACGAACCGTAGAGACGAAACAAGATGTTCGAACTCTTGAAAATAAAGTAAGGCAAAACCAGGACGAAATTATGCAGGAGGTAGGAGAAGTCCGGAAAGACGTTAGCGAGAGAATACAAAGAACGTATGACATAGCTAATAGATTGGACGAACAGATAAGGACCAATAAAAATAATATACAGAAAATTGACCAGAGGGAGAAAAACCTGCAGGAGAGATTAGAAGCGCTAAGGGACACACCGATATTAAATACCCATACGTGTCATAGCGAAAATAGGGAGGTAATTAACTTCCAAAATTATCGCCGGAACCCTATGGAATTTTTAGAGAGGATGGAAGAGTTCATAGAAAGGAATAGGGAAACAAGATGGGATAGAATAAGGGAAATGTTAAACGAAACATTCCGAAATACGAGGGATAATTGGTGGATAGCAGTACGACCCGAAATAACAAACTTGAATGAATTCAAACGACAATTTAAAGAAAAATATTGGTTAGAAACGGCGCAAAACAAAGTGAGAATGAACATATTTTACGGGAAATACGACGCATCCAAGGGACAATCCCCAACATCATATTTCCTGGGAAAAATATGTTTGGCGCGAAAATTAATACCGCCAATACCGGAAGAATGTTTGGTGAGACAGTTGGCTGGACACTATAGCTACGTTATTAAAGATGCGCAGTTATACCAGCAACTTAGTAAAATTACTGACCTAGCTAAGCTATTAGAGAACTGCGAGTCTGCAGGAAAATTTCAAGACTACCAACCCCCCAGTCGTAAGATAGACTATTATAATAGCAACAACGAGCCAAATCGGAATGGAAGCGGAAATGGTAATAATTTTAACCCGAACAACCATAACAATAACACCCCACTAAATAGCCGCAATAAGAATAATCAAAGTCCGAATAACCGTAACAATCCGGGTCAAAATCGAAGTAATTACCCCGAAAATAATTACCATAGGAACAGCTATCAGGGAAATAACTATCGGGGCAACAATTATAGAGGAAATAATTATAGTCAGGGAAATACTTATCGGAACGGAGGCAATCAAGGGGGAGGTGATAGAAGGAATCAGGAGTACAGACCCCAGGTAAACTATACGATGGCCAATAGTCAACGACCATACCAACACAATTTACCGACTTACGTGTATTACCCACAGCAGACGCAAGGTAACCAAAGTAATACAACAAATAGCCAACCTATTAGTGGTAACCAAGAGGTTAGACAGGAACCACAAACAAGTCAGCAACGCAATATTCCGGGAGACCGGGCAAATGAGACAGGTGCTCATTTAAACTAGACGCGGCAGTGAAAAAGGAAGACAGCCCTTCACTGATCCAATATTATGAGGTAACTGGACGAAAAAATAGACATGACGAAGACGGGACAATGACATTGAGAACAAATAATTATCTCAGATATATTAGGGAGGAGTTGTTAGAAGAGAGGGATAATATAATGGAAAATAATATTAATGGGATAGTACAAATTAAGGCAGATATAATGTTCGAAAGACCCCCACTCCGGGAAATAAATGAGATTATTAGTTTTCCCAGCGAACCTGAATACCAATTTGAAGGAACCAAATTTTATAATAGAATACTAGAAAAAACGGAACAACAACGGAAGAAATATTTTCAATCCCAACCAAAGGCTATTAAGTATAAGGTAGGAGAAAAGGTGTTAATCCGGAATAGAGAATTGCCCAGTACTATACAAGGTATAACAAAAAAATTATTACTTTTATGTACAGGATCTTTTACAATTACGAAAGATAAAGAAAACAATAGATACGAGGTAACAGACACTGTCAATAACAAAGTAAAGGGTACATATAATCAGGCGTCGTTGAGAAGGTACCATGAATGAATAAAAATACAAGTCAACGTAAATTTACCAACTTACCCGTACTTAGAAAAGGAGAGAATATTATTAATAAATAAAAATACGAGAAGGACACCTTCCACCAAAGGCAAAAATATATATGTAAAATATAAATTTATTTCCAATAGCCAAGTCAACGTATATTTACCAACTTACCCGTACTTAGAGAAGGAGAGAAGGAAAGCAGGAAAAGACATAATTTACAATGTTACACAAATTAATTAAATACATTATTGAACAATCAAATAACAATTGATATTATACTAAGGAGGAGAAATACTGTCATATAATTGATACTAAAAGGAAATGATAATTGAAAAAAAAGGAAACTGTGTGTTACATTAAAAGGTAATGATGAATTTATAAATATAGCTATTGACATTGAATGATTTTAAAAGATAATTTTTCCTGCGGAGAACAGTATATTAATATAATTGAGAAGTAATCAGAAGAGATTAAGAAAGAGAATTTTATGTGTAGGAGCCTATGATCTTTGAATATTATATTTTTTATTATTTGTTGGGAAGGTGCAATTTATAAGTACGTCTTATATATTTTCTGGACAGAGATGTGTTTCCTCTGATTTCAGTGGTTATAGTTAGGGAACGGCGGAGAATGGATTGCCAATGGGGCCCCTCTGACTCCGAACCCGCTATAAAAGTTAGGGAATTGTTAGGGAGTTATATCAAAGATTAAATATTTAACAACAAGGTAAAGGAAAGGAAAAGGAGATATGGTAAAGATTGAGACATGGATAATGAGATGGATTAATATATTAAAGGAGTAGTACAGGAATCTAATTATAATATAAAAGAATGAAATAATAATGAAGCTAATAAAAGGTTAATATAGAAATGATAATTTCATCAAAACTGAAGAAATGTTTTTCCCAAATTATCAATTTTAACGGGGAGGCATATGTAACGTCACAGAACGTTCCATAAAGGAATTTAATTGCAAAGTAAATTATCATAAGAGGAAGGTGAGATGAACAGTATCGAACACAAGTAATCTAAAAATTTGTAATATTGTCCGATAATTAATATCATTAACATGTAAAAACGACCAAGACTATGACCAAGACTCAAACCCCATATATTGTTTAAGTGAAGAACAGAATAAAACTGATAATGTAGTATAAGAGAAACATATAATCCCAGAAATGACCAAAATGAGGTCATAACATATTAGAAATGTAACTCTGAATAGAGCATAAAAACCAATTTATTGTGAAATAATAGACAAGATCTATTATTATACTTTATAATATAAATAAAATAAATGTATTAAATGATTTGAATACATCATTAAAAAGGATGTAAATTAAAATAAAAAAATATATAAATGTTATGACAAAAAAAAATCAAGATTTTGGAGTTGAGACCAATCACTCAGATTTTATGTGAAAATTAATTATTATAGAATTAATATAAAAACTATATGCAAATGTCAATTAGACAAAGGCAAACAAATTACTATAAATGGAGAAAGCTGTAAATTGATTAGAAGTCAATTAAAATAATCAAAAACCGTGTTAAACTGAAAATATGTGATGAACATATAAAATTGTAATACTTATGAATTTAATGTTGTCAAAATGCAACAAAATTGTATTTTAAAGTTGAACCACAATATAAAGTAACTATACTTATATATATGACCACCTAAAACACTTTAACAGTCAAGTTATGAAACTAGTTACCTATACCATACTAGGCTGAGACCAAAAAACAATCACAAAAATAGTCATATTTGACAGACTAATTGTATAATATTAGAAAAAAATATAGGAAAAAGGTACAATTCTATAATGTACATTGGAAACATACTTGCTCAATTGAAGACAAGCTTAATTCATAGAGAATTTTTAAATATAAAAGTGAAAATTGTCAAACCCATGAAACAACTCATCTGTACAAAAACAGTGAGTTGCTAAGTAATATTACAATAAAAATAAAATGTATTAGGATAAACCAGGTATTCCCAAAGATAAACAATATAACAAACTCTAAGTGAATACCCAAAAAATCCCATAAATAATACCGAAAAAGACAAAATTACAATAAAAACCAGTGACAAAAAACTAGGCCATATGTAATGCCTACAGAAAAATGAACTTATTTATATGTTATATGCTTTAATATTTGCTTATTTTGTTATGTAAAGATAATTATGTTATGTATTAATGTTATAGCAAGAACCAAGCAACTTCATAACATTTTATTAATTAGAAACTTAGAATTTTGTGCAAACACTACAAGGTAAGATATGTATTTTATGTTAATTTATTACATTTAATTTATTCAAAACCAATCGTGAATGGTATCATTTTATTCAGTTGAAAGCAGAGAATCCAAAAATAATAATGGCATGCAGATTGTAAGTAGTTCTGTAAAATTGTTTGACAAATGCCAGAATAATTTCAGTAATATCCTTTAGTAGGAAGATAAAGAAGTTTTGGTTCTAAAGCTTCTACGGAAGTCGAATTTGTTCCATGATGTTCTATTTGCATATTCTCGAACGTTCCAGAGAAAATGTTACTCAAAAATACCGGAAGTCATGTTTAAAAATTAAAAAAATGCACCTTACACAGAGTATAAAAGGAAGACAAAATTTGACACAAAAAACACTTTATGCTTTGAATCCACAAGAGACACTTCATCTATGAATCCGATCATCTTATCCAAGGCGAACTCGAAGAAGAGGAATTCAACCCGAAACTCAGAAAGGCTTTTCCCGTAACAGACATAAGACAGACTTAACCTATATCAGCAGTATATCGCTAAAACGCTAACGTGTTGTTGAATAGAGCAGCAACACGCCATATTTAATAGAAACGGACACAGCCAAATATCTAGCGGCCCTGAAAAGGACCGTTTTTAATAGAGAAAAATCAATTTTTTTGGTATTTGCGAAAATGAACAGACTTTGACAAACCTCCAACCAAATTACTAACGCAAAGCCTACTACATTGAGTTGGAACTAGCGCTGAGACGGCAGAATAGAGAGGCCAGGCAGTCAGCTGTTTTCTCGCCGCCAAGAATTCAAAGCATAGAAACACTACGAATTTTATTTCAATTGTGCGGAGTTTTAAAACCGTAATTTGACTTATAAATAGTTACCAGTGAGTGAGGAACATAAATACGAAGAGGAGCAAGATTGGAATCGTCCCCAAGAACAGTGTCCAGTGAAGGAAATACTTACCCACCGGAACGTGAGTTGTTCAAAAATTAAAATCATTTTTACCTGGTATCCTTGTCACACAGTTGTACTACACATGTCAAACACCTTCAAAACACACAAATTTTGTAAAGCATCCCACTGATTTGTCTTGATAGTTCAAAGGAGTCACGTCCTGAGTATAAAGTTTTTTCAAGGATTAAATTCATGCTATTCAACTGAGCAATACAATTTTTATCAGCCGATGATTAATAAAAAACCTTGTCAATAATTTTTTGTAACTCTGCAATTTTGCTTAATTTGATAGTTCGTCCTTTAAACTATTTTTATGAAAAGAAAGATCATTAAACATACGTTATTTGCAATTCAAATTGTCTTGTTCACATTTTTTTCTATAATTAATTTAACAACTCAAAAATCAATTTTTAATAATAATAATTTCTTGGACCAAATATCCAACTGGCGCCTACATACACATATTAGCATAAGTTGTGTTTGCAGGACAACATCGTCGCAGAGAAACCGACAATTAGTAAGTACAAGTGCGCGGAGTGTAACACCCGACAAAAGACACATACATTTCTCTTTGTTATAAATTGACGAATCCAACGTGAGGCAACGAGGAAAAGACTTGACCACACGATCTATTGGTTATAAAATTGGCGCCCAAGGTGGGGCTTGAAAGGAAAGGAACAGGCCCGGCAACTATCAACAAATCAAGATGCCACAAAAAAAAAGGAAAGAAGGGGAAGAAAACTGTAGACCCCGAATTAAGAGTAGAAGATGGGGAGGCAGTCCAAGTCGAGGAAATAGAAATAGAACCGCCCACACTAGAAATTGAAAAACCCACGCAAACGGGAGATGAATCAGAGGAACAAGCTGGAGAAAGACCCATACAAATGGGAGAACAAACAGATAAACCCACACACAAAAGGGATGAAACAGAGAAACCCGAACCGGAAAAAGCAATAGGGAGCATCGACATGAATGTAATAATGATGATGTTCCAAAGAATGGAACAAACAATAAACAGAAATACAGAATCCCTAAAGGAGGAAAATAACAAAAATATAGAATCCCTGAGAGAGGATGGACAGGGAGATAAGGAGGAGAATGATAAAAATAGACAGGAAGACAAGGCAGAAATAAAAGGAAGTATTGAATCCCTGAGAAAAGATAGACAGGAAGCTAAGGAGGAATTAGACAAAAAAATAGAATCCTTAATGGAATATATAACCGATAAGATCAATGACAATGGAAAAAAGCTGGAGCTATTTCAGGAGGAAAACAAAAAAAGTATAGAGTCCCTGAAAAAGGAAATCAATGCAAATTACGAGACGGTAAACCAAAAAATCGATGATAATAAAGTCGACAGTGACAGGAGGGTCGAGACAATGGCGAAACAGTTAGAAAATTGCAGGAAGGAAATAATACCCGTTTTGAAACCATAGAGGAACGAACCGTAGAGACGAAACAAGATGTTCGAACTCTTGAAAATAAAGTAAGGCAAAACCAGGACGAAATTATGCAGGAGGTAGGAGAAGTCCGGAAAGACGTTAGCGAGAGAATACAAAGAACGTATGACATAGCTAATAGATTGGACGAACAGATAAGGACCAATAAAAATAATATACAGAAAATTGACCAGAGGGAGAAAAACCTGCAGGAGAGATTAGAAGCGCTAAGGGACACACCGATATTAAATACCCATACGTGTCATAGCGAAAATAGGGAGGTAATTAACTTCCAAAATTATCGCCGGAACCCTATGGAATTTTTAGAGAGGATGGAAGAGTTCATAGAAAGGAATAGGGAAACAAGATGGGATAGAATAAGGGAAATGTTAAACGAAACATTCCGAAATACGAGGGATAATTGGTGGATAGCAGTACGACCCGAAATAACAAACTTGAATGAATTCAAACGACAATTTAAAGAAAAATATTGGTTAGAAACGGCGCAAAACAAAGTGAGAATGAACATATTTTACGGGAAATACGACGCATCCAAGGGACAATCCCCAACATCATATTTCCTGGGAAAAATATGTTTGGCGCGAAAATTAATACCGCCAATACCGGAAGAATGTTTGGTGAGACAGTTGGCTGGACACTATAGCTACGTTATTAAAGATGCGCAGTTATACCAGCAACTTAGTAAAATTACTGACCTAGCTAAGCTATTAGAGAACTGCGAGTCTGCAGGAAAATTTCAAGACTACCAACCCGCCAGTCGTAAGATAGACTATTATAATAGCAACAACGAGCCAAATCGGAATGGAAGCGGAAATGGTAATAATTTTAACCCGAACAACCATAACAATAACACCCCACTAAATAGCCGCAATAAGAATAATCAAAGTCCGAATAACCGCAACACTCCGGGTCCAAATCGAAGTAATTACCCCGAAAATAATTACCATAGGAACAGCTATCAGGGAAATAATTATCGGGGCAACAATTATAGAGGAAGTAATTATAGTCAGGGAAATACTTATCGGAACGGAGGCAATCAAGGGGGAGGTGATAGAAGGAATAAGGAGTACAGACCCCAGGTAAACTATACGATGGCCAATAGTCAACGACCATACCAACACAATTTACCGACTTACGTGTATTACCCACAGCAGACGCAAGGTAACCAAAGTAATACAACAAATAGCCAACCTATTAGTGGTAACCAAGAGGTTAGACAGGAACCACAAACAAGTCAGCAACGCAATATTCCGGGAGACCGGGCAAATGAGACAGGTGCTCATTTAAACTAGACGCGGCAGTGAAAAAGGAAGACAGCCCTTCACTGATCCAATATTATGAGGTAACTGGACGAAAAAATAGACATGACGAAGACGGGACAATGACATTGAGAACAAATAATTATCTCAGATATATTAGGGAGGAGTTGTTAGAAGAGAGGGATAATATAATGGAAAATAATATTAATGGGATAGTACAAATTAAGGCAGATATAATGTTCGAAAGACCCCCACCCCGGGAAATAAATGAGATTATTAGTTTTCCCAGCGAACCTGAATACCAATTTTAAGGAACCAAATTTTATAATAGAATACTAGAAAAAACGGAACAACAACGGAAGAAATATTTTCAATCCCAACCAAAGGCTATTAAGTATAAGGTAGGAGAAAAGGTGTTAATCCGGAATAGAGAATTGCCCAGTACTATACAAGGTATAACAAAAAAATTATTACTTTTATGTACAGGATCTTTTACAATTACG
This sequence comes from Magicicada septendecula, assembly GCA_034769895.1. Classification (NCBI taxonomy): domain Eukaryota; kingdom Metazoa; phylum Arthropoda; class Insecta; order Hemiptera; family Cicadidae; genus Magicicada; species Magicicada septendecula. The sequence continues at coordinate 250,990,216 of CM068372.1, forward strand.
AAAGATAAAGAAAACAATAGATACGAGGTAACAGACACTGTCAATAACAAAGTAAAGGGTACATATAATCAGGCGTCGTTGAGAAGGTACCATGAATGAATAAAAATACAAGTCAACGTAAATTTACCAACTTACCGTACTTAGAAAAGGAGAGAATATTATTAATAAATAAAAATACGAGAAGGACACCTTCCACCAAAGGCAAAAATATATATGTAAAATATAAATTTATTTCCAATAGCCAAGTCAACGTATATTTACCAGCTTACCCGTACTTAGAGAAGGAGAGAAGGAAAGCAGGAAAAGACATAATTTACAATGTTACACAAATTAATTAAATACATTATTGAACAATCAAATAACAATTGATATTATACTAAGGAGGAGAAATACTGTCATATAATTGATACTAAAAGGAAATGATAATTGAAAAAAAAGGAAACAGTGTGTTACATTAAAAGGTAATGATGAATTTATAAATATAGCTATTGACATTGAATGATTTTAAAAGATAATTTTTTCCTGCGGAGAACAGTATATTAATATAATTGAGAAATAATCAGAAGAGATTAAGAAAGAGAATTTTATGTGTAGGAGCCTATGATCTTTGAATATTATATTTTTTATTATTTGTTGGGAAGGTGCAATTTATAAGTACGTCTTATATATTTTCTGGACAGAGATGTGTTTCCTCTGATTTCAGTGGTTATAGTTAGGGAACGGCGGAGAATGGATTGCCAATGGGGCCCCTCTGACTCCGAACCCGCTATAAAAGTTAGGGAATTGTTAGGGAGTTATATCAAAGATTAAATATTTAACAACAAGGTAAAGGAAAGGAAAAGGAGATATGGTAAAGATTGAGACATGGATAATGAGATGGATTAATATATTAAAGGAGTAGTACAGGAATCTAATTATAATATAAAAGAATGAAATAATAATGAAGCTAATAAAAGGTTAATATAGAAATGATAATTTCATCAAAACTGAAGAAATGTTTTTCCCAAATTATCAATTTTAACGGGGAGGCATATGTAACGTCACAGAACGTTCCATAAAGGAATTTAATTGCAAAGTAAATTATCATAAGAGGAAGGTGAGATGAACAGTATCGAACCCAAGTAATCTAAAAATTTGTAATATTGTCCGATAATTAATATCATTAACATGTAAAAACGACCAAGACTATGACCAAGACTCAAACCCCATATATTGTTTAAGTGAAGAACAGAATAAAACTGATAATGTAGTATAAGAGAAACATATAATCCCAGAAATGACCAAAATGAGGTCATAACATATTAGAAATGTAACTCTGAATAGAGCATAAAAACCAATTTATTGTGAAATAATAGACAAGATCTATTATTATACTTTATAATATAAATAAAATAAATGTATTAAATGATTTGAATACATCATTAAAAAGGATGTAAATTAAAATAAAAAAATATATAAATGTTATGACAAAAAAAAATCAAGATTTTGGAGTTGAGACCAATCACTCAGATTTTATGTGAAAATTAATTATTATAGAATTAATATAAAAACTATATGTAAATGTCAATTAGACAAAGGCAAACAAATTACTATAAATGGAGAAAGCTGTAAATTGATTAGAAGTCAATTAAAATAATCAAAAACCGTGTTAAACTGAAAATATGTGATGAACATATAAAATTGTAATACTTATGAATTTAATGTTGTCAAAATGCAACAAAATTGTATTTTAAAGTTGAACCACAATATAAAGTAACTATACTTATATATATGACCACCTATCACACTTTAACAGTCAAGTTATGAAACTAGTTACCTATACCATACTAGGCTGAGACCAAAAAACAATCACAAAAATAGTCATATTTGACAGACTAATTGTATAATATTAGAAAAAAATATAGGAAAAAGGTACAATTCTATAATGTACATTGGAAACATACTTGCTCAATTGAAGACATGCTTAATTCATAGAGAATTTTTAAATATAAAAGTGAAAATTGTCACACCCATGAAACAACTCATCTGTACAAAAACAGTAAGTTGCTAAGTAATATTACAATAAAAATAAAATGTATTAGGATAAACCAGGTATTCCCAAAGATAAACAATATAACAAACTCTAAGTGAATACCCAAAAAATCCCATAAATAATACCGAAAAAGACAAAATTACAATAAAAACCAGTGACAAAAAACTAGGCCATATGTAATGCCTACAGAAAAATGAACTTATTTATATGTTATATGCTTTAATATTTGCTTATTTTGTTATGTAAAGATAATTTTGTTATGTATTAATGTTATAGCAAGAACCAAGCAACTTCATAACATTTTATTAATTAGAAACTTAGAATTTTGTGCAAACACTACAAGGTAAGATATGTATTTTATGTTAATTTATTAGATTTAATTTATTCAAAACCAATCGTGAATGGTATCATTTTATTCAGTTGAAAGCAGAGAATCCAAAAATAATAATGGCATGCAGATTGTAAGTAGTTCTGTAAAATTGTTTGACAAATGCCAGAATAATTTCAGTAATATCCTTTAGTAGGAAGATAAAGAAGTTTTTGTTCTAAAGCTTCTACGGAAGTCGAATTTGTTCCATGATGTTCTATTTGCATATTCTCGAACGTTCCAGAGAAAATGTTACTCAAAAATACCGGAAGTCATGTTTAAAAATTAAAAAAATGCACCTTACACAGAGTATAAAAGGAAGACAAAATTTGACACAAAAAACACTTTATGCTTTGAATCCACAAGAGACACTTCATCTATGAATCCGATCATCTTATCCAAGGCGAACTCGAAGAAGAGGAATTCAACCCGAAACTCAGAAAGGCTTTTCCCGTAACAGACATAAGACAGACTTAACCTATATCAGCAGTATATCGCTAAAACGCTAACGTGTTGTTGAATAGAGCAGCAACACGCCATATTTAATAGAAACGCACACAGCCAAATATCTAGCGGCCCTGAAAAGGACCGATTTTAATAGAGAAAAATCAATTTTTTTGGTATTTGCGAAAATGAACAGACTTTGACAAACCTCCAACCAAATTACTAACGCAAAGCCTACTACATTGAGTTGGAACTAGCGCTGAGACGGCAGAATAGAGAGGCCAGGCAGTCAGCTGTTTTCTCGCCGCCAAGAATTCAAAGCATAGAAACACTACGAATTTTATTTCAATTGTGCAGAGTTTTAAAACCGTAATTTGACTTATAAATAGTTACCAGTGAGTGAGGAACATAAATACGAAGAGGAGCAAGATTGGAATCGTCCCCAAGAACAGTGTCCAGTGAAGGAAATACTTACCCACCGGAACGTGAGTTGTTCAAAAATTAAAATCATTTTTACCTGGTATCCTTGCCACACAGTTGTACTACACATGTCAAACACCTTCAAAACACACAAATTTTGTAAAGCATCCCACTGATTTGTCTTGATAGTTCAAAGGAGTCACGTCCTGAGTATAAAGTTTTTTCAAGGATTAAATTCATGCTATTCAACTGAGCAATACAATTTTTATCAGCCGATGATTAATAAAAAACCTTGTCAATAATTTTTTGTAACTCTGCAATTTTGCTTAATTTGATAATTCGTCCTTCAAACTATTTTTATGAAAAGAAAGATCATTAAACATACGTTACTTGCAATTCAAATTGTCTTGTTCACATTTTTTTCTATAATTAATTTAACAACTCAAAAATCAATTTTTAATAATAATAATTTCTTGGACCAAATATCCAAGTGGCGCCTACATACACATATTAGCATAAGTTGTGTTTGCAGGACAACATCGTCGCAGAGAAACCGTCAATTAGTAAGTACAAGTGCGCGGAGTGTAACACCCGACAAAAGACACATACATTTCTCTTTGTTATAAATTGACGAATCCAACGTGAGGCAACGAGGAAAAGACTTGACCACACGATCTATTGGTTATAAAATTGGCGCCCAAGGTGGGGCTTGAAAGGAAAGGAGCAGGTCCGGCAACTATCAACAAATCGAGATGCCACAAACAAAAGGAAAGAAGGGGAAGAAAACTGTAGACCCCGAATTAAGTGTGGAAGATGGGGAGGCAGTCCAAGACGAGGAAATAGAAATAGAACCGCCCACACTAGAAATTGAAAAACCCATGCAAACGAAAGATGAATCAGAGGAACAAGCTGGAGAAAGACCCATACAAATGGGAGAACAAACAGATAAACCCACACACAAAAGGGATGAAACAGAGAAACCCGAACCGGAAAAAGCAATAGGGAGCATCGACATGAATGTAATAATGATGATGTTCCAAAGAATGGAAGAAACCATAAACAGAAATACAGAATCCCTAAAGGAGGAAAATAACAAAAATATAGAATCCCTTAGAGAGGATAGACAATAAGATAAGGAGGAGAATGATAAATATAGACAGGAAGACAAGGCAGAAATAAAAGGAAGTATTGAATCCCTGAGAAAAGATAGACAGTAAGCTAAGGAGGAATTAGACAAAAAAATAGAATCGTTAATGGAATATATAACCGATAAGATTAATGACAATGGAAAAAGCTGGAGCTATTTCAGGAGGAAAACAAAAAAAGTATAGAGTCCCTGAAAAAGGAAATCAATGCAAATTACGAGACGGTAAACCAAAAAATCGATGATAATAAAGTCGACAGTGACAGGAGGGTCGAGACAATGGCGAAACAGTTAGAAAGATTGCAGGAAGGAAATAATACCCGTTTTGAAACCATAGAGGAACGAACCGTAGAGACGAAACAAGATGTTCGAACTCTTGAAAATAAAGTAAGGCAAAACCAGGACGAAATTATGCAGGAGGTAGGAGAAGTCCGGAAAGACGTTAGCGAGAGAATACAAAGAACGTATGACATAGCTAATAGATTGGACGAACAGATAAGGACCAATAAAAATAATATACAGAAAATTGACCAGAGGGAGAAAAACCTGCAGGAGAGATTAGAAGCGCTAAGGGACACACCGATATTGAATACACATACGTGTCATAGCGAAAATAGGGAGGTAATTAACTTCCAAAATTATCGCCGGAACCCTATGGAATTTTTAGAGAGGATGGAAGAGTTCATAGAAAGGAATAGGGAAACAAGATGGGATAGAATAAGGGAAATGTTAAACGAAACATTCCGAAATACGAGGGATAATTGGTGGATAGCAGTACGACCCGAAATAACAAACTTGAATGAATTCAAACGACAATTTAAAGAAAAATATTGGTTAGAAACGGCGCAAAACAAAGTGAGAATGAACATATTTTACGGGAAATACGACGCATCCAAGGGACAATCCCCAACATCATATTTCCTGGGAAAAATATGTTTGGCGCGAAAATTAATACCGCCAATACCGGAAGAATGTTTGGTGAGACAGTTGGCTGGACACTATAGCTACGTTATTAAAGATGCGCAGTTATACCAGCAACTTAGTAAAATTACTGACCTAGCTAAGCTATTAGAGAACTGCGAGTCTGCAGGAAAATTTCAAGACTACCAACCCCCCAGTCGTAAGATAGACTATTATAATAGCAACAACGAGCCAAATCGGAATGGAAGCGGAAATGGTAATAATTTTAACCCGAACAACCATAACAATAACACCCCACTAAATAGCCGCAATAAGAATAATCAAAGTCCGAATAACCGTAACAATCCGGGTCCAAATCGAAGTAATTACCCCGAAAATAATTACCATAGGAACAGCTATCAGGGAAATAATTATCGGGGCAACAATTATAGAGGAAGTAATTATAGTCAGGGAAATACTTATCGGAACGGAGGCAATCAAGGGGGAGGTGATAGAAGGAATTAGGAGTATAGACCCCAGGTAAACTATACGATGGCCAATAGTCAACGACCATACCAACACAATTTACCGACTTACGTGTATTACCCACAGCAGACGCAAGGTAACCAAAGTAATACAACAAATAGCCAACCTATTAGTGGTAACCAAGAGGTTAGACAGGAACCACAAACAAGTCAGCAACGCAATATTCCGGGAGACCGGGCAAATGAGACAGGTGCTCATTTAAACTAGACGCGGCAGTGAAAAAGGAAGACAGCCCTTCACTGATCCAATATTATGAGGTAACTGGACGAAAAAATAGACATGACGAAGACGGGACAATGACATTGAGAACAAATAATTATCTCAGATATATTAGGGAGGAGTTGTTAGAAGACAGGGATAATATAATGGAAAATAATATTAATGGGATAGTACAAATTAAGGCAGATATAATGTTCGAAAGACCCCCACCCCGGGAAATAAATGAGATTATTAGTTTTCCCAGCGAACCTGAATACCAATTTGAAGGAACCAAATTTTATAATAGAATACTAGAAAAAACGGAACAACAACGGAAGAAATATTTTCAATCCCAACCAAAGGCTATTAAGTATAAGGTAGGAGAAAAGGTGTTAATCCGGAATAGAGAATTGCCCAGTACTATACAAGGTATAACAAAAAAATTATTACTTTTATGTACAGGATCTTTTACAATTACGAAAGATAAAGAAAACAATAGATACGAGGTAACAGACACTGTCAATAACAAAGTAAAGGGTACATATAATCAGGCGTCGTTGAGAAGGTACCAAAAATGAATAAATATACAAGTCAACGTAAATTTACCAACTTACCCGTACTTAGAAAAGGAGAGAATATTATTAATAAATAAAAATACGAGAAGGACACCTTCCACCAAAGGCAAAAATATATATGTAAAATATAAATTTATTTCCAATAGCCAAGTCAACGTATATTTACCAACTTACCCGTACTTAGAGAAGGAGAGAAGGAAAGCAGGAAAAGACATAATTTACAATGTTACACAAATTAATTAAATACATTATTGAACAATCAAGTAACAATTGATATTATACTAAGGAGGAGAAATACTGTCATATAATTGATACTAAAAGGAAATGATAATTGAAAAAAAAGGAAACAGTGTGTTACATTAAAAGTTAATGATGAATTTATAAATATAGCTATTGACATTGAATGATTTTAAAAGATAATTTTTTCCTGCGGAGAACAGTAAATTAATATAATTGAGAAATAATCAGAAGAGATTAAGAAAGAGAATTTTATGTGTAGGAGCCTATGATCTTTGAATATTATATTTTTTATTATTTGTTGGGAAGGTGCAATTTATAAGTACGTCTTATATATTTTCTGGACAGAGATGTGTTTCCTCTGATTTCAGTGGTTATAGTTAGGGAACGGCGGAGAATGGATTGCCAATGGGGCCCCTCTGACTCCGAAACCGCTATAAAAGTTAGGGAATTGTTAGGGAGTTATATCAAAGATTAAATATTTAACAACAAGGTAAAGGAAAGAAAAAGGAGATATGGTAAAGATTGAGACATGGATAATGAGATGGATTAATATATTAAAGGAGTAGTACAGGAATCTAATTATAATATAAAAGAATGAAATAATAATGAAGCTAATAAAAGGTTAATATAGAAATGATAATTTCATCAAAACTGAAGAAATGTTTTTCCCAAATTATCAATTTTAACGGGGAGGCATATGTAACGTCACAGAACGTTCCATAAAGGAATTTAATTGCAAAGTAAATTATCATAAGAGGAAGGTGAGATGAACAGTATCGAACCCAAGTAATCTAAAAATTTGTAATATTGTCCGATAATTAATATCATTAACATGTAAAAACGACCAAGACTATGACCAAGACTCAAACCCCATATATTGTTTAAGTGAAGAACAGAATAAAACTGATAATGTAGTATAAGAGAAACATATAATCCCAGAAATGACCAAAATGAGGTCATAACATATTAGAAATGTAACTCTGAATAGAGCATAAAAACCAATTTATTGTGAAATAATAGACAAGATCTATTATTATACTTTATAATATAAATAAAATAAATGTATTAAATGATTTGAATACATCATTAAAAAGGATGTAAATTAAAATAAAAAAATATATAAATGTTATGACAAAAAAAAATCAAGATTTTGGAGTTGAGACCAATCACTCAGATTTTATGTGAAAATTAATTATTATAGAATTAATATAAAAACTATATGTAAATGTCAATTAGACAAAGGCAAACAAATTACTTTAAATGGAGAAAGCTGTAAATTGATTAGAAGTCAATTAAAATAATCAAAAACCGTGTTAAACTGAAAATATGTGATGAACATATAAAATTGTAATACTTATGAATTTAATGTTGTCAAAATGCAACAAAATTGTATTTTAAAGTTGAACCACAATATAAAGTAACTATACTTATATATATGACCACCTATCACACTTTAACAGTCAAGTTATGAAACTAGTTACCTATACCATACTAGGCTGAGACCAAAAAACAATCACAAAAATAGTCATATTTGACAGACTAATTGTATAATATTAGAAAAAAATATAGGAAAAAGGTACAATTCTATAATGTACATTGGAAACATACTTGCTCAATTGAAGACAAGCTTAATTCATAGAGAATTTTTAAATATAAAAGTGAAAATTGTCACACCCATGAAACAACTCATCTGTACAAAAACAGTGAGTTGCTAAGTAATATTACAATAAAAATAAAATGTATTAGGATAAACCAGGTATTCCCAAAGATAAACAATATAACAAATTCTAAGTGAATACCCAAAAAATCCCATAAATAATACCGAAAAAGACAAAATTACAATAAAAACCAGTGACAAAAAACTAGGCCATATGTAATGCCTACAGAAAAATGAACTTATTTATATGTTATATGCTTTAATATTTGCTTATTTTGTTATGTAAAGATAATTATGTTATGTATTAATGTTATAGCAAGAACCAAGCAACTTCATAACATTTTATTAATTAGAAACTTAGAATTTTGTGCAAACACTACAAGGTAAGATATGTATTTTATGTTAATTTATTAGATTTAATTTATTCAAAACCAATCGTGAATGGTATCATTTTATTCAGTTGAAAGCAGAGAATCCAAAAATAATAATGGCATGCAGATTGTAAGTAGTTCTGTAAAATTGTTTGACAAATGCCAGAATAATTTCAGTAATATCCTTTAGTAGGAAGATAAAGAAGTTTTGGTTCTAAAGCTTCTACGGAAGTCGAATTTGTTCCATGATGTTCTATTTGCATATTCTCGAACATTCCAGAGAAAATGTTACTCAAAAATACCGGAAGTCATGTTTAAAAATTAAAAATTGCACCTTACACAGAGTATAAAAGGAAGACAAAATTTGACACAAAAAACACTTTATGCTTTGAATCCACAAGAGACACTTCATCTATGAATCCGATCATCTTATCCAAGGCGAACTCGAAGAAGAGGAATTCAACCCGAAACTCAGAAAGGCTTTTCCCGTAACAGACATAAGACAGACTTAACCTATATCAGCAGTATATCGCTAAAACGCTAACGTGTTGTTGAATAGAGCAGCAACACGCCATATTTAATAGAAACGCACACAGCCAAATATCTAGCGGCCCTGAAAAGGACCGATTTTAATAGAGAAAAATCAATTTTTTTGGTATTTGCGAAAATGAACAGACTTTGACAAACCTCCAACCAAATTACTAACGCAAAGCCTACTACATTGAGTTGGAACTAGCGCTGAGACGGCAGAATAGAGAGGCCAGGCAGTCAGCTGTTTTCTCGCCGCCAAGAATTCAAAGCATAGAAACACTACGAATTTTATTTCAATTGTGCAGAGTTTTAAAACCGTAATTTGACTTATAAATAGTTACCAGTGAGTGAGGAACATAAATACGAAGAGGAGCAAGATTGGAATCGTCCCCAAGAACAGTGTCCAGTGAAGGAAATACTTACCCACCGGAACGTGAGTTGTTCAAAAATTAAAATCATTTTTACCTGGTATCCTTGTCACACAGTTGTACTACACATGTCAAACACCTTCAAAACACACAAATTTTGTAAAGCATCCCACTGATTTGTCTTGATAGTTCAAAGGAGTCACGTCCTGAGTATAAAGTTTTTTCAAGGATTAAATTCATGCTATTCAACTGAGCAATACAATTTTTATCAGCCGATGATTAATAAAAAACCTTGTCAATAATTTTTTGTAACTCTGCAATTTTGCTTAATTTGATAGTTCGTCCTTCAAACTATTTTTATGAAAAGAAAGATCATTAAACATACGTTATTTGCAATTCAAATTGTCTTGTTCACATTTTTTTCTATAATTAATTTAACAACTCAAAAATCAATTTTTAATAATAATAATTTCTTGGACCAAATATCCAAGTGGCGCCTACATACACATATTAGCATAAGTTGTGTTTGCAGGACAACATCGTCGCAGAGAAACCGACAATTAGTAAGTACAAGTGCGCGGAGTGTAACACCCGACAAAAGACACATACATTTCTCTTTGTTATAAATTGACGAATCCAACGTGAGGCAACGAGGAAAAGACTTGACCACACGATCTATTGGTTATAAAATTGGCGCCCAAGGTGGGGCTTGAAAGGAAAGGAACAGGTCCGGCAACTATCAACAAATCAAGATGCCACAAACAAAAGGAAAGAAGGGGAAGAAAACTGTAGACCCCGAATTAAGTGTGGAAGATGGGGAGGGAGTCCAAGACGAGGAAATAGAAATAGAACCGCCCACACTAGAAATTGAAAAACCCATGCAAACGGGAGATGAATCAGAGGAACAAGCTGGAGAAAGACCCATACAAATGGGAGAACAAACAGATAAACCCACACACAAAAGGGATGAAACAGAAACCCGAACCGGAAAAAGCAATAGGGAGCATCGACATGAATGTAATAATGATGATGTTCCAAAGAATGGAAGAAACAATAAACAGAAATACAGAATCCCTAAAGGAGGAAAATAACAAAAATATAGAATCCCTTAGAGAGGATAGACAATAAGATAAGGAGGAGAATGATAAATATAGACAGGAAGACAAGGCAGAAATAAAAGGAAGTATTGAATCCCTGAGAAAAGATAGACAGGAAGCTAAGGAGGAATTAGACAAAAAAATAGAATCCTTAATGGAATATATAACCGATAAGATTAATGACAATGGAAAAAGCTGGAGCTATTTCAGGAGGAAAACAAAAAAAGTATAGAGTCCCTGAAAAAGGAAATCAATGCAAATTACGAGACGGTAAACCAAAAAATCGATGATAATAAAGTCGACAGTGACAGGAGGGTCGAGACAATGGCGAAACAGTTAGAAAGATTGCAGGAAGGAAATAATACCCGTTTTGAAACCATAGAGGAACGAACCGTAGAGACGAAACAAGATGTTCGAACTCTTGAAAATAAAGTAAGGCAAAACCAGGACGAAATTATGCAGGAGGTAGGAGAAGTCCGGAAAGACGTTAGCGAGAGAATACAAAGAACGTATGACATAGCTAATAGATTGGACGAACAGATAAGGACCAATAAAAATAATATACAGAAAATTGACCAGAGGGAGAAAAACCTGCAGGAGAGATTAGAAGCGCTAAGGGACACACCGATATTGAATACCCATACGTGTCATAGCGAAAATAGGGAGGTAATTAACTTCCAAAATTATCGCCGGAACCCTATGGAATTTTTAGAGAGGATGGAAGAGTTCATAGAAAGGAATAGGGAAACAAGATGGGATAGAATAAGGGAAATGTTAAACGAAACATTCCGAAATACGAGGGATAATTGGTGGATAGCAGTACGACCCGAAATAACAAACTTGAATGAATTCAAACGACAATTTAAAGAAAAATATTGGTTAGAAACGGCGCAAAACAAAGTGAGAATGGGCATATTTTACGGGAAATACGACGCACCAAGGGACAATCCCCAACATCATATTTCCTGGGAAAAATATGTTTGGCGCGAAAATTAATACCGCCAATACCGGAAGAATGTTTGGTGAGACAGTTGGCTGGACACTATAGCTACGGTATTAAAGATGCGCAGTTATACCAGCAACTTAGTAAAATTACTGACCTAGCTAAGCTATTAGAGAACTGCGAGTCTGCAGGAAAATTTCAAGACTACCAACCCCCCAGTCGTAAGGTAGACTATTATAATAGCAACAACGAGCCAAATCGGAATGGAAGCGGAAATGGTAATAATTTTAACCCGAACAACCATAACAATAACACCCCACTAAATAGCCGCAATAATAATAATCAAAGTCCGAATAACCGTAACAATCCGGGGCAAAATCGAAGTAATTACCCCGAAAATATTTACCCTAGGAACAGCTATCAGGGAAATAATTATCGGGGCAACAATTATAGAGGAAATAATTATAGTCAGGGAAATACTTATCGGAACGGAGGCAATCAAGGGGGAGGTGATAGAAGGAATCAGGAGTACAGACCCCAGGTAAACTATACGATGGCCAATAGTCAACGACCATACCAACACAATTTACCGACTTACGTGTATTACCCACAGCAGACGCAAGGTAACCAAAGTAATACAACAAATAGCCGACTTATTAGTGGTAACCAAGAGGTTATACAGGAACCACAAACAAGTCAGCAACGCAATATTCCGGGAGACCGGGCAAATGAGACAGGTGCTCATTTAAACTAGACGCGGCAGTGAAAAAGGAAGACAGCCCTTCACTGATCCAATATTATGAGGTAACTGGACGAAAAAATAGACATGACGAAGACGGGACAATGACATTGAGAACAAATAATTATCTCAGAGATCTTAGGGAGGAATTGTTAGAAGAGAGGGATAATATAATTGAAAATAATAATAATGGGATAGTACAAATTAAGGCCGATATAATGTTCGAAGACCCCCACCCCGGGAAATAAATGAGATTATTAGTTTTCCCAGCGAACCTGAATACCAATTTGAAGGAACCAAATTTTATAATAGAATACTAGAAAAAACGGAACAACAACGGAAGAAATATTTTCAATCCCAACCAAAGGCTATTAAGTATAAGGTAGGAGAAAAGGTGTTAATCCGGAATAGAGAATTGCCCAGTACTATACAAGGTATAACAAAAAAATTATTACTTTTATATACAGGATCTTTTACAATTACGAAAGATAAAGAAAACAATAGATACGAGGTAACAGACACTGTCAATAACAAAGTAAAGGGTACATATAATCAGGCGTCGTTGAGAAGGTACCAAAAATGAATAAATATACAAGTCAACGTAAATTTACCAACTTACCCGTACTTAGAAAAGGAGAGAATATTATTAATAAATAAAAATACGAGAAGGACACCTTCCACCAAAGGCAAAAATATATATGTAAAATATAAATTTATTTCCAATAGCCAAGTCAACGTATATTTACCAACTTACCCGTACTTGGGTAAGGAGAGAAGGAGAGAAGGAAAGCAGGAAAAGACATAATTTACAATGTTACACAAATTAATTAAATACATTATTGAACAATCAAGTAACAATTGATATTATACTAAGGAGGAGAAATACTGTCATATAATTGATACTAAAAGGAAATGATAATTGAAAAAAAAAGGAAACAGTGTGTTACATTAGGAGGTAATGATGAATTTATAAAAATAGCTATTGACATTGAATGATTTTAAAAGATAATTTTTACCTGCGGAGAACAGTATATTAATATAATTGAGAAATAATCAGAAGAGATTAAGAAAGAGAATTTTATGTGTAGGAGCCTATGATCTTTGAATATTATATTTTTTATTATTTGTTGGGAAGGTGCAATTTATAAGTACGTCTTATATATTTTCTGGACAGAGATGTGTTTCCTCTGATTTCAGTGGTTATAGTTAGGGAACGGCGGAGAATGGATTGCCAATGGGGCCCCTCTGACTCCGAAACCGCTATAAAAGTTAGGGAATTGTTAGGGAGTTATATCAAAGATTAAATATTTAACAACAAGGTAAAGGAAAGGAAAAGGAGATATGGTAAAGATTGAGACATGGATAATGAGATGGATTAATATATTAAAGGAGTAGTACAGGAATCTAATTATAATATAAAAGAATGAAATAATAATGAAGCTAATAAAAGGTTAATATAGAAATGATAATTTCATCAAAACTGCAGAAACGTTTTTCCCAAATTATCAATTTTAACGGGGAGGCATATGTAACGTCACAGAACGTTCCATAAAGGAATTTAATTGCAAAGTAAATTATCATAAGAGGAAGGTGAGATGAACAGTATCGAACGCAAGTAATCTAAAAATTTATTAATATTGTCCGATAATTAATATCATTAACATGTAAAAATGACCAAGACTATGACCAAGAATCAAACCCCATATATTGTTTAAGTGAAGAATAGAATAAATCTGATAATGTAGTATAAGAGAAACATATAATCCCAGAAATGACCAAAATGAGGTCATAACATATTAGAAATGTAACTCTGAATAGAGCATAAAAACCAATTTATTGTGAAATAATAGACAAGATCTATTATTATACTTTATAATACAAATAAAATAAATGTATTAAATGATTTGAATACATCATTAAAAAGGATGTAAATTAAAATAAAAAAATATATAAATGTTATGACAAAAAAAATCAAGGTTTTGGAGTGGAGACCAATCGCTCAGATTTTATGTGAAAATTGATTATTATAGAATTAATATAAAAACTATATGTGAATGTCAATTAGACAAAGGTAAACAAATTACTTTAAATGGAGTAAGCTGTAAATTGATTAGAAGTCAATTAAAATAATCAAAAACCGTGTTAAACTGAAAACATGTGATGAACATATAAAATTGTAATACTTATGAATTTAATGTTGTCAAAATGCAACAAAATTGTATTTTAAAGTTGAACCACAATATATAGTAACTATACTTATATATATGACCACCTAAACACTTTAACAGTCAAGTTATGAAACTTGTTACCTATACCATACTAGGCTGAGACCAAAAAACAATCACAAAATAGTCATATTTGACAGACTAATTGAATAATATTAGAAAAAAATATAGGAAAAAGGTACAATTCTATAATGTACATTGGAAACATACTTGCTCAATTGAAGACAAGCTTAATTCATAGAGAATTTTTAAATATAAAAGTGAAAATTGTCACACCAATGAAATAACTCATCTTTACAAAAACAGGGAGATGCTAAGTAATATTACAATAAAAATAAAATGTATTAGGATAAACCAGGTATTCCCAAAGATAAACAATATAACAAACCCTAAGTGAATACCCAAAAATTCCCATAAATAATACCGAAAAAGACAAAATTACAATAAAAACCAGTGACAAAAAACTAGGCCATATGTAATGCCTACAGAAAAATAAAATTATTTATATGTTATATGCTTTAATATTTGCTTATTTTGTTATGTAAAGATAATTATGTTATGTACTAATGTTATGGCAAGAACCAAGCAACTTCATAACATTTTATTAATTAGAAACTTAGAATTTTGTGCAAACACTACAAGGTAAGAAATGTATTTTATGTTAATTTATTAGATTTAATTTATTCAAAACCAATCGTGAATGGTATCATTTTATTCAGTTGAAAGCAGAGAATCCAAAAATAATAATGGCATGCAGATTGTAAGTAGTTCTGTAAAATTGTTTGACAAATGCCAGAATAATTTCAGTAATATCCTTTAGTAGGAAGATAAAGAAGTTTTTGTTCTAAAGCTTCTACGGAAGTCGAATTTGTTCCATGATGTTCTATTTGCATATTCTCGAACGTTCCAGAGAAAAGTTTACACAAAAATACCGGAAGTCATGTTTAAAAATTAAAAAAATGCACCTCATACAGAGTATAAAAGGAAGACAAAATTTGACACAAACACACTTTATGCTTTGAATCCACAAGAGACACTTCATCTATGAATCCGATCATCTTATCCAAGGCGAACTCGAAGAAGAGGAATTCAACCCGAAACTCAGAAAGGCTTTTTCCCGTAACAGACATAAGACAGACTTAACCTATATCAGCAGTATATCGCTAAAATGCTAACGTGTTGTTGAATAGAGCAGCAACACGCCATATTTAATAGAAACGCACACAGCCAAATATCTAGCGACTTTAATAGAGAAAAATTAATTTTACTGGTATTTGCGAAAATGAACAGACTTTGACAAACCTCCAACCAAATTACTAACGCAAAGCCTACTACATTGAGTTGGAACTAGCGCTGAGACGGCAGAATAGAGAGGCCTAAACCAAAAAATTACTGTTTTAAAACAGTCAGCTGTTTTCTCGCCGCCAAGAATTCAAAGCATAGAAACAGCACGAATTTTATTTCAATTGTGCGGAGTTTTAAAACCGTAATTTGACTTATAAATAGTTACCAGTGCGTGAGGAACATAAATACGAAGAGGAGCAAGATTGGAATCGTCCCCATGAACAGTGTCCAGTGAAGGAAATACTTACCCACCGGAACGTGAGTTGTTCAAAAATTAAAATCATTTTTACCTGGTATCCTTGTCACACAGTTCTACTACACATGTCAAACACCTTCAAAACACACAAATTTTGTTAAGCATCCCACTGATTTGTCTTGATAGTTCAAAGGAGTCACGTCCTGAGTATAAAGTTTTTTCAAGGATTAAATTCAAGCTATTCAACTGAGCAATAAAATTTTTATCAGCTGATGATTAATAAAAAACCTTGTCAATAATTTTTTGTAACTCTGCAATTTTGCTTAATTTGATTGTTCGTCCTTCAAACTATTTTTATGAAAAGAAAGATCATTAAACATACGTTATTTGCAATTCAAATTGTCTTGTTCACATTTTTTTCTATAATTAATTTAACAACTCAAAAATCAATTTTTAATAATAATAATTTCTTGGACCAAATATCCAAGTGGCGCCTACATACACATATTAGCATAAGTTGTGTTTGCAGGACAACATCGTCGCAGAGAAACCGACAATTAGTAAGTACAAGTGCGCGGAGTGTAACACCCGACAAAAGACACATACATTTCTCTTTGTTATAAATTGACGAATCCAACGTGAGGCAACGAGGAAAAGACTTGACCACACGATCTATTGGTTATAATATATATATATATATATATTTTATATGCATGATATTAATATTATTATGGATGATATTACTTGGACGAATCAGGAACAAGGCATAAATGAATATTATATATATATATATATACATCATTTTCTATATAAGTAACTCAATTTTTTTTGCAGTAATTACAGTATATAATTTGTGATGTTTTCAATTTGTTTCTTCTGCAAGTATTATAATTTGTTATATTATTTTTAACAACTTTTAAAAAGAATATATATTCTTTTTTAAGTGTTAAAAAGAATATACAAAAAAAAGAATATATAAAATTATCCTACTTGCAGAAGAAACAAATTGAAAACATCACAAATTATATATATATACTATAACGATTCATAAAGCCGACCCATCAGATCGTTATATAAAAGTGTCATACCGTGCGAGTATAGCGGCGTAAGCAAGAGAGAGAGGGTATAATCACAGCTATCTCTGTCTAACATCGCCACTGCTACGAATGTTGCCGGCACAGACATGAATTTTTATTCAATTATTTTTATTAGTTAAAACTGCAATATCTTCAAAACAAATAAATAGACAGCAATTCTGAAACTTGCATAGTGTTCAGCAATTAAAGCTCTATAAGTAGCCAATTATCAACCAATATAATTAACAGTTACAGAAGTTATACAGAAGAAGAACGCCAAGAGAAATAACTAGAGAATTAGGCTAGGTACGAATTAGGTGTTTTCACACACTTACAGAGAAAGACCTTAGCAATAATATTCTGTGGTCAGATTTGTGAAATCACGTTTGCAAATACCTATAATAAAACGATTTGCAAACGGAGGGAGTATGAAATTAGCCAGTAATTCTCTACCATCTCAAACCTGTTAAGGGGCGTTTGGTCGACTTGTTCGATATTGTTCCAAATGGAAAACGCATGATTTATTTGGAACAACCAATCACAAAGCTGTATTCAGAAGAGACGCCAACTCAGACTTGGGGAATCAAGCACTCTTCGTTCGAACATTAAATAGGCAAGACGTGTGTTAGATATGAGCTCAATTTCGCAAACCACGCAGTTTTATTTAAATAACAGTTCGAGAAGTGGTCCGCAGTACCAGAGGAACTAGCAAAGTTCATTAATAAATACTCCCGCTGTGTAATAACTCATTAATTAATTAAAAAATTAATTAATTAAATAATTCATTAATTGTGAAGTGACCTGTGCACCAGAGTAGCTACAGCATCTGTAAGCGCCCAGGGTCATCGGTCAACGATATTGGTCAACAACAATTTCTTCTGAGCCGAACCACCAAAAGGAGGATCTCCACAGATTCCTATATTCTGTACGGTCGACGCATCAATCAGTATGAAATATATTCATTGATCAATGAAATAAGTAACAAAATAAATAATAAATCAATAAACAATTTTAAAAGACACTAAGTAAATTCATAATTTGTCTTTAAACATTAAAATTAGTAATAACGTAATATAGGAGTGTTGAATGGAGAGTGAGGTGTAGTATTGAACGTGCAAATTATTGCAGACCCGTTCTTTAGCACTGGTTTGGGAGACATAAATTTTCCTAATTAACCAGATAAGAACAATTGGTCGTTTGGACGTTTTAATCTTCACTTTTCACGCACACTCATTAATAATAATAGTTAGGGTAGCAATAATTCCTTAACTTAGCTTTGAAAAAACCTTAATAAAATAACATTTAATCGTTAATTAAACAAACTTCAACAAATTTTAAAGTGTTATTTGTAACGATTCCCCTTGAATTTGACACTCACTGAACGAATCCTGAGATAGTGTGTATCTATGCTCTGAGCTAAGCTGAATCCGTGTCATTTGTATCTGGGATTTGTTCTGGCGCCCAGGTAAAGTAAAAAAGTCGCGGCTAAGTAACATTTTTCTATCATTATATTTATAGAAAGTAGATTAATAGTGAAAAAAGTCTTTATATAATTTGTCGCCGCAAATAAGAAGCATATGTAAATTGACAAATATAATATATAAAGAGTGGTGTTATATAAATTTGGCGCCGCAACTTAATGGGCCCGATTAAACTCACAAATTTATGTATAAATATATAAGTTATATATAAATTTGGTGTGCAACTATTAACCTAAGTAACTAGTTTGAATTGTAATAATATTTAATTTGAAACAAAGTGGAATTTAAGGTTACAAATAACTGTTGAAGGGTTAAATATTAAAATAAAATTTGTTAAATAATAATAGCAATAAAAAATGGCTAAATCACAAGCAGTAGATATGGCAGCAATTGAACAGACGTTTAAGCAGCTTACCACTGAAATAAAAGAAACAAATAGTCAATTATCTAGTGAAATTGAAAAAACAAATAGTCAATTAAATAGTAAAATAGATGAAAATAATCAAAATTTAGAAGAAAGTAATAAAAAATTAATAAATGATGTTAATAATAAAATCGAGCAAACTAATAAATACTTGTCTAGCGGAATGAAACAAATAAATGAGAATTTAACTAGTCAAATAGAACAAAGTAGTAAAGAAACTACATTTAAAATAGATGAAGAAATAACTCATTCAGCTAGTAAAATAGATGAAAGTAATCTTAAGTTTGATAAGCATACCGAAGAGGTTAAAGCTACCATAGAGGAATTTAAGAAACAAGTAAATACTAATTTTCGCCGCCAAGACGAAAAACTAAATAAATTTAGAAACGAATTTCATGAACGGTTAGAACAGAAAGGAACCCTTATTAACCAACAATTCAGCGAAGTAACTGCTGAGTTAAAAACACAAACGCTTCTAAAAAAAGAAGAAATCCAGAGTACTAGGGTAGAGTGCACCCAACTGGGTGAAAATATTAAGGAATTTAAAAAACAAGTAGAGAGTAAGGCTGACCGAGACGAAGTTCATCAAAACGTAGAACAGGAATTAAAGGTAATGCGGGAAGATCTGATTAAGGCAATGAAGTCACAGCAAACCAAAGTCGTGAGGTGTGGCAGCTATAAGGAAGAACCGGAAAACCTTGTATTCTCAGGAAACCCACATGAGAATCCTGTGGAATTTCTAAGGCTGTTTGAGGCTTATGTAACTCGCGTAAACCCAGTGATGGACGACGAGGACAAGAAGGACATGTTAGGCCGATTTCTCAACACCACCAATAGAGGAGAGAGACCTAGTGTATAAGCTAGCGCGTCATTTCTCGGAACGCACTAGAGTAGCAACCACTACTGGAGGAGTGGATACTCTAGAAAAGTTTATAATGGTCGTGGATAAATGTCAAGACCTAGAGAGGGACCTGAAGAGTGTAAATAATCAGCTGAGTAACCACTCTAGAGGCGATCATCAGGAACCAACTTTTTACCTAACGAAAAGAAGAGACAATGAACGACCAAAAGAAAAAAAGGTTTACCCCATATCCGGGTAACAAACCTCAAAATCGGCAGGAATTGGAAGAAAAGGGTAGAAATTGGAAGTATGGGTGTTATGGGGGTTCGAAACCACTATCTTCCCCATGAGTGCGAGTGAGAGCGAATGACATGTGCAATGAGTGCGAGTGAGATGGAAAATGACACCACTACCCCCAATCCATCCCCACCCTCTACCGCGGAAGTGACGTCATACACCCACTTTTAGCGGAAGATTCAAAAATCGTGGTGGTGGGGGTAAACATCCGGTGCTGTGTGTCGTCGTGTGCATAGTTGCAGATGGACCGGGGGTGTAGTGGTGTGTCCCACGTGACCTTGTTGGGCGTGCCGAAGTAGTCGGCCATGTTGTCGGCTTTCGGCCATTTTGTGGGGTTATGTGTGCGTTGATTGGTGGAGGCATGGCCGCGGTATGTTCGCCGTTCGCTGTTCGCCGTCCGGCGGCGGCCTGGCGGTGTCCTGGTCGTGGCTTGATCGTCGCCAGAAGTGGTCGTCGTCCATTTTGTCGGTGGCATCGGCCATGTTGGAAAAGTGTTGTCGGGTTGTGGTAGGAGTGTGCTGGTTAACGTTCGGTCACGTTGCCGACTCGTGCGTGTGTTATAGTGTACAGGTTTGGATATATACGCTGTTTTCCGGAAGGGTGGCCATGTTGGAAAAGCGTTGTCGGCGTTGCCAACTTGTGCTGGTTTTATCGACGTTGTCGGTTCGTGCGAGTGTTATAGTGTATGGGTTTAAGATATATTTACACTGCCACTAATGTCCGTCGATGTGAAGAGGTGAATTGCATTGTTGCCAACGCGTCGGCCACGTTGTCGGCTCGTGCATGTGTTATAGTGTACGGGTTTCAGATATATTTACACTGCCACAATTGTCCCGATATAGTCGATGTCGTGTCTATGTGTTAAGTAAATATATATACAGATTGAAAAAATACGTTCGCACCAACCTGTTGGTCTAGGGCTTGCTATGTCGAGCCCTACATTTGTTGTTGTAAGAAACACACATGATATGCAGTGGTCAATTCACTTATATAAAACACATGCACACGCAATATTTATGTAATATCTGAACGCACCAACCTGTTGGTCTAGGGGTTGCTATGTCGAGCCCTACATTTGTTGTTGTAAGAAACACACATGATATGCAGTGGTCAATTCACTTATATAAAACACACGCACACGCAATATTTATGTAATATCTGAATAATAGGACGTTGCAAATGATGTAATCGGCTCCCAACATGATTTTCACATGTGGAGTTATTTTTTACAACAGAATGCTGACAGACCATCCGTTATCACTGGTGGGTATGTAATATGAATAATAGGGACAAGTGGCAGTTGGCTTCCACAAAGATTTATACACGTGCAATTTTTTTTCCACATGGTGCAGCTGTCTGGACATCTGTTTAGCGAGTCGCTAATGGTAATAATTAATTGCCTCCGTCTGTCAGCATATAATTAATTGCCACCGACTGTATGAACATATGTTATCGTTGCGTGTGAACGAAGTTAGGGACGTACATAAATTATTGTGTGAAATAGAACACAATCCAAGCTAAGTGTACGTCTTTGATTTTGTGTGTGTGTGTGTGTGTGTGTGTGTGTGTGTGGCAGCTGTTACTTTTTTTGTTGATGAGTGTGCATTAGTTGTTATGATGATGTAATCGACTCCGTCTGTCTGCCCATCTGTTTATCGCAGCGTGTGAACGTAGTCGTACATAAATTTTTTTTTAAATAACAGAACACACAAGCTGTCTGACACCATCTGTTATCACAGCGTATGGGAAACAGAAGGCAAGCCAAGCTAAGTGTGCGTCCGTGACTTTGTGTGTGGGAGCTTTTTTTGTTGTTACCATCTCTTTCGTGTACATCCTTGAGATACTATATTATATATAAGCTGTACGAACTGCTCTCAAAGACACATCGTTCGTCGCGAGACTCAACTGGAACTCGTACAAGGTTAGTTTGTTTTTTAAATATTCTTTAATTTCTAAAGTATATTATAATTATACAATTATTGTTTAATAAAATTGATTTTTTAAATTAGTTCTGTGTAACACGTTCTAGCTTGTATATTGAGTTATGAATATGTATATAAGTTATGTTCGAAGGAATTTTGAAATTAAAAAACAATAAAAATATTAAAGCAATACTGTTTAATTACAAATAATTAAAATACATGTAATTAAAATACATAATATGTAAATGCACACAGTAGTGAAAATTACAAAATGTATACGAAATACACCTAAGTAAAACTAAGTACAAGTGCACTATGACATGACAAATATGTACAAAAAATTAAATAAACACACACAGTAGTGACAATTAGAAAAAAGCAATACTGTTTAATTACAAATAATTAAAATACATGTAATCAAAATATATTACAATTGAAAATACATAATATGTAAACGCGCACAGTAGTGAAAATTTCAAAATGTAAACATAAGCAATATGACAATTGTATACGAAATACAACTAAGTAAAACTAATTACACGTGCACTATGACAGGACAAATATGTACAAAAAATGAAATAAACACACACACAGTAGTGAAAATTAAAAAAATACAATTGTATACAATTATATGAAATGAATTATGTGTAAGCACATTATATTTTAACATTATGTCAATATATGTAATCGTACGCGACAAATGAAGATGTCCATTCGGTCCTACTGTACAATTTCTACTATGTAAGCTCTATCCTTTTCTCCGCGATAAATTAGTTGCAGCGAACACGGTACTAAATTTTTTAATTCCTCATCTTCGAAAACGCCTGCGTATCTCTTTGGTAGATATACACGATATTTTAGTCTAGGTCTTTGTAATCTTGGAGAGTGACGAGTACAGCTTTACCGTACTTTGCGTCTATATTCTGCATTTCTTCTATCGGATATTTTACACCGATTATCAATTCCTTTATTTTTTTATACTCAATTGCGCTAAAAGTTGCAAACTTTTCAGTGAATGATGCCATTTTAAAATAAAAAATTTATAATTTCTGGCACGTCTCTCAACGAATGAACGAATAACGCTAGTGCACAGCGGAATATATAGGGATGTAGTTGTGGAGGTGGAAACCGGAGAGAGGGGAAACCACTCAACGCACAGTAAGCGTTTATTTTTAACCGTGTGAACAGGACACGAGTTGATTTCTCACGGTTCGATGGGTAGGTGGGGAAGAGGGGAGTCGGTTATTTTTTATACGTCTAGACAGCACATGTGCTTGTTTGAACATGTCGTCGACGCTAATTTATTTTTAGCCAGATAATGTAATCTATAGAAAGGCGACGACTGTTATTTTTTACGTAAGCGCTAAACAATAATGTTTTCAATTAGTAATTTATCAGAAACATATTGACTATTCTAAAATCCGATACAACCCACTAGAAATACAACAATTGTACATATTTCCGGAAATAAGCGGTGCGCGAGACAGGCTGTTCCGTGTATTGATTTTAATTGATCGAGTTTGGGACAACCGAAATCTTCTAAATTTATAATATTAAAATGCACGATACGCTTCTGTAGAAATCTTTTTTTTGCAATCCTTTTACGAACACGAAGTTAAAAGGATGGAGAAACCCAACATGGTACGGAAATCGATATCGTATGAACAATAAATTTCACATTTCAACGTGTTGTTGTTGGGTCGTAGAGAAAATTTCGGGTCTTCTAGTTCTTTCTTCAGGTACGTTTCGATTATTGTGAAAAAAGGTCGTTTTTTCCACTTCTAGTGGTCGTTGTAAAAAGACGACATATTCAGCTCTTCTTCGATGATCCGCTATATCGATGACTTGGACGGACTGAACTTACGACAGAGGACGATTTTCCTTTCCCGTGCGGTGTACGTCGGCTTCACAGTACTTGATGCCAGCAAACTGATAATGTACGAATTTCATTATCGGTACGCTGACACCAAGTTATGCAAGCCGTTTGATACAATCGTCCGGATGTTTGCGCTGTCTCTGTGCATCGAAATAATGCAAAATAACACAACTTTGTATTCAATTAGTAAGTTACCAGAAACTATCTACGACTCGCACTGATGAAAAACTGAGCGAAGAGTAGGGGAGGGGGAATACCATCCAATTGGAAACGCACCCACCCTCCCATCATTCGTACTGTAGGAAAGAGGGCGGCGATTGCGAAGGTATTACGAAATTAAAGTACACGAAAATTGTTATAAATGACTACATTTATTAATATAAAAAACAAATACATTAAAAGTTGTGTGTACATATATAATATTCTAAAAAGCAACATAGTATTTACAGTAAAAAAAACAATAATATACAGCATGCGTTTAATTCTGTCTGCACACTGTGTTGGACAGCGGATTGTATACGTTGAGAGAATCGTGCAGTATCATGCAGTAGGTCGCGGTCTGAGCGGGAAATTGCTCGTGGACTCGAACTCCAATCTGACGTCAACCGACGAAGACTTGAGCAACTCGTCCTCTCTGCTACAATCGAAGACGAATAGCGGTGCTCTTGCTATGAACTCTGTTGGTGTTAGAAGTACGTTGGGTTGAGTTCTACGGTAGTACGATTTTTGAAATCGTGAATACACATCGTACAGCAGAGCGTAACGTCCGTTATCGATATCCAGGTTCAGAACATTCCCTGATCGAGGCAGGTTTCTCACCAGGTGTTGCTGCGGCTGAGGCTATGGCTGCTGCGACTGAGGCTGTGGCTGCGACTGTTGCGGATGTGACCGAAAAATAAAATATAACAACATGTACAGACGTGGAAATAATATATGTATACATAAGATGAATAAGACTTCCCCCCCAACTAGCCCATCAAAACGTTCACACGCTGTGATAACATATGGGCAGTCAGCATCTTTTTGTAAGCGAATAAAAATAACTGCATACCCCCCCCCCGTAAAGTTCTAATGAATTTGAACTCAGTGAATTGTAATAAATAAATTTTAAACATTAAATACGAGTTTATTCTTAACGACAGTTACTGGTCCGTGTACCACCGCCTCTTCACGTTAGGACCAGCAGCGTCGTCGGATAGCGTACGTTTACGCGTTTTGTAGTATCCGTACGCGAGCTTTGACCGTGGCTGCAGTTGTATTTTACTGAAAAAATAAAATATAACAACATGTACACATAAGATGAATAAGACCTCCCACTTAGCCCCTCAAAACGTTCACACACTGCGATAACAAATGAGCAGTCAGCATCTTGTTGTAAGTGAATAAAAATAACTGTGTACTACACCCTCCTACGATCATATGTGAAGGTCTCGATGGAAGTCGAATAAATTAACCACGACTTGCATCCTGTTTCATATGGTTAAACCGCCGTCGTCCAGTACGTACCTCTTATCGTCATAAGGTGACAGGGAAAGTTTCGTTACACGTTGCGTATACAGCTTATGACGATCGCTTCGTATACACTCGGCAGAGGTGAAAACCGTACGACTACCGAAAAGACACTCACTGTACAACCGATGACGTAACCTTTTTTTTATTGCCGTCCTTGGCACACCTTTCGCCACCTTTTTGTCGGTGCAGTCGGACAACAGGAGCGAGTAACATTTAGCTCTGAGTCCGACGAATTCTCTGATGGGTTTCCCATTGGTTTCATCCTTGAACTTCCCCACGACCTTTTTGTTGTCGTCGCAATGACAAGAATGATCTGCGGGATAGTCCGACGTGTCGAAAAGGTGGAGATCCTCTTTCATATCAGAGTACACATCGTCAGTCCGTATGCTGTAAAGTAAACTGTCCGTGTCAGTCATTAGTAATGTCAATCGTCGTCCGTACTTGGCGACAGCGTAACGATAATGAAAATCGTACATTATCAATTTGCTGACATCGAGTACTGTGAAGCCGACGTACACTGGACGGGAAAGGAATATCGTCCTCTGTCGTAAGGCAAGACCGACCAAGTCGTCAGTGTACCGGATCATACGCTCTAGTCGTGGATTGGAAACAAGTTTCTGCAGCCGTCGTTCGTTAGAGACTAGTTGGAAGTCTATTCGTTTCCTCACGTTCTCCAGCGATTTACCATAGACAGCGTTGACCATCAGTTTGAAAAAATCCTTTTCAAAACTGTTGGTGGCTGCTGCTCTCTTTTGCGTGTTGAAATCGATAAACGGTTTCAACCACGCTCTCTGTTTAAAACTCAACACCCTATGGATCGCTTTCAATTTTAGACCAAGATTCAGATACAACTTTAAATTTCGAAAATGGAGAACGTATTTTTGCTTGTCGTCCAAAGTCGTCAGCAACTTGGGAACGGACGACGAAGGCGTTTCTGATCCGTTATACCCTTTTGTATAGTGTAGTCGTGTGTGGAGTCGTCGAGAGTACGGTGAAAGTATGTCAGGATTGACGCAGGAACGCACGGGCGCTAGTGGATAATCGGAGTGAGGGTCATGAAGTTTAGATGGATAGTGTAGGTCGACCTAAAGTATGTAGCCATGTCACTGTCATCACTCAGAGTACGTACGTCCAGTGGGTCGATCTCGTTACGATCGAGCCATCTAAAGTCGCCGTAAGGGAGTGGTTGTGACATGGCTGCACCGTAAAGGTTGTTGCAGTCGGTGTACAATATGAAAGAGGTCGGCTTTGAAGCATCATACTGATCAGCGATTAGCGGGTTGTTGGCCTTGGCATAGCGGTTGGGTACCATGCTAACACCGCCGCGAACAGCTGATTCAATAAAAAGATGCTGATCTATATCCGTCAACAGCTCCAGTCGCACACCGGTCATCTTTAACATCGCGTGCCAAGCGACGCCGTGAAGCGAGTAAATATGAGCCGGATCGATCTGGTAGTACCGCATGGCCATCTCACGGAACGCCTCGAAGACGTCGGCCAGCAGCAGTACGTCTGTTTTAAGATAAAGATCGTGATAATCGCCCAGCGTACGGATTCCGAAAGTCTGCCACACGTTCTGCGCGCGAGCGTAATCTTCGTACGACACGGGCGATTCACTCAGCCTGTTGAAAAAGTGTTCGCGTGCGGGCAGACGTGTTTCGTCGAACTTCTCGCTACCCGTCATGTAATCGTAAGGGTACACCCCCTTACGTAAGAGTAGCTCGAAGTGTTCTTCGAAACATTGTTTTGTTAATGCGAATTCCGCACCGCTCGCGCGCAAGTTTCCAACAAGTGTGTCCAAGGACGTGTTCAAAAATTGCAACGTGTCTACGAAACGCAGGGCACCCAACGTGACCGATACGAAGCGTTCACTAGTGGTAGCGATACAAGTGAGATTCTCATCGTTGTATTTACCCAACCCTTGTATCAAGTGATGTGCGTCGTAACCTCGTAAGTTATGGAAAAAGACGGGAATATGTTGGGGAGTCTTGCAGTTGAGGTTACATACGTTGTGAGCTGCGCCAAGGTATCGTCCAGTCAGATGACAATGTTTGCGCACCTTGTCGTCATCGGTCAGTGGTTTTTCACAGAAATGGCATACGACGGTATTCGTGAAAGATAATACGTCACGATCACTCATAGTCATGGGGACAATGGTACGCATGATCCTGTACAGTTCACGCTCTTCGACGATTAGTCTATCGAGAAAGGTTTCTATCACGTTCTCACCGCGATAAACGACCTGAGGTTTGAAAATGTTACGCTCGTGGTCGACTATGAGGTAGGAGAAACCTGAAGGAAGATGTAACGGCTCCGTTGTGGTGGACGATGTGTGCGGAGGAGCGTCGCAGCGATGACAAGGCACAATGAACGATTCAAAGTCTGCATATATCGCGAAAGGGACTTTATGACAGTAAGTGTAATTTTTGAAGCACATAACCTTCTCCTTCTCTTTCGTGGGTAAACGAATTCTTTGCTCACCTTACGGTGAACAGTGGGGGACGTGTTCGGTAAGGAGTCGTTCTTCGCAGAACCTGTGCAGACAGTAATCACAATAGAATGAACGGGCTTTGTGTTTGGTTAATGAAGACAGTAAGCGACTCATATTTTTTATTAAACAGTAATGTTTTCGGTCGTCAGTGGTAAGAAGTAATAGATTAACGTGATGTCGTCTGCCTCTCGAAGGAGTTATTCGTAACGGGTAAATTTCTTTTTCTTCGTATCCAAAAACATTTATGGAAACTTCAGAATTGTCTCGTTCGAACTTCACAATGTCGCATAGTTGGGCTGGATAAGTTATACCAGAAGTGATGATACTGTGGAAATGTGATCTGTATTTGGATACACGGTCGCTGTGCGAGTGTTGTGGAAACAGTGCCGCCAACACTGACCATACGAAACACATTTGATCGCCTTTATTGTTCACATTGATGATGGCATTAGTACGAGACAATTCGAGGGGTGTACGGATGAAACTGGAAGCGGCCAGCGGTTGGTACCGTGAGAGAACGAGTTCCAAAAAGACGATGTGGTCCAACGCCCAACCGCTACCCTCGCGTGTGAATTTATAAATCGATTCGATAATTTTTTCGTACGAAGCTTCTAAACGGTCGGGCAACTCGTCTTGGTCACCGATCAGCGTCGTATGACATCGACCGTGAAAATAGCCTTGGGTCGTCACTTCTTCTTCCTCGTCCGTGTCAGCGTTTACGATGTACTTGACAAATCTCGCTTTAACTGTTATATGCCACTTTATAGTAAGCAATCGTGTCAGTTCGTTTAGAATGTCCGTACGTAACGTATCATGCATTTCATCGAAAAAGGTTATGACATCGTTGACACATCCTTCGTCCTCCGTAACAGGCGTGTAAACGTACGACACCAACGCGCCACGCAACGAATGTTTACAATCAACAGTAAACGAGTGCATTGTTTGAAGTAATAATCACAACAACCACATATAAGCAAAACAATTACTTTCTTGCTTGAGGAACAACAGAAGACTGAACGCTGGCGGCGATCCTCTCTCCTCTTATACTATCTATGGCGGCTGCGCGCGCAGCTATCCCCTCTCCGCCACCACCGGCTGCGCGCACAGCTATCCTGTCTCCGCTCCCACCGACAGCGATCCCCACTACCGACTGCACTCGCAGTGATTCTTTCAGCTCTCTCCAGCGATGCAGGACGGGGGAGAATGTACTGGGGCAAACGTGCATTCTTTCTGCAGATGTATTTCAACCAGATGACACCACTGACTCTCAAATCTAACCACCGTTCGCCATCCGCCGCCTGGCCGCCGCCCGGTCGCCGCCCGGAGGTCATCGATGTTTGGTCGACGAATTTTCCAACATGGGCGATGACTTTTCCAGCATGGCCAACATCCTCCAACTCCGTGACTACCCCCACCCACCTCCCGTCCGTTAACATGGGAAAGATAGTGTATTCGAACTCTCATAACCCCCGACTGCTCGCACAAATGCACGTAACAACTGTTCACTGTTAACTAAAACAGTCGTCGAGCGTTCAGGTAAGTATAAGTGTCACGGAAAAATAAAAAAACTATTGTAGACTGTTCGCATAAATGCAGGTAACAGCTGTTCACTGTTAACTAACTCAGTCGTCGTGCGTTCGGGTAAATACATGTGTTCTGAAAAAATAAAAAACAGTTGTAGACTGTTCGCATACATGCATGTAACAGCTGTTCACTGTTAACTAAAACAGTCGTCGACCGTTCGGGTAAATACACATGTTCTGGGAAAATGAAAACAGTTGCAGACTGTTCGCATAAATGCACGTAACAGCTGTCCACCGTTAACTAAAACAGTCATCGATCGTTCGGGTAGATACAGATCTCTCGGTGTCACTGACGTAGTCGGTGTACTACCGTTTATCAAGATGAACGAAAAGAAGGAGAAACAACTAGCCCATGATATCGACACGATCAGCGATGACATACGAAAGAAATACCGTGCGTTAAAACATGGGATCCTTGAAGAGGAAAAAACGTTAACCAAAAGTTACAAACCGATTCTCGGTACTCTTCTGTACGATATGTATTACGTGGAGGTAGACGAATGTTTTTTCAAGATCAAAAACCACGTATACTTTAAATATCATGTCTACGGCTTAAGTGTACTTTTAATATGTAAATCATCTCTTCTTTCAGTCCTTTGCGCATGCGCATTGGAATTATTTGCGCATGCTCGTAACGGCTTTTTTACAACAGTTGCGCGTGCATCGACAGTTGAGCTAGATATCCTGTGAACTTTGCAACTAATATGTTGCTGAACACTGGTGCGCTACAAATTGTGTGTTACAAATTGTTATTCTAATTTTACTGTGTGTGATATACCCTTCTTTTCAGCGATGATAACGGTACTACTAATGTTTCCATGTACACCAATGCCCTGTACACCAACTAAGCAGAGTCCAGAACACTCAGAAATTTATCCATCCGGGATATGGAGTCCAATGTTGATGACGAAATAACGACCGCATCGTCATCATCGCTGTCTGTTGTCAATGTACATATGTAAGTCTTCATCATCTTAGGCGTACATATTTTATTTCCGCGTCTGCACATGATGTTATATTTTATTTTTCTTCTGCCACCAGTGAAATACATCTGCAGAAAGAATGCACGTTTGCCCCAGTACATTCTCCCCCGTCCTGCATCGCTGGAGAGAGCTGAAAGAATCACTGCGAGTGCAGTCGGTAGTGGGGATCGCTGTCGGTGGGAGCGGAGACAGGATAGCTGTGCGCGCAGCCGGTGGTGGCGGAGAGGGGATAGCTGCGCGCGCAGCCGCCATAGATAGTATAAGAGGAGAGGGGATCGCCGCCAGCGTTCAGTCTTCTGTTGTTCCTCAAGCAAGAAAGTAATTGTTTTGTTTATATGTGGTTGTTGTGATTATTACTTCAAACAATGCACTCGTTTACTGTTGATTGTAAACATTCGTTGCGTGGCGCGTTGGTGTCGTACGTTTACACGCCTGTTACGGAGGACGAAGGATGTGTCAACGATGTCATAACCTTTTTCGATGAAATGCATGATACGTTACGTACGGACATTCTAAACGAACTGACACGATTGCTTACTATAAAGTGGCATATAACAGTTAAAGCGAGATTTGTCAAGTACATCGTAAACGCTGACACGGACGAGGAAGAAGAAGTGACGACCCAAGGCTATTTTCACGGTCGATGTCATACGACGCTGATCGGTGACCAAGACGAGTTGCCCGACCGTTTAGAAGCTTCGTACGAAAAAATTATCGAATCGATTTATAAATTCACACGCGAGGGTAGCGGTTGGGCGTTGGACCACATCGTCTTTTTGGAACTCGTTCTCTCACGGTACCAACCGCTGGCCGCTTCCAGTTTCATCCGTACACCCCTCGAATTGTCTCGTACTAATGCCATCATCAATGTGAACAATAAAGGCGATCAAATGTGTTTCGTATGGTCAGTGTTGGCGGCACTGTTTCCACAACACTCGCACAGCGACCGTGTATCCAAATACAGATCACATTTCCACAGTATCATCACTTCTGGTATAACTTATCCAGCCCAACTATGCGACATTGTGAAGTTCGAACGAGACAATTCTGAAGTTTCCATAAATGTTTTTGGATACGAAGAAAAAGAAATTTACCCGTTACGAATAACTCCTTCGAGAGGCAGACGACATCACGTTAATCTATTACTTCTTACCACTGACGACCGAAAACATTACTGTTTAATAAAAAATATGAGTCGCTTACTGTCTTCATTAACCAAACACAAAGCCCGTTCATTCTATTGTGATTACTGTCTGCACAGGTTCTGCGAAGAACGACTCCTTACCGAACACGTCCCCCACTGTTCACCGTAAGGTGAGCAAAGAATTCGTTTACCCACGAAAGAGAAGGAGAAGGTTATGTGCTTCAAAAATTACACTTACTGTCATAAAGTCCCTTTCGCGATATATGCAGACTTTGAATCGTTCATTGTGCCTTGTCATCGCTGCGACGCTCCTCCGCACACATCGTCCACCACAACGGAGCCGTTACATCTTCCTTCAGGTTTCTCCTACCTCATAGTCGACCACGAGCGTAACATTTTCAAACCTCAGGTCGTTTATCGCGGTGAGAACGTGATAGAAACCTTTCTCGATAGACTAATCGTCGAAGAGCGTGAACTGTACAGGATCATGCGTACCATTGTCCCCATGACTATGAGTGATCGTGACGTATTATCTTTCACGAATACCGTCGTATGCCATTTCTGTGAAAAACCACTGACCGATGACGACAAGGTGCGCAAACATTGTCATCTGACTGGACGATACCTTGGCGCAGCTCACAACGTATGTAACCTCAACTGCAAGACTCCCCAACATATTCCCGTCTTTTTCCATAACTTACGAGGTTACGACGCACATCACTTGATACAAGGGTTGGGTAAATACAACGATGAGAATCTCACTTGTATCGCTACCACTAGTGAACGCTTCGTATCGGTCACGTTGGGTGCCCTGCGTTTCGTAGACACGTTGCAATTTTTGAACACGTCCTTGGACACACTTGTTGGAAACTTGCGCGCGAGCGGTGCGGAATTCGCATTAACAAAACAATGTTTCGAAGAACACTTCGAGCTACTCTTACGTAAGGGGGTGTACCCTTACGATTACATGACGGGTAGCGAGAAGTTCGACGAAACACGTCTGCCCGCACGCGAACACTTTTTCAACAGGCTGAGTGAATCGCCCGTGTCGGACGAAGATTACGCTCACGCGCAGAACGTGTGGCAGACTTTCGGAATCCGTACGCTGGGCGATTACCACGATCTTTATCTTAAAACAGACGTACTGCTGCTGGCCGACGTCTTCGAGGCGTTCCGTGAGATGGCCATGCGGTACTACCAGATCGATCCGGCTCATATTTACTCGCTTCACGGCGTCGCTTGGCACGCGATGTTAAAGATGACCGGTGTGCGACTGGAGCTGTTGACGGATATAGATCAGAATCTTTTTATTGAATCAGCTGTTCGCGGCGGTGTTAGCATGGTACCCTACCGCTATGCCAAGGCCAACAACCCTCTAATCGCTGATCAGTATGATGCTCCAAAGCCGACCTCTTTCATATTGTACACCGACTGCAACAACCTTTACGGTGCAGCCATGTCACAACCACTCCCTTACGGCGACTTTAGATGGCTCGATCGTAACGAGATCGACCCACTGGACGTACGTACTCTGAGTGATGACAGTGACATGGGCTACATACTTGAGGTCGACCTACACTATCCATCTGAACTTCATGACCTTCACTCCGATTATCCACTAGCGCCCGTGCGTTCCTGCGTCAATCCTAACATACTTTCACCGTACTCTCGACGACTCCACACACGACTACACTATACAAAAGGGTATAACGGATCAGAAACGCCTTCGTCGTCCGTTCCCAAGTTGCTGACGACTTTGGACGACAAGCAAAAATACGTTCTCCATTTTCGAATTTAAAGTTGTATCTGAATCTTGGTCTAAAATTGAAAGCGATCCATAGGGTGTTGAGTTTTAAACAGAGAGCGTGGTTGAAACCGTTTATCGATTTCAACACGCAAAAGAGAGCAGCAGCCACCAACAGTTTTGAAAAGGATTTTTTCAAACTGATGGTCAACGCTGTCTATGGTAAATCGCTGGAGAACGTGAGGAAACGAATAGACTTCCAACTAGTCTCTAACGAACGACGGCTGCAGAAACTTGTTTCCAATCCACGACTAGAGCGTATGATCCGGTACACTGACGACTTGGTCGGTCTTGCCTTACGACAGAGGACGATATTCCTTTCCCGTCCAGTGTACGTCGGCTTCACAGTACTTGATGTCAGCAAATTGATAATGTACGATTTTCATTACCGTTACGCTGTCGCCAAGTACGGACGACGATTGACATTACTAATGACTGACACGGACAGTTTACTTTACAGCATACGGACTGACGATGTGTACTCTGATATGAAAGAGGATCTCCAACTTTTCGACACGTCGGACTATCCGCAGATCATTCTTGTCATTGCAACGACAACAAAAGGTCGTGGGGAAGTTCAAGGATGAAACCAATGGGAAACCCATCAGAAAATTCGTCGGACTCAGAGCTAAATGTTACTCGCTCCTGTTGTCCGACTGCACCGACAAAAAGATGGCGAAAGGTGTGCCAAGGACGGCAATAAAAAAAAGGTTACGTCATCGGTTGTACAGTGAGTGTCTTTTCGGTAGTCGTACGGTTTTCACCTCTGCCGAGTGTATACGAAGCGATCGTCATAAGCTGTATACGCAACGTGTAACGAAACTTTCCCTGTCACCTTATGACGATAAGAGGTACGTACTGGACGACGGCGTAACTACACTCGCGTACGGACACTACAGAACGTGTAAACGTACGTTAACCGATGACGATGCTGGTCCTAACATGAAGAGGCGGAGGTACATGGACCAGTAACTCACGGTAAGAATAAACTCGTATTTCATGTATAAAAGTATGTAACACAATTCACACAGTGCAAATTCAATTGACCTTCACGGGGAAGGGGAGGTAGGCCACTAGACGACGGCGGTTTAACCACATGAAACAGGATGCAAGTCGTGGTTAATTTATTCGACTTCCATCGAGACCTTCACATATGATCGTAGGAGGGTGTAGTACACAGTTATTTTTATTCACTTACAACAAGATGCTGACTGCTCATTTGTTATCGCAGTGTGTGAACGTTTTGAGGGGCTAAGTGGGAGGTCTTATTCATCTTATGTGTACATGTTGTTATATTTTATTTTTTCAGTAAAATACAACTGCAGCCACTGTCAAAGCTCGCGTACGGATACTACAAAACGCGTAAACGTACGCTATCCGACGACGCTGCTGGTCCTAACGTGAAGAGGCGGAGGTACACGGACCATTAACTGATGGTAAGAGTAAACTCGTATTTAATGTAAAAATTTATTTATTACAATTCACTGAGTTCAAATTCATTAGAACTTTACGGGGGGGGGTATGCAGTTATTTTTATTCGCTTACAAAAAGATGCTGACTGCCCATATGTTATCACAGCGTGTGAACGTTTTGATGGGCTAGTTGGGGGGGGGGTCTTATTCATCTTATGTATACATATATTATTTCCACGTCTGTACATGTTGTTATATTTTATTTTTCGGTCACATCCGCAACAGTCGCAGCCACAGCCTCAGTCGCAGCAGCCATAGCCTCAGCCGCAGCAACACCTGGTGAGAAACCTGCCTCGATCAGGGAATGTTCTGAACCTGGATATCGATAACGGACGTTACGCTCTGCTGTACGATGTGTATTCACGATTTCAAAAATTGTACTACCGTAGAACTCAACCCAACGTACTTCTAACACCAACAGAGTTCATAGCAAGAGCACCGCTATTCGTCTTCGATTGTAGCAGAGAGGACGAGTCGCTCAAGTCTTCGTCGGTTGACGTCAGATTGGAGTTCGAGTCCACGAGCAATTTCCCGCTCAGACCGCGACCTACTGCATGATACTGCACGATTCTCTCAACGTATACAATCCGCTGTCCAACACAGTGTGCAGACAGAATTAAACGCATGCTGTATATTATTGTTTTTTTACTGTAAGTACTATGTTGCTTTTTAGAATATTATATATGTACACACAACTTTTAATGTATTTGTTTTTTATATTAATAAATGTAGTTATTTATAACAATTTTCGTGTACT
Source organism: Magicicada septendecula (assembly GCA_034769895.1). NCBI lineage: Eukaryota > Metazoa > Arthropoda > Insecta > Hemiptera > Cicadidae > Magicicada > Magicicada septendecula. Next base: position 251,026,216 of record CM068372.1, read on the forward strand.
TTAATTTCGTAATACCCTCGCAATCGCAGCCCTCTTTCCTACAGTACGAATGATGGGAGGGTGGGTGCGTCTCCAATTGGATGGTATTCCCCTCCCCTACTCTTCGCTCAGTTTTTCATCAGTGCGAGTCGTAGATAGTTTCTGGTAACTTACTAATTGAATACAAAGTTGTGTTATTTTGCATTATTTCGATGCACAGAGACAGCGCAAACATCCGGACGATTGTATCAAACGGCTTGCATAACTTGGTGTCAGCGTACCGATAATGAAATTCGTACATTATCAGTTTGCTGACATCAAGTACTGTGAAGCCGACGTACACCGCACGGGAAAGGAATATCGTCCTCTGTCGTAAGTTCAGTCCGTCCAAGTCATCGATATAGCTGATCATCGAAGAAGAGCTGAATATGTCGTCTTTTTACAACGACCACCAGAATTGGAAAAAACGACCTTTTTTTCACAATAATCGAAACGTACCTGAAGAAAGAACTAGAAGACCCGAAATTTTCTCTACGACCCAACAACAACACGTTGAAATGTGAAATTTATTGTTCATACGATATCGATTTCGGTACCATGTTGGGTTTCTCCATCCTTTTAACTTCGTGTTCGTAAAAGGATTGCAAAAAAAAAGATTTCTACAGAAGCGTATCGTGCATTTTAATATTATAAATTTAGAAGATTTCGGTTGTCCCAAACTCGATCAATTACAATCAATTCACCGAACAGCCTGCCTCGCGCACCGCTTATTTCCGAAAATATGTACAAATACTAGAGTACACGCTTTACGCGAGTGGGTTGTATCGGATTTTAGAATAGTCAATATGTTTCTGATAAATTACTAATTGAAAACATTATTGTTTAGCGCTTACGTAAAAAATAACAGTCGTCGCCTTTCTATCGATTACATCATCTGTCTAAAAATAAATTAGCGTCGACGACATGTTCAAACAAGCACATGTGCTGTCTAGACGTATAAAAATAACCGACACCCCTCTTCCTCACCTACCCATCGAACTGTGAGAAATCAAGTCGTATCCTGTTCACACAGTTAAATACATCACCTGTCTAAAAATAAATTAGCGTCGTCGACATGTTCGAACAAGCACGAGTGCTGTCTAGACGTATAAAAATAACCGACTCCTCTCTTCCCCACCTACCCATCGAACCGTGAGAAATCAGCTCGTGTCCTGTTCACACGGTTAAAAATAAACGCTTACTGTGCGTTCAGTGGTTTTCCTCTCTCCGGTTTCCACCTCCACAACTACCTCCCTATATATTCCGCTGTGCACGAGCGTTATTCGTTCATTCGTTGAGAGACGTGCCAGAATTTAAAAATTCTTTATTTTAAAATGGCATCATTCACTGAAAAGTTTGCAACTATTCGTGCAATTGAGTATAAAAAAATAAAGGAATTGATAATCGGTGTAAAATATCCGATAGAAGAAATGCAGAATATAGACGCAAAGTACGGTAAAGCTGTACTCGTCACTCTCCAAGATTACAGAGACCCTAGACTAAAATATCGTGTATATCTACCAAAGAGATACGCAGGCGTTTTCGAAGATGAGGAACTAAAAAATTTAGTACCGTGTTCGCTGCAACTAATTTATCGCGGAGAAAAGGATAGAGCTTACATAGTAGAAATTGTACAGTAGGACCGAATGGACATCTTCATTTGTCGCGTACGATTACATATATTGACATAATGTTAAAATATAATGTGCTTACACATAATTCATTTGATATAATTGTATACAATTGTATTTTTTTAATTTTCACTACTGTGTATGTGTTTATTTCATTTTTTGTACATATTTGTCCTGTCATAGTGCACTTGTAATTAGTTTTGCTTAGTTGTATTTCGTATACAATTGTCATATTGCTTATGTTTACATTTTGAAATTTTCACTACTGTGCGCGTTTACATATTATGTATTTTCAATTGTAATATATTTTGATTACATGTATTTTAATTATTTGTAATTAAACAGTATTGTTTTTTTCTAATTGTCAGTACTGTGTGTGTTTATTTATTTTTTTGTACATATTTGTCATGTCATAGTGCACTTGTACTTAGTTTTACTTAGATGTATTTAGTATACATTTTGTAATTTTCACTACTGTGTGCGTTTACATATTATGTATTTTAATTACATGTATTTTAATTATTTGTAATTAAACAGTATTGCTTTAATATTTTTATTGTTTTTTAATTTCAAAATTCCTTCGAACATAACTTATATACATATTCATAACTCAAAATACAAGCTAGAACGTGCTACATAGAACTAATTTAAAAAATCAATTTTATTAAACAATAATTGTATGATTATAATATACTTTAGACATTAAAGAATGTTTAAAAAACAAACTAACCTTGTACGAGTTCCAGTTGAGTCTCGCGACGAACGATGTGTCTTTGAGAGCAGTTCGTACAGCTTATATATAATATAGTATCTCAAGGATGTACACGAAAGAGATGGTAACAACAAAAAAAGCTCCCACACACAAAGTCACGGACGCACACTTAGCTTGGCTTGCCTTCTGTTTCCCACACGCTGTGATAACAGATGGTGTCAGACAGCTTGTGTGTTCTGTTATTTAAAAAAAAATTTATGTACGACTACGTTCACACGCTGCGATAAACAGATGGGCAGACAGACGGAGTCGATTACATCATCATAACAACTAATGCACACTCATCAACAAAAAAAGTAACAGCTGCCATACACACACACACACACACACACACACACACACACAAAATCAAAGACGTACACTTAGCTTGGATTGTGTTCTATTTCACACAATAATTTATGTACGTCCCTAACTTCGTTCACACGCAACGATAACATATGTTCATACAGTCGGTGGCAATTAATTATATGCTGACAGACGGAGGCAATTAATTATTACCATTAGCGACTCGCTAAACAGATGTCCAGACAGCTGCACCATGTGGAAAAAAAATTGCACGTGTATAAATCTTTGTGGAAGCCAACTGCCACTTGTCCCTATTATTCATATTACATACCCACCAGTGATAACGGATGGTCTGTCAGCATTCTGTTGTAAAAAATAACTCCACATGTGAAAATCATGTTGGGAGCCGATTACATCATTTGCAACGTCCTATTATTCAGATATTACATAAATATTGCGTGTGCGTGTGTTTTATATAAGTGAATTGACCACTGCATATCATGTGTGTTTCTTACAACAACAAATGTAGGGCTCGACATAGCAAGCCCTAGACCAACAGGTTGGTGCGTTCAGATATTACATAAATATTGCGTGTGCATGTGTTTTATATAAGTGAATTGACCACTGCATATCATGTGTGTTTCTTACAACAACAAATGTAGGGCTCGACATAGCAAGCCCTAGACCAACAGGTTGGTGCGAACGTATTTTTTCAATCTGTATATATATTTACTTAACACATAGACACGACATCGACTATATCGGGACAATTGTGGCAGTGTAAATATATCTGAAACCCGTACACTATAACACATGCACGAGCCGACAACGTGGCCGACGCGTTGGCAACAATGCAATTCACCTCTTCACATCGACGGACATTAGTGGCAGTGTAAATATATCTTAAACCCATACACTATAACAATCGCACAAACCGACAACGTCGATAAAACCAGCACAAGTTGGCAACGCCGACAACGCTTTTTCAACATGGCCACCCTTCCAGAAAACACCGTATATATCCAAACCTGTACACTATAACACACGCACGAGTCGGCAACGAGACCGAACCATAACCAGCACACTCCTACCACAACCCGACAACCTCGCACTTTTCCAACATGGCCGATGCCACCGCCAAACGGGCGACGACCACTCCTGGCGACGATAAAGCCACGACCAGGACGGCGAACAGCGAACGGCGAACATACCGGGGCCATGCCTCCACCAATCAACGCACACATAACCCCACAAAATGGCCGAAAGCCGACAACATGGCCGACTACTTCGGCACGCCAACAAGGTCACGTGTGACACACCACTACCCCCCCCGGTTCATCTGCAACTATGCACAAGACGACACACAGCACCGGATGTTTACCCCCACAACTACGATTTTTGAATCTTGCGCCAAAAGTGGGTGTATGACGTCACTTCCGCGGTAGAGGGTGGAGATGGATTGGGGGGGTAGTGGTGTTATCTTTCATCTCACTCGCACTCATTGCACATGTCATTCGCTCTCACTCGCACTCAAGGGGAAGATAGTGGGTTCGAACCCCCATAACACCACTACTGTAGGAGCGTGGAAAACCGACCAAATAAAGGGTTTAAGGTATGTAAAACAGCCATAACATCTACCGAGCCGCAACCGTCTACTATTACGAGCGTTAATAGACACTGGCAGTGAGGTAACCTGTGTCAGCTCAAAGTTTGTAGAAAATAATAGGAAGCCAAACTGCAAAAGATCACTGAACAATTTTATTTACCTGTCAATATAAATGGTACCCAAACCCAAATAGTAGCTCTTATAGTCCCGAAACTCGTTGATGATTGTATTATTGGGGTAGATACGTTACTTGAATGGAAGGCAGAAATAAATTTCAAAAGAAATACCATCACGATGGAAATTGATACAAATAAACTCAATGTAAACATTAAAGAATTTAAGTTTTGGAAGTCGGTAAGTGTCATAAAATGGTATAGAGAGAAACCGCTAGTTGACGTTAGGAGTGACCAGCACTGTATTGATGATACTCCAGAAATCAACATCGGGACTGAGTTGAACAACGAGCAACAGAACCAAATTCAGCAACTCGTCTGTGAGTATAGGGATTTTTTTAGAACAGAGCCTGGAAGAGCTAAGTTCTATGAACATCAGTTAACACTTACTGAAAACGCATCATTTGTGCAAAGGAATTATCCAATCCCTTTACACTATAGAGAAGAAGTGGACAAAGAGGTCCAACAGTTGTTAGCGAATGATGTTATAGAGAGGGCAAGAAGTCCCTATAATAACCCTTTAGTAGTTGTCACCGAGCCGAACGGGAGTATCCGCTTATGCCTTGATGCCAGGAAATTAAATTCTTTATTAGTACCTGATTACGAGTGCGCAAGGAGTGTGGAAGGATTGTTCCAAAAATGTAATGGAGTTAAGTACATAACCAAACTGGACTTAACATCAGGATTTTGGCAAATCCCAATCCGCAAATGTGATTGACAGTATACGACATTTTTGTATAAAAACAAGTGGTACCTTTTGGCCTGAGCACCAGCTTAGCTGCAATGGTAAGGTGTTTAGACAGTGCCTTAGGTAATGAGGTAGAGAAGTATACACTAGTGTTCGTAGATGATATTCTATGTGTGTCACAAACATTCGAGGAGCACCTACAACATTTAAGAAATATTTTTGCAAAATTAAGATCAGGAAACATGACGCTGAATCTACGGAAATCAGAGTTTGGTAAGGAGGAAATTAAGTTTGTTAGGTCACCGAATCTCAGTGGAAGGAATAACCACGGACCCAGAGAAGGTAAAAGCCATACAAGAATTTCCAACTCCAAAGAACTGCAAGCAGCTAAAGTCATTTCTAGGTTTAGCTAACTACTATCAGAGGTTTACAAGTAAATACGCGGAAAGTACTGTTCCATTGTTGAAGTTGTTAAACAAAGGGATTAAATGGAGGTGGACAAAGGACCACGATGAAGCGCTACAACAAGTGAAAAGTCTTTTTATAAAGCTGTTGTATTACATCATCCATGGGTAGGAGAAAGATTTTGTTTGCAAACAGACGCCAGCAATATTGCTATAGGAGCACATTTGTATCAGATAGATGAGAAGGGCCAAAAAGCGGTATTAGGATTTGTAAGTAGCACACTTAAAGGGGCGGAATTAACCTATTTTACGACAAAAAAGGAGCTATTATCGATAGTGCATAACCAGTCAAAGTTTAGAAGTTATATTCTGGGTGCTAAACTTACTATAGTCACCGACAATAAGGCGTTAGTATTTTTATTAATGTGTAAATTGCTAGGTGCTCGTCTGACTCGTTGGATCTTGGCTATACAAGAGTACCAGTTTGAAATTCAGTATTGTAAAGCGAAAAACAACTTGGTAGCAGACGTACTCAGTAGAAATCCACCATCAGGAAACAACAAGGAAACAGTTAACAGTAAAAGTAGTAGCACTGATATTGGTATTTACGCGGTAAAGCATGTAACAAAACCTGAAGTAGTTAGACGACTTAAGGAAATAGGGACCCATCAACAACAAAACCCTAGGAATAGTGTAGCTTGGAGAAGTGCGGTTACCAACACCAAACCAGGATTTTCCATATATGAAGGGAAACTATATTAGCTATGTTCCCATAGGTGGAAATTATAAAAACAAAATTATAGGAAAATACCATGGGGATAGTTTGAGGAAATATAGACAAAATATAGAGCAATAAAGAAACAATGGTTTGAGCCAATGAGGCATGTGAATCAAACGTAGTCAAACAAATATTTATAAATGTTTTTGAAGCAATGTCAATGTTAATAAGTAGTAGTTAAATTAATGTTAGTATTGTCGTTTTGATCATTGCCATCAATTAAATCAAACTTGTGATTAAAGCATTAATGTTCATATAAATCTCTAACATGTGTATGCCATGTTAGGTTTAGTAACATATTGTAATAATTAGTTATAAGGTAGAAGTAAGCAAAATTGTAATAGTGCAAAATGTGTGCGAGCAAAACCAACAGTGCAAGTTTTAAAATTTAAAGAAAGTGCGTAACTTTACAAGAAGAAAAAAAAATTAATATATTTCTTAAATAATCAATTTTTTATACCAAGTGGGGGTATATATAACGATTCATAAAGCCGACCCATCAGATCGTTATATGAAAGTGTCATACCGTGCGAGTATAGCGGCGTTAGCAAGAGAGAGAGGGTATAATCACAGCTATCTCTGTCTAACATCGCCACTGCTACGAATGTTGCCGGCACAGACATGAATTTTTATTCAATTATTTTTATTAGTTAAAACTGCAATATCTTCAAAACAAATAAATAGACAGCAATTCTGAAACCTGCATAATGTTCAGCAATTAAAGCTCTATAAGTAGCCAAACTATCAACCAATATAATTAACAGTTACAGACGTTATACAGAAGAAGAACGTCAAGAGAAATAACTAGAGAATTAGGCTAGGTACGAATTAGGTGTTTTCACACACTTACAGAGAAAGACCTAAGCAATAATATTCTGTGGTCAGATTTGTGAAATCACGTTTGCAAATACCCATAATCAAACGATTTGCAAACGGAGGAAGTATGAAATTAGCCAGTAATTCTCTACCACCTCAAACCTGTTAAGGGGCGTTTGGTCGACTTGTTCGATATTGTTTCAAATGGAAAACGCATGATTTATTTGGAACAACCAATCACAAAGCTGTATTCAGAAGAGACGCCAACTCAGACTTGGGGAATCAAGCACTCTTCGTTCGAACATTAAATAGGCAAGACGTGTGTTAGATACGAGCTCAATTTCGCAAACCACGCAAAGTTTTGTTTAAATAACAGTTCCAGAAGTGGTCCGCAGTAGCAAAGGAACTAGTAAAGTTCGTTAATAAATACTCTCGCTGTGTAATAACTTATTAATTAATTAAATAATTAATTAATTATATAATTCATTAATTGTGAAGTGACCTGTGCACCAGAGTAGCTACAACATCTGTAAGCGCCCAGGGTCATCGGTCAACGATATTGGTCAACAACAATTTATTCTGAGCCGAACCATCAAAAGGAGGATCTCTACGGATTCCTATCTACGGTCGACGCATCAATCAGTAAGAAATATATTCATTGATCAATGAAATAAGTAACAAAATAAATAATAAATCAATAAACAATTTTAAAAGACACTAAGTAAATTCATAATTTGTATTTAAACATTAAGATTAGTAATAACGTAATATAGGAGTGTTGAATGGAGAATGAGGTGTAGTATTGAACGTGCAAATTTTTGCAGACCCTTTCTTTAGCACTGGTTTGGGAGATATAAATTTTCCTAGTTAACCAGATAAGAACAATTGGTCGTTTGGACGTTTTAATCTTCACTTTTCACGCACACTCATTAATAATAAGAGTTAGGGTAGCAATAATTCCTCAACTTAGCTTTGAAAAAACCTTAATAAAATAACATTTAATCGTTAATTAAACAAACTTCAACAAATTTTAAAGTGTTATTTGTAACGATTCCCCTTGAATTTGACACTCACTGAACGAATCCTGAGATAGTGTGTCTCTATGCTCTGAGCTAAGCTGAATCCGTGTCATTTGTATCTGGGATTTGTTCTGGCGCCCAGGTAAAGTAAAAAAGTCGCGGGTAAGTAACATTTTTCTATCATTATATTTATAGAAAGTAGATCAATAGTGAAAAATGTCTTTATATAATTTGTCGCCGCAAATAAGAGGCATATGTAAATTGACAAATATAATATATAAAGAGTGGTGTTATATAAATTTGGCGCCGCAACTTAATGGGCCCGATTAAACTCACAAATTTATGTATAAATATATAAGTTATATATAAATTTGGTGTGCAACTATTAACCCAAGTAACTAGTTTGAATTGTAATAATATTTAATTTGAAACAGAGTGGAATTTAAGGTTACAAATAACTGTTGAAGGGTTAAATATTAAAATAAAATTTGTTAAACAATAATAGCAATAAAAAATGGCTAAATCACAAGCAGTAGGGTATGGCAGCAATTGAACAGATGTTTAAGCAGCTTACCACTGAAATAAAAGAAACAAATAGTCAATTATCTAGTGAAATTGAAAAAACAAATAGTCAATTAAATAGTAAAATAGATAAAAATAATCAAAATTTAGAACAAAGTAATAAAAAATTAATAAATGATATTAATAATAAAATCGAGCAAACGAATAAATACTTGTCTAGCGAAATTAAACAAATAAATAAGAATTTAAATAGTCAAATAGAACAAAGTAGTAAAGAAACTACATTTAAAATAGATGAAGAAATAACTCGTTCAGCTAGTAAAATAGATGAAAGTAATCTTAAGTTTGATAAGCATACCGAAGAGGTTAAAGCTACCATAGAGGAATTTAAGAAACAAGTAAACACTAATTTTCGCCGCTAAGACGAAAAACCAAATAAATTTAGAAACGAATATCATGAACGGTTAGAACAGAAAGGAACCCTTATTAACCAACAATTCAGCGAAGTAACTGCTGAGTTAAATACACAAACGCTTCTAAATAAAGAAGAAATCCAGAGTACTAGGGTAGAGTGCACCCAACTGGGTGAAAATATTAAGGAATTTAAAAAACAAGTAGAGAGTAAGGCTGACCGAGACGAAGTTCATCGAAACGTAGAACAGCAATTAAAGGTAAAGCGGGAAGATCTAATTAAGGCAATGAAGTCACAGCAAACCAAAGTCGTGAGGTGTGGCAGCTATAAGGAAGAACCGGAAAACCTTGTATTCTCAGGAAACCCACATGAGAATCCTGTGGAATTTCTAAGGCTGTTTGAGGCTTATGTAACTCGCGTAAACCCAATGATGGACGACGAAGACAAGAAGGACATGTTAGGCCGATTTCTCAAGAATTGGGCAGGTACGTGGTGGAAAGTCATCTCGGACAGAGTCCAAACCTACGCCGACTTTAGAGAAAAATTCCTTGCTCAATACTGGAACGTACAGATTCAAAGAAGGGTGCGTGATCATCTGGATTTTGGTAATTATCACCCGTCCATGAATATGACAACCACCAACTATGTGCTAAACGTAATGGCACAAGTAAAGCATTTAACACCATCAATAGAGGAGAGAGACCTAGTGTATAAGCTAGCGCGTCATTTCTCGGAACGCACTAGAGGAGTGGATACTCTAGAAACGTTTATAATGGTCGTGGATGAATGTCAAGACCTAGAGAGGGACCTGAAGAGTGTAAATAATCAGCTGAGTAACCACTCTAGAGGCGATCATCAGGAACCAACTTTCTACCTAACGAAAAGAAGAGACAATGAACGCCCAAAAGAAAAAAAGGTTTACCCCATATCCGGGTAACAAACCTCAAAATCGGCAGGAATTGGAAGAAAAGGGAAGAAGTAGGAGCTTGGGAAACCGACCAAATAAAGGGTTTAAGGTATGTAAAACAGCCATAATATCTACCGAGCCGCAACCGCCTACTAGTACGAGCGTTAATAGACACTGGCAGTAAGGTAAACTGTGTCAGCTCAAAGTTTGTAGAAAATAATAGTCAGTTGCGTAATTGTCCCAGACTACCCGTAAAAAATTGTAATGTACAGGGAGCTACTGAAGCCAAACTGCTAAAGATCACTGAACAAATTTATTTACCTGTCAATATAAATGGTACCCAAACCCAAAATAGTAGCTCTTATAGTTCCGAAACTCGTTGATGATTGTATTATTGGGGTAGATACGTTACTTGAATGGAAGGCAGAAATAAATTTCAAAAGAAATACCATCACGATGGAAATTGATACAAATAAAATCAATGTAAACATTAAAGAATTTAAGCATTGGAAGTCGGTAGTGTCATAAAAGGGTATAGAGAGAAACCGCTAGTTGACGTTAGGAGTGACCAGCACTGTATTGATGATACTCCAGAAATCAACATCGGGACTGAGTTGAACAACGAGCAACAGAACCAAATTCAGCAACTCGTCTGTGAGCATAGGGATGTTTTTAGAACAGAGCCTGGAAGAGCTAAGTTCTATGAACATCAGTTAACACTTACTGAAAACGCATCATTTGTGCAAAGGACTTATCCAATCCCTTTACACTATAGAGAAGAAGTGGAAAAAAAGTCCAACAGTTGTTAGCGAATGATGTTATAGAGAGGGCAAGAAGTACCTATAATAACCCTTTAGTAGTTGTCACCGAGCCGAACGGGAGTATCCGCTTATGCCTTGATGCCAGGAAATTAAATTCTTTATTAGTACCTGATTACGAGTGCGCAAGGAGTGTGGAAGAATTGTTCCAAAAATGTAATGGAGTTAAGTACATGACCAAACTGGACTTAACATCAGGATTTTGGCAAATTCCAATCCGCAAATGTGATTGACAGTATACGGCATTTTTGTATAAAAACAAGTGGTACCTTTTGGCCTGAGCACCAGCTTAGCTGCAATGGTAAGGTGTTTAGACAGTGCCTTAGGTAATGAGGTAGAGAAGTATACACTAGTGTTCGTAGATGATATTCTATGTGTGTCACAAACATTCGAGGAGCACCTACAACATTTAAGAAATATTTTTGCAAAATTAAGATCAGCAAACATGACGCTGAATCTACGGAAATCAGAGTTTGGTAAGGAGGAAATTAAGTTTGTTAGGTCACCGAATCTCAGTGGAAGGAATAACCACAGACCCAGAGAAGGTAAAAGCCATACAAGAATTTCCAACTCCAAAGAACTGCAAGCAGCTAAAGTCATTTCTAGGTTTAGCTAACTACTATCATAGGTTTACAAGTAAATACGCGGAAAGTACTGTTCCATTGTTGAAGTTGTTAAACAAAGGGATTAAATGGAGGTGGACAAAGGACCACGATGAAGCGCTACAACAAGTGAAAAGTCTTTTTATAAAGCTGTTGTATTACATCATCCAAGGGTAGGAGAAAGATTTTATTTGCAAACAGACGCCAGCAATATTGCTATAGGAGCACACTTGTATCAGATAGATGAGAAGGGCCAAAAAGCGGTATTAGGATTTGTAAGTCGCACACTTAAAGGGGCGGAATTAACCTATTTTACGACAGAAAAGGAGCTATTATCGATAGTGCATAGCCAGTCAAAGTTTAGAAGTTATATTCTGGGTGCTAAACTTACTATAGTCACCGACAATAAGGCGTTAGTATTTTCATTAATGTGTAAATTGCTAGGTGCTCGTCTGACTCGTTGGATCTTGGCTATACAAGAGTACCAGTTTGAAATACAGTATTGTAAAGCGAAAGACAACTTGGTAGCAGATGTACTCAGTAGAAATCCACCATCAGAAAACAACATGGAAACAGTTAACAGTAAAAGTAGTAGCACTGATATTGGTATTTACGCGGTAAAGCATGTAACAAAACCTGAAGTAGTTAGACGACTTAAGGAAATAGGGACCCATCAACAACAAAACCCTAGGATTAGTGTAGCTTGGAGAAGTGCGGTTACCAACACCAAACCAGGATTTTCCATATATGAAGGGAAACTATATAAGCTATGTTCCCATAGGTGGAATTTATAAAAACAAAATTATAGGAAAATACCATGGGGATAGTTTGAGGAAATATAGACAAAATATAGAGCAATAAAGAAACAATGGTTTGAGCCAATGAGGCATGTGAATCAAACGTAGTCAAACAAATATTTATAAATGTTTTTGAAGCAATGTCAATGTTAATAAGTAGTAGTTAAATTAATGTTATTATTGTCGTTTTGATCATTGCCATCAATTAAATCAAACTTTTGATTAAAGCATTAATGTTCATATAAATCTCTAATATGTGTATGCCATGTTAGGTTTAGTAACATATTGTAATAATTAGTTATAAGGTAGAAGTAAGCAAAATTGTAATAGCGCAAAATGTGTGCGAACAAAACCAACAGTGCAAGTTTTAAAATTTAAACAAAGTGCGTAACTTTACAAGAAGAAAAAAAAATTAATATATTTCTTAAATAATCAATTTTTTATACCAAGTGGGGGTATATATAACGATTCATAAAGCCGACCCATCAGATCGTTATATGAAAGTGTCATACCGTGCGAGTATAGCGGCGTTAGCAAGAGAGAGAGGGTATAATCACAGCTATCTCTGTCTAACATCGCCACTGCTACGAATGTTGCCGGCACAGACATGAATTTTTATTCAATTATTTTTATTAGTTAAAACTGCAATATCTTCAAAACAAATAAATAGACAGCAATTCTGAAACCTGCATAGTGTTCAGCAATTAAAGCTCTATAAGTAGCCAAAATATCAACCAATATAATTAACAGTTACAGACGTTATACAGAAGAAGAACGCCAAGAGAAATAACTAGAGAATTAGGCTAGGTACGAATTAGGTGTTTTCACACACTTACAGAGAAAGACCTAAGCAATAATATTCTGTGGTCAGATTTGTGAAATCACGTTTGCAAATACCCATAATCAAACGATTTGCAAACGGAGGAAGTATGAAATTAGCCAGTAATTCTCTACCACCTCAAAACTGTTAAGGGGCGTTTGGTCGACTTGTTCGATATTGTTTCAAATGGAAAACGCATGATTTATTTGGAACAACCAATCACAAAGCTGTATTCAGAAGAGACGCCAACTCAGACTTGGGGAATCAAGCACTCTTCGTTCGAACATTAAATAGGCAAGACGTGTGTTAGATACGAGCTCAATTTCGCACACCACGCAAAGTTTTATTTAAATAACAGTTCGAGAAGTGGTCCGCAGTAGCAAAGGAACTAGTAAAGTTCGTTAATAAATACTCTCGCTGTGTAATAACTCATTAATATATTAAATAATTAATTAATTAAATAATTCATTAATTGTGAAGTGACCTGTGCACCAGAGTAGCTACAACATCTGTAAGCGCCCAGGGTCATCGGTCAACGATATTCGTCAATAACAATTTCTTCTGAGCCGAACCATCAAAAGGAGGATCTCTACGGATTCCTATCTACGGTCGACGCATCAATCAGTAAGAAATATATTCATTGATCAATGAAATAAGTAACAAAATAAATAATAAATCAATAAACAATTTTAAAAGACACTAAGTAAATTCATAATTTGTATTTAAACATTAAGATTAGTAATAACGTAATATAGGAGTGTTGAATGGAGAGTGAGGTGTAGTACTGAACGTGCAAATTATTGCAGACCCGTTCTTTAGCACTGGTTTGGGAGATATAAATTTTTCTAATTAACCAGATAAGAACAATTGGTCGCTTGGACGTTTTAATCTTCACTTTTCACGCACACTCATTAATAATAAGAGTTAGGGTAGCAAGAATTCCTTAACTTAGCTTTGAAAAAACCTTAATAAAATAACATTTAATCGTTAATTAAACAAACTTCAACAAATTTTACAGTGTTATTTGTAACGATTCCCCTTGAATTTGACACTCACTGAACGAATCCTGAGATAGTGTGTCTCTATGCTCTGAGCTGAGCTGAATCCGTGTCATTTGTATCTGGGATTTGTTCTGGCGCCCAGGTAAAGTAAAAAAGTCGCGGGTAAGTAACATTTTTCTGTCATTATATTTATAGAAAGTAGATTAATAGTGAAAAAAGTCTTTATATAATTTGTCGCCGCAAATAAGAGGCATATGTAAATTGACAAATATAATATATAAAGAGTGGTGTTATATAAATTTGGCGCCGCAACTTAATGGGCCCGATTAAACTCACAAATTTATGTATAAATATATAAGTTATATATAAATTTGGTGTGCAACTATTAACCCAAGTAACTAGTTTGAATTGTAATAATATTTAATTTGAAACAAAGTGGAATTTAAGGTTACAAATTGAAGGGTTGAAGGGTTAAATATTAAAATAAAATTTGTTAAATAATAATAGCAGTAAAAAATGGCTAAATCACAAGCAGTAGGGTATGGCAGCAATTGAACAGATGTTTAAGCAGCTTACCACTGAAATAAAAGAAACAAATAGTCAATTATCTAGTGAAATTGAAAAAACAAATAGTCAATTAAATAGTAAGATAGATGAAAATAATCAAAATTTAGAACCAAGTAATAAAAAATTAATAAATGATATTAATAATAAAATCGAGCAAACTAATAAATACTTGTCTAGCGAAATGAAACAAATAAATGAGAATTTAACTAGTCAATAGAACAAAGTAGTAAAGAAACTACATTTAAAATAGATGAAGAAATAACTCATTCAGCTAGTAAAATAGATGAAAGTAATCTTAAGTTTGATAAGCATACCGAAGAGGTTAAAGCTACCATAGAGGAATTTAAGAAACAAGTAAATACTAATTTTCGCCGCCAAGACGAAAAACTAAATAAATTTAGAAACGAATTTCATGAACGGTTAGAACAGAAAGGAACCCTTATTAACCAACAATTCAGCGAAGTAACTGCTGAGTTAAAAACACAAACGCTTCTAAAAAAAGAAGAAATCCAGAGTACTAGGGTAGAGTGCACCCAACTGGGTGAAAATATTAAGGAATTTAAAAAACAAGTAGAGAGTAAGGCTGACCGAGACGAAGTTCATCAAAACGTAGAACAGCAATAAAAGGTAATGCGGGAAGATCTGCTTAAGGCAATGAAGTCACAGCAAACCAAAGTCGTGAGGTGTGGCAGCTATAAGGAAGAACCGGAAAACCTTGTATTCTCAGGAAACCCACATGAGAATCCTGTGGAATTTCTAAGGCTGTTTGAGGCATATGTAACTCGCGTAAACCCAATGATGGACGACGAGGACAAGAAGGACATGTTAGGCCGATTTCTCAAGAATTGGGCAGGTACGTGGTGGAAAGTCATCTCGGACAGAGTCCAAACCTATGCCGACTTTAGAGAGAAATTCCTTGCTCAATACTGGAACGTACAGATTCAAAGAAGGGTGCGTGATCACCTGGATTTTGGTAATTATCACCCGTCCATGAATATGACAACCACCAACTATGTGCTAAACGTAATGGGACAAGTAAAGCATTTAACACCACCAATAGAGGAGAGAGACCTAGTGTATAATCTAGCGCGTCATTTCTCGGAACGCACTAGAGTAGCAACCACTACTAGAGGAGTGGATACTCTAGAAAAGTTTATAGTGGTCGTGGATGAATGTCAAGACCTAGAGAGGGACCTGAAGTGTGTAAATAAACAGCTGATTAACCACTCTGGAGGCGATCATCAGGAACCAACTTTCTACCTAACGAAAAGAAGAGAGACAATGAACGCCCAAAAGAAAAAAAGGTTTACCCCATATCCGGGTAACAAACCTCAAAATCGGCAGGAATTGAAAGAAAAGGGTAGAAGTAGGAGCTTGGGAAACCGACCAAATAAAGGGTTTAAGGTATGTAAAACAGCCATAACATCTACCGAGCCGCAACCGTCTACTAGTACGAGCGTTAATAGACACTGGCAGTGAGGTAACCTGTGTCAGCTGAAAGTTTGTAGAAAATAATAGTCAGTTGCGTAATTGTCCCAGACTACCCGTAAAAAATTGTAATGTACAGGGAGCTACTGAAGCCAAACTGCAAAAGATCAATGAACAAATTTATTTACCTGTCAATATAAATGGTACCCAAACCCAAAATAGTAGCTCTTATAGTCCCGAAACTCGTTGATGATTGTATTATTGGGGTAGATACGTTACTTGAATGGAAGGCAGAAATAAATTTCAAAAGAAATACCATCACGATGGAAATTGATACAAATAAAATCAATGTAAACATTAAAGAATTTAAGCATTGGAAGTCGGTAAGTGTCATAAAAGGGTATAGAGAGAAACCGCTAGTTGACGTTAGGAGTGACCAGCACTGTATTGATGATACTCCAGAAATCAACATCGGGACTGAGTTGAACAACGAGCAACAGAACCAAATTCAGCAACTCGTCTGTGAGTATAGGGATGTTTTTAGAACAGAGCCTGGAAGAGCTAAGTTCTATGAACATCAGTTAACACTTACTGAAAACGCATCATTTGTGCAAAGGACTTATCGAATCCCTTTACACTATAGAGAAGAAGTGGAAAAAAGGTCCAACAGTTGTTAGCGAATGATGTTATAGAGAGGGCAAGAAGTACCTATAATAACCCTTTAGTAGTTGTCACCGAGCCGAACGGGAGTATCCGCTTATGCCTTGATGCCAGGAAATTAAATTCTTTATTAGTACCTGATTACGAGTCGCAAGGAGTGTGGAAGAATTGTTCCAAAAATGTAATGGAGTTAAGTACATGACCAAACTGGACTTAACATCAGGATTTTGGCAAATTACAATCCGCAAATGTGATTGACAGTATACGGCATTTTTGTATAAAAACAAGTGGTACCTTTTGGCCTGAGCACCAGCTTAGCTGCAATGGTAAGGTGTTTAGACAGTGCCTTAGGTAATGAGGTAGAGAAGTATACACTAGTGTTCGTAGATGATATTCTATGTGTGTCACAAACATTCGAGGAGCACCTACAACATTTAAGAAATATTTTTGCAAAATTAAGATCAGCTAACATGACGCTGAATCTACGGAAATCAGAGTTTGGTAAGGAGGAAATTAAGTTTGTTAGGTCACCGAATCTCAGTGGAAGGAATAACCACGGACCCAGAGAAGGTAAAAGCCATACAAGAATTTCCAACTCCAAAGAACTGCAAGCAGCTAAAGTCATTTCTAGGTTTAGCTAACTACTATCAGAGGTTTACAAGTAAATACGCGGAAAGTACTGTTCCATTGTTGAAGTTGTTAAACAAAGGGATTAAATGGAGGTGGACAAAGGACCACCATGAAGCGCTACAACAAGTGAAAAGTCTTTTTATAAAGCTGTTGTATTACATCATCCAAGGGTAGGAGAAAGATTTTATTTGCAAACAGACGCCAGCAATATTGCTATAGGAGCACACTGGTATCAGATAGATGAGAAGGGCCAAAAAGCGGTATTAGGATTTGTAAGTCGCACACTTAAAGGGGCGGAATTAACCTATTTTACGACAGAAAAGGAGCTATTATCGATAGTGCATAGCCAGTCAAAGTTTAGAAGTTATATTCTGGGTGCTAAACTTACTATAGTCACCGACAATAAGGCGTTAGTATTTTCATTAATGTGTAAATTGCTAGGTGCTCGTCTGACTCGTTGGATCTTGGCTATACAAGAGTACCAGTTTGAAATACAGTATTGTAAAGCGAAAGACAACTTGGTAGCAGATGTACTCAGTAGAAATCCACCATCAGAAAACAACATGGAAACAGTTAACAGTAAAAGTAGTAGCACTGATATTGGTATTTACGCGGTAAAGCATGTAACAAAACCTGAAGTAGTTAGACGACTTAAGGAAATAGGGACCCATCAACAACAAAACCCTAGGATTAGTGTAGCTTGGAGAAGTGCGGTTACCAACACCAAACCAGGATTTTCCATATATGAAGGGAAACTATATAAGCTATGTTCCCATAGGTGGAATTTATAAAAACAAAATTATAGGAAAATACCATGGGGATAGTTTGAGGAAATATAGACAAAATATAGAGCAATAAAGAAACAATGGTTTGAGCCAATGAGGCATGTGAATCAAACGTAGTCAAACAAATATTTATAAATGTTTTTGAAGCAATGTCAATGTTAATAAGTAGTAGTTAAATTAATGTTATTATTGTCGTTTTGATCATTGCCATCAATTAAATCAAACTTTTGATTAAAGCATTAATGTTCATATAAATCTCTAATATGTGTATGCCATGTTAGGTTTAGTAACATATTGTAATAATTAGTTATAAGGTAGAAGTAAGCAAAATTGTAATAGTGCAAAATGTGTGCGAACAAAACCAACAGTGCAAGTTTTAAAATTTAAACAAAGTGCGTAACTTTACAAGAAGAAAAAAAAATTAATATATTTCCTAAATAATCAATTTTTTATACCAAGTGGGGGTATATATAACGATTCATAAAGCCGACCCATCAGATCGTTATATGAAAGTGTCATACCGTGCGAGTATAGCGGCGTTAGCAAGAGAGAGAGGGTATAATCACAGCTATCTCTGTCTAACATCGCCACTGCTACGAATGTTGCCGGCACAGACATGAATTTTTATTCAATTATTTTTATTAGTTAAAACTGCAATATCTTCAAAACAAATAAATAGACAGCAATTCTGAAACCTGCATAGTGTTCAGCAATTAAAGCTCTATAAGTAGCCAAAATATCAACCAATATAATTAACAGTTACAGACGTTATACAGAAGAAGAACGCCAAGAGAAATAACTAGAGAATTAGGCTAGGTACGAATTAGGTGTTTTCACACACTTACAGAGAAAGACCTAAGCAATAATATTCTGTGGTCAGATTTGTGAAATCACGTTTGCAAATACCCATAATCAAACGATTTGCAAACGGAGGAAGTATGAAATTAGCCAGTAATTCTCTTCCACCTCAAAACTGTTAAGGGGCGTTTGGTCGACATGTTCGATATTGTTTCAAATGGAAAACGCATGATTTATTTGGAACAACCAATCACAAAGCTGTATTCAGAAGAGACGCCAACTCAGACTTGGGGAATCAAGCACTCTTCGTTCGAACATTAAATAGGCAAGACGTGTGTTAGATACGAGCTCAATTTCGCACACCACGCAAAGTTTTATTTAAATAACAGTTCGAGAAGTGGTCCGCAGTAGCAAAGGAACTAGTAAAGTTCGTTAATAAATACTCTCGCTGTGTAATAACTCATTAATTTATTAAATAATTAATTAATTAAATAATTCATTAATTGTGAAGTGACCTGTGCACCAGAGTAGCTACAACATCTGTAAGCGCCCAGGGTCATCGGTCAACGATATTCGTCAATAACAATTTCTTCTGAGCCGAACCATCAAAAGGAGGATCTCTACGGATTCCTATCTACGGTCGACGCATCAATCAGTAAGAAATATATTCATTGATCAATGAAATAAGTAACAAAATAAATAATAAATCAATAAACAATTTTAAAAGACACTAAGTAAATTCATAATTTGTATTTAAACATTAAGATTAGTAATAACGTAATATAGGAGTGTTGAATGGAGAGTGAGGTGTAGTACTGAACGTGCAAATTATTGCAGACCCGTTCTTTAGCACTGGTTTGGGAGATATAAATTTTTCTAATTAACCAGATAAGAACAATTGGTCGCTTGGACGTTTTAATCTTCACTTTTCACGCACACTCATTAATAATAAGAGTTAGGGTAGCAATAATTCCTTAACTTAGCTTTGAAAAAACCTTAATAAAATAACATTTAATCGTTAATTAAACAAACTTCAACAAATTTTACAGTGTTATTTGTAACGATTCCCCTTGAATTTGACACTCACTGAACGAATCCTGAGATAGTGTGTCTCTATGCTCTGAGCTGAGCTGAATCCGTGTCATTTGTATCTGGGATTTGTTCTGGCGCCCAGGTAAAGTAAAAAAGTCGCGGTTAAGTAACATTTTTCTGTCATTATATTTATAGAAAGTAGATTAATAGTGAAAAAAGTCTTTATATAATTTGTCGCCGCAAATAAGAGGCATATGTAAATTGACAAATATAATACATAAAGAGTGGTGTTATATAAATTTGGCGCCGCAACTTAATGGGCCCGATTAAACTCACAAATTTATGTATAAATATATAAGTTATATATAAATTTGGTGTGCAACTATTAACCCAAGTAACTAGTTTGAATTGTAATAATATTTAATTTGAAACAAAGTGGAATTTAAGGTTACAAATAATTGTTGAAGGGTTAAATATTAAAATAAAATTTGTTAAATAATAATAGCAATAAAAAATGGCTAAATCACAAGCAGTAGGGTATGGCAGCAATTGAACAGATGTTTAAGCAGCTTACCACTGAAATAAAAGAAACAAATAGTCAATTATCTAGTGAAATTGAAAAAACAAATAGTCAATTAAATAGTAAGATAGATGAAAATAATCAAAATTTAGAACAAAGTAATAAAAAATTAATAAATGATATTAATAATAAAATCGAGCAAACTAATAAATACTTGTCTAGCGAAATGAAACAAATAAATGAGAATTTAACTAGTCAATAGAACAAAGTAGTAAAGAAACTACATTTAAAATAGATGAAGAAATAACTCATTCAGCTAGTAAAATAGATGAAAGTAATCTTAATTTTGATAAGCATACCGAAGAGGTTAAAGCTACCATAGAGGAATTTAAGAAACAAGTAAATACTAATTATCGCCGCCAAGACGAAAAACTAAATAAATTTAGAAACGAATTTCATGAACGGTTAGAACAGAAAGGAACCCTTATTAACCAACAATTCAGCGAAGTAACTGCTGAGTTAAAAACACAAACGCTTCTAAAAAAAGAAGAAATCCAGAGTACTAGGGTAGAGTGCACCCAACTGGGTGAAAATATTAAGGAATTTGAAAAACAAGTAGAGAGTAAGGCTGACCGAGACGAAGTTCATCAAAACGTAGAACAGCAATAAAAGGTAATGCGGGAAGATCTGCTTAAGGCAATGAAGTCACAGCAAACCAAAGTCGTGAGGTGTGGCAGCTATAAGGAAGAACCGGAAAACCTTGTATTCTCAGGAAACCCACATGAGAATCCTGTGGAATTTCTAAGGCTGTTTGAGGCTTATGTAACTCGCGTAAACCCAATGATGGACGACGAGGACAAGAAGGACATGTTAGGCCGATTTCTCAAGAATTGGGCAGGTACGTGGTGGAAAGTCATCTCGGACAGAGTCCAAACCTATGCCGACTTTAGAGAGAAATTCCTTGCTCAATACTGGAACGTACAGATTCAAAGAAGGGTGCGTGATCACCTGGATTTTGGTAATTATCACCCGTCCATCAATATGACAACCACCAACTATGTGCTAAACGTAATGGCACAAGTAAAGCATTTAACACCACCAATAGAGGAGAGAGACCTAGTGTATAAGCTAGCGCGTCATTTCTCGGAACGCACTAGAGTAGCAACAACTACTAGAGGAGTGGATACTCTAGAAAAGTTTATAGTGGTCGTGGATGAATGTCAAGACCTAGAGAGGGACCTGAAGTGTGTAAATAAACAGCTGATTAACCACTCTGGAGGCGATCATCAGGAACCAACTTTCTACCTAACGAAAAGAAGAGACAATGAACGCCCAAAAGAAAAAAAGGTTTACCCCATATCCGGGTAACAAACCTCAAAATCGGCAGGAATTGAAAGAAAAGGGTAGAAGTAGGAGCTTGGGAAACCGACCAAATAAAGGGTTTAAGGTATGTAAAACAGCCATAACATCTACCGAGCCGCAACCGTCTACTAGTACGAGCGTTAATAGACACTGGCAGTAAGGTAACCTGTGTCAGCTGAAAGTTTGTAGAAAATAATAGTCAGTTGCGTAATTGTCCCAGACTACCCGTAAAAAATTGTAATGTACAGGGAGCTACTGAAGCCAAACTGCAAAAGATCAATGAACAAATTTATTTACCTGTCAATATAAATGGTACCCAAACCCAAAATAGTAGCTCTTATAGTCCCGAACCTCGTTGATGATTGTATTATTGGGGTAGATACGTTACTTGAATGGAAGGCAGAAATAAATTTCAAAAGAAATACCATCACGATGGAAATTGATACAAATAAAATCAATGTAAACATTAAAGAATTTAAGCATTGGAAGTCGGTAAGTGTCATAAAAGGGTATAGAGAGAAACCGCTAGTTGACGTTAGGAGTGACCAGCACTGTATTGATGATACTCCAGAAATCAACATCGGGACTGAGTTGAACAACGAGCAACAGAACCAAATTCAGCAACTCGTCTGTGAGTATAGGGATGTTTTTAGAACAGAGCCTGGAAGAGCTAAGTTCTATGAACATCAGTTAACACTTACTGAAAACGCATCATTTGTGCAAAGGACTTATCCAATCCCTTTACACTATAGAGAAGAAGTGGAAAAAAGGTCCAACAGTTGTTAGCGAATGATGTTATAGAGAGGGCAAGAAGTACCTATAATAACCCTTTAGTAGTTGTCACCGAGCCGAACGGGAGTATCCGCTTATGCCTTTATGCCAGGAAATTAAATTCTTTATTAGTACCTGATTACGAGTGCGCAAGGAGTGTGGAAGAATTGTTCCAAAAATGTAATGGAGTTAAGTACATGACCAAACTGGACTTAACATCAGGATTTTGGCAAATTCCAATCCGCAAATGTGATTGACAGTATACGGCATTTTTGTATAAAAACAAGTGGTACCTTTTGGCCTGAGCACCAGCTTAGCTGCAATGGTAAGGTGTTTAGACAGTGCCTTAGGTAATGAGGTAGAGAAGTATACACTAGTGTTCGTAGATGATATTCTATGTGTGTCACAAACATTCGAGGAGCACCTACAACATTTAAGAAATATTTTTGCGAAATTAAGATCAGCAAACATGACGCTGAATCTACGGAAATCAGAGTTTGGTAAGAAGGAAATTAAGTTTGTTAGGTCACCGAATCTCAGTGGAAGGAATAACCACAGACCCAGAGAAGGTAAAAGCCATACAAGAATTTCCAACTCCAAAGAACTGCAAGCAGCTAAAGTCATTTCTAGGTTTAGCTAACTACTATCAGAGGTTTACAAGTAAATACGCGGAAAGTACTGTTCCATTGTTGAAGTTGTTAAACAAAGGGATTAAATGGAGGTGGACAAAGGACCACGATGAAGCGCTACAACAAGTGAAAAGTCTTTTTATAAAGCTGTTGTATTACATCATCCATGGGTAGGAGAAAGATTTTATTTGCAAACAGACGCCAGCAATATTGCTATAGGAGCACACTTGTATCAGATAGTTGAGAAGGGCCAAAAAGCGGTATTAGGATTTGTAAGTCGCACACTTAAAGGGGCGGAATTAACCTATTTTACGACAGAAAAGGAGCTATTATCGATAGTGCATAGCCAGTCAAAGTTTAGAAGTTATATTCTGGGTGCTAAACTTACTATAGTCACCGACAATAAGGCGTTAGTATTTTTATTAATGTGTAAATTGCTAGGTGCTCGTCTGACTCGTTGGATCTTGGCTATACAAGAGTACCAGTTTGAAATACAGTATTGTAAAGCGAAAGACAACTTGGTAGCAGATGTACTCAGTAGAAATCCACCATCAGAAAACAACATGGAAACAGTTAACAGTAAAAGTAGTAGCACTGATATTGGTATTTACGCGGTAAAGCATGTAACAAAACCTGAAGTAGTTAGACGACTTAAGGAAATAGGGACCCATCAACAACAAAACCCTAGGATTAGTGTAGCTTGGAGAAGTGCGGTTACCAACACCAAACCAGGATTTTCCATATATGAAGGGAAACTATATAAGCTATGTTCCCATAGGTGGAATTTATAAAAACAAAATTATAGGAAAATACCATGGGGATAGTTTGAGGAAATATAGACAAAATATAGAGCAATAAAGAAACAATGGTTTGAGCCAATGAGGCATGTGAATCAAACGTAGTCAAACAAATATTTATAAATGTTTTTGAAGCAATGTCAATGTTAATAAGTAGTAGTTAAATTAATGTTATTATTGTCGTTTTGATCATTGCCATCAATTAAATCAAAATTGTGATTAAAGCATTAATGTTCATATAAATCTCTAATATGTGTATGCCATGTTAGGTTTAGTAACATATTGTAATAATTAGTTATAAGGTAGAAGTAAGCAAAATTGTAATAGTGCAAAATGTGTGCGAGCAAAACCAACAGTGCAAGTTTTAAAATTTAAAGAAAGTGCGTAACTTTACAAGAAGAAAAAAAAATTATATATTTCTTAAATAATCAATTTTTTATACCAAGTGGGGGTATATATAACGATTCATAAAGCCGACCCATCAGATCGTTATATGAAAGTGTCATACCGTGCGAGTATAGCGGCGTTAGCAAGAGAGAGAGGGTATAATCACAGCTATCTCTGTCTAACATCGCCACTGCTACGAATGTTGCCGGCACAGACATGAATTTTTATTCAATTACTTTTATTAGTTAAAACTGCAATATCTTCAAAACAAATAAATAGACAGCAATTCTGAAACCTGCATAGTGTTCAGCAATTAAAGCTCTATAAGTAGCCAAAATATCAACCAATATAATTAACAGTTACAGACGTTATACAGAAGAAGAACGCCAAGAGAAATAACTAGAGAATTAGGCTAGGTACGAATTAGGTGTTTCCACACACTTACAGAGAAAGACCTAAGCAATAATATTTTGTGGTCAGATTTGTGAAATCACGTTTGCAAATACCCATAATCAAACGATTTGCAAACGGAGGAAGTATGAAATTCGCCAGTAATTCTCTACCACCTCAAAACTGTTAAGGGGCGTTTGGTCGACTTGTTCGATATTGTTTCAAATGGAAAACGCATGATTTATTTGGAACAACCAATCACAAAGCTGTATTCAGAAGAGACGCCAACTCAGACTTGGGGAATCAAGCACTCTTCGTTCGAACATTAAATAGGCAAGACGTGTGTTAGATACGAGCTCAATTTCGCACACCACGCAAAGTTTTATTTAAATAACAGTTCGAGAAGTGGTCCGCAGTAGCAAAGGAACTAGTAAAGTTCGTTAATAAATACTCTCGCTGTGTAATAACTCATTAATTAATTAAATAATTAATTAATTAAATAATTCATTAATTGTGAAGTGACCTGTGCACCAGAGTAGCTACAACATCTGTAAGCGCCCAGGGTCATCGGTCAACGATATTGGTCAACAACAATTTATTCTGAGCCGAACCATCAAAAGGAGGATCTCTACGGATTCCTATCTACGGTCGACGCATCAATCAGTAAGAAATATATTCATTGATCAATGAAATAAGTAACAAAATAAATAATAAATCAATAAACAATTTTAAAAGACACTAAGTAAATTCATAATTTGTATTTAAACATTAAGATTAGTAATAACGTAATATAGGAGTGTTGAATGGAGAGTGAGGTGTAGTACTGAACGTGCAAATTATTGCAGACCCGTTCTTTAGCACTGGTTTGGGAGATATAAATTTTTCTAATTAACCAGATAAGAACAATTGGTCGCTTGGACGTTTTAATCTTCACTTTTCACGCACACTCATTAATAATAAGAGTTAGGGTAGCAATAATTCCTTAACTTAGCTTTGAAAAAACCTTAATAAAATAACATTTAATCGTTAATTAAACAAACTTCAACAAATTTTAAAGTGTTATTTATAACGATTCCCCTTGAATTTGACACTCACTGAACGAATCCTGAGATAGTGTGTCTCTATGCTCTGAGCTAAGCTGAATCCGTGTCATTTGTATCTGGGATTTGTTCTGGCGCCCAGGTAAAGTAAAAAAGTCGCGGGTAAGTAACATTTTTCTGTCATTATATTTATAGAAAGTAGATTAATAGTGAAAAAAGACTTTATATAATTTGTCGCCGCAAATAAGAGGCATATGTAAATTGACAAATATAATATATAAAGAGTGGTGTTATATAAATTTGGCGCCGCAACTTAATGGGCCCGATTAAACTCACAAATTTATGTATAAATATATAAGTTATATATAAATTTGGTGTGCAACTATTAACCCAAGTAACAAGTTTGAATTGTAATAATATTTAATTTGAAACAAAGTGGAATTTAAGGTTACAAATAATTGTTGAAGGGTTAAATATTAAAATAAAATTTGTTAAATAATAATAGCAATAAAAAATGGCTAAATCACAAGCAGTAGGGTATGGCAGCAATTGAACAGATGTTTAAGCAGCTTACCACTGAAATAAAAGAAACAAATAGTCAATTATCTAGTGAAATTGAAAAAACAAATAGTCAATTAAATAGTAAGATAGATGAAAATAATCAAAATTTAGAACAAAGTAATAAAAAATTAATAAATGATATTAATAATAAAATCGAGCAAACTAATAAATACTTGTCTAGCGAAATGAAACAAATAAATGAGAATTTAACTAGTCAATAGAACAAAGTAGTAAAGAAACTACATTTAAAATAGATGAAGAAATAACTCATTCAGCTAGTAAAATAGATGAAAGTAATCTTAATTTTGATAAGCATACCGAAGAGGTTAAAGCTACCATAGAGGAATTTAAGAAACAAGTAAATACTAATTATCGCCGCCAAGACGAAAAACTAAATAAATTTAGAAACGAATTTCATGAACGGTTAGAACAGAAAGGAACCCTTATTAACCAACAATTCAGCGAAGTAACTGCTGAGTTAAAAACACAAACGCTTCTAAAAAAAGAAGAAATCCAGAGTACTAGGGTAGAGTGCACCCAACTGGGTGAAAATATTAAGGAATTTGAAAAACAAGTAGAGAGTAAGGCTGACCGAGACGAAGTTCATCAAAACGTAGAACAGCAATAAAAGGTAATGCGGGAAGATCTGCTTAAGGCAATGAAGTCACAGCAAACCAAAGTCGTGAGGTGTGGCAGCTATAAGGAAGAACCGGAAAACCTTGTATTCTCAGGAAACCCACATGAGAATCCTGTGGAATTTCTAAGGCTGTTTGAGGCTTATGTAACTCGCGTAAACCCAATGATGGACGACGAGGACAAGAAGGACATGTTAGGCCGATTTCTCAAGAATTGGGCAGGTACGTGGTGGAAAGTCATCTCGGACAGAGTCCAAACCTATGCCGACTTTAGAGAGAAATTCCTTGCTCAATACTGGAACGTACAGATTCAAAGAAGGGTGCGTGATCACCTGGATTTTGGTAATTATCACCCGTCCATCAATATGACAACCACCAACTATGTGCTAAACGTAATGGCACAAGTAAAGCATTTAACACCACCAATAGAGGAGAGAGACCTAGTGTATAAGCTAGCGCGTCATTTCTCGGAACGCACTAGAGTAGCAACCACTACTAGAGGAGTGGATACTCTAGAAAAGTTTATAGTGGTCGTGGATGAATGTCAAGACCTATAGAGGGACCTGAAGTGTGTAAATAAACAGCTGATTAACCACTCTGGAGGCGATCATCAGGAACCAACTTTCTACCTAACGAAAAGAAGAGACAATGAACGCCCAAAAGAAAAAAAGGTTTACCCCATATCCGGGTAACAAACCTCAAAATCGGCAGGAATTGAAAGAAAAGGGTAGAAGTAGGAGCTTGGGAAACCGACCAAATAAAGGGTTTAAGGTATGTAAAACAGCCATAACATCTACCGAGCCGCAACCGTCTACTAGTACGAGCGTTAATAGACACTGGCAGTAAGGTAACCTGTGTCAGCTGAAAGTTTGTAGAAAATAATAGTCAGTTGCGTAATTGTCCCAGACTACCCGTAAAAAATTGTAATGTACAGGGAGCTACTGAAGCCAAACTGCAAAAGATCAATGAACAAATTTATTTACCTGTCAATATAAATGGTACCCAAACCCAAAATAGTAGCTCTTATAGTCCCGAACCTCGTTGATGATTGTATTATTGGGGTAGATACGTTACTTGAATGGAAGGCAGAAATAAATTTCAAAAGAAATACCATCACGATGGAAATTGATACAAATAAAATCAATGTAAACATTAAAGAATTTAAGCATTGGAAGTCGGTAAGTGTCATAAAAGGGTATAGAGAGAAACCGCTAGTTGACGTTAGGAGTGACCAGCACTGTATTGATGATACTCCAGAAATCAACATCGGGACTGAGTTGAACAACGAGCAACAGAACCAAATTCAGCAACTCGTCTGTGAGTATAGGGATGTTTTTAGAACAGAGCCTGGAAGAGCTAAGTTCTATGAACATCAGTTAACACTTACTGAAAACGCATCATTTGTGCAAAGGACTTATCCAATCCCTTTACACTATAGAGAAGAAGTGGAAAAAAGGTCCAACAGTTGTTAGCGAATGATGTTATAGAGAGGGCAAGAAGTACCTATAATAACCCTTTAGTAGTTGTCACCGAGCCGAACGGGAGTATCCGCTTATGCCTTTATGCCAGGAAATTAAATTCTTTATTAGTACCTGATTACGAGTGCGCAAGGAGTGTGGAAGAATTGTTCCAAAAATGTAATGGAGTTAAGTACATGACCAAATTGGACTTAACATCAGGATTTTGGCAAATTCCAATCCGCAAATGTGATTGACAGTATACGGCATTTTTGTATAAAAACAAGTGGTACCTTTTGGCCTGAGCACCAGCTTAGCTGCAATGGTAAGGTGTTTAGACAGTGCCTTAGGTAATGAGGTAGAGAAGTATACACTAGTGTTCGTAGATGATATTCTATGTGTGTCACAAACATTCGAGGAGCACCTACAACATTTAAGAAATATTTTTGCGAAATTAAGATCAGCAAACATGACGCTGAATCTACGGAAATCAGAGTTTGGTAAGAAGGAAATTAAGTTTGTTAGGTCACCGAATCTCAGTGGAAGGAATAACCACAGACCCAGAGAAGGTAAAAGCCATACAAGAATTTCCAACTCCAAAGAACTGCAAGCAGCTAAAGTCATTTCTAGGTTTAGCTAACTACTATCAGAGGTTTACAAGTAAATACGCGGAAAGTACTGTTCCATTGTTGAAGTTGTTAAACAAAGGGATTAAATGGAGGTGGACAAAGGACCACGATGAAGCGCTACAACAAGTGAAAAGTCTTTTTATAAAGCTGTTGTATTACATCATCCATGGGTAGGAGAAAGATTTTATTTGCAAACAGACGCCAGCAATATTGCTATAGGAGCACACTTGTATCAGATAGTTGAGAAGGGCCAAAAAGCGGTATTAGGATTTGTAAGTCGCACACTTAAAGGGGCGGAATTAACCTATTTTACGACAGAAAAGGAGCTATTATCGATAGTGCATAGCCAGTCAAAGTTTAGAAGTTATATTCTGGGTGCTAAACTTACTATAGTCACCGACAATAAGGCGTTAGTATTTTTATTAATGTGTAAATTGCTAGGTGCTCGTCTGACTCGTTGGATCTTGGCTATACAAGAGTACCAGTTTGAAATACAGTATTGTAAAGCGAAAGACAACTTGGTAGCAGATGTACTCAGTAGAAATCCACCATCAGAAAACAACATGGAAACAGTTAACAGTAAAAGTAGTAGCACTGATATTGGTATTTACGCGGTAAAGCATGTAACAAAACCTGAAGTAGTTAGACGACTTAAGGAAATAGGGACCCATCAACAACAAAACCCTAGGATTAGTGTAGCTTGGAGAAGTGCGGTTACCAACACCAAACCAGGATTTTCCATATATGAAGGGAAACTATATAAGCTATGTTCCCATAGGTGGAATTTATAAAAACAAAATTATAGGAAAATACCATGGGGATAGTTTGAGGAAATATAGACAAAATATAGAGCAATAAAGAAACAATGGTTTGAGCCAATGAGGCATGTGAATCAAACGTAGTCAAACAAATATTTATAAATGTTTTTGAAGCAATGTCAATGTTAATAAGTAGTAGTTAAATTAATGTTATTATTGTCGTTTTGATCATTGCCATCAATTAAATCAAAATTGTGATTAAAGCATTAATGTTCATATAAATCTCTAATATGTGTATGCCATGTTAGGTTTAGTAACATATTGTAATAATTAGTTATAAGGTAGAAGTAAGCAAAATTGTAATAGTGCAAAATGTGTGCGAGCAAAACCAACAGTGCAAGTTTTAAAATTTAAAGAAAGTGCGTAACTTTACAAGAAGAAAAAAAAATTATATATTTCTTAAATAATCAATTTTTTATACCAAGTGGGGGTATATATAACGATTCATAAAGCCGACCCATCAGATCGTTATATGAAAGTGTCATACCGTGCGAGTATAGCGGCGTTAGCAAGAGAGAGAGGGTATAATCACAGCTATCTCTGTCTAACATCGCCACTGCTACGAATGTTGCCGGCACAGACATGAATTTTTATTCAATTATTTTTATTAGTTAAAACTGCAATATCTTCAAAACAAATAAATAGACAGCAATTCTGAAACCTGCATAGTGTTCAGCAATTAAAGCTCTATAAGTAGCCAAAATATCAACCAATATAATTAACAGTTACAGACGTTATACAGAAGAAGAACGCCAAGAGAAATAACTAGAGAATTAGGCTAGGTACGAATTAGGTGTTTTCACACACTTACAGAGAAAGACCTAAGCAATAATATTCTGTGGTCAGATTTGTGAAATCACGTTTGCAAATACCCATAATCAAACGATTTGCAAACGGAGGAAGTATGAAATTCGCCAGTAATTCTCTACCACCTCAAAACTGTTAAGGGGCGTTTGGTCGACTTGTTCGATATTGTTTCAAATGGAAAACGCATGATTTATTTGGAACAACCAATCACAAAGCTGTATTCAGAAGAGACGCCAACTCAGACTTGGGGAATCAAGCACTCTTCGTTCGAACATTAAATAGGCAAGACGTGTGTTAGATACGAGCTCAATTTCGCACACCACGCAAAGTTTTATTTAAATAACAGTTCGAGAAGTGGTCCGCAGTAGCAAAGGAACTAGTAAAGTTCGTTAATAAATACTCTCGCTGTGTAATAACTCATTAATTAATTAAATAATTAATTAATTAAATAATTCATTAATTGTGAAGTGACCTGTGCACCAGAGTAGCTACAACATCTGTAAGCGCCCAGGGTCATCGGTCAACGATATTGGTCAACAACAATTTATTCTGAGCCGAACCATCAAAAGGAGGATCTCTACGGATTCCTATCTACGGTCGACGCATCAATCAGTAAGAAATATATTCATTGATCAATGAAATAAGTAACAAAATAAATAATAAATCAATAAACAATTTTAAAAGACACTAAGTAAATTCATAATTTGTATTTAAACATTAAGATTAGTAATAACGTAATATAGGACTGTTGAATGGAGAGTGAGGTGTAGTATTGAACGTGCAAATTATTGCAGACCCGTTCTATAGCACTGGTTTGGGAGATATAAATTTTTCTAATTAACCAGATAAGAACAATTGGTCGCTTGGACGTTTTAATCTTCACTTTTCACGCACACTCATTAATAATAAGAGTTAGGGTAGCAATAATTCCTTAACTTAGCTTTGAAAAAACCTTAATAAAATAACATTTAATCGTTAATTAAACAAACTTCAACAAATTTTAAAGTGTTATTTATAACGATTCCCCTTGAATTTGACACTCACTGAACGAATCCTGAGATAGTGTGTCTCTATGCTCTGAGCTAAGCTGAATCCGTGTCATTTGTATCTGGGATTTGTTCTGGCGCCCAGGTAAAGTAAAAAAGTCGCGGGTAAGTAACATTTTTCTGTCATTATATTTATAGAAAGTAGATTAATAGTGAAAAAAGACTTTATATAATTTGTCGCCGCAAATAAGAGGCATATGTAAATTGACAAATATAATATATAAAGAGTGGTGTTATATAAATTTGGCGCCGCAACTTAATGGGCCCGATTAAACTCACAAATTTATGTATAAATATATAAGTTATATATAAATTTGGTGTGCAACTATTAACCCAAGTAACAAGTTTGAATTGTAATAATATTTAATTTGAAACAAAGTGGAATTTAAGGTTACAAATAATTGTTGAAGGGTTAAATATTAAAATAAAATTTGTTAAATAATAAGAGCAATAAAAAATGGCTAAATCACAAGCAGTAGGGTATGGCAGTAATTGAACAGATGTTTAAGCAGCTTACCACTGAAATAAAAGAAACAAATAGTCAATTATCTAGTGAAATTGAAAAAACAAATAGTCAATTAAATAGTAAAATAGATGAAAATAATCAAAATTTAGAACAAAGTAATAAAAAATTAATAAATGATGTTAATAATAAAATCGAGCAAACTAATAAATACTTGTCTAGCGAAATGAAACAAATAAATGAGAATTTAACTAGTCAAATGGAACAAAGTAGTAAAGAAACTACATTTAAAATAGATGAAGAAATAACTCATTCAGCTATTAAAATAGATGAAAGTAATCTTAAGTTTGATAAGCATACCGAAGAGGTTAAAGCTACCATAGAGGAATTTAAGAAACAAGTAAATACTAATTTTCGCCGCCAAGACGAAAAACTAAATAAATTTAGAAACGAATTTCATGAACGGTTAGAACAGAAAGGAACCCTTATTAACCAACAATTCAGCGAAGTAACTGCTGAGTTAAAAACACAAACGCTTCTAAAAAAAGAAGAAATCCAGAGTACTAGGGTAGAGTGCACCCAACTGGGTGAAAATATTAAGGAATTTGAAAAACAAGTAGAGAGTAAGGCTGACCGAGACGAAGTTCATCAAAACGTAGAACAGCAATAAAAGGTAATGCGGGAAGATCTGCTTAAGGCAATGAAGTCACAGCAAACCAAAGTCGTGAGGTGTGGCAGCTATAAGGAAGAACCGGAAAACCTTGTATTCTCAGGAAACCCACATGAGAATCCTGTGGAATTTCTAAGGCTGTTTGAGGCTTATGTAACTCGCGTAAACCCAATGATGGACGACGAGGACAAGAAGGACATGTTAGGCCGATTTCTCAAGAATTGGGCAGGTACGTGGTGGAAAGTCATCTCGGACAGAGTCCAAACCTATGCCGACTTTAGAGAGAAATTCCTTGCTCAATACTGGAACGTACAGATTCAAAGAAGGGTGCGTGATCACCTGGATTTTGGTAATTATCACCCGTCCATCAATATGACAACCACCAACTATGTGCTAAACGTAATGGCACAAGTAAAGCATTTAACACCACCAATAGAGGAGAGAGACCTAGTGTATAAGCTAGCGCGTCATTTCTCGGAACGCACTAGAGTAGCAACCACTACTAGAGGAGTGGATACTCTAGAAAAGTTTATAGTGGTCGTGGATGAATGTCAAGACCTAGAGAGGGACCTGAAGTGTGTAAATAAACAGCTGATTAACCACTCTGGAGGCGATCATCAGGAACCAACTTTCTACCTAACGAAAAGAAGAGACAATGAACGCCCAAAAGAAAAAAAGGTTTACCCCATATCCGGGTAACAAACCTCAAAATCGGCAGGAATTGAAAGAAAAGGGTAGAAGTAGGAGCTTGGGAAACCGACCAAATAAAGGGTTTAAGGTATGTAAAACAGCCATAACATCTACCGAGCCGCAACCGTCTACTAGTACGAGCGTTAATAGACACTGGCAGTAAGGTAACCTGTGTCAGCTGAAAGTTTGTAGAAAATAATAGTCAGTTGCGTAATTGTCCCAGACTACCCGTAAAAAATTGTAATGTACAGGGAGCTACTGAAGCCAAACTGCAAAATATCAATGAACAAATTTATTTACCTGTCAATATAAATGGTACCCAAACCCAAAATAGTAGCTCTTATAGTCCCGAACCTCGTTGATGATTGTATTATTGGGGTAGATACGTTACTTGAATGGAAGGCAGAAATAAATTTCAAAAGAAATACCATCACGATGGAAATTGATACAAATAAAATCAATGTAAACATTAAAGAATTTAAGCATTGGAAGTCGGTAAGTGT
Source organism: Magicicada septendecula (assembly GCA_034769895.1). Taxonomy (NCBI): domain Eukaryota; kingdom Metazoa; phylum Arthropoda; class Insecta; order Hemiptera; family Cicadidae; genus Magicicada; species Magicicada septendecula. The sequence continues at coordinate 251,060,360 of CM068372.1, forward strand.
CATAAAAGGGTATGGAGAGAAACCGCTAGTTGACGTTAGGAGTGACCAGCACTGTATTGATGATACTCCAGAAATCAACATCGGGACTGAGTTGAACAACGAGCAACAGAACCAAATTCAGCAACTCGTCTGTGAGTATAGGGATGTTTTTAGAACAGAGCCTGGAAGAGCTAAGTTCTATGAACATCAGTTAACACTTACTGAAAACGCATCATTTGTGCAAAGGACTTATCCAATCCCTTTACACTATAGAGAAGAAGTGGAAAAAAGGTCCAACAGTTGTTAGCGAATGATGTTATAGAGAGGGCAAGAAGTACCTATAATAACCCTTTAGTAGTTGTCACCGAGCCGAACGGGAGTATCCGCTTATGCCTTTATGCCAGGAAATTAAATTCTTTATTAGTACCTGATTACGAGTGCGCAAGGAGTGTGGAAGAATTGTTCCAAAAATGTAATGGAGTTAAGTACATGACCAAACTGGACTTAACATCAGGATTTTGGCAAATTCCAATCCGCAAATGTGATTGACAGTATACGGCATTTTTGTATAAAAACAAGTGGTACCTTTTGGCCTGAGCACCAGCTTAGCTGCAATGGTAAGGTGTTTAGACAGTGCCTTAGGTAATGAGGTAGAGAAGTATACACTAGTGTTCGTAGATGATATTCTATGTGTGTCACAAACATTCGAGGAGCACCTACAACATTTAAGAAATATTTTTGCGAAATTAAGATCAGCAAACATGACGCTGAATCTACGGAAATCAGAGTTTGGTAAGAAGGAAATTAAGTTTGTTAGGTCACCGAATCTCAGTGGAAGGAATAACCACAGACCCAGAGAAGGTAAAAGCCATACAAGAATTTCCAACTCCAAAGAACTGCAAGCAGCTAAAGTCATTTCTAGGTTTAGCTAACTACTATCAGAGGTTTACAAGTAAATACGCGGAAAGTACTGTTCCATTGTTGAAGTTGTTAAACAAAGGGATTAAATGGAGGTGGACAAAGGACCACGATGAAGCGCTACAACAAGTGAAAAGTCTTTTTATAAAGCTGTTGTATTACATCATCCATGGGTAGGAGAAAGATTTTATTTGCAAACAGACGCCAGCAATATTGCTATAGGAGCACACTTGTATCAGATAGTTGAGAAGGGCCAAAAAGCGGTATTAGGATTTGTAAGTCGCACACTTAAAGGGGCGGAATTAACCTATTTTACGACAGAAAAGGAGCTATTATCGATAGTGCATAGCCAGTCAAAGTTTAGAAGTTATATTCTGGGTGCTAAACTTACTATAGTCACCGACAATAAGGCGTTAGTATTTTTATTAATGTGTAAATTGCTAGGTGCTCGTCTGACTCGTTGGATCTTGGCTATACAAGAGTACCAGTTTGAAATACAGTATTGTAAAGCGAAAGACAACTTGGTAGCAGATGTACTCAGTAGAAATCCACCATCAGAAAACAACATGGAAACAGTTAACAGTAAAAGTAGTAGCACTGATATTGGTATTTACGCGGTAAAGCATGTAACAAAACCTGAAGTAGTTAGACGACTTAAGGAAATAGGGACCCATCAACAACAAAACCCTAGGATTAGTGTAGCTTGGAGAAGTGCGGTTACCAACACCAAACCAGGATTTTCCATATATGAAGGGAAACTATATAAGCTATGTTCCCATAGGTGGAATTTATAAAAACAAAATTATAGGAAAATACCATGGGGATAGTTTGAGGAAATATAGACAAAATATAGAGCAATAAAGAAACAATGGTTTGAGCCAATGAGGCATGTGAATCAAACGTAGTCAAACAAATATTTATAAATGTTTTTGAAGCAATGTCAATGTTAATAAGTAGTAGTTAAATTAATGTTATTATTGTCGTTTTGATCATTGCCATCAATTAAATCAAAATTGTGATTAAAGCATTAATGTTCATATAAATCTCTAATATGTGTATGCCATGTTAGGTTTAGTAACATATTGTAATAATTAGTTATAAGGTAGAAGTAAGCAAAATTGTAATAGTGCAAAATGTGTGCGAGCAAAACCAACAGTGCAAGTTTTAAAATTTAAAGAAAGTGCGTAACTTTACAAGAAGAAAAAAAAATTATATATTTCTTAAATAATCAATTTTTTATACCAAGTGGGGGTATATATAACGATTCATAAAGCCGACCCATCAGATCGTTATATGAAAGTGTCATACCGTGCGAGTATAGCGGCGTTAGCAAGAGAGAGAGGGTATAATCACAGCTATCTCTGTCTAACATCGCCACTGCTACGAATGTTGCCGGCACAGACATGAATTTTTATTCAATTATTTTTATTAGTTAAAACTGCAATATCTTCAAAACAAATAAATAGACAGCAATTCTGAAACCTGCATAGTGTTCAGCAATTAAAGCTCTATAAGTAGCCAAAATATCAACCAATATAATTAACAGTTACAGACGTTATACAGAAGAAGAACGCCAAGAGAAATAACTAGAGAATTAGGCTAGGTACGAATTAGGTGTTTTCACACACTTACAGAGAAAGACCTAAGCAATAATATTCTGTGGTCAGATTTGTGAAATCACGTTTGCAAATACCCATAATCAAACGATTTGCAAACGGAGGAAGTATGAAATTCGCCAGTAATTCTCTACCACCTCAAAACTGTTAAGGGGCGTTTGGTCGACTTGTTCGATATTGTTTCAAATGGAAAACGCATGATTTATTTGGAACAACCAATCACAAAGCTGTATTCAGAAGAGACGCCAACTCAGACTTGGGGAATCAAGCACTCTTCGTTCGAACATTAAATAGGCAAGACGTGTGTTAGATACGAGCTCAATTTCGCACACCACGCAAAGTTTTATTTAAATAACAGTTCGAGAAGTGGTCCGCAGTAGCAAAGGAACTAGTAAAGTTCGTTAATAAATACTCTCGCTGTGTAATAACTCATTAATTAATTAAATAATTAATTAATTAAATAATTCATTAATTGTGAAGTGACCTGTGCACCAGAGTAGCTACAACATCTGTAAGCGCCCAGGGTCATCGGTCAACGATATTGGTCAACAACAATTTATTCTGAGCCGAACCATCAAAAGGAGGATCTCTACGGATTCCTATCTACGGTCGACGCATCAATCAGTAAGAAATATATTCATTGATCAATGAAATAAGTAACAAAATAAATAATAAATCAATAAACTATTTTAAAAGACACTAAGTAAATTCATAATTTGTATTTAAACATTAAGATTAGTAATAACGTAATATAGGAGTGTTGAATGGAGAGTGAGGTGTAGTATTGAACGTGCAAATTATTGCAGACCCGTTCTATAGCACTGGTTTGGGAGATATAAATTTTTCTAATTAACCAGATAAGAACAATTGGTCGCTTGGACGTTTTAATCTTCACTTTTCACGCACACTCATTAATAATAAGAGTTAGGGTAGCAATAATTCCTTAACTTAGCTTTGAAAAAACCTTAATAAAATAACATTTAATCGTTAATTAAACAAACTTCAACAAATTTTAAAGTGTTATTTATAACGATTCCCCTTGAATTTGACACTCACTGAACGAATCCTGAGATAGTGTGTCTCTATGCTCTGAGCTAAGCTGAATCCGTGTCATTTGTATCTGGGATTTGTTCTGGCGCCCAGGTAAAGTAAAAAAGTCGCGGGTAAGTAACATTTTTCTGTCATTATATTTATAGAAAGTAGATTAATAGTGAAAAAAGACTTTATATAATTTGTCGCCGCAAATAAGAGGCATATGTAAATTGACAAATATAATATATAAAGAGTGGTGTTATATAAATTTGGCGCCGCAACTTAATGGGCCCGATTAAACTCACAAATTTATGTATAAATATATAAGTTATATATAAATTTGGTGTGCAACTATTAACCCAAGTAACAAGTTTGAATTGTAATAATATTTAATTTGAAACAAAGTGGAATTTAAGGTTACAAATAATTGTTGAAGGGTTAAATATTAAAATAAAATTTGTTAAATAATAAGAGCAATAAAAAATGGCTAAATCACAAGCAGTAGGGTATGGCAGTAATTGAACAGATGTTTAAGCAGCTTACCACTGAAATAAAAGAAACAAATAGTCAATTATCTAGTGAAATTGAAAAAACAAATAGTCAATTAAATAGTAAAATAGATGAAAATAATCAAAATTTAGAACAAAGTAATAAAAAATTAATAAATGATGTTAATAATAAAATCGAGCAAACTAATAAATACTTGTCTAGCGAAATGAAACAAATAAATGAGAATTTAACTAGTCAAATGGAACAAAGTAGTAAAGAAACTACATTTAAAATAGATGAAGAAATAACTCATTCAGCTATTAAAATAGATGAAAGTAATCTTAAGTTTGATAAGCATACCGAAGAGGTTAAAGCTACCATAGAGGAATTTAAGAAACAAGTAAATACTAATTTTCGCCGCCAAGACGAAAAACTAAATAAATTTAGAAACGAATTTCATGAACGGTTAGAACAGAAAGGAACCCTTATTAACCAACAATTCAGCGAAGTAACTGCTGAGTTAAAAACACAAACGCTTCTAAAAAAAGAAGAAATCCAGAGTACTAGGGTAGAGTGCACCCAACTTGGTGAAAATATTAAGGAATTTAAAAAACAAGTAGAGAGTAAGGCTGACCGAGACGAAGTTCATCAAAACGTAGAACAGCAATAAAAGGTAATGCGGGAAGATCTGCTTAAGGCAATGAAGTCACAGCAAACCAAAGTCGTGAGGTGTGGCAGCTATAAGGAAGAACCGGAAAACCTTGTATTCTCAGGAAACCCACATGAGAATCCTGTGGAATTTCTAAGGCTGTTTGAGGCTTATGTAACTCGCGTAAACCCAATGATGGACGACGAGGATAAGAAGGACATGTTAGGCCGATTTCTCAAGAATTGGGCAGGTACGTGATGGAAAGTCATCTCGGACAGAGTCCAAACCTACACCGACTTTAGAGAGAAATTCCTTGCTCAATACTGGAACGTACAGATTCAAAGAAGGGTGAGTGATCATCTGGATTTTGGTAATTATCACCCGTCCATGAATATGACAACCACCAACTATGTGCTAAACGTAATGGCACAAGTAAAGCATTTAACACCACCAATAGAGGAGAGAGACCTAGTGTATAAGCTAGCGCGTCATTTCTCGGAACGCACTAGAGTAGCAACCACTACTAGAGGAGTGGATACTCTAGAAAAGTTTATAGTGGTCGTGGATGAATGTCAAGACCTAGAGAGGGACCTGAAGTGTGTAAATAAACAGCTGATTAACAAACCTCAAAATCGGCAGGAATTGAAAGAAAAGGGTAGAAGTAGGAGCTTGGGAAACCGACCAAATAAAGGGTTTAAGGTATGTAAAACAGCCATAACATCTACCGAGCCGCAACCGTCTACTAGTACGAGCGTTAATAGACACTGGCAGTGAGGTAACCTGTGTCAGCTGAAAGTTTGTAGAAAATAATAGTCAGTTGCGTAATTGTCCCAGACTACCCGTAAAAAATTGTAATGTACAGGGAGCTACTGAAGCCAAACTGCAAAAGATCAATGAACAAATTTATTTACCTGTCAATATAAATTGTACCCAAACCCAAAATAGTAGCTCTTATAGTCCCGAACCTCGTTGATGATTGTATTATTGGGGTAGATACGTTACTTGAATGGAAGGCAGAAATAAATTTCAAAAGAAATACCATCACGATGGAAATTGATACAAATAAAATCAATGTAAACATTAAAGAATTTAAGCATTGGAAGTCATTAAGTGTCATAAAAGGGTATAGAGAGAAACCGCTAGTTGACGTTAGCAGTGACCAGCACTGTATTGATGATACTCCAGAAATCAACATCGGGACTGAGTTGAACAACGAGCAACAGAACCAAATTCAGCAACTCGTCTGTGAGTATAGGGATGTTTTTAGAACAGAGCCTGGAAGAGCTAAGTTCTATGAACATCAGTTAACACTTACTGAAAACGCATCATTTGTGCAAAGGACTTATCCAATCCCTTTACACTATAGAGAAGAAGTGGAAAAAGAGGTCCAACAGTTGTTAGCGAATGATGTTATAGAGAGGGCAAGAAGTACCTATAATAACCCTTTAGTAGTTGTCACCGAGCCGAACGGGAGTATCCGCTTATGCCTTGATGCCAGGAAATTAAATTCTTTATTAGTACCTGATTACGAGTGCGCAAGGAGTGTGGAAGAATTGTTCCAAAAATGTAGTGGAGTTAAGTACATGACCAAACTGGACTTAACATCAGGATTTTGGCAAATTCCAATCCGCAAATGTGATTGACAGTATACGGCATTTTTGTATAAAAACAAGTGGTACCTTTTGGCCTGAGCACCAGCTTAGCTGCAATGGTAAGGTGTTTAGACAGTGCCTTAGGTAATGAGGTAGAGAAGTATACACTAGTGTTCGTAGATGATATTCTATGTGTGTCACAAACATTCGAGGAGCACCTACAACATTTAAGAAATATTTTTGCAAAATTAAGATCAGCAAACATGACGCTGAATCTACGGAAATCAGAGTTTGGTAAGGAGGAAATTAAGTTTGTTAGGTCACCAAATCTCAGTGGAAGGAATAACCACGGACCCAGAGAAGGTAAAACCCATACAAGAATTTCCAACTCCAAAAAACTGCAAGCAACTAAAGTCATTTCTAGGTTTAGCTAACTACTATCAGAGGTTTACAAGTAAATACGCGGAAAGTACTGTTCCATTGTTGAAGTTGTTAAACAAAGGGGTTAAATGGAGGTGGACAAAGGACCACGATGAAGCGCTACAACAAGTGAAAAGTCTTTTTATAAAGCTGTTGTATTACATCATCCAAGGGTAGGAGAAAGATTTTATTTGCAAACAGACGCCAGCAATATTGCTATAGGAGCACACTTGTATCAGATAGATGGGAAGGGCCAAAAAGCGGTATAAGGATTTGTAAGTCGCACACTTAAAGGAGCGGAATTAACCTATTTTACGACAGAAAAGGAGCTATTATCGATAGTGCATAGCCAGTCAAAGTTTAGAAGTTGTATTCTGGGTGCTAAACTTACTATAGTCACCGACAATAAGGCGTTAGTATTTTTATTAATGTGTAAATTGCTAGGTGCTCGTCTGACTCGTTGGATCTTGGCTATACAAGAGTACCAGTTTGAAATACAGTATTGCAAAGCGAAAGACAACTTGGTAGCAGATGTACTCAGTAGAAATCCACCATCAGAAAACAACAAGGAAACAGTTAACAGTAAAAGTAGTAGCACTGATATTGGTATTTACGCGGTAAAGCATGTAACAAAACTAGAACCTCTTCTTTAGAGTTATAACGGAGGGAACCCAAAATAATTGGTTCTGCCAATTATTTCAGGCTGCCTTATTAGAGACGAGCTGAAATTTAAATCAGAACAACACACAGTAAGACATACAAGGAATCAGGGAAGGTGAAACTGTTGATTTATATACTCAGTATATGTGTGTAACAAGAAGACTTGCTTTATTAAACATTTGAAATATAACATTTACTCCAAAGAACAGATCCCATGACGTTATTAATTAAATAAGTAAAATTAAGTGAAATGCTTTATTTAGAATATGGGATCACAACAAATTTATCTAGCTATACCCCCGGATCCGTTTAACCATTGGTATTTAGTCTCTAATCTTTTAATTATATTTAATTCAAAATTTTATCTTGCAAGACTTTTACCTTTTTGCTTCATAACTTCCATTAGAAAAATGGTATTAATAACACTACGTTACGTTAATATCTAAATTGTTACAATTGAATGATATTGAATAGTTACAATTAAATTTTCAAATTAAGTTTTTATATTCTTATAAAATCAATCGTCTCTGTAAGTCTCTTAAATAGAGTATTGTGTTACAAAAAATATTATCATTATTCCTCGATAGACGTGCTATCGAGTCACCTCTATTTTTGGATGTAGTAATCGCCTCCATGGGGTTCCGTCTTGGGAGTCCTAAAACGTCGTCCTCGTCTTGGTCTGGTCTCTGTTGTTCATGGCTTAATACGTCTGCAGGATAGGTAGAGTCTTCTGCACAGATACTCGTTGATTCTCAGATGTCTCGAACTGCATAATCGGTAGGGTATACTAGAGTTCTCATTTAGATGGTCCATGACCACAGGTCAGATGTTGAAAAGATTCGTCCATCGGTGAAGATTGCAGTCATCGTTTTTTCTTTATTAACACTCGTCGTTTGTAGTTACATCTTTCTTCTTGTTACAAAGTTTTTGGAATTTTCTTTTTGTTAACGTTACATGTTACACTTTTTGTAACGGTTAGTAAAATACAAAATAATAATTAATTAATCCACACTAACAACAAATTGTATAACTTTTGAACAGAGCATTTTGCTCGTGCGTCTGCACAGCTGGGCGTCGTCATCGCAAGAGAGCGATTTTTCGTCCGCTACCCTCGTACATGACGAGAGAGAGTGGGGTGTTTATTCCGCGAGCATATATAGTTCCTGTTTTCTCTTTAAATAAACTTTTTATTTATACAAACTCTCGCTAGATAAAAATACATCATTTAAATTAATTGTTTTAGTTACTATCTGTGTCTACAGATACTTTAATTATTAACATTAGTTTACTCTATTATTTTTTAATTACAGTAGACTCGGAAAACAGGTCGAGTCCGGTATCAACAGGTAGGCGCTTGATAGCAAGCAAAGGGTTAAATACGAACATAATAATTATTTACAATATGCCTTTTCTTTATGGATACTTTGCCCTTATTAATTACTTCTTCCATTCACACTTAGTACCTACATGTTTTTATTATTATTATTGTGAGATTTAAATGGTTAATTGTACGCAACCTTAATTAATTAAATTTTTTTTTTATTCTGTAAATGCCACAATTTAAATCGTCACATACTCCGCCTCCTTACCAACACAGACTCCTAAAATTTTGGTCAGCTATGTACCGAGAGTATGCTTGGGGAGTTCCGTATGAAATTACTTATTATTATTATAGTTAATTATTATTCTCTTTTATTATTATTGCACGGTTTATTTGTTTTAAATTCTCTTTAAATGTTCCTCCTCCGTGAAATTCCCTTTTTCTCACTAAATACAGTACTTACTCTTAATACTAATTTCCCTAATTTCAGCAACTCACAATATCGTGGCCCGACTGACATCAGCTTACTCTAACTCTACACGTTAGTTTTCAGCATTCAAAAAATGATCTCTTGGCTCTCTTGGCTCATCATTATCCTTTTCAGTCGGGACCGTTGTGACTCGTTACTTAACATGTATAATCACTTCTGGATTATATATCATAAACTTATTTCTAATGTAATCTAAAGAGGATCCCATACTCCACTTTAGATCACTGTTTTGAGAGAAGCGGAATTTCACGAAGATATTTTTCATTTAACTCTTTAACAAGTACTAGACAAAATATGCGGAAGGGGAGACACTTTACACAATGCATTGTAATCCACTCGCGGTGGCATTCATTGTTTAGGGAGAGCAACCTTTAATACAATTGAGAGGGTGGCTGCTTAATACAATACTGAACACGCTTCCTTTTCTCTACCTTGCCACAACTGGGGTGTTTACACTACGCAACGTAACTTTTATTATTATTATTCACTTTTCTCTTATTTACTGCGATACGATTTACTACTACTTATTTACACGTTACACAAATTGTTTAACTTAAGATTTATTTAGCAGTTATGACTATTTAAGCAATTATTAATCACTTATTATTACTTTAGGGTTTTAAAAACACTTACCTCGAATTATTTCCTATACACTTTAATACATTGTAAACATTTATTAACAGAGATTATTATTAAACTTTTGGCATTAAATTCTATTTAAACGATCAGCTCTTGGTACTCATTTTCTTTTCTTCTGTGACCTTCCCTTTATCTTGTTTCTTAAAATCTAACTTAATTTTATATCTACTACTAATTTACGTAACCTCACAACATCATGGCCCGACTGATTACATCTTGTATTCTCTAACTCTAGTAGTTAGTTTTCTGCTACTTTCTTTAACTCTTGTACAGAATTTTTCAGTGCGGCGCCATTGTGACTGTGTTACGTTCCTTATATCTATTTCGCTTATTTATACTTAAGATAATCTAAAGTTGATCCCATACTCAACCCTAGATTATTTTTAATTCTAGTTGCTTACTTTACTGAGATAAGCGGAATGTCACGAAGGGGAATCTTTATTCACTACTAAACAATCAATTGTAACACACTAAACAAGGGGGGACCAACACTTTACTTTCAACGATCAGCTGTTACGCTGGAATGTGGGTCAAACTAGTTTTCTTCAAACAAAGGTATCGTTTATGCATACAAAGAGGGAGAGTAGTCAACTCGAGGGTGTATATATCTCTATTGTTCAATTTAACAATAGCTGGCGGCTAGGGAATTATTTTCAAGCAGGACACTACTTATTTATTATTATTCACACATATTATTCATTTCTTTTTACTTATATCACTAATACACTTTTATAATTATAATTCTACTAACGTGTTATAATAATTTACGATATTATTAAACTTTTTATTTTAAATGACTTATTATTTATTAGTACTTTGGTCTGATTTAAGAGACGGTTTCTTTTATTTCGAACTAGTTTATTTATTTAGGGAAACATCATTCCATTAAATTAATTAGTACACTTGTTTTATTTAATTCGATTTAATTTTCAACAAAGGGGAGATACATGTTTACTAGGCACAAGACGACACCCAGGAAAAGACACGCTTCTTATAACAATAGAGCTATCACAGAGGGTGAAGTAATTGTTTCATTCCGCGATGGGGGAGGCTCACAATGACAAAATACACACCAACAGGAACAGACAAGAATTCAACCGGTCTGGTATTGTTTACAAACAGACGTGTTGTTGAATGAACTTTTGACAAGCTCGTACATGTTTTGTTTACATGTGATTTATATGTTACTCATACTTTACACATATCGTATTTCCTAATAAAATTATCTATACTATATTACTATAATATTAATTATTATTTTACCTTATTTAAATTTCTGACACATATTAAAATATACGAGTAACTAAATCAACAGCTTATGAATAGGGACACAATTACTGTTTAGCAACACAAGTCACAAAAATTTTTAATTTTTTTTTATTTGTAGCAAAATTTAAACAAATTAGCAGAGTGGCGCATCTTATAACCTCTTCTTTAGAGTTATAACGGAGGGAACCCAAAATAATTGGTTCTGCCAATTATTTCAGGCTGCCTTATTAGAGACGAGCTGAAATTTAAATCAGAACAACACACAGTAAGACATACAAGGAATCAGGGAAGGTGAAACTGTTGATTACTCAGTATATGTGTGTAACAAGAAGACTTGCTTTATTAAACATTTGAAATATAACATTTACTCCAAAGAACAGATCCCATGACGTTATTAATTAAATCAGTAAAATTAAGTGAAATGCTTTATTTAGAATATGGGATCACAACAAATTTATCTAGCTATACCCCCGGATTCGGGTAACCATTGGTATTTAGTCTCTAATCTTTTAATTATATTTAATTCAAAATTTTATCTTGCAAGACTTTTATCTTTTTGCTTCATATATCTTCCATTAGAAGAATGGTATTAATAACACTACGTTACGTTAATATCTAAATTGTTACAATTGAATGATATTGAATAGTTACAATTAAATTCTCAAATTTAAGTTTTTATATTCTTATAAAATCAATCGTCTCTGTAAGTCTCTTAAATAGAGTATTGTGTTACAAAAAATATTATCATTATTCCTCGATAGACGTGCTATCGAGTCACCTCTATTTTTGGATGTAGTAATCGCCTCCATGGGGTTCCGTCTTGGGAGTCCTAAAACGTCGTCCTCGTCTTGGTCTGGTCTCTGTTGTTCATGGCTTAATACGTCTGCAGGATAGGTAGAGTCTTCTGCACAGATACTCGTTGATTCTCAGATGTCTCGAACTGCATCATCGGTAGGGTATACTAGAGTTCTCATTTAGATGGTCCATGACCACAGGTCAGATGTTGAAAAGATTCGTCCATCGGTGAAGATTGCAGTCATCGTTTTTTCTTTATTAACACTCGTCGTTTGTAGTTACATCTTTCTTCTTGTTACAAAGTTTTTGGAATTTTCTTTTTGTTAACGTTACATGTTACACTTTTTGTAACGGTTAGTAAAATACAAAATAATAATTAATTAATCCACACTAACAACAAATTGTATAACTTTTGAACAGAGCATTTTGCTCGTGCGCCTGCACAGCTGGGCGTCGTCATCGCAAGAGAGCGATTTTTCGTCCGCTACCCTCGTACATGACGAGAGAGAGTGGGGTGTTTATTCCGCGAGCATATATAGTTCCTGTTTTCTCTGTAAATAAACTTTTTATTTATACAAACTCTCGCTAGATAAAAATACATCATTTAAATTAATTGTTTTAGTTACTATCTGTGTCTACAGATACTTTAATTATTAACATTAGTTTACTCTATTATTTTTTAATTACAGTAGACTCGGAAAACAGGTCGAGTCCGGTATCAACAGGTAGGCGCTTGATAGCAAGCAAAGGGTTAAATACGAACATAATAATTATTTACAATATGCCTTCTCTTTATGGATACTTTGCCCTTATTAATTACTTCTTCCATTCACACTTAGTACCTACATGTTTTTATTATTATTATTGTAAGATTTAAATGGTTAATTGTACGCAACCTTAATTAATTAAATTTTTGTTTATTCTGTAAATGTCACAATTTAAATCGTCACAAAACCTGAAGTAGTTAGACGACTTAAGGAAATAGGGACCCATCAACAACAAAACCCTAGGATTAGTGTAGCTTGGAGAAGTGCGGTTACCAACACCAAACCAGGATTTTCCATATATGAAGGGAAACTATATTAGCTATGTTCCCATAGGTGGAAATTATAAAAACAAATTTATAGGAAAATACCATGGGGATAGTTTGAGGAAATATAGACAAAATATAGAGCAATAAAGAAACAATGGTTTGAGCCAATGAGGCATGTGAATCAAACGTAGTCAAACAAATATTTATAAATGTTTTTGAAGCAATGTCAATGTTAATAAGTAGTAGTTAAATTAATGTTAGTATTGTCGTTTTGATCATTGCCATCAATTAAATCAAACTTGTGATTAAAGCATTAATGTTCATATAAATCTCTAATATGTTTATGCCATGTTAGGTTTAGTAAAATATTGTAATAATTAGTTATAAGGTAGAAGTAAGCAAAATTGTAATAGTGCAAAATGTGTGCGAGCAAAACCAACAGTGCAAGTTTTAAAATTTAAAGAAAGTGCGTAACTTTACAAGAAGAAAAAAAAATTAATATATTTCTTAAATAATCAATTTTTTATACCAAGTGGGGGTATAGGATATAACGATTCATAAAGCCGACCCATCAGATCGTTATATGAAAGTGTCATACCGTGCGAGTATAGCGGCGTTAGCAAGAGAGAGAGGGTATAATCACAGCTATCTCTGTCTAACATCGCCACTGCTACGAATGTTGCCGGCACAGACATGAATTTTTATTCAATTATTTTTATTAGTTAAAACTGCAATATCTTCAAAACAAATAAATAGACAGCAATTCTAAAACCTGCATAGTGTTCAGCAATTAAAGCTCTATAAGTAGCCAAAATATCAACCAATATAATTAACAGTTACAGACGTTATACAGAAGAAGAACGCCAAGAGAAATAACTAGAGAATTAGGCTAGGTACGAATTAGGTGTTTTCACACACTTACAGAGAAAGACCTAAGCAATAATATTCTGTGGTCAGATTTGTGAAATCACGTTTGCAAATACCCATAATCAAACGATTTGCAAACGGAGGAAGTATGAAATTAGCCAGTAATTCTCTACCACCTCAAACCTGTTAAGGGGCGTTTGGTCGACTTGTCCGATATTGTTTCAAATGGAAAACGCATGATTTATTTGGAACAACCAATCACAAAGCTGTATACAGAAGAGACGCCAACTCAGACTTGGGGAATCAAGCACTCTTCGTTCGAACATTAAATAGGCAAGACGTGTGTTAGATACGAGCTCAATTTCGCAAACCACGCTAAGTTTTATTTAAATAACAGTTCGAGAAGTGGTCCGCAGTAGCAAAGGAAATAATAAAGTTCGTTAATAAATACTCTTGCTGTGTAATAACTCATTAAGTAATTAAATAATTAATTAATTAAATAATTCATTAATTGTGAAGTGACCTGTGCACCAGAGTAGCTACAACTTCTGTAAGCGCCCAGGGTCATCGGTCAACGATATTGGTCAACAACAATTTCTTCTGAGCCGAACCATCAAAAGGAGGATCTCTACGGATTCCTATCTACGGTCGACGCATCAATCAGTAAGAAATATATTCATTGATCAATGAAATAAGTAACAAAATAACTAATTAATCAATAAACAATTTTAAAAGACACTAAGTAAATTCATAATTTGTATTTAAACATTAAGATTAGTAATAACGTAATATAGGAGTGTTGAATGGAGAGTGAGGTGTAGTATTGAACGTGCAAATTATTGCAGACCCGTTCTTTAGCACTGGTTTGGGAGATATAAATTTTCCTAATTAACCAGATAAGAACAATTGGTCGCTTGGACGTTTTAATCTTCACTTTTCACGCACACTCATTAATAATAAGAGTTAGGGTAGCAATAATTCCTTAACTTAGCTTTGAAAAAACCTTAATAAAATAACATTTAATCGTTAATTAAACAAACTTCAACAAATTTTAAAGTGTTATTTGTAACGATTCCCCTTGAATTTGACACTCACTGAACGAATCCTGAGATAGTGTGTCTCTATGCTCTGAGCTAAGCTGAATCCGTGTCATTTGTATCTGGGATTTGTTCTGGCGCCCAGGTAAGTAAAAAAGTCGCGGGTAAGTAACATTTTTCTATCATTATATTTATAGAAAGTAGATTAATAGTGAAAAAAGTCTTTATATAATTTGTCGCCGCAAATAAAAGCATATGTAAATTGACAAATATAATACATAAAGAGTGGTGTTATATAAATTTGGGGCCGCAACTTAATGGGCCCGATTAAACTCACAAATTTATGTATAAATATATAAGTTATATATAAATTTGGTGTGCAACTATTAACCAAAGTAACTAGTTTGAATTGTAATAATATTTAATTTGAAACAAAGTGGAACTTAAGGTTGCAAATAACTGTTGAAGGGTTAAATATTAAAATAAAATTTGTTAAATAATAATAGCAATAAAAAATGGCTAAATCACAAGCAGTAGGGTATGGCAGCAATTGAACAGATGTTTAAGCAGCTTACCACTGAAATAAAAGAAACAAATAGTCAATTATCTAGTGAAATTGAAAAAACAAATAGTCAATTAAATAGTAAAATAGATGAAAATAATCAAAATTTAGAACAAAGTAATAAAAAATTAATAAATGATGTTAATAATAAAATCGAGCAAACTAATAAATACTTGTCTAGCGAAATGAAACAAATAAATGAGAATTTAACTAGTCAAATAGAATAAAGTAGTAAAGAAACTACATTTAAAATAGATGAAGAAATAACTCATTCAGCTAGTAAAATAGATGAAAGTAATCATAAGTTTGATAAGCATACCGAAGAGGTTAAAGCTACCATAGAGGAATTTAAGAAACAAGGAAATACTAATTTTCGCCGCCAAGACGAAAAACTATATAAATTTAGAAACGAATTTCATGAACGGTTAGAACAGAAAGGAACCCTTATTAACCAACAATTCAGCGAAGTAACTGCTGAGTTGAAAACACAAACGCTTCTAAAAAAAGAAGAAATCCAGAGTACTAGGGTAGAGTGCACCCAACTGGGTGAAAATATTAAGGAATTTAAAAAACAAGTAGAGAGTAAGGCTGACCGAGACGAAGTTCATCGAAACGTAGAACAGCAATAAAAGGTAATGCGGGAAGATCTGATTAAGGCAATGAAGTCACAGCAAACCAAAGTCGTGAGGTGTGGCAGCTATAAGGAAGAACCGGAAAACCTTGTATTCTCAGGAAACCCACATGAGAATCCTGTGGAATTTCTAAAGCTGTTTGAGGCTTATGTAACTCGCGTAAACCCAATGATGGACGACGAGGACAAGAAGGACATGTTAAGCCGATTTCTCAAGAATTGGGCAGGTACGTGGTGGAAAGTCATCTCGGACAGAGTCCAAACCTACGCCGACTTTAGAGAGAAATTCCTTGCTCAATACTGGAACGTACAGATTCAAAGAAGGGTTCGTGATCATCTGGATTTTGGTAACTATCACCCGTCCATGAAT
Organism: Magicicada septendecula; assembly: GCA_034769895.1. NCBI lineage: Eukaryota > Metazoa > Arthropoda > Insecta > Hemiptera > Cicadidae > Magicicada > Magicicada septendecula. The sequence continues at coordinate 251,076,729 of CM068372.1, forward strand.
ATGACAACCACCAACTATGTGCTAAACGTAATGGCACAAGTAAGCATTTAACACCACCAATAGAGGAGAGTGACCTAGTGTATAAGCTAGCGCGTCATTTCTCGGAACGCACTAGAGTAGCAACCACTACTAGAGGAGTGGATACTCTAGAAAAGTTTATAATGGTCGTGGATGAATGTCAAGACCTAGAGAGGGACCTGAAGTGTGTAAATAATCAGCTGAGTAACCACTCTAGAGGCGATCATCAGGAACCAACTTTCTACCTAACGAAGAGAAGAGACAATGAACGCCCAAAAGAAAAAAAGGTTTAACCCATATCCGGGTAACAAACTTCAAAATCGGCAGGAATTGGAAGAAAAGGGTAGAAGTAGGAGCGTGGAAAACCGACCAAATAAAGGGTTTAAGGTATGTAAAACAGCCATAACATCTACCGAGCCGCAACCGTCTACTAGTACGAGCGTTAATAGACACTGGCAGTGAGGTAACCTGTGTCAGCTGAAAGTTTGTAGAAAATAATAGTCAGTTGCGTAATTGTCCCAGACTACCCGTAAAAAATTGTAATGTACAGGGAGCTACTGAAGCCAAACTGCAAAAGTTCACTGAACAAATTTATTTACCTGTCAATATAAATGGTACCCAAACCCAAAATAATAGCTCTTATAGTCCCGAAACTCGTTGATGATTGTATTATTGGGGTAGATACGTTACTTGAATGGAAGGCAGAAATAAATTTCAAAAGAAATACCATCACGATGGAAATTGATACAAATAAAATGAATGTAAACATTAAAGAATTTAAGCATTGGAAGTCGGTAAGTGTCATAAAAGGGTATAGAGAGAAACCGCTAGTTGACGTTAGGAGTGACCAGCACTGTATTGATGATACTCCAGAAACCAACATCGGGACTGAGTTGAACAACGAGCAACAGAACCAAATTCAGCAACTCGTCTGTGAGTATAGGCATGTTTTTAGAACAGAGCCTGGAAGAGCTAAGTTCTATGAACATCAGTTAACACTTACTGAAAACGCATCATTTGTGCAAAGGACTTATCCAATCCCTTTACACTATAGAGAAGAAGTGGAAAAAGAGGTCCAACAGTTGTTAGCGAATGATGTTATAGAGAGGGCAAGAAGTACCTATAATAACCCTTCAGTAGTTGTCACCGAGCCGAACGGAAGTATCCGCTTATGCCTTGATGCCAGGAAATTAAATTCTTTATTAGTACCTGATTACGAGTGCGCAAGGAGTGCGGAAGAATTGTTCCAAAAATGTAATGGAGTTAAGTACATGACCAAACTGGACTTAACATCAGGATTTTGGCAAATTCCAATCCGCAAATGTGATTGACAGTATACGGCATTTTTGTATAAAAACAAGTGGTACCTTTTGGCCTGAGCACCAGCTTAGCTGCAATGGTAAGGTGTTTAGACAGTGCTTTAAGTAATGAGGAAGAGAAGTATACACTAGTGTTCGTAGATGATATTCTATGTGTGTCACAAACATTCGAGGAGCAGCTACAACATTTAAGAAATATTTTTGCAAAATTAAGATCAGCAAACATGACGCTGAATCTACGGAAATCAGAGTTTGGTAAGGAGGAAATTAAGTTTGTTAGGTCACCGAATCTCAGTGGAAGGAATAACCACGGACCCAGAGAAGGTAAAAGCCATACAAGAATTTCCAACTCCAAAGAACTGCAAGCAGCTAAAGTCATTTCTAGGTTTAGCTAACTACTATCAGAGGTTTACAAGTAAATACGCGGAAAGTACTGTTCCATTGTTGAAGTTGTTAAACAAAGGGATAAAATGGAGGTGGACAAAGGACCACGATGAAGCGCTACAACAAGTGAAAGTCTTTTTATAAAGCTGTTGTATTACATCATCCAAGGGTAGGAGAAAGATTTTATTTGCAAACAGACGCCAGCAATATTGCTATAGGAGCACACTTGTATCAGATAGATGAGAAGGGCCAAAAAGCGGTATTAGGATTTGTAAGTCGCACACTTAAAGGGGCGGAATTAAACTATTTTACGACAGAAAAGGAGCTATTATCGATAGTGCATAGCCAGTCAAAGTTTAGAAGTTATATTCTGGGTGCTAAACTTACTATAGTCACCGACAATAAGGCGTTAGTATTTTTATTAATGTGTAAATTGCTAGGTGCTCGTCTGACTCGTTGGATCTTGGCTATACAAGAGTACCAGTTTGAAATACACTATTGTAAAGCGAAAGACAACTTGGTAGCAGTGTACTCAGTAGAAATCCACCATCAGAAAACACCAAGGAAACAGTTAACAGTAAAAGTAGTAGCACTGATATTGGTATTTACGCGGTAAAGCATGTAACAAAACCTGAAGTAGTTAGACGACTTAAGGAAATAGGGACCCATCAACAACAAAACCCTAGGATTAGTGTAGCTTGGAGAAGTGCGGTTACCAACACCAAACCAGGATTTTCCATATATGAAGGGAAACTATATTAGCTATGTTCCCATAGGTGGAAATTATAAAAACAAAATTATAGGAAAATACCATGGGGATATTTTGAGGAAATATAGACAAAATATAGAGCAATAAAGAAACAATGGTTTGAGCCAATGAGGCATGTGAATCAAACGTAGTCAAACAAATATTTATAAATGTTTTTGAAGCAATGTCAATGTTAATAAGTAGTAGTTAAATTAATGTTAGTATTGTCGTTTTGATCATTGCCATCAATTAAATCAAACTTGTGATTAAAGCATTAATGTTCATATAAATCTCTAATATGTGTATGCCATGTTAGGTTTAGTAACATATTGTAATAATTAGTTATAAGGTAGAAGTAAGCAAAATTGTAATAGTGCAAAATGTGTGCGAGCAAAACCAACAGTGCAAGTTTTAAAATTTAAAGAAAGTGCGTAACTTTACAAGAAGAAAAAAAAATTAATATATTTCTTAAATAATCAATTTTTTATACCAAGTGGGGGTATAGGATATAACGATTCATAAAGCCGACCCATCAGATCGTTATATGAAAGTGTCATACCGTGCGAGTATAGCGGCGTTAGCAAGAGAGAAGGTATAATCACAGCTATCTCTGTCTAACATCGCCACTGCTACGAATGTTGCCGGCACAGACATGAATTTTTATTCAATTATTTTTATTAGTTAAAACTGCAATATCTTCAAAACAAATAAATAGACAGCAATTCTGAAAACTGCATAGTGTTCAGCAATTAAAGCTCTATAAGTAGCCAAAATATCAACTAATATAATTAACAGTTACAGACGTTATACAGAAGAAGAACGCCAAGAGAAATAACTAGAGAATTAGGCTAGGTACGAGTTAGGTGTTTTCACACACTTACAGAGAAAGACCTAAGCAATAATATTCTGTGGTCAGATTTGTGAAATCACGTTTGCAAATACCCATAATCAAACGATTTGCAAACGGAGGAAGTATGAAATTAGCGTTAGTAATTCTCTACCACCTTAAACCTGTTAAGGGGCGTTTGGTCGACTTGTTCGATATTGTTTCAAATGGAAAACGCATGATTTATTTGGAACAACCAATCACAAAGCTGTATTCAGAAGAGACGCTAACTCAGACTTGGGGAATCAAGCACTCTTCGTTCGAACATTAAATAGGCAAGACGTGTGTTAGATACGAGCTCAATTTCGCAAACCACGCAAAGTTTTATTTAAATAACAGTTCGAGAAGTGGTCCGCAGTAGCAAAGGAACTAGTAAAGTTCGTTAATAAATACTCTCGCTGTGTAATAACTCATTAATTAATTAAAAAAATAATTAATTAAATAATTCATTAATTGTGAAGTGACCTGTGCACCAGAGTAGCTACAACATCTGTAAGCGCCCAGGGTCATCGGTCAACGATATTGGTCAACAACAATTTCTTCTGAGCCGAACCATCAAAAGGAGGATCTCTACGGATTCCTATCTACGGTCGACGCATCAATCAGTAAGAAATATATTCATTGATCAATGAAATAAGTAACAAAATAAATAATAAATCAATAAACAATTTTAAAAGACACTAAGTAAATTCATAAGTTGTACTTAAACATTAAGATTAGTAATAACGTAATATAGGAGTGTTGAATGGAGAGTGAGGTGTAGTATTGAACGTGCAAATTATTGCAGACCCGTTCTTTAGCACTGGTTTGGGAGATATAAATTTTCCTAATTAACCAGATAAGAACAATTGGTCGCTTGGACGTTTTAATCTTCACTTTTCACGCACACTCATTAATAATAAGAGTTAGGGTAGCAATAATTCCTTAACTTAGCTTTGAAAAAACTTTAATAAAATAACATTTAATCGTTAATTAAACAAATTTCAACTAATTTTAAAGTGTTATTTGTAACGATTCCCCTTGAATTTGACACTCACTGAACGAATCCTGAGATAGTGTGTCTCTATGCTCTGAGCTAAGCTGAATCCGTGTCATTTGTATCTGGGATTTGTTCTGGCGCCCAGGTAAAGTAAAAAAGTCGCGGGTAAGTAACATTTTTCTATCATTATATTTATAGAAAGTAGATTAATAGTGAAAAAAGTCTTTATATAATTTGTCGCCGCAAATAAGAGGCATATGTAAATTGACAAATATAATACATAAAGAGTGGTGTTATATAAATTTGGCGCCGCAACTTAATGGGCCCGATTAAACTCACAAATTTATGTATAAATATATAAGTTATATATAAATTTGGTGTGCAACTATTAACCAAAGTAACTAGTTTGAATTGTAATAATATTTAATTTGAAACAAAGTGGAATTTAAGGTTACAAATAACTGTTGAAGGGTTAAATATTAAAATAAAATTTGTTAAATAATAATAGCAATAAAAAATGGCTAAATCACAAGCAGTAGGGTATGGCAGCAATTGAACAGATGTTTAAGCAGCTTACCACTGAAATAAAAGAAACAAATAGTCAATTATCTAGTGAAATTGAAAAAACAAATAGTCAATTAAATAGTAAAATAGATGAAAATAATCAAAATTTAGAACAAAGTAATAAAAAATTAATAAATGATGTTAATAATAAAATCGAGCAAACTAATAAATACTTGTCTAGCGAAATGAAACAAATAAATGAGAATTTAACTAGTCAAATAGAACAAAGTAGTAAAGAAACTACATTTAAAATAGATGAAGAAATAACTCATTCAGCTAGTAAAATAGATGAAAGTAATCATATGTTTGATAAGCATACCGAAGAGGTTAAAGCTACCATAGAGGAATTTAAGAAACAAGGAAATACTAATTTTCGCCGCCAAGACGAAAAACTAAATAAATTTAGAACGAATTTCATGAACGGTGTAACGAAACAAATGTTACAAAAGAATAGTAAATAATAGTGAAATCCGATCCAGAGAAGAAACAAGAAATAATAATTGAAAGCAAATTAAAGGAAACCTAGTTGGTTTGACTTATATAGTATTATCCAGAAACCCAGAAATAACCCAGTAGAATAGGGCAGTAAACAGAAAAAAGTTAAATAAATAAACCTAGTAGGACTAATCAAGTTACCCTGAATAATAATCCAAACCCAATAAAGAGTACCTAATCCATATAATAAAATTGTATTAATTATAATCATATAGGCCTATAATCAAGGAAAGGAAAAGGGACGCAAACCTTTAAAGTAATGAGTGTGATCATAAGAAATAGCGACACAGACTACCGTTAAACAGTGTAATTATTTTTGATGGAAGTGTTTTGTTATTATTAGACAGAATTTTAGTTTATCATACAGACAATAGTTTAGCAGTATAAATAAACTAAAACTGTCAAAAACAATTATTATTATTAAAAGTTTTGTTGTATGTTATAAGATTTTATGTCACCAGTTAATTTATGTAAATATATTTATCTCAGGTAGTCAAAGTAGAAATTACAATCATTCATAACAAATTGTTCCACCACATATCATAGAAATTCAAATTAATAAGGTTTTACAGTTATAAACTGAGGCATGTTTAGTATCAAATTGTTTATAATTATCTAATTAATAATTGTATAAACATTGCATATATAATTAGAGTATAATAATAAAATTATCTATTAAAGGTAATTTATAAAATATAATGTAGGTAATGGGTGTTGATCCTATAACATTTAAACTGTACATAAATGACCAATCAAAATTTAAGAAATTTGTATGAGTAGGTAACTAAAAGAAAGAAGAAATAACACTTAATTGTTAATTGTGATGGAAAGCAGTTGTATAGTGCGTGTCTAGAGGTAATTAAAAGTATATAAAAATAGATAACCCGTTTGTGGAAGAAGATCTGAAGGACCATCATCGAAGATAATAATACTTCCACTACAATTTTTATGAACAAATAATACACACAATCAAGAAAAATATTCAGAATAGACCAGGAACCCTTCAGCAATATCGTCTAGATGTGTAAAGTATAATTTGACAATATTTTTTTTTTCAACAAGGAACAACCACTAGACAATATAACAATTTACACTAACACTAATCACTAGGCAACATTTTAAAGTGCAACCAAATTCAATATATAAGCTAACAGTGATTACAAGGAAAACATTTGTTGTACACATTAATAAACTACATTATTTTCTGAGACGGACAAATTGAATATCGTCAAAACTAGTATGTAACTTAATATATAATTTGTGTAAATTTTTAGATTATAAGTAATATATTGTTTGTAAAGGTACTCTCTATTATTAATCAACATGCAAAGGAACTTTTCGTAGCAGCCACAAGAATTCCCACGAAATATATTAAAATTATTTAATATATAAATCCTGAGATAAATATCGACCCTGTGACAACCTTATGTATCGAATGGAATTTTCCAATAATTTGAATTTATGTTACACAGATTAAATCATTATGTTATTAAATCATATCCATGAGTTATTATTCCATTAAGGTAGTATTATAAATTGGCGCACCAACTAGTGAGGCTGAAATTAGGGAATATTAAGTGAAGAAATTGAATTAAGCAAATTAATTTCCTAATTTTTAGCTGGCGACTGCTATAAGTTCCAAGAAATAATAAAGATGCATAAGAGGGCTACATCATTGAAACGGACGAAGGAGGCAGAGAAAGAAGTCAGGATAGAAGAGAAAGAAGTAACATCGGTGGAGGATGTGGAGACGGTAGCAAGAAAGGAAGATAGGGGAGACCCGAATCTTATAAAATTAATGGAGTTAATGAATAGTATGAGTGAAAAAATGGACAGAAATAAGGAAGAAACGAATGACAATTTTAAGAAGCAGAAGGAAGAAATGAACGAAAAATTTGATAGCATCAAGGAAGAATTCAGTGAAAACTCAAAGAAACAAAATGAAATTTTGAGTCAAAACTTATTAAAACAAATGGAGGAACAAAACAAGCAAACGAAGGAAGATTTGAAGAGCATCAAGGAAGATCACAGACAAACAAATGAAAAAATTGATAGTATCAAGGAAGATCACAGACAAACAAATGAAAAAATTGATAGTATCAAGGAAGATAACAGACAAACAAATGAGAAAATGAGTGAAAATTTAATAAACCAGATGGAGGAGAGATTTGACCAAAACAGAGAAGAAACTAATGAAAATTTTAGGAAACAAAACGAGAATAATAATGAGAATTTAAGACAAATCCGGGAGGAGAATAAACGGATAAATGAGAAAATCGACAGTATTAAAGAAAGTACTAATGAAACTTTAAAACAAACTATAAGTGAAAATAATAACCAAATGAAGGAAGAGTTCAGACAAATCAATGAAGAGAATTTAAGAAGAATTAATGGTAGAATTGAACAAGTCAATGATACAATTGACCAGAAGATGGACAAAATCGATGAGGAAAGGAAGCAAGAAATAGCTGACACTAATGAGAGATTGAGAAAAGCTAACGAAACCATTACACAAAATGAAGCAGTGATAAATACCAGAATAGACCAAGTCCAAGAAAATAGTCGTATTCAAATAGAAGGAATACAAAAGGAACAAGAAAATTTAGTTAATTTACAGAAACAAACCGGAGAAAGGTGTGACAATATTAACACTACGATGAACAATTTAACTGGTCAAGTACGCTAAAATCAAGAAGAAATTGAGTTATTTAGAACCAGACCAAATAATATTACTCATGTTTCCACAAATGAAACCAAAGAAGGAATTAATTTCAAAAATTATCGCAGAAACCCCATGGAATTCCTGGCCAGAATCGAGGAACATTTTAATAAACATCGAATAACTATCTGGAGCTCGATTAGAGAGATGTTGGATGAGCATTTTAGGGAGATTACGGACAACTGGTGGACAGCAACCAGGAATGAGATAGTGGACTACGATCAATTTAAAAAACTGTTTAAAGAAAAATACTGGTCCGAAGCGATACAAAATATTATAAGGGACAACATTTGTCAGGGAAGATATGATGGAAATAGAGGTACATCTCCAACTACTTACTTCTGGGGAAAGGTGTGTTTGGCGAGACACCTAGAGCCAAGAATACCAGAAGAATCCCTAGTAACTAAAATGGCATACCATTATGACACAGGAATTGCCAGAGCACGCCTGGGAAGCCAGATTAAAACGGTCCACGCAATGGCTGACTTATTAGAAAATTATGAACACGAGGGCTACTACAAAAGAAGCAGACAACGAACTGATCAGTGCAGTTCAAAAAATAATAACCATGGTATGAATCATAATCAATATAATAACATGAATAACCGGAATAGTTATGTTAACCATCGTAATCACAACCAAAATTATACCCCAAATAATAACCAACCAGCAAACTTCAATCGAAACCCAATTAACAATAATGATAACAACAGGCCCAATCAAAATTACCATCCGGGTAATAGAAATAATAATAATTATAATAACTACCGAACAAACCAAAATTATAATAATTTTAGGAGTAACTCAGGAGTTAATAACAATAATAATCAGGGTAATTATAATAATAATCGTTCGTACCGACCCCGAATAAATTACATCAGTGCCGAAGAAGGGGATTACTGGAGATACCATCAACCTCGGAGGAACAGTTTTAATAACAGTTATGATCAAAGAGGAAATCCCAGAGGGATGAGTCACCATTATAACCGAGTCAGAAGTAGAAGCCAGGAGGACTTCCGAGAATCAAGGGGAAGTGAACAATTAGACAACCGAGAGGTTGAACAACCAGGAACCAGCACACCAGTCCAGGCAAATCAACAGTCATGCCCGGAAAATAATCATGATAGCCTTAATTTAAACGGAGTGAGGCAGTAATAAACCCTCGCGACCCCTTACTGCTACTAACTACTGGGTACAAAAACCACCAAATTCAAAAACATAGTAATAACAAATTACTACCCACTAATTATGAAAAACTAATTATGGAAAATAAAAGAATTTTGAAGTATAACAACAACCAAAGTTTAAGGACGGACAGTCAAAATCTTACTATTATTTACAATTATTATTTGAAAAATCTTCGAGAAGAACTGTTGGAGGAAACGGTGACAAGTAGAATCAACCAGCATAATGAAATTTTATACATAACCGCTCAAATTGAAGGAATTCCTACACGAATAATGATAGATACTGGTGCAAATGTATCACTTATTAACGATGCTGAACTGGAGAGAGTACAGAAACAAAGTAAAAATATAATACCTACCTTACCTGTCAATAATGTTATTTTAATAGGTGCCACTGGGCGTCAAAATAAAACAGTGAGAAAACAAGTGTCATTGGAAATAGAAAGCAAAGGTGTTACAATTAATATTATATGTTTGGTCGCAATCGGCCTACCATTCGAATTATTAATCGGATGCGATATGCTGAGGAAATACTCAGCCATTATTGATTTGAGCAAGGAGAAGGTGTCCTTGAACTCAGAAGGTGTTATGTGGACGGCAGAGTTAATAGGAAGCGATGGTGCCCCTCTGAACCGTACCCATCACCAAGTTAGGGAATTAAATTTTTTAAATAATGACACCCAATGCAGAAAAATAATCTATAATATGACAAATGAAGACCTGTGGAACAGTAAATTACAGGAGATAAGAGAGTTTAGACACCAAGGCACAAATAATTTGACAGTAAAACAAGTAGAAGATCTCATTATAATATATAAGAAGTATAAACATGTATTTTCAGAAAACCCAGGAAAAGTAAAAAACTATCAGTGTAGAATACAATTTAAAGAACCAGCAGAATTCCACAGAAAATCCTATCCTATACCATATTCATTGAAGGAGGCGGTTAGAGCTGAAATTAATAAAATGTTGTTAAATGATATAATTGAGCATAGCCAATCACCATATACTAGCCCAATAGTGGCAATTCAGAAGAAGAACGGGCAGGTTCGACTTTGCTTGGATGCCCGAGAAATAAATAAACATATAGTAAATGATCGCACGTCACCTGGAGAAATAGAAGAAATTCTAAAGAAATTTCATTGTACAAGGTTTATCAGTACCTGGGACACAGTTTGTGGTTACTGGCTGGTGGAGTTGCACCCGATGAGTCGAAAATATATGGCTTTTATTTTCGAGGGTAGAAACTACCAGTTTAAGAGATTGCCATTTGGATTAGTCAATTCGGTAGCAATTTTTGTACGATGTATGGACCAGGTATTGGGTCAGAAAGCGCTACAATTCACCACAGTTTATGTAGACGACCTGTTGATTACCTCATCCAACTGGGAGGAACATTGTCACAGGGTGGAATATGTATTGAGTAAGTTAGCAGAGAACAACATAACACTAAAACTCGAAAAATCCCAATTAATAGCGAAGGAGGTTCAATTTTTAGGTTTCAATTTGACTGAACAAGGTATTTCCCCATCACAAGAAAAGGTTACTGCAATCCAGAAGTTCCCACAACCAAAGAATAAGAGGCAACTCCAATCCTTCTTAGGACTGTGTAATTACTACCGGAAGTTCCAACGCAATTATTCCGCATTGACATCTAAATTTCAGGAACAGCTGTCTTCCAAAAACAAATGGACATGGGGACATGAACAGGATGCGATACTACAACAGATAAAGGACAAATTCTTAGAGACAGTAATCCTTCATCATCCAAATTTTGATCACCCATTCTTTTTGAACTGTGACGCAAGTGATGTCAGTCTTGGGACGGTATTGTACCAAGAAGACACAGAAGGAAACCATTTAGTCATCAGTTTTGCCAGTCGTGTGTTAAACCACTGTGAGAGAAGGTATAATGTTACGGAAAAGGAACTATTAAGCATAGTCTTTGCTTGTAGTAAATTCCGAACGTACATTTTGGGATATCCTGTAACTGTCAGAACAGATCATAAGTCCATCTCATTTTTAAGAAGTTGTAAGCTGAGTCATGGAAGGCTTACGAGGTGGATACTCGCCTTGCAGGAGTATAATATCAAATGGGAATATATTCCAGGGAGTCAAAACGTAATAGCAGACGTGTTATCTCGAATAAACCTGGACACCCAGACATTTGAGGGTGAGAAAGAAAGGATTATCAAGGTGTACAACATTCTCAAAAGTAGATCTGATTTGGAAGCATTATTACAAAATATCAAAGCTAATCAGTTATTAGACCCAAAATTAATAAAAATCAAGGAACGTATGGCGAACCAAAACTCTTCAATAAACCAATTCTATTGTGAACAAGAAGGAATTTTATTTATAAAAAATGAACCAAGAAGACTGGAAAGTAATCATTCCCAGAATCATGGAGAAAGAACTAGTGTTGGAATATCACAAAAGATACGGACATATGGGTGCAGTAAAGGTAGTAAAAGCATTGGAGGAGAATTGTTACATTAAGAACATACACAGGAAGGTACAAAATTATATAAAACTTTGTCATATCTGCCAATTGGTCAAAATTAATAATGAACGAAGGGAAGGTGTAATGATACCTATATCGTCAGAACAAAAATTGGAAAAATTATTCATTGACATATGTGGACCATTTCCTAGGAGTGAAGGTAGAAGCCGGTATAAATACCTTATAATCATTATGGACCACTTCACCAAATTCATCAAATTGTATCCAATCAGTCGAGCATCTACGCAGAAAATTCTTGAAGTAATAACTACTCAATACATTCCAAAAATAGGAATACCTGTTTCAATAGTTACCGACCATGGTACACAGTTTCGAGGCAGAAAATGGAAGAACACATTGTTAGAACTGAACATCAAAAGCTATAAGACCTCCGTATACCACCCCAGTAGCAATCCATCAGAAAGAATACTGAGAGAGGTTGGTAGAATCTTAAGGACCTATTGTCATCAACAACAAAGGAAGTGGCCTGATTACTTATCAGCCACAGAAGATTTTTTAAACTTGGCTTATCATCCATCTATAAATTGCACTCCATACACTGCCATGTATGAAAAACAACCACCCAGAGAGATCCAAGAATTGATTAAATTTCCTAAGTCTCCACCGTACCAATTTAATAAATTAAAATTCTATAATCAGGTGATGGAAAATCTGGAAAAACGCAGAAATAAATACCAGAAAATAAAGGGTAAAATAATTAAATATGAAGTAGGAGAGAAGGTTTTGTTAAAGAACAGGGAATTGCCTAGCACTCTAGAAGGGATATCAAAGAAATTATTATTACTATACGTTGGACCCTACACCATAACAAAAAACAACAACAACAACACGTACGAATTACCCGACCCCATTTCAAAGAAGATCAAGGGCAATTATAATCAACAATCCATGAAAAAATATCAAGAGGAAGAAAAGGAAAAATAACATAAGTAATTATGTCCTCACACCTAATGAAGTGTTCAGAAATAATTACTTCTGAAGGGAGGCAATTTGTAACGAAACAAATGTTACAAAGAATAGTAAATGATAGTGAAATCCGATCCTGAGAAGAAACAAGAAATAATAATTGAAAGCAAATTAAAGGAAACCTAGTTGGTTTGACTTATATAGTATTATCCAGAAACCCAGAAATAACCCAGTAGAATAGGGCAGTAAACAGAAAAAAGTTAAATAAATAAACCTAGTAGGACTAATCAACTTACCCTGAATAATAATCCAAACCCAATAAAGAGTACCTAATCCATATAATAAAATTGTATTAATTATAATCATATAGGCCTATAATCAAGGAAAGGAAAAGGGACGCAAACCTTTAAAGTAATGAGTGTGATCATAAGAAATAGCGACACAGACTACCGTTAAACAGTGTAATTATTTTTGATGGAAGTGTTTTGTTATTATTAGACAGAATTTTAGTTTATCATACAGACAATAGTTTAGCAGTATAAATAAACTAAAACTGTCAAAAACAATTATTATTATTAAAAGTTTTGTTGTATGTTATAAGATTTTATGTCACCAGTTAATTTATGTAAATATATTTATCTCAGGTAGTCAAAGTAGAAATTACAATCATTCATAACAAATTGTTCCACCACATATCATAGAAATTCAAATTAATAAGGTTTTACAGTTATAAACTGAGGCATGTTTAGTATCAAATTGTTTATAATTATCTAATTAATAATTGTATAAACATTGCATATATAATTAGAGTATAATAATAAAATTATCTATTAAAGGTAATTTATAAAATATAATGTAGGTAATGGGTGTTGATCCTATAACATTTAAACTGTACATAAATGACCAATCAAAATTTAAGAAATTTGTATGAGTAGGTAACTAAAAGAAAGAAGAAATAACACTTAATTGTTAATTGTGATGGAAAGCAGTTGTATAGTGCGTGTCTAGAGGTAATTAAAAGTATATAAAAATAGATAACCCGTTTGTGGAAGAAGATCTGAAGGACCATCATCGAAGATAATAATACTTCCACTACAATTTTTATGAACAAATAATACACACAATCAAGAAAAATATTCAGAATAGACCAGGAACCCTTCAGCAATATCGTCTAGATGTGTAAAGTATAATTTGACAATATTTTTTTTTTCAACAAGGAACAACCACTAGACAATACAACAATTTACACTAACACTTATCACTAGGCAACATTTTAAAGTGCAACCAAATTCAATATATAAGCTAACAGTGATTACAAGGAAAACATTTGTTGTACACATTAATAAACTACATTATTTTCTGAGACGGACAAATTGAATATCGTCAAAACTTGTATGTAACTTAATATATAATTTGTGTAAATTTTTAGATTATAAGTAATATAATGTTTGTAAAGGTACTCTCTATTATTAATCAACATGCAAAGGAACTTTTCGTAGCAGCCACAAGAATTCCCACGAAATATATTAAAATTATTTAATATATAAATCCTGAGATAAATATCGACCCTGTGACAACCTTATGTATCGAATGGAATTTTCCAATAATTTGAATTTATGTTACACAGATTAAATCATTATGTTATTAAATCATATCCATGAGTTATTATTCCATTAAGGTAGTATTGTAACGGTTAGAACAGAAAGGAACCCTTATTAACCAACAATTCAGCGAAGTAACTGCTGAGTTGAAAACACAAACGCTTCTAAATAAAGAAGAAATCCAGAGTACTAGGGTAGAGTGCACCCAACTGGGTGAAAATATTAAGGAATTTAAAAAACAAGTAGAGAGTAAGGCTGACCGAGACGAAGTTCATCGAAACGTAGAACAGCAATAAAAGGTAATGCGGGAAGATCTGATTAAGGCAATGAAGTCACAGCAAACTAAAGTCGTGAGGTGTGGCAGCTATAAGGAAGAACCGGAAAACCTTGTATTCTCAGGAAACCCACATGAGAATCCTGTGGAATTTCTAAAGCTGTTTGAGGCTTATGTAACTCGCGTAAACCCAATGATGGACGACGAGGACAAGAAGGACATGTCAAGCCGATTTCTCAAGAATTGGGCAGGTATGTGGTGGAAAGTCATCTCGGACAGAGTCCAAACCTACGCCGACTTTAGATAGAAATTCCTTGCTCAATACTGGAACGTACAGATTCAAAGAAGGGTTCGTGATCATCTGGATTTTGGTAACTATCACCCGTCCGTGAATATGACAACCACCAACTATGTGCTAAACGTAATGGCACAAGTAAGCATTTAACACCACCAATAGAGGAGAGTGACCTAGTGTATAAGCTAGCGCGTCATTTCTCGGAACGCACTAGAGTAGCAACCACTACTAGAGGAGTGGATACTCTAGAAAAGTTTATAATGGTCGTGGATGAATGTCAAGACCTAGAGAGGGACCTGAAGTGCGTAAATAATCAGCTGAGTAACCACTCTAGAGGCGATCATCAGGAACCAACTTTCTACCTAACGAAAAGAAGAGACAATGAACGCCCAAAAGAAAAAAAGGTTTAACCCATATCCGGGTAACAAACTTCAAAATCGGCAGGAATTGGAAGAAAAGGGTAGAAGTAGGAGCGTGGAAAACCGACCAAATAAAGGGTTTAAGGTATGTAAAACAGCCATAACATCTACCGAGCCGCAACCGTCTACTAGTACGAGCGTTAATAGACACTGGCAGTGAGGTAACCTGTGTCAGCTGAAAGTTTGTAGAAAATAATAGTCAGTTGCGTAATTGTCCCAGACTACCCGTAAAAAATTGTAATGTACAGGGAGCTACTGAAGCCAAACTGCAAAAGATCACTGAACAAATTTATTTACCTGTCAATATAAATGGTACCCAAACCCAAAATAGTAGCTCTTATAGTCCCGAAACTCGTTGATGATTGTATTATTGGGGTAGATACGTTACTTGAATGGAAGGCAGAATTAAATTTCAAAAGAAATACCATCACGATGGAAATTGATACAAATAAAATCAATGTAAACATTAAAGAATTTAAGCATTGGAAGTCGGTAAGTGTCATAAAAGGGTATAGAGAGAAACCGCTAGTTGACGTTAGGAGTGACCAGCACTGTATTGATGATACTCCAGAAACCAACATCGGGGCTGAGTTGAACAACGAGCAACAGAACCAAATTCAGAAACTCGTCTGTGAGTATAGGGATGTTTTTAGAACAGAGCCTGGAAGAGCTAAGTTCTATGAACATCAGTTAACACTTACTGAAAACGCATCATTTGTGCAAAGGACTTATCCAATCCCTTTACACTATAGAGAAGAAGTGGAAAAAGAGGTCCAACAGTTGTTAGCGAATGATGTTATAGAGAGGGCAAGAAGTACCTATAATAACCCTTTAGTAGTTGTCACCGAGCCGAACGGAAGTATCCGCTTATGCCTTGATGCCAGGAAATTACATTCTTTATTAGTACCTGATTACGAGTGCGCAAGGAGTGCGGAAGAATTGTTCCAAAAATGTAATGGAGTTAAGTACATGACCAAACTGGACTTAACATCAGGATTTTGGCAAATTCCAATCCGCAAATGTGATTGACAGTATACGGCATTTTTGTATAAAAACAAGTGGTACCTTTTGGCCTGAGCACCAGCTTAGCTGCAATGGTAAGGTGTTTAGACAGTGCCTTAGGTAATGAGGTAGAGAAGTATACACTAGTGTTCGTAGATGATATTCTATGTGTGTCACAAACATTCGAGGAGCACCTACAACATTTAAGAAATATTTTTGCAAAATTAAGATCAGCAAACATGACGCTGAATCTACGGAAATCAGAGTTTGGTAAGGAGGAAATTAAGTATGTTAGGTCACCGAATCTCAGTGGAAGGAATAACCACGGACCCAGAGAAGGTAAAAGCCATACAAGAATTTCCAACTCCAAAGAACTGCAAGCAGCTAAAGTCATTTCTAGGTTTAGCTAACTACTATCAGAAGTTTACAAGTAAATACGCGGAAAGTACTGTTCCATTGTTGAAGTTGTTAAACAAAGGGATTAAATGGAGGTGGACAAAGGACCACGATGAAGCGCTACAACAAGTGAAAGTCTTTTTATAAAGCTGTTGTATTACATCATCCAAGGGTAGGAGAAAGATTTTATTTGCAAACAGACGCCAGCAATATTGCTGTAGGAGCACACTTGTATAAGATAGATGAGAAGGGCCAAAAAGCGGTATTAGGATTTGTAAGTCGCACACTTAAAAGGGCGGAATTAACCTATTTTACGACAGAAAAGGAGCTATTATCGATAGTGCATAGCCAGTCAAAGTTTAGAAGTTATATTCTGGGTGCTAAACTTACTATAGTCACCGACAGTAAGGCGTTAGTATTTTTATTAATGTGTATATTGCTAGGTGCTCGTCTGACTCGTTGGATCTTGGCTATACAAGAGTACCAGTTTGGAATACAGTATTGCAAAGCGAAAGACAACTTGGTAGCAGATGTACTCAGTAGAAATCCACCATCAGAAAACAACAAGGAAACAGTTAACAGTAAAAGTAGTAGCACTGATATTGGTATTTACGCGGTAAAGCATGTAACAAAACCTGAAGTAGTTAGACGACTTAAGGAAATAGGGACCCATCAACAACAAAACCCTAGGATTAGTGTAGCTTGGAGAAGTGCGGTTACCAACACCAAACCAGGATTTTCCATATATGAAGGGAAACTATATTAGCTATGTTCCCATAGGTGGAAATTATAAAAACAAAATTATAGGAAAATACCATGGGGATAGATTGAGGAAATATAGACAAAATATAGAGCAATAAAGAAACAATGGTTTGAGCCAATGAGGCATGTGAATCAAACGTAGTCAAACAAATATTTATAAATGTTTTTGAAGCAATGTCAATGTTAATAAGTAGTAGTTAAATTAATGTTAGTATTGCCATTTGGATCATTGCCATCAATTAAATCAAACTTGTGATTAAAGCATTAATGTTCATATAAATCTCTAATATGTGTATGCCATGTTAGGTTTAGTAACATATTGTAATAATTAGTTATAAGGTAGAAGTAAGCAAAATTGTAATAGTGCAAAATGTGTGCGAGCAAAACCAAAGGTGCAAGTTTTAAAATTTAAAGAAAGTGCGTAACTTTACAAGAAGAAAAAAATTAATATATTTCTTAAATAATCAATTTTTTATACAAAGTGGGGGAATAGGATATAACGATTCATAAAGCCGACCCATCAGATCGTTATAGGAAAGTGTCATACCGTGCGAGTATAGCGGGGTTAGCAAGAGAGAGAGGGTATAATCACAGCTATCTCTGTCTAACATCGCCACTGCTACGAATGTTGCCGGCACAGACATGAATTTTTATTCAATTATTTTTATTAGTTAAAACTGCAATATCTTCAAAACAAATAAATAGACAGCAATTCTGAAACCTGCATAGTGTTCGGCAATTAAAGCTCTATAAGTAGCCAAAATATCAACCAATATAATTAACAGTAACAGACGTTATACAGAAGAAGAACGCCAAGAGAAATAACTAGAGAATTAGGCTAGGTACGAGTTAGGTGTTTTCACACACTTACAGAGAAAGACCTAAGCAATAATATTCTGTGGTCAGATTTGTGAAATCACGTTTGCAAATACCCATAATCAAACGATTTGCAAACGGAGGAAGTATGAAATTAGCCAGTAATTCTCTACCACCTTAAACCTGTTAAGGGGCGTTTGGTCGACTTGTTCAATATTGTTTCAAATGGAAAACGCATGATTTATTTGGAACAACCAATCACAAAGCTGTATTCAGAAGAGACGCTAACTCAGACGTGGGGAATCAAGCACTCTTCGTTCGAACATTAAATAGGCAAGACGTGTGTTAGATACGAGCTCAATTTCGCAAACCACGCAAAGTTTTATTTAAATAACAGTTCGAGAAGTGGTCCGCAGTAGCAAAGGAACTAGTAAAGTTCGTTAATAAATACTCTCGCTGTGTAATAACTCATTAATTAATTAAAAAAATAATTAATGAAATAATTCATTATTTGTGAAGTGACCTGTGCACCAGAGTAGCTACAACATCTGTAAGCGCCCAGGGTCATCGGTCAACGATATTGGTCAACAACAATTTCTTCTGAGCCGAACCATCAAAAGGAGGATCTCTACGGATTCCTATCTACGGTCAACGCATCAATCAGTAAGAAATATATTCATTGATCAATGAAATAAGTAACAAAATAAATAATAAATCAATAAACAATTTTAAAAGACACTAAGTAAATTCATAATTTGTACTTAAACATTAAGATTAGTAATAACGTAATATAGGAGTGTTGAATGGAGAGTGAGGTGTAGTATTGAACGTGCAAATTATTGCAGACCCGTTCTTTAGCACTGGTTTGGGAGATATAAATTTTCCTAATTAACCAGATAAGAACAATTGGCGCTTGGACGTTTTAATCTTCACTTTTCACGCACACTCATTAATAATAAGAGTTAGGTTAGCAATAATTCCTTAACTTAGCTTTGAAAAAACCTTAATAAAATAACATTTAATCGTTAATTAAACAAACTTCAACAAATTTTAAAGTGTTATTTGTAACGATTCCCCTTGAATTTGACACTCACTGAACGAATCCTGAGATAGTGTGTCTCTATGCTCTGAGCTAAGCTGAATCCGTGTCATTTGTATCTGGGATTTGTTCTGGCGCCCAGGTAAAGTAAAAAAGTCGCGGGTAAGTAACATTTTTCTATCATTATATTTATAGAAAGTAGATTAATAGTGAAAAAAGTCTTTATATAATTTGTCGCCGCAAATAAGAGGCATATGTAAATTGACAAATATAATACATAAAGAGTGGTGTTATATAAATTTGGCGCCGCAACTTAATGGGCCCGATTAAACTCACAAATTTATGTATAAGTATATAAGTTATATATAAATTTGGTGTGCAACTATTAACCCAAGTAACTAGTTTGAATTGTAATAATATTTAATTTGAAACAAAGTGGAATTTAAGGTTACAAATAACTGTTGAAGGGTTAAATATTCAAATAAAATTTGTTGAATAATAATAGCAATAAAAAATGGCTAAATCACAAGCATTAGGGTATGGCAGCAATTGAACAGATGTTTAAGCAGCTTACCACTGAAATAAAAGAAACAAATAGTCAATTATCTAGTGAAATTGAAAAAACAAATAGTCAATTAAATAGGAAAATAGATGAAAATAATCAAAATTTAGGAGAAAGTAATAAAAAATTAATAAATGATGTTAATAATAAAATCGAGCAAACTAATAAATACTTGTCTAGCGAAATGAAACAAATAAATGAAAATTTAACTAGTCAAATAGAACAAAGTAGTAAAGAAACTACATTTAAAATAGATGAAGAAATAACTCATTCAGCTAGGCTAGTAAAATAGATGAAAGTAATCTTAAGTTTGATAAGCATACCGAAGAGGTTAAAGCTACCATAGAGGAATTTAAGAAACAAGTAAAAACTAATTTTCGCCACCAAGACGAAAAACTAAATAAATTTAGAAACGAATTTCATGAACGGTTAGAACAGAAAGGAACCCTTATTAACCAACAATTCAGCGAAGTAACTGCTGAGTTAAAAACACAAACGCTTCTAAATAAAGAAGAAATCCAGAGTACTAGGGTAGAGTGCACCCAACTGGGTGAAAATATTAAGGAATTTAAAAAACAAGTAGATAGTAAGGCTGACCGAGACGAAGTTCATCAAAACGTAGAGCAGCAATAAAAGGTAATGCGGGAAGATCTGATAAAGGCAATGAAGTCACAGCAAACCAAAGTCGTGAGGTGTGGCAGCTATAAGGAAGAACCGGAAAACCTTGTATTGTCAGGAAACCCACATGAGAATCCTGTCGAATTTCTAAAGCTGTTTGAGGCTTATGTAACTCGCGTAAACCCAATGATGGACGACGAGGACAAGAAGGACATGTTAGGCCGATTTCTCAAGAATTGGGCAGGTACGTGGTGGAAAGTCATCTCGGACAGAGTCCAAACCTACGCCGACTTTAGAGAGAAATTCCTTGCTCAATACTGGAACGTACAGATTCAAAGAAGGGTTCGTGATCATCTGGATTTTGGTAACTATCACCCGTCCATGAATATGACAACCACCAACTATGTGCTAAACGTAATGGCACAAGTAAAGCATTTAACACCACCAATAGAGGAGAGTGACCTAGTGTATAAGCTAGCGCGTCATTTCTCGGAACGCACTAGAGTAGCAACCACTACTAGAGGAGTGGATACTCTAGAAAAGTTTATAATGGTCGTGGATGAATGTCAAGACCTAGAGAGGGACCTGAAGAGTGTAAATAATCAGCTGAGTAACCACTCTAGAGGCGATTATCAGGAACCAACTTTCTACCTAACGAAAAGAAGAAACAATGAACGCCCTAAAGAAAAAAAGGTTTACCCCATATCCGGGTAACAAACTTCAAAATCGGCAGGAATTGGAAGAAAAGGGTAGAAGTAGGAGCGTGGAAAACCGACCAAATAAAGGGTTTAAGGTATGTAAAACAGCCATAACATCTACCGAGCCGCAACCGTCTACTAGTACGAGCGTTAATAGACACTGGCAGTGAGGTAACCTGTGTCAGCTGAAAGTTTGTAGAAAATAATAGTCAGTTGCGTAATTGTCCCAGACTACCCGTAAAAAATTGTAATGTGCAGGGAGCTAATGAAGCCAAGCTGCAAAAGATCACTGAACAAATTTATTTACCTGTCGGTATAAATGGTACCCAAACCCAAAATAGTAGCTCTTATAGTCCCGAAACTCGTTGATGATTGTATTATTGGGGTAGATACGTTACTTGAATGGAAGGCAGAAATAAATTTCAAAAGAAATACCATCACGATGGAAATTGATACAAATAAAATCAATGTAAACATTAAAGAATTTAAGCATTGGAAGTCGGTAAGTGTCATAAAAGGGTATAGAGAGAAACCGCTAGTTGAAGTTAGGAGTGACCAGCACTGTATTGATGACACTCCAGAAATCAACATCGGGACTGGGTTGAACAACGAGCAACAGAACCAAATTCAGCAACTCGTCTGTGAGTATAGGGATGTTTTTAGAACAGAGCCTGGAAGAGCTAAGTTCTATGAACATCAGTTAACACTTACTGAAAACGCATCATTTGTGCAAAGGACTTATCCAATCCCTTTACACTATAGAGAAGAAGTGGAAAAAGAGGTCCAACAGTTGTTAGCGAATGATGTTATAGAGAGGGCAAGAAGTACCTATAATAACCCTTTAGTAGTTGTCACCGAGCCGAACGGGAGTATCCGCTTATGCCTTGATGCCAGGAAATTAAATTCTTTATTAGTACCTGATTACGAGTGCGCAAGGAGTGTGGAAGAATTGTTCCAAAAATGTAATGGAGTTAAGTACATGACCAAACTGGACTTAACATCAGGATTTTGGCAAATTCCAATCCGCAAATGTGATTGACAGTATACGGCATTTTTGTATAAAAACAAGTGGTACCTTTTGGCCTGAGCACCAGCTTAGCTGCAATGGTAAGGTGTTTAGACAGTGCCTTAGGTAATGAGGTAGAGAAGTATACACTAGTGTTCGTAGATGATATTCTATGTGTGTCACAAACATTCGAGGAGCACCTACAACATTTAAGAAATATTTTTGCAAAATTAAGATCAGCAAACATGACGCTGAATCTATGGAAATCAGAGTTTGGTAAGGAGGAAATTAAGTTTGTTAGGTCACCGAATCTCAGTGGAAGGAATAACCACGGACCCAGAGAAGGTAAAAGCCATACAAGAATTTCCAACTCCAAAGAACTGCAAGCAGCTAAAGTCATTTCTAGGTTTAGCTAACTACTATCAGAGGTTTACAAGTAAATACGCGGAAAGTATTGTTCCATTGTTGAATTTGTTAAACAAAGGGATTAAATGGAGGTGGACAAAGGACCACGATGAAGCGCTACAACAAGTGAAAAGTCTTTTTATAAAGCTGTTGTATTACATCATCCAATGGTAGGAGAAAGATTTTATTTGCAAACAGACGCCAGCAATATTGCTATAGGAGCACACTTGTATCAGATAGATGAGAAGGGCCAAAAAGCGGTATTAGGATTTGTAAGTCGCACACTTAAAGGGGCGGAATTAACCTATTTTACGACAGAAAAGGAGCTATTATCGATAGTGCATAGCCAGTCAAAGTTTAGAAGTTATATTCTGGGTGCTAAACTTACTATAGTCACCGACAATAAGGCGTTAGAATTTTTATTAATGTGTAAATTGCTAGGTGCTCGTCTGACTCGTTGGATCTTGGCTATACAAGAGTACCAGTTTGAAATACAGTATTGTAAAGCGAAAGACAACTTGGTAGCAGATGTACTCAGTAAAAATCCACCATCAGAAAACAACACGGAAACAGTTAACAGTAAAAGTAGTAGCACTGATATTGGTATTTACGCGGTAAAGCATGTAACAAAACCTGAAGTAGTTAGACGACTTAAGGAAATAGGGACCCATCAACAACAAAACCCTAGGATTAGTGTAGCTTGGAGAAGTGCGGTTACCAACACCAAACTAGGATTTTCCATATATGAAGGGAAACTATATTAGCTATGTTCCCATAGGTGGAAATTATAAAAACAAAATTATAGGAAAATACCATGGGGATAGTTTGAGGAAATATAGACAAAATATAGAGCAATAAAGAAACAATGGTTTGAGCCAATGAGGTATGTGAATCAAACGTAGTCAAACAAATATTTATAAATGTTTTTGAAGCAATGTCAATGTTAATAAGTAGTAGTTAAATTAATGTTAGTATTGTCGTTTTGATCATTGCCATCAATTAAATCAAACTTGTGATTAAAGCATTAATGTTCATATAAATCTCTAATATGTGTATGCCATGTTAGGTTTAGTAACATATTGTAATAATTAGTTATAAGGTAGAAGTAAGCAAAATTGTAATAGTGCAAAATGTGTGCGAGCAAAACCAACAGTGCAAGTTTTAAAATTTAAAGAAAGTGCGTAACTTTACAAGAAGAAAAAAAAATTAATATATTTCTCAAATAATCAATTTTTTATACCAAGTGGGGTTATAGGATATAACGATTCATAAAGCCGACCCATCAGATCGTTATATGAAAGTGTCATACCGTGCGAGTATAGCGGCGTTAGCTTGAGAGAGAGGGTATAATCACAGCTATCTCTGTCTAACATCGCCACTGCTACGAATGTTGCCGGCACAGACATGAATTTTTATTCAATTATTTTTATTAGTTAAAACTGCAATATCTTCAAAACAAATAAATAGACAGCAATTCTGAAAACTGCATAGTGTTCAGCAATTAAAGCTCTATAAGTAGCCAAAATATCAACCATATAATTAACAGTTACAGACGTTATACAGAAGAAGAACGCCAAGAGAAATAACTAGAGAATTAGGCTAGGTACGAATTAGGTGTTTTCACACACTTACAGAGAAAGACCTAAGCAATAATATTCTGTGGTCAGATTTGTGAAATCACGTTTGCAAATACCCATAATCAAACGATTTGCAAACGGAAGAAGTATGAAATTAGCCAGTAATTCTCTACCACCTCAAACCTGTTAAGGGGCGTTTGGTCGACTTGTTCGATATTGTTTCAAATGGAAAACGCATGATTTATTTGGAACAACCAATCACAAAACTGTATTCAGAATAGGCGCCAACTCAAACTTGGGGAATCAAGCACTCTTCGTTCGAACATTAAATAGGCAAGACGTGTGTTAGATACGAGCTCAATTTCGCAAACCACGCAAAGTTTTATTTAAATAACAGTTCGAGAAGTGGTCCGCAGTAGCAAAGGAACTAGTAAAGTTCGTTAATAAATACTCTCGTTGTGTAATAACTCAATAATTAATTAAATAATTAATTAATTAAATAATTCATTAATTGTGAAGTGACCTGTGCACCAGAGTAGCTACAACTTCTGTAAGCGCCCAGGGTCATCGGTCAACGATATTGGTCAACAACAATTTCTTCTGAGCCGAACCATCAAAAGGAGGATCTCCACAGATTCCTATCTACGGTCGACGCATCAATCAGTAAGAAATATATTCATTGATCAATGAAATAAGTAACAAAATAAATAATAAATCAATAAACAATTTTAAAAGACACTAAGTAAATTCATAATTTGTATTTAAACATTAAGATTAGTAATAACGTAATATAGGAGTGTTGAATGGAGAGTGAGGTGTAGTATTGAACGTGCAAATTATTGCAGACCCGTTCTTTAGCACTGGTTTGGGAGATATAAATTTTCCTAATTAACCAGATAAGAACAATTGGTCGCTTGGACGTTTTAATCTTCACTTTTCACGCACACTCATTAATAATAAGAGTTAGGGTAGCAATAATTCCTTAACTTAGCTTTGAAAAAACCTTAATAAAATAACATTTAATCGTTAATTAAACAAACTTCAACAAATTTTAAAGTGTTATTTGTAACGATTCCCCTTGAATTTGACACTCACTGAACGAATCCTGAGATAGTGTGTCTCTATGCTCTGAGCTAAGCTGAATCCGTGTCATTTGTATCTGGGATTTGTTCTGGCGCCCAGGTAAAGTAAAAAAGTCGCGGGTAAGTAACATTTTTCTATCATTATATTTATAGAAAGTAGATTAATAGTGAAAAAAGTCTTTATATAATTTGTCGCCGCAAATAAGAGGCATATGTAAATTGACAAATATAATACATAAAGAGTGGTGTTATATAAATTTGGCGCCGCAACTTAATGGGCCCGATTAAACTCACAAATTTATGTATAAATATATAAGTTATATATAAATTTGGTGGGCAACTATTAACCCAAGTAACTAGTTTGAATTGTAATAATATTTAATTTGAAACAAAGTGGAATTTAAGGTTACAAATAACTGTTGAAGGGTTAAATATTAAATAA
Source organism: Magicicada septendecula (assembly GCA_034769895.1). NCBI lineage: Eukaryota > Metazoa > Arthropoda > Insecta > Hemiptera > Cicadidae > Magicicada > Magicicada septendecula. Next base: position 251,102,452 of record CM068372.1, read on the forward strand.
AATTTGTTAAGTAATAATAGCAATAAAAAATGGCTAAATCACAAGCAGTAGGGTATGGCAGCAATTGAACAGATGTTTAAGCAGCTTACCACTGAAATAAAAGAAACAAATAGTCAATTATCTAGTGAAATTGAAAAAACAAATAGTCAATTAAATAGTAAAATAGATGAAAATAATCAAAATTTAGAACAAAGTAATAAAAAATTAATAAATGATGTTAATAATAAAATCGAGCAAACTAATAAATACTTGTCTAGCGAAATGAAACAAACAAATGAGAATTTAACTAGTCAAATAGAACAAAGTAGTAAAGAAACTACATTTAAAATAGATAAAGAAATAACTCATTCAGCTAGTAAAATAGATGAAAGTAGTCTTAAGTTTGATAAGCATACCGAAGAGGTTAAAGCTACCATAGAGGAATTTAAGAAACAAGTAAATACTAATTTTCGCCGCCAAGACGAAAAACTAAATAAATTTAGAAACGAATTTCATGAACGGTTAGAACAGAAAGGAACCCTTATTAACCAACAATTCAGCGAAGTAACTGCTGAGTTAAAAACACAAACGCTTCTAAATAAAGAAGAAATCCAGAGTACTAGGGTAGAGTGCACCCAACTGGGTGAAAATATTAATGAATTTAAAAAACAAGTAGATAGTAAGGCTGACCGAGACGAAGTTCATCAAAACGTAGAGCAGCAATAAAAGGTAATGCGGGAAGATCTGATAAAGGCAATGAAGTCACAGCAAACCAAAGTCGTGAGGTGTGGCAGCTATAAGGAAGAACCGGAAAACCTTGTATTGTCAGGAAACCCACATGAGAATCCTGTCGAATTTCTAAAGCTGTTTGAGGCTTATGTAACTCGCGTAAACCCAATGATGGACGACGAGGACAAGAAGGACATGTTAGGCCGATTTCTCAAGAATTGGGCAGGTACGTGGTGGAAAGTCATCTCGGACAGAGTCCAAACCTACGCCGACTTTAGAGAGAAATTCCTTGCTCAATACTGGAACGTACAGATTCAAAGAAGGGTTCGTGATCATCTGGATTTTGGTAACTATCACCCGTCCATGAATATGACAACCACCAACTATGTGCTAAACGTAATGGCACAAGTAAAGCATTTAACACCACCAATAGAGGAGAGTGACCTAGTGTATAAGCTAGCGCGTCATTTCTCGGAACGCACTAGAGTAGCAACCACTACTAGAGGAGTGGATACTCTAGAAAAGTTTATAATGGTCGTGGATGAATGTCAAGACCTAGAGAGGGACCTGAAGAGTGTAAATAATCAGCTGAGTAACCACTCTAGAGGCGATCATCAGGAACCAACTTTCTACCTAACGAAAAGAAGAAACAATGAACGCCCTAAAGAAAAAAAGGTTTACCCCATATCCGGGTAACAAACTTCAAAATCGGCAGGAATTGGAAGAAAAGGGTAGAAGTAGGAGCGTGGAAAACCGACCAAATAAAGGGTTTAAGGTATGTAAAACAGCCATAACATCTACCGAGCCGCAACCGTCTACTAGTACGAGCGTTAATAGACACTGGCAGTGAGGTAACCTGTGTCAGCTGAAAGTTTGTAGAAAATAATAGTCAGTTGCGTAATTGTCCCAGACTACCCGTAAAAAATTGTAATGTGCAGGGAGCTAATGAAGCCAAGCTGCAAAAGATCACTGAACAAATTTATTTACCTGTCGGTATAAATGGTACCCAAACCCAAAATAGTAGCTCTTATAGTCCCGAAACTCGTTGATGATTGTATTATTGGGGTAGATACGTTACTTGAATGGAAGGCAGAAATAAATTTCAAAAGAAATACCATCACGATGGAAATTGATACAAATAAAATCAATGTAAACATTAAAGAATTTAAGCATTGGAAGTCGGTAAGTGTCATAAAAGGGTATAGAGAGAAACCGCTAGTTGAAGTTAGGAGTGACCAGCACTGTATTAATGACACTCCAGAAATCAACATCGGGACTGGGTTGAACAACGAGCAACAGAACCAAATTCAGCAACTCGTCTGTGAGTATAGGGATGTTTTTAGAACAGAGCCTGGAAGAGCTAAGTTCTATGAACATCAGTTAACACTTACTGAAAACGCATCATTTGTGCAAAGGACTTATCCAATCCCTTTACACTATAGAGAAGAAGTGGAAAAAGAGGTCCAACAGTTGTTAGCGAATGATGTTATAGAGAGGGCAAGAAGTACCTATAATAACCCTTTAGTAGTTGTCACCGAGCCGAACGGGAGTATCCGCTTATGCCTTGATGCCAGGAAATTAAATTCTTTATTAGTACCTGATTACGAGTGCGCAAGGAGTGTGGAAGAATTGTTCCAAAAATGTAATGGAGTTAAGTACATGACCAAACTGGACTTAACATCAGGATTTTGGCAAATTCCAATCCGCAAATGTGATTGACAGTATACGGCATTTTTGTATAAAAACAAGTGGTACCTTTTGGCCTGAGCACCAGCTTAGCTGCAATGGTAAGGTGTTTAGACAGTGCCTTAGGTAATGAGGTAGAGAAGTATACACTAGTGTTCGTAGATGATATTCTATGTGTGTCACAAACATTCGAGGAGCACCTACAACATTTAAGAAATATTTTTGCAAAATTAAGATCAGCAAACATGACGCTGAATCTACGGAAATCAGAGTTTGGTAAGGAGGAAATTAAGTTTGTTAGGTCACCGAATCTCAGTGGAAGGAATAACCACGGACCCAGAGAAGGTAAAAGCCATACAAGAATTTCCAACTCCAAAGAACTGCAAGCAGCTAAAGTCATTTCTAGGTTTAGCTAACTACTATCAGAGGTTTACAAGTAAATACGCGGAAAGTACTGTTCCATTGTTGAAGTTGTTAAACAAAGGGATTAAATGGAGGTGGACAAAGGACCACGATGAAGCGCTACAACAAGTGAAAAGTCTTTTTATAAAGCTGTTGTATTACATCATCCAATGGTAGGAGAAAGATTTTATTTGCAAACAGACGCCAGCAATATTGCTATAGGAGCACACTTGTATCAGATAGATGAGAAGGGCCAAAAAGCGGTATTAGGATTTGTAAGTCGCACACTTAAAGGGGCGGAATTAACCTATTTTACGACAGAAAAGGAGCTATTATCGATAGTGCATAGCCAGTCAAAGTTTAGAAGTTATATTCTGGGTGCTAAACTTACTATAGTCACCGACAATAAGGCGTTAGAATTTTTATTAATGTGTAAATTGCTAGGTGCTCGTCTGACTCGTTGGATCTTGGCTATACAAGAGTACCAGTTTGAAATACAGTATTGTAAAGCGAAAGACAACTTGGTAGCAGATGTACTCAGTAAAAATCCACCATCAGAAAACAACACGGAAACAGTTAACAGTAAAAGTAGTAGCACTGATATTGGTATTTACGCGGTAAAGCATGTAACAAAACCTGAAGTAGTTAGACGACTTAAGGAAATAGGGACCCATCAACAACAAAACCCTAGGATTAGTGTAGCTTGGAGAAGTGCGGTTACCAACACCAAACTAGGATTTTCCATATATGAAGGGAAACTATATTAGCTATGTTCCCATAGGTGGAAATTATAAAAACAAAATTATAGGAAAATACCATGGGGATAGTTTGAGGAAATATAGACAAAATATAGAGCAATAAAGAAACAATGGTTTGAGCCAATGAGGTATGTGAATCAAACGTAGTCAAACAAATATTTATAAATGTTTTTGAAGCAATGTCAATGTTAATAAGTAGTAGTTAAATTAATGTTAGTATTGTCGTTTTGATCATTGCCATCAATTAAATCAAACTTGTGATTAAAGCATTAATGTTCATATAAATCTCTAATATGTGTTTGCCATGTTAGGTTTAGTAACATATTGTAATAATTAGTTATAAGGTAGAAGTAAGCAAAATTGTAATAGTGCAAAATGTGTGCGAGCAAAACCAACAGTGCAAGTTTTAAAATTTAAAGAAAGTGCGTAACTTTACAAGAAGAAAAAAAAATTAATATATTTCTCAAATAATCAATTTTTTATACCAAGTGGGGTTATAGGATATAACGATTCATAAAGCCGACCCATCAGATCGTTATATGAAAGTGTCATACCGTGCGAGTATAGCGGCGTTAGCTTGAGAGAGAGGGTATAATCACAGCTATCTCTGTCTAACATCGCCACTGCTACGAATGTTGCCGGCACAGACATGAATTTTTATTCAATTATTTTTATTAGTTAAAACTGCAATATCTTCAAAACAAATAAATAGACAGCAATTCTGAAAACTGCATAGTGTTCAGCAATTAAAGCTCTATAAGTAGCCAAAATATCAACCATATAATTAACAGTTACAGACGTTATACAGAAGAAGAACGCCAAGAGAAATAACTAGAGAATTAGGCTAGGTACGAATTAGGTGTTTTCACACACTTACAGAGAAAGACCTAAGCAATAATATTCTGTGGTCAGATTTGTGAAATCACGTTTGCAAATACCCATAATCAAACGATTTGCAAACGGAAGAAGTATGAAATTAGCCAGTAATTCTCTACCACCTCAAACCTGTTAAGGGGCGTTTGGTCGACTTGTTCGATATTGTTTCAAATGGAAAACGCATGATTTATTTGGAACAACCAATCACAAAGCTGTATTCAGAATAGGCGCCAACTCAAACTTGGGGAATCAAGCACTCTTCGTTCGAACATTAAATAGGCAAGACGTGTGTTAGATACGAGCTCAATTTCGCAAACCACGCAAAGTTTTATTTAAATAACAGTTCGAGAAGTGGTCCGCAGTAGCAAAGGAACTAGTAAAGTTCGTTAATAAATACTCTCGTTGTGTAATAACTCAATAATTAATTAAATAATTAATTAATTAAATAATTCATTAATTGTGAAGTGACCTGTGCACCAGAGTAGCTACAACTTCTGTAAGCGCCCAGGGTCATCGGTCAACGATATTGGTCAACAACAATTTCTTCTGAGCCGAACCATCAAAAGGAGGATCTCCACAGATTCCTATCTACGGTCGACGCATCAATCAGTAAGAAATATATTCATTGATCAATGAAATAAGTAACAAAATAAATAATAAATCAATAAACAATTTTAAAAGACACTAAGTAAATTCATAATTTGTATTTAAACATTAAGATTAGTAATAACGTAATATAGGAGTGTTGAATGGAGAGTGAGGTGTAGTATTGAACGTGCAAATTATTGCAGACCCGTTCTTTAGCACTGGTTTGGGAGATATAAATTTTCCTAATTAACCAGATAAGAACAATTGGTCGCTTGGACGTTTTAATCTTCACTTTTCACGCACACTCATTAATAATAAGAGTTAGGGTAGCAATAATTCCTTAACTTAGCTTTGAAAAAAACTTAATAAAATAACATTTAATCGTTAATTAAACAAACTTCAACAAATTTTAAAGTGTTATTTGTAACGATTCCCCTTGAATTTGACACTCACTGAACGAATCCTGAGATAGTGTGTCTCTATGCTCTGAGCTAAGCTGAATCCGTGTCATTTGTATCTGGGATTTGTTCTGGCGCCCAGGTAAAGTAAAAAAGTCGCGGGTAAGTAACATTTTTCTATCATTATATTTATAGAAAGTAGATTAATAGTGAAAAAAGTCTTTATATAATTTGTCGCCGCAAATAAGAGGCATATGTAAATTGACAAATATAATACATAAAGAGTGGTGTTATATAAATTTGGCGCCGCAACTTAATGGGCCCGATTAAACTCACAAATTTATGTATAAATATATAAGTTATATATAAATTTGGTGGGCAACTATTAACCCAAGTAACTAGTTTGAATTGTAATAATATTTAATTTGAAACAAAGTGGAATTTAAGGTTACAAATAACTGTTGAAGGGTTAAATATTAAATAAAATTTGTTAAGTAATAATAGCAATAAAAAATGGCTAAATCACAAGCAGTAGGGTATGGCAGCAATTGAACAGATGTTTAAGCAGCTTACCACTGAAATAAAAGAAACAAATAGTCAATTATCTAGTGAAATTGAAAAAACAAATAGTCAATTAAATAGTAAAATAGATGAAAATAATCAAAATTTAGAACAAAGTAATAAAAAATTAATAAATGATGTTAATAATAAAATCGAGCAAACTAATAAATACTTGTCTAGCGAAATGAAACAAACAAATGAGAATTTAACTAGTCAAATAGAACAAAGTAGTAAAGAAACTACATTTAAAATAGATAAAGAAATAACTCATTCAGCTAGTAAAATAGATGAAAGTAGTCTTAAGTTTGATAAGCATACCGAAGAGGTTAAAGCTACCATAGAGGAATTTAAGAAACAAGTAAATACTAATTTTCGCCGCCAAGACGAAAAACTAAATAAATTTAGAAACGAATTTCATGAACGGTTAGAACAGAAAGGAACCCTTATTAACCAACAATTCAGCGAAGTAACTGCTGAGTTAAAAACACAAACGCTTCTAAATAAAGAAGAAATCCAGAGTACTAGGGTAGAGTGCACCCAACTGGGTGAAAATATTAAGGAATTTAAAAAACAAGTAGATAGTAAGGCTGACCGAGACGAAGTTCATCAAAACGTAGAACAGCAATAAAAGGTAATGCGGGAAGATCTGATTAAGGCAATGAAGTCACAGCAAACCAAAGTCGTGAGGTGTGGCAGCTATAAAGAAGAACCGGAAAACCTTGTATTGTCAGGAAACCCACATGAAAATCCTGTGGAATTTCTAAGGCTGTTTGAGGCTTATGTAACTCGCGTAAACCCAATGATGGACGACGAGGACAAGAAGGACATGTTAGGCCGATTTCTCAAGAATTGGGCAGGTACGTGGTGGAAAGTCATCTCGGACAGAGTCCAAACCTACGCCGACTTTAGAGAGAAATTCCTTGCTCAATACTGGAACGTACAGATTCAAAGAAGGGTTCGTGATCATCTGGATTTTGGTAACTATCACCCGTCCATGAATATGACAACCACGAACTATGTGCTAAACGTAATGGCCCATGTAAAGCATTTAACACCACCAATAGAGGAGAGAGACCTAGTGTATAAGCTAGCGCGTCATTTCTCGGAACGCACTAGAGTAGCAACCACTACTAGAGGAGTGGATACTCTAGAAAAGTTTATAATGGTCGTGGATGAATGTCAAGACCTAGAGAGGGACCTGAAGAGTGTAAATAATCAGCTGAGTAACCACTCTAGAGGCGATCATCAGGAACCAACTTTCTACCTAACGAAAAGAAGAGACAATGAACGCCCAAAAGAAAAAAAGGTTTACCCCATATCCGGGTAACAAACTTCAAAATCGGCAGGAATTGGAAGAAAAGGGTAGAAGTAGGAGCGTGGAAAACCGACCAAATAAAGGGTTTAAGGTATGTAAAACAGCCATAACATCTACCGAGCCGCAACCGTCTACTAGTACGAGCGTTAATAGACACTGGCAGTGAGGTAACCTGTGTCAGCTGAAAGTTTGTAGAAAATAATAGACAGTTGCGTAATTGTCCCAGACTACCCGTAAAAAATTGTAATGTGCAGGGAGCTAATGAAGCCAAGCTGCAAAAGATCACTGAACAAATTTATTTACCTGTCGATATAAATGGTACCCAAACCCAAAATAGTAGCTCTTATAGTCCCGAAACTCGTTGATGATTGTATTATTGGGGTAGATACGTTACTTGAATGGAAGGCAGAAATAAATTTCAAAAGAAATACCATCACGATGGAAATTGATACAAATAAAATCAATGTAAACATTAAAGAATTTAAGCATTGGAAGTCGGTAAGTGTCATAAAAGGGTATAGAGAGAAACCGCTAGTTGAAGTTAGGAGTGACCAGCACTGTATTGATGACACTCCAGAAATCAACATCGGGACTGGGTTGAACAACGAGCAACAGAACCAAATTCAGCAACTCGTCTGTGAGTATAGGGATGTTTTTAGAACAGAGCCTGGAAGAGTTAAGTTCTATGAACATCAGTTAACACTTACTGAAAACGCACCATTTCTGCAAAGGACTTATCCAATCCCTTCACACTATAGAGAAGAAGTGGAAAAAGAGGTCCAACAGTTGTTAGCGAATGATGTTATAGAGAGGGCAAGAAGTACCTATAATAACCCTTTAGTAGTTGTCACCGAGCCGAACGGGAGTATCCGCTTATGCCTTGATGCCAGGAAATTAAATTCTTTATTAGTACCTGATTACGAGTGCGCAAGGAGTGAGGAAGAATTGTTCCAAAAATGTAATGGAGTTAAGTACATGACCAAACTGGACTTAACATCAGGATTTTGGCAAATTCCAATCCGCAAATGTGATTGACAGTATACGGCATTTTTGTATAAAAACAAGTGGTACCTTTTGGCCTGAGCACCAGCTTAGCTGCAATGGTAAGGTGTTTAGACAGTGCCTTAGGTAATGAGGTAGAGAAGTATACACTAGTGTTCGTAGATGATATTCTATGTGTGTCACAAACATTCGAGGAGCACCTACAACATTTAAGAAATATTTTTGCAAAATTAAGATCAGCAAACATGACGCTGAATCTACGGAAATCAGAGTTTGGTAAGGAGGAAATTAAGTTTGTTAGGTCACCGAATCTCAGTGGAAGGAATAACCACGGACCCAGAGAAGGTAAAAGCCATACAAGAATTTCCAACTCCAAAGAACTGCAAGCAGCTAAAGTCATTTCTAGGTTTAGCTAACTACTATCAGAGGTTTACAAGTAAATACGCGGAAAGTATTGTTCCATTGTTGAAGTTGTTAAACAAAGGGATTAAATGGAGGTGGACAAAGGACCACGATGAAGCGCTACAACAAGTGAAAAGTCTTTTTATAAAGCTGTTGTATTACATCATCCAAGGGTAGGAGAAAGATTTTATTTGCAAACAGACGCCAGCAATATTGCTATAGGAGCACACTTGTATCAGATAGATGAGAAGGGCCAAAAAGCGGTATTAGGATTTGTAAGTCGCACACTTAAAGGGGCGGAATTAACCTATGTTACGACAGAAAAGGAGCTATTATCGATAGTGCATAGCCAGTCAAAGTTTAGAAGTTATATTCTGGGTGCTAAACTTACTATAGTCACCGACAATAAGGCGTTAGTATTTTTATTAATGTGTAAATTGCTAGGTGCTCGTCTGACTCGTTGGATCTTGGCTATACAAGAGTACCAGTTTGAAATACAGTATTGTAAAGCGAAAGACAACTTGGTAGCAGATGTACTCAGTAGAAATCCACCATCAGAAAACAACACGGAAACAGTTAACAGTAAAAGTAGTAGCACTGATATTGGTATTTACGCGGTAAAGCATGTAACAAAACCTGAAGTAGTTAGACGACTTAAGGAAATAGGGACCCATCAACAACAAAACCCTAGGATTAGTGTAGCTTGGAGAAGTGCGGTTACCAACACCAAACTAGGATTTTCCATATATGAAGGGAAACTATATTAGCTATGTTCCCATAGGTGGAAATTATAAAAACAAAATTATTGGAAAATACCATGGGGATAGTTTGAGGAAATATAGACAAAATATAGAGCAATAAAGAAACAATGGTTTGAGCCAATGAGGCATGTGAATCAAACGTAGTCAAACAAATATTTATAAATGTTTTTGAAGCAATGTCAATGTTAATAAGTAGTAGTTAAATTAATGTTAGTATTGTCGTTTTGATCATTGCCATCAATTAAATCAAACTTGTGATTAAAGCATTAATGTTCATATAAATCTCTAATATGTGTATGCCATGTTAGGTTTAGTAACATATTGTAATAATTAGTTATAAGGTAGAAGTAAGCAAAATTGTAATAGTGCAAAATGTGTGCGAGCAAAACCAACAGTGCAAGTTTTAAAATTTAAAGAAAGTGCGTAACTTTACAAGAAGAAAAAAAAATTAATATATTTCTTAAATAATCAATTTTTTATACCAAGTGGGGTTATAGGATATAACGATTCATAAAGCCGACAGATCAGATCGTTATATGAAAGTGTCATACCGTGCGAGTATAGCGGCGTTAGCAAGAGAGAGAGGGTATAATCACAGCTATCTCTGTCTAACATCGCCACTGCTACGAATGTTGCCGGCACAGACATGAATTTTTATTCAATTATTTTTATTAGTTAAAACTGCAATATCTTCAAAACAAATAAATAGACAGCAATTCTGAAACCTGCATAGTGTTCAGCAATTAAAGCTCTATAAGTAGCCAAAATATCAACCATATAATTAACAGTTACAGACGTTATACAGAAGAAGAACGCCAAGAGAAATAACTAGAGAATTAGGCTAGGTACGAATTAGGTGTTTTCACACACTTACAGAGAAAGACCTAAGCAATAATATTCTGTGGTCAGATTTGTGAAATCACGTTTGCAAATACCCATAATCAAACGATTTGCAAACGGAGGAAGTATGAAATTAGCCAGTAATTCTCTACCACCTCAAACCTGTTAAGGGGCGTTTGGTCGACTTGTTCGATATTGTTTCAAATGGAAAACGCATGATTTATTTGGAACAACCAATCACAAAGCTGTATTCAGAATAGACGCCAACTCAGACTTGGGGAATCAAGCACTCTTCGTTCGAACATTAAATAGGCAAGACGTGTGTTAGATACGAGCTCAATTTCGCAAACCACGCAAAGTTTTATTTAAATAACAGTTCGAGAAGTGGTCCGCAGTAGCAAAGGAACTAGTAAAGTTCGTTAATAAATACTCTCGTTGTGTAATAACTCAATAATTAATTAAATAATTAATTAATTAAATAATTCATTAATTGTGAAGTGACCTGTGCACCAGAGTAGCTACAACTTCTGTAAGCGCCCAGGGTCATCGGTCAACGATATTGGTCAACAACAATTTCCTCTGAGCCGAACCATCAAAAGGAGGATCTCTACGGATTCCTATCTACGGTCGACGCATCAATCAGTAAGAAATATATTCATTGATCAATGAAATAAGTAACAAAATAAATAATAAATCAATAAACAATTTTAAAAGACACTAAGTAAATTCATAATTTGTATTTAAACATTAAGATTAGTAATAACGTAATATAGGAGTGTTGAATGGAGAGTGAGGTGTAGTATTGAACGTGCAAATTATTGCAGACCCGTTCTTTAGCACTGGTTTGGGAGATATAAATTTTCCTAATTAACCAGATAAGAACAATTGGTCGCTTGGACGTTTTAATCTTCACTTTTCACGCACACTCATTAATAATAAGAGTTAGGGTAGCAATAATTCCTTAACTTAGCTTTGAAAAAACCTTAACAAAATAACATTTAATCGTTAATTAAACAAACTTCAACAAATTTTAAAGTGTTATTTGTAACGATTCCCCTTGAATTTGACACTCACTGAACGAATCCTGAGATAGTGTGTCTCTATGCTCTGAGCTAAGCTGAATCCGTGTCATTTGTATCTGGGATTTGTTCTGGCGCCCAGGTAAAGTAAAAAAGTCGCGGGTAAGTAACATTTTTCTATCATTATATTTATAGAAAGTAGATTAATAGTGAAAAAAGTCTTTATATAATTTGTCGCCGCAAATAAGAGGCATATGTAAATTGACAAATATAATACATAAAGAGTGGTGTTATATAAATTTGGCGCCGCAACTTAATGGGCCCGATTAAACTCACAAATTTATGTATAAATATATAAGTTATATATAAATTTGGTGTGCAACTATTAACCCAAGTAACTAGTTTGAATTGTAATAATATTTAATTTGAAACAAAGTGGAATTTAAGGTTACAAATAACTGTTGAAGGGTTAAATATTAAAATAAAATTTGTTAAATAATAATAGCAATAAAAAATGGCTAAATCACAAGCAGTAGGGTATGGCAGCAATTGAACAGATGTTTAAGCAGCTTACCACTGAAATAAAAGAAACAAATAGTCAATTATCTAGTGAAATTGAAAAAACAAATAGTCAATTAAATAGTAAAATAGATGAAAATAATCAAAATTTAGAACAAAGTAATAAAAAATTAATAAATGATGTTAATAATAAAATCGAGCAAACTAATAAATACTTGTCTAGCGAAATGAAACAAACAAATGAGAATTTAACTAGTCAAATAGAACAAAGTAGTAAAGAAACTACATTTAAAATAGATAAAGAAATAACTCATTCAGCTAGTAAAATAGATGAAAGTAATCGTAAGTTTGATAAGCATACCGAAGAGGTTAAAGCTACCATAGAGGAATTTAAGAAACAAGTAAATACTAATTTTCGCCGCCAAGACGAAAAACTAAATAAATTTAGAAACGAATTTCATGAACGGTTAGAACAGAAAGGAACCCTTATTAACCAACAATTCAGCGAAGTAACTGCTGAGTTAAAAACACAAACGCTTCTAAATAAAGAAGAAATCCAGAGTACTAGGGTAGAGTGCACCCAACTGGGTGAAAATATTAAGGAATTTAAAAAACAAGTAGAGAGTAAGGCTGACCGAGACGAAGTTCATCAAAACGTAGAACAGCAATAAAAGGTAATGCGGGAAGATCTGATTAAGGCAATGAAGTCACAGCAAACCAAAGTCGTGAGGTGTGGCAGCTATAAAGAAGAACCGGAAAACCTTGTATTGTCAGGAAACCCACATGAGAATCCTGTGGAATTTCTAAGGCTGTTTGAGGCTTATGTAACTCGCGTAAACCCAATGATGGACGACGAGGACAAGAAGGACATGTTAGGCCGATTTCTCAAGAATTGGGCAGGTACGTGGTGGAAAGTCATCTCGGACAGAGTCCAAACCTACGCCGACTTTAGAGAGAAATTCCTTGCTCAATACTGGAACGTACAGATTCAAAGAAGGGTTCGTGATCATCTGGATTTTGGTAACTATCACCCGTCCATGAATATGACAACCACGAACTATGTGCTAAACGTAATGGCCCATGTAAAGCATTTAACACCACCAATAGAGGAGAGAGACCTAGTGTATAAGCTAGCGCGTCATTTCTCGGAACGCACTAGAGTAGCAACCACTACTAGAGGAGTGGATACTCTAGAAAAGTTTATAATGGTCGTGGATGAATGTCAAGACCTAGAGAGGGACCTGAAGAGTGTAAATAATCAGCTGAGTAACCACTCTAGAGGCGATCATCAGGAACCAACTTTCTACCTAACGAAAAGAAGAGACAATGAACGCCCAAAAGAAAAAAAGGTTTACCCCATATCCGGGTAACAAACTTCAAAATCGGCAGGAATTGGAAGAAAAGGGTAGAAGTAGGAGCGTGGAAAACCGACCAAATAAAGGGTTTAAGGTATGTAAAACAGCCATAACATCTACCGAGCCGCAACCGTCTACTAGTACGAGCGTTAATAGACACTGGCAGTGAGGTAACCTGTGTCAGCTGAAAGTTTGTAGAAAATAATAGACAGTTGCGTAATTGTCCCAGACTACCCGTAAAAAATTGTAATGTGCAGGGAGCTAATGAAGCCAAGCTGCAAAAGATCACTGAACAAATTTATTTACCTGTCGATATAAATGGTACCCAAACCCAAAATAGTAGCTCTTATAGTCCCGAAACTCGTTGATGATTGTATTATTGGGGTAGATACGTTACTTGAATGGAAGGCAGAAATAAATTTCAAAAGAAATACCATCACGATGGAAATTGATACAAATAAAATCAATGTAAACATTAAAGAATTTAAGCATTGGAAGTCGGTAAGTGTCATAAAAGGGTATAGAGAGAAACCGCTAGTTGAAGTTAGGAGTGACCAGCACTGTATTGATGACACTCCAGAAATCAACATCGGGACTGGGTTGAACAACGAGCAACAGAACCAAATTCAGCAACTCGTCTGTGAGTATAGGGATGTTTTTAGAACAGAGCCTGGAAGAGTTAAGTTCTATGAACATCAGTTAACACTTACTGAAAACGCACCATTTCTGCAAAGGACTTATCCAATCCCTTCACACTATAGAGAAGAAGTGGAAAAAGAGGTCCAACAGTTGTTAGCGAATGATGTTATAGAGAGGGCAAGAAGTACCTATAATAACCCTTTAGTAGTTGTCACCGAGCCGAACGGGAGTATCCGCTTATGCCTTGATGCCAGGAAATTAAATTCTTTATTAGTACCTGATTACGAGTGCGCAAGGAGTGAGGAAGAATTGTTCCAAAAATGTAATGGAGTTAAGTACATGACCAAACTGGACTTAACATCAGGATTTTGGCAAATTCCAATCCGCAAATGTGATTGACAGTATACGGCATTTTTGTATAAAAACAAGTGGTACCTTTTGGCCTGAGCACCAGCTTAGCTGCAATGGTAAGGTGTTTAGACAGTGCCTTAGGTAATGAGGTAGAGAAGTATACACTAGTGTTCGTAGATGATATTCTATGTGTGTCACAAACATTCGAGGAGCACCTACAACATTTAAGAAATATTTTTGCAAAATTAAGATCAGCAAACATGACGCTGAATCTACGGAAATCAGAGTTTGGTAAGGAGGAAATTAAGTTTGTTAGGTCACCGAATCTCAGTGGAAGGAATAACCACGGACCCAGAGAAGGTAAAAGCCATACAAGAATTTCCAACTCCAAAGAACTGCAAGCAGCTAAAGTCATTTCTAGGTTTAGCTAACTACTATCAGAGGTTTACAAGTAAATACGCGGAAAGTATTGTTCCATTGTTGAAGTTGTTAAACAAAGGGATTAAATGGAGGTGGACAAAGGACCACGATGAAGCGCTACAACAAGTGAAAAGTCTTTTTATAAAGCTGTTGTATTACATCATCCAAGGGTAGGAGAAAGATTTTATTTGCAAACAGACGCCAGCAATATTGCTATAGGAGCACACTTGTATCAGATAGATGAGAAGGGCCAAAAAGCGGTATTAGGATTTGTAAGTCGCACACTTAAAGGGGCGGAATTAACCTATGTTACGACAGAAAAGGAGCTATTATCGATAGTGCATAGCCAGTCAAAGTTTAGAAGTTATATTCTGGGTGCTAAACTTACTATAGTCACCGACAATAAGGCGTTAGTATTTTTATTAATGTGTAAATTGCTAGGTGCTCGTCTGACTCGTTGGATCTTGGCTATACAAGAGTACCAGTTTGAAATACAGTATTGTAAAGCGAAAGACAACTTGGTAGCAGATGTACTCAGTAGAAATCCACCATCAGAAAACAACACGGAAACAGTTAACAGTAAAAGTAGTAGCACTGATATTGGTATTTACGCGGTAAAGCATGTAACAAAACCTGAAGTAGTTAGACGACTTAAGGAAATAGGGACCCATCAACAACAAAACCCTAGGATTAGTGTAGCTTGGAGAAGTGCGGTTACCAACACCAAACTAGGATTTTCCATATATGAAGGGAAACTATATTAGCTATGTTCCCATAGGTGGAAATTATAAAAACAAAATTATTGGAAAATACCATGGGGATAGTTTGAGGAAATATAGACAAAATATAGAGCAATAAAGAAACAATGGTTTGAGCCAATGAGGCATGTGAATCAAACGTAGTCAAACAAATATTTATAAATGTTTTTGAAGCAATGTCAATGTTAATAAGTAGTAGTTAAATTAATGTTAGTATTGTCGTTTTGATCATTGCCATCAATTAAATCAAACTTGTGATTAAAGCATTAATGTTCATATAAATCTCTAATATGTGTATGCCATGTTAGGTTTAGTAACATATTGTAATAATTAGTTATAAGGTAGAAGTAAGCAAAATTGTAATAGTGCAAAATGTGTGCGAGCAAAACCAACAGTGCAAGTTTTAAAATTTAAAGAAAGTGCGTAACTTTACAAGAAGAAAAAAAAATTAATATATTTCTTAAATAATCAATTTTTTATACCAAGTGGGGTTATAGGATATAACGATTCATAAAGCCGACAGATCAGATCGTTATATGAAAGTGTCATACCGTGCGAGTATAGCGGCGTTAGCAAGAGAGAGAGGGTATAATCACAGCTATCTCTGTCTAACATCGCCACTGCTACGAATGTTGCCGGCACAGACATGAATTTTTATTCAATTATTTTTATTAGTTAAAACTGCAATATCTTCAAAACAAATAAATAGACAGCAATTCTGAAACCTGCATAGTGTTCAGCAATTAAAGCTCTATAAGTAGCCAAAATATCAACCATATAATTAACAGTTACAGACGTTATACAGAAGAAGAACGCCAAGAGAAATAACTAGAGAATTAGGCTAGGTACGAATTAGGTGTTTTCACACACTTACAGAGAAAGACCTAAGCAATAATATTCTGTGGTCAGATTTGTGAAATCACGTTTGCAAATACCCATAATCAAACGATTTGCAAACGGAGGAAGTATGAAATTAGCCAGTAATTCTCTACCACCTCAAACCTGTTAAGGGGCGTTTGGTCGACTTGTTCGATATTGTTTCAAATGGAAAACGCATGATTTATTTGGAACAACCAATCACAAAGCTGTATTCAGAATAGACGCCAACTCAGACTTGGGGAATCAAGCACTCTTCGTTCGAACATTAAATAGGCAAGACGTGTGTTAGATACGAGCTCAATTTCGCAAACCACGCAAAGTTTTATTTAAATAACAGTTCGAGAAGTGGTCCGCAGTAGCAAAGGAACTAGTAAAGTTCGTTAATAAATACTCTCGTTGTGTAATAACTCAATAATTAATTAAATAATTAATTAATTAAATAATTCATTAATTGTGAAGTGACCTGTGCACCAGAGTAGCTACAACTTCTGTAAGCGCCCAGGGTCATCGGTCAACGATATTGGTCAACAACAATTTCCTCTGAGCCGAACCATCAAAAGGAGGATCTCTACGGATTCCTATCTACGGTCGACGCATCAATCAGTAAGAAATATATTCATTGATCAATGAAATAAGTAACAAAATAAATAATAAATCAATAAACAATTTTAAAAGACACTAAGTAAATTCATAATTTGTATTTAAACATTAAGATTAGTAATAACGTAATATAGGAGTGTTGAATGGAGAGTGAGGTGTAGTATTGAACGTGCAAATTATTGCAGACCCGTTCTTTAGCACTGGTTTGGGAGATATAAATTTTCCTAATTAACCAGATAAGAACAATTGGTCGCTTGGACGTTTTAATCTTCACTTTTCACGCACACTCATTAATAATAAGAGTTAGGGTAGCAATAATTCCTTAACTTAGCTTTGAAAAAACCTTAACAAAATAACATTTAATCGTTAATTAAACAAACTTCAACAAATTTTAAAGTGTTATTTGTAACGATTCCCCTTGAATTTGACACTCACTGAACGAATCCTGAGATAGTGTGTCTCTATGCTCTGAGCTAAGCTGAATCCGTGTCATTTGTATCTGGGATTTGTTCTGGCGCCCAGGTAAAGTAAAAAAGTCGCGGGTAAGTAACATTTTTCTATCATTATATTTATAGAAAGTAGATTAATAGTGAAAAAAGTCTTTATATAATTTGTCGCCGCAAATAAGAGGCATATGTAAATTGACAAATATAATACATAAAGAGTGGTGTTATATAAATTTGGCGCCGCAACTTAATGGGCCCGATTAAACTCACAAATTTATGTATAAATATATAAGTTATATATAAATTTGGTGTGCAACTATTAACCCAAGTAACTAGTTTGAATTGTAATAATATTTAATTTGAAACAAAGTGGAATTTAAGGTTACAAATAACTGTTGAAGGGTTAAATATTAAAATAAAATTTGTTAAATAATAATAGCAATAAAAAATGGCTAAATCACAAGCAGTAGGGTATGGCAGCAATTGAACAGATGTTTAAGCAGCTTACCACTGAAATAAAAGAAACAAATAGTCAATTATCTAGTGAAATTGAAAAAACAAATAGTCAATTAAATAGTAAAATAGATGAAAATAATCAAAATTTAGAACAAAGTAATAAAAAATTAATAAATGATGTTAATAATAAAATCGAGCAAACTAATAAATACTTGTCTAGCGAAATGAAACAAACAAATGAGAATTTAACTAGTCAAATAGAACAAAGTAGTAAAGAAACTACATTTAAAATAGATAAAGAAATAACTCATTCAGCTAGTAAAATAGATGAAAGTAATCGTAAGTTTGATAAGCATACCGAAGAGGTTAAAGCTACCATAGAGGAATTTAAGAAACAAGTAAATACTAATTTTCGCCGCCAAGACGAAAAACTAAATAAATTTAGAAACGAATTTCATGAACGGTTAGAACAGAAAGGAACCCTTATTAACCAACAATTCAGCGAAGTAACTGCTGAGTTAAAAACACAAACGCTTCTAAATAAAGAAGAAATCCAGAGTACTAGGGTAGAGTGCACCCAACTGGGTGAAAATATTAAGGAATTTAAAAAACAAGTAGAGAGTAAGGCTGACCGAGACGAAGTTCATCAAAACGTAGAACAGCAATAAAAGGTAATGCGGGAAGATCTGATTAAGGCAATGAAGTCACAGCAAACCAAAGTCGTGAGGTGTGGCAGCTATAAAGAAGAACCGGAAAACCTTGTATTGTCAGGAAACCCACATGAGAATCCTGTGGAATTTCTAAGGCTGTTTGAGGCTTATGTAACTCGCGTAAACCCAATGATGGACGACGAGGACAAGAAGGACATGTTAGGCCGATTTCTCAAGAATTGGGCAGGTACGTGGTGGAAAGTCATCTCGGACAGAGTCCAAACCTACGCCGACTTTAGAGAGAAATTCCTTGCTCAATACTGGAACGTACAGATTCAAAGAAGGGTTCGTGATCATCTGGATTTTGGTAACTATCACCCGTCCATGAATATGACAACCATCAACTATGTGCTAAACGTAATGGCCCAAGTAAAGCATTTAACACCACCAATAGAGGAGAGAGACATAGTGTATAAGCTAGCGCGTCATTTCTCGGAACGCACAAGAGTAGCAACCACTACTAGAGGAGTGGATACTCTAGAAAAGTTTATAATGGTCGTGGATGAATGTCAAGACCTAGAGAGGGACCTGAAGAGTGTAAATAATCAGCTGAGTAACCACTCTAGAGGCGATCATCAGGAACCAACTTTCTACCTAACGAAAAGAAGAGACAATGAACGCCCAAAAAAAAAAAAGGTTTACCCCATATCCGGGTAACAAACTTCAAAATCGGCAGGAATTGGAAGAAAAGGGTAGAAGTAGGAGCGTGGAAAACCGACCAAATAAAGGGTTTATGGTATGTAAAACAGCCATAACATCTACCGAGCCGCAACCGTCTACTAGTACGAGCGTTAATAGACACTGGCAGTGAGGTAACCTGTGTCAGCTGAAAGTTTGTAGAAAATAATAGTCAGTTGCGTAATTGTCCCAGACTACCCGTAAAAAATTGTAATGTGCAGGGAGCTAATGAAGCCAAGCTGCAAAAGATCACTGAACAAATTTATTTACCTGTCGATATAAATGGTACCCAAACCCAAAATAGTAGCTCTTATAGTCCCGAAACTCGTTGATGATTGTATTATTGGGGTAGATACGTTACTTGAATGGAAGGCAGAAATAAATTTCAAAAGAAATACCATCACGATGGAAATTGATACAAATAAAATCAATGTAAACATTAAAGGATTTAAGCATTGGAAGTCGGTAAGTGTCATAAAAGGGTATAGAGAGAAACCGCTAGTTGAAGTTAGGAGTGACCAGCACTGTATTGATGACACTCCAGAAATCAACATCGGGACTGGGTTGAACAACGAGCAACAGAACCAAATTCAGCAACTCGTCTGTGAGTATAGGGATGTTTTTAGAACAGAGCCTGGAAGAGCTAAGTTCTATGAACATCAGTTAACACTTACTGAAAACGCATCATTTGTGCAAAGGACTTATCCAATCCCTTTACACTATAGAGAAGAAGTGGAAAAAGAGGTCCAACAGTTGTTAGCGAATGATGTTATAGAGAGGGCAAGAAGTACCTATAATAACCCTTTAGTAGTTGTCACCGAGCCGAACGGGAGTATCCGCTTATGCCTTGATGCCAGGAAATTAAATTCTTTATTAGTACCTGATTACGAGTGCGCAAGGAGTGTGGAAGAATTGTTCCAAAAATGTAATGGAGTTAAGTACATGACCAAACTGGACTTAACATCAGGATTTTGGCAAATTCCAATCCGCAAATGTGATTGACAGTATACGGCATTTTTGTATAAAAACAAGTGGTACCTTTTGGCCTGAGCACCAGCTTAGCTGCAATGGTAAGGTGTTTAGACAGTGCCTTAGGTAATGAGGTAGAGAAGTATACACTAGTGTTCGTAGATGATATTCTATGTGTGTCACAAACATTCGAGGAGCACCTACAACATTTAAGAAATATTTTTGCAAAATTAAGATCAGCAAACATGACGCTGAATCTACGGAAATCAGAGTTTGGTAAGGAGAAAATTAAGTTTGTTAGGTCACCGAATCTCAGTGGAAGGAATAACCACGGACCCAGAGAAGGTAAAAGCCATACAAGAATTTCCAACTCCAAAGAACTGCAAGCAGCTAAAGTCATTTCTAGGTTTAGCTAACTACTATCAGAGGTTTACAAGTAAATACGCGGAAAGTATTGTTCCATTGTTGAAGTTGTTAAACAAAGGGATTAAATGGAGGTGGACAAAGGACCACGATGAAGCGCTACAACAAGTGAAAAGTCTTTTTATAAAGCTGTTGTATTACATCATCCAAGGGTAGGAGAAAGATTTTATTTGCAAACAGACGCCAGCAATATTGCTATAGGAGCACACTTGTATCAGATAGATGAGAAGGGCCAAAAAGCGGTATTAGGATTTGTAAGTCGCACACTTAAAGGGGCGGAATTAACCTATTTTACGACAGAAAAGGAGCTATTATCGATAGTGCATAGCCAGTCAAAGTTTAGAAGTTATATTCTGGGTGCTAAACTTACTATAGTCACCGACAATAAGGCGTTAGTATTTTTATTAATGTGTAAATTGCTAGGTGCTCGCCTGACTCGTTGGATCTTGGCTATACAAGAGTACCAGTTTGAAATACAGTATTGTAAAGCGAAAGACAACTTGGTAGCAGATGTACTCAGTAGAAATCCACCATCAGAAAACAACACGGAAACAGTTAACAGTAAAAGTAGTAGCACTGATATTGGTATTTACGCGGTAAAGCATGTAACAAAACCTGAAGTAGTTAGACGACTTAAGGAAATAGGGACCCATCAACAACAAAACCCTAGGATTAGTGTAGCTTGGAGAAGTGCGGTTACCAACACCAAACTAGGATTTTCCATATATGAAGGGAAACTATATTAGCTATGTTCCCATAGGTGGAAATTATAAAAACAAAATTATAGGAAAATACCATGGGGATAGTTTGAGGAAATATAGACAAAATATAGAGCAATAAAGAAACAATGGTTTGAGCCAATGAGGCATGTGAATCAAACGTAGTCAAACAAATATTTATAAATGTTTTTGAAGCAATGTCAATGTTAATAAGTAGTAGTTAAATTAATGTTAGTATTGTCGTTTTGATCATTGCCATCAATTAAATCAAACTTGTGATTAAAGCATTAATGTTCATATAAATCTCTAATATGTGTATGCCATGTTAGGTTTAGTAACATATTGTAATAATTAGTTATAAGGTAGAAGTAAGCAAAATTGTAATAGTGCAAAATGTGTGCGAGCAAAACCAACAGTGCAAGTTTTAAAATTTAAAGAAAGTGCGTAACTTTACAAGAAGAAAAAAAAATTAATATATTTCTTAAATAATCAATTTTTTATACCAAGTGGGGTTATAGGATATAACGATTCATAAAGCCGACAGATCAGATCGTTATATGAAAGTGTCATACCGTGCGAGTATAGCGGCGTTAGCAAGAGAGAGAGGGTATAATCACAGCTATCTCTGTCTAACATCGCCACTGCTACGAATGTTGCCGGCACAGACATGAATTTTTATTCAATTATTTTTATTAGTTAAAAGTGCAATATCTTCAAAACAAATAAATAGACAGCAATTCTGAAACCTGCATAGTGTTCAGCAATTAAAGCTCTATAAGTAGCCAAAATATCAACCATATAATTAACAGTTACAGACGTTATACAGAAGAAGAACGCCAAGAGAAATAACTAGAGAATTAGGCTAGGTACGAATTAGGTGTTTTCACACACTTACAGAGAAAGACCTAAGCAATAATATTCTGTGGTCAGATTTGTGAAATCACGTTTGCAAATACCCATAATCAAACGATTTGCAAACGGAGGAAGTATGAAATTAGCCAGTAATTCTCTACCACCTCAAACCTGTTAAGGGGCGTTTGGTCGACTTGTTCGATATTGTTTCAAATGGAAAACGCATGATTTATTTGGAACAACCAATCACAAAGCTGTATTCAGAATAGACGCCAACTCAGACTTGGGGAATCAAGCACTCTTCGTTCGAACATTAAATAGGCAAGACGTGTGTTAGATACGAGCTCAATTTCGCAAACCACGCAAAGTTTTATTTAAATAACAGTTCGAGAAGTGGTCCGCAGTAGCAAAGGAACTAGTAAAGTTCGTTAATAAATACTCTCGTTGTGTAATAACTCAATAATTAATTAAATAATTAATTAATTAAATAATTCATTAATTGTGAAGTGACCTGTGCACCAGAGTAGCTACAACTTCTGTAAGCGCCCAGGGTCATCGGTCAACGATATTGGTCAACAACAATTTCCTCTGAGCCGAACCATCAAAAGGAGGATCTCTACGGATTCCTATCTACGGTCGACGCATCAATCAGTAAGAAATATATTCATTGATCAATGAAATAAGTAACAAAATAAATAATAAATCAATAAACAATTTTAAAAGACACTAAGTAAATTCATAATTTGTATTTAAACATTAAGATTAGTAATAACGTAATATAGGAGTGTTGAATGGAGAGTGAGGTGTAGTATTGAACGTGAAAATTATTGCAGACCCGTTCTTTAGCACTGGTTTGGGAGATATAAATTTTCCTAATTAACCAGATAAGAACAATTGGTCGCTTGGACGTTTTAATCTTCACTTTTCACGCACACTCATTAATAATAAGAGTTAGGGTAGCAATAATTCCTTAACTTAGCTTTGAAAAAACCTTAATAAAATAACATTTAATCGTTAATTAAACAAACTTCAACAAATTTTAAAGTGTTATTTGTAACGATTCCCCTTGAATTTGACACTCACTGAACGAATCCTGAGATAGTGTGTCTCTATGCTCTGAGCTAAGCTGAATCCGTGTCATTTGTATCTGGGATTTGTTCTGGCGCCCAGGTAAAGTAAAAAAGTCGCGGGTAAGTAACATTTTTCTATCATTATATTTATAGAAAGTAGATTAATAGTGAAAAAAGTCTTTATATAATTTGTCGCCGCAAATAAGAGGCATATGTAAATTGACAAATATAATACATAAAGAGTGGTGTTATATAAATTTGGCGCCGCAACTTAATGGGCCCGA
The DNA here is from genome assembly GCA_034769895.1 of Magicicada septendecula. NCBI lineage: Eukaryota > Metazoa > Arthropoda > Insecta > Hemiptera > Cicadidae > Magicicada > Magicicada septendecula. Next base: position 251,125,896 of record CM068372.1, read on the forward strand.
TTAAACTCACAAATTTATGTATAAATATATAAGTTATATATAAATTTGGTGGGCAACTATTAACCCAAGTAACTAGTTTGAATTGTAATAATATTTAATTTGAAACAAAGTGGAATTTAAGGTTACAAATAACTGTTGAAGGGTTAAATATTAAAATAAAATTTGTTAAATAATAATAGCAATAAAAAATGGCTAAATCACAAGCAGTAGGGTATGGCAGCAATTGAACAGATGTTTAAGCAGCTTACCACTGAAATAAAAGAAACAAATAGTCAATTATCTAGTGAAATTGAAAAAACAAATAGTCAATTAAATAGTAAAATAGATGAAAATAATCAAAATTTAGAACAAAGTAATAAAAAATTAATAAATGATGTTAATAATAAAATCGAGCAAACTAATAAATACTTGTCTAGCGAAATGAAACAAACAAATGAGAATTTAACTAGTCAAATAGAACAAAGTAGTAAAGAAACTACATTTAAAATAGATAAAGAAATAACTCATTCAGCTAGTAAAATAGATGAAAGTAATCGTAAGTTTGATAAGCATACCGAAGAGGTTAAAGCTACCATAGAGGAATTTAAGAAACAAGTAAATACTCATTTTCGCCGCCAAGACGAAAAACTAAATAAATTTAGAAACGAATTTCATGAACGGTTAGAACAGAAAGGAACCCTTATTAACCAACAATTCAGCGAAGTAACTGCTGAGTTAAAAACACAAACGCTTCTAAATAAAGAAGAAATCCAGAGTACTAGGGTAGAGTGCACCCAACTGGGTGAAAATATTAAGGAATTTAAAAAACAAGTAGAGAGTAAGGCTGACCGAGACGAAGTTCATCAAAACGTAGAACAGCAATAAAAGGTAATGCGGGAAGATCTGATTAAGGCAATGAAGTCACAGCAAACCAAAGTCGTGAGGTGTGGCAGCTATAAAGAAGAACCGGAAAACCTTGTATTGTCAGGAAACCCACATGAGAATCCTGTGGAATTTCTAAGGCTGTTTGAGGCTTATGTAACTCGCGTAAACACAATGATGGACGACGAGGACAAGAAGGACATGTTAGGCCGATTTCTCAAGAATTGGGCAGGTACGTGGTGGAAAGTCATCTCGGACAGAGTCCAAACCTACGCCGACTTTAGAGAGAAATTCCTTGCTCAATACTGGAACGTACAGATTCAAAGAAGGGTTCGTGATCATCTGGATTTTGGTAACTATCACCCGTCCATGAATATGACAACCATCAACTATGTGCTAAACGTAATGGCCCAAGTAAAGCATTTAACACCACCAATAGAGGAGAGAGACATAGTGTATAAGCTAGCGCGTCATTTCTCGGAACGCACAAGAGTAGCAACCACTACTAGAGGAGTGGATACTCTAGAAAAGTTTATAATGGTCGTGGATGAATGTCAAGACCTAGAGAGGGACCTGAAGAGTGTAAATAATCAGCTGAGTAACCACTCTAGAGGCGATCATCAGGAACCAACTTTCTACCTAACGAAAAGAAGAGACAATGAACGCCCAAAAGAAAAAAAGGTTTACCCCATATCCGGGTAACAAACTTCAAAATCGGCAGGAATTGGAAGAAAAGGGTAGAAGTAGGAGCGTGGAAAACCGACCAAATAAAGGGTTTATGGTATGTAAAACAGCCATAACATCTACCGAGCCGCAACCGTCTACTAGTACGAGCGTTAATAGACACTGGCAGTGAGGTAACCTGTGTCAGCTGAAAGTTTGTAGAAAATAATAGTCAGTTGCGTAATTGTCCCAGACTACCCGTAAAAAATTGTAATGTGCAGGGAGCTAATGAAGCCAAGCTGCAAAAGATCATTGAACAAATTTATTTACCTGTCGATATAAATGGTACCCAAACCCAAAATAGTAGCTCTTATAGTCCCGAAACTCGTTGATGATTGTATTATTGGGGTAGATACGTTACTTGAATGGAAGGCAGAAATAAATTTCAAAAGAAATACCATCACGATGGAAATTGATACAAATAAAATCAATGTAAACATTAAAGAATTTAAGCATTGGAAGTCGGTAAGTGTCATAAAAGGGTATAGAGAGAAACCGCTAGTTGAAGTTAGGAGTGACCAGCACTGTATTGATGACACTCCAGAAATCAACATCGGGACTGGGTTGAACAACGAGCAACAGAACCAAATTCAGCAACTCGTCTGTGAGTATAGGGATGTTTTTAGAACAGAGCCTGGAAGAGCTAAGTTCTATGAACATCAGTTAACACTTACTGAAAACGCATCATTTGTGCAAAGGACTTATCCAATCCCTTTACACTATAGAGAAGAAGTGGAAAAAGAGGTCCAACAGTTGTTAGCGAATGATGTTATAGAGAGGGCAAGAAGTACCTATAATAACCCTTTAGTAGTTGTCACCGAGCCGAACGGGAGTATCCGCTTATGCCTTGATGCCAGGAAATTAAATTCTTTATTAGTACCTGATTACGAGTGCGCAAGGAGTGTGGAAGAATTGTTCCAAAAATGTAATGGAGTTAAGTACATGACCAAACTGGACTTAACATCAGGATTTTGGCAAATTCCAATCCGCAAATGTGATTGACAGTATACGGCATTTTTGTATAAAAACAAGTGGTACCTTTTGGCCTGAGCACCAGCTTAGCTGCAATGGTAAGGTGTTTAGACAGTGCCTTAGGTAATGAGGTAGAGAAGTATACACTAGTGTTCGTAGATGATATTCTATGTGTGTCACAAACATTCGAGGAGCACCTACAACATTTAAGAAATATTTTTGCAAAATTAAGATCAGCAAACATGACGCTGAATCTACGGAAATCAGAGTTTGGTAAGGAGAAAATTAAGTTTGTTAGGTCACCGAATCTCAGTGGAAGGAATAACCACGGACCCAGAGAAGGTAAAAGCCATACAAGAATTTCCAACTCCAAAGAACTGCAAGCAGCTAAAGTCATTTCTAGGTTTAGCTAACTACTATCAGAGGTTTACAAGTAAATACGCGGAAAGTATTGTTCCATTGTTGAAGTTGTTAAACAAAGGGATTAAATGGAGGTGGACAAAGGACCACGATGAAGCGCTACAACAAGTGAAAAGTCTTTTTATAAAGCTGTTGTATTACATCATCCAAGGGTAGGAGAAAGATTTTATTTGCAAACAGACGCCAGCAATATTGCTATAGGAGCACACTTGTATCAGATAGATGAGAAGGGCCAAAAAGCGGTATTAGGATTTGTAAGTCGCACACTTAAAGGGGCGGAATTAACCTATTTTACGACAGAAAAGGAGCTATTATCGATAGTGCATAGCCAGTCAAAGTTTAGAAGTTATATTCTGGGTGCTAAACTTACTATAGTCACCGACAATAAGGCGTTAGTATTTTTATTAATGTGTAAATTGCTAGGTGCTCGCCTGACTCGTTGGATCTTGGCTATACAAGAGTACCAGTTTGAAATACAGTATTGTAAAGCGAAAGACAACTTGGTAGCAGATGTACTCAGTAGAAATCCACCATCAGAAAACAACACGGAAACAGTTAACAGTAAAAGTAGTAGCACTGATATTGGTATTTACGCGGTAAAGCATGTAACAAAACCTGAAGTAGTTAGACGACTTAAGGAAATAGGGACCCATCAACAACAAAACCCTAGGATTAGTGTAGCTTGGAGAAGTGCGGTTACCAACACCAAACTAGGATTTTCCATATATGAAGGGAAACTATATTAGCTATGTTCCCATAGGTGGAAATTATAAAAACAAAATTATAGGAAAATACCATGGGGATAGTTTGAGGAAATATAGACAAAATATAGAGCAATAAAGAAACAATGGTTTGAGCCAATGAGGCATGTGAATCAAACGTAGTCAAACAAATATTTATAAATGTTTTTGAAGCAATGTCAATGTTAATAAGTAGTAGTTAAATTAATGTTAGTATTGTCGTTTTGATCATTGCCATCAATTAAATCAAACTTGTGATTAAAGCATTAATGTTCATATAAATCTCTAATATGTGTATGCCATGTTAGGTTTAGTAACATATTGTAATAATTAGTTATAAGGTAGAAGTAAGCAAAATTGTAATAGTGCAAAATGTGTGCGAGCAAAACCAACAGTGCAAGTTTTAAAATTTAAAGAAAGTGCGTAACTTTACAAGAAGAAAAAAAAATTAATATATTTCTTAAATAATCAATTTTTTATACCAAGTGGGGTTATAGGATATAACGATTCATAAAGCCGACAGATCAGATCGTTATATGAAAGTGTCATACCGTGCGAGTATAGCGGCGTTAGCAAGAGAGAGAGGGTATAATCACAGCTATCTCTGTCTAACATCGCCACTGCTACGAATGTTGCCGGCACAGACATGAATTTTTATTCAATTATTTTTATTAGTTAAAAGTGCAATATCTTCAAAACAAATAAATAGACAGCAATTCTGAAACCTGCATAGTGTTCAGCAATTAAAGCTCTATAAGTAGCCAAAATATCAACCATATAATTAACAGTTACAGACGTTATACAGAAGAAGAACGCCAAGAGAAATAACTAGAGAATTAGGCTAGGTACGAATTAGGTGTTTTCACACACTTACAGAGAAAGACCTAAGCAATAATATTCTGTGGTCAGATTTGTGAAATCACGTTTGCAAATACCCATAATCAAACGATTTGCAAACGGAGGAAGTATGAAATTAGCCAGTAATTCTCTACCACCTCAAACCTGTTAAGGGGCGTTTGGTCGACTTGTTCGATATTGTTTCAAATGGAAAACGCATGATTTATTTGGAACAACCAATCACAAAGCTGTATTCAGAATAGACGCCAACTCAGACTTGGGGAATCAAGCACTCTTCGTTCGAACATTAAATAGGCAAGACGTGTGTTAGATACGAGCTCAATTTCGCAAACCACGCAAAGTTTTATTTAAATAACAGTTCGAGAAGTGGTCCGCAGTAGCAAAGGAACTTGTAAAGTTCGTTAATAAATACTCTCGTTGTGTAATAACTCAATAATTAATTAAATAATTAATTAATTAAATAATTCATTAATTGTGAAGTGACCTGTGCACCAGAGTAGCTACAACATCTGTAAGCGCCCAGGGTCATCGGTCAACGATATTGGTCAACAACAATTTCCTCTGAGCCGAACCATCAAAAGGAGGATCTCTACGGATTCCTATCTACGGTCGACGCATCAATCAGTAAGAAATATATTCATTGATCAATGAAATAAGTAACAAAATAAATAATAAATCAATAAACAATTTTAAAAGACACTAAGTAAATTCATAATTTGTATTTAAACATTAAGATTAGTAATAACGTAATATAGGAGTGTTGAATGGAGAGTGAGGTGTAGTATTGAACGTGCAAATTATTGCAGACCCGTTCTTTAGCACTGGTTTGGGAGATATAAATTTTCCTAATTAACCAGATAAGAACAATTGGTCGCTTGGACGTTTTAATCTTCACTTTTCACGCACACTCATTAATAATAAGAGTTAGGGTAGCAATAATTCCTTAACTTAGCTTTGAAAAAACCTTAATAAAATAACATTTAATCGTTAATTAAACAAACTTCAACAAATTTTAAAGTGTTATTTGTAACGATTCCCCTTGAATTTGACACTCACTGAACGAATCCTGAGATAGTGTGTCTCTATGCTCTGAGCTAAGCTGAATCCGTGTCATTTGTATCTGGGATTTGTTCTGGCGCCCAGTTAAAGTAAAAAAGTCGCGGGTAAGTAACATTTTTCTATCATTATATTTATAGAAAGTAGATTAATAGTGAAAAAAGTCTTTATATAATTTGTCGCCGCAAATAAGAGGCATATGTAAATTGACAAATATAATACATAAAGAGTGGTGTTATATAAAATTGGCGCCGGAACTTAATGGGCCCGATTAAACTCACAAATTTATGTATAAATATATAAGTTATATATAAATTTGGTGGGCAACTATTAAACCAAGTAACTAGTTTGAATTTTAATAATATTTAATTTGAAACAAAGTGGAATTTAAGGTTACAAATAACTGTTGAAGGGTTAAATATTAAAATAAAATTTGTTAAATAATAATAGCAATAAAAAATGGCTAAATCACAAGCAGTAGGGTATGGCAGCAATTGAACAGATGTTTAAGCAGCTTACCACTGAAATAAAAGAAACAAATAGTCAATTATCTAGTGAAATTGAAAAAACAAATAGTCAATTAAATAGGAAAATAGATGAAAATAATCAAAATTTAGGAGAAAGTAATAAAAAATTAATAAATGATGTTAATAATAAAATCGAGCTAACTAATAAATACTTGTCTAGCGAAATGAAACAAACAAATGAGAATTTAACTAGTCAAATAGAACAAAGTAGTAAAGAATTGTACATTTAAAATAGATGAAGAAATAACTCATTCAGCTAGTAAAATAGATGAAAGTAATCTTAAGTTTGATAAGCATACCGAAGAGGTTAAAGCTACCATAGAGGAATTTAAGAAACAAGTAAATACTAATTTTCGCCGCCAAGACGAAAAACTAAATAAATTTAGAAACGAATTTCATGAACGGTTAGAACAGAAAGGAACCCTTATTAACCAACAATTCAGCGAAGTAACTGCTGAGTTAAAAACACAAACGCTTCTAAATAAAGAAGAAATCCAGAGTACTAGGGTAGAGTGCACCCAACTGGGTGAAAATATTAAGGAATTTAAAAAACAAGTAGAGAGTAAGGCTGACCGAGACGAAGTTCATCAAAACGTAGAACAGCAATAAAAGGTAATGCGGGAAGATCTGATTAAGGCAATGAAGTCACAGCAAACCAAAGTCGTGAGGTGTGGCAGCTATAAGGAAGAACCGGAAAACCTTGTATTGTCAGGAAACCCACATGAGAATCCTGTGGAATTCTAAGGCTGTTTGAGGCTTATGTAACTCGCGTAAACCCAATGATGGACGACGAGGACAAGAAGGACATGTTAGGCCGATTTCTCAAGAATTGGGCAGGTACGTGGTGGAAAGTCATCTCGGACAGAGTCCAAACCTACGCCGACTTTAGAGAGAAATTCCTTGCTCAATACTGGAACGTACAGATTCAAAGAAGGGTTCGTGATCATCTGGATTTTGGTAGCTATCACCCGTCCATGAATATGACAACCACCAACTATGTGCTAAACGTAATGGCCCAAGTAAAGCATTTAACACCACCAATAGAGGAGAGAGACCTAGTGTATAAGCTAGCGCGTCATTTCTCGGAACGCACTAGAGTAGCAACCACTACTACAGGAGTGGATACTCTAGAAAATTTTATAATGGTCGTGGATGAATGTCAAGACCTAGAGAGGGACCTGAAGGGTGTAAATAATCAGCTGAGTAACCACTCTAGAGGCGATCATCAGGAACCAACTTTCTACCTAACGAAAAGAAGAGACAATGAACGCCCAAAAGAAAAAAAGGTTGACCCCATATCCGGGTAACAAACTTCAAAATCGGCAGGAATTGGAAGAAAAGGGTAGAAGTAGGAGCGTGGAAAACCGACCAAATAAAGGGTTTAAGGTTTGTAAAACAGCCATAACATCTACCGAGCCGCAACCGTCTACTAGTACGAGCGTTAATAGACACTGGCAGTGAGGTAACCTGTGTCAGCTGAAAGTTTGTAGAAAATAATAGTCAGTTGCGTAATTGTCCCAGACTACCCGTAAAGAATTGTAATGTGCAGGGAGCTAATGAAGCCAAGCTGCAAAAGATCACTGAACAAATTTATTTACCTGTCGATATAAATGGTACCCAAACCCAAAATAGTAGCTCTTATAGTCCCGAAACTCGTTGATGATTGTATTATTGGGGTAGATACGTTACTTGAATGGAAGGCAGAAATAAATTTCAAAAGAAATACCATCACGATGGAAATTGATACAAATAAAATCAATGTAAACATTAAAGAATTTAAGCATTGGAAGTCGGTAAGTGTCATAAAAGGGTATAGAGAGAAACCGCTAGTTGAAGTTAGGAGTGACCAGCACTGTATTGATGACACTCCAGAAATCAACATCGGGACTGAGTTGAACAACGAGCAACAGAACCAAATTCAGCAACTCGTCTGTGAGTATAGGGATGTTTTTAGAACAGAGCCTGGAAGAGCTAAGTTCTATGAACATCAGTTAACACTTACTGAAAACGCATCATTTGTGCAAAGGACTTATCCAATCCCTTTACACTATAGAGAAGAAGTGGAAAAAGAGGTCCAACAGTTGTTAGCGAATGATGTTATAGAGAGGGCAAGAAGTACCTATAATAACCATTTAGTAGTTGTCACCGAGCCGAACGGGAGTATCCGCTTATGCCTTGATGCCAGGAAATTAAATTCTTTATTAGTACCTGATTACGAGTGCGCAAGGAGTGTGGAAGAATTGTTCCAAAAATGTAATGGAGTTAAGTACATCACCAAACTGGACTTAACATCAGGATTTGGCAAATTCCAATCTGCAAATGTGATTGACAGTATACGGCATTTTTGTAAAAAACAAGTGGTACCTTTTGGCCTGAGCACCAGCTTAGCTGCAATGGTAAGGTGTTTAGACAGTGCCTTAGGTAATGAGGTAGAGAAGTATACACTAGTGTTCGTAGATGATATTCTATGTGTGTCACAAACATTCGAGGAGCACCTACAACATTTAAGAAATATTTTTGCAAAATTAAGATCAGCAAACATGACGCTGAATCTATGGAAATCAGAGTTTGGTAAGGAGGAAATTAAGTTTGTTAGGTCACCGAATCTCAGTGGAAGGAATAACCACGGACCCAGAGAAGGTAAAAGCCATACAAGAATTTCCAACTCCAAAGAACTGCAAGCAGCTAAAGTCATTTCTAGGTTTAGCTAACTACTATCAGAGGTTTACAAGTAAATACGCGGAACGTATTGTTCCATTGTTGAAGTTGTTAAACAAAGGGATTAAATGGAGGTGGACAAAGGACCACGATGAAGCGCTACAACAAGTGAAAAGTCTTTTTATAAAGCTGTTGTATTACATCATCCAAGGGTAGGAGAAAGATTTTATTTGCAAACAGACGCCAGCAATATTGCTATAGGAGCACACTTGTATCAGATAGATGAGAAGGGCCAAAAAGCGGTATTAGGATTTGTAAGTCGCACACTTAAAGGGGCGGAATTAACCTATTTTACGACAGAAAAGGAGCTATTATCGATAGTGCATAGCCAGTCAAAGTTTAGAAGTTATATTCTGGGTGCTAAACTTACTATAGTCACCGACAATAAGGCGTTAGTATTTTTATTAATGTGTAAATTGCTAGGTGCTCGTCTGACTCGTTGGATCTTGGCTATACAAGAGTACCAGTTTGAAATACAGTATTGTAAAGCGAAAGACAACTTGGTAGCAGATGTACTCAGTAGAAATCCACCATCAGAAAACAACAAGGAAACAGTTAACAGTAAAAGTAGTAGCACTGATATTGGTATTTACGCGGTAAAGCATGTAACAAAACCTGAAGTAGTTAGACGACTTAAGGAAATAGGGACCCATCAACAACAAAACCCTAGGATTAGTGTAGCTTGGAGAAGTGCGGTTACCAACACCAAACCAGGATTTTCTATATATGAAGGGAAACTATATTAGCTATGTTCCCATAGGTGGAAATTATAAAAACAAAATTATAGGAAAATACCATGGGGATAGTTTGAGGAAATATAGACAAAATATAGAGCAATAAAGAAACAATGGTTTGAGTCAATGAGGCATGTGAATCAAACGTAGTCAAACAAATATTTATAAATGTTTTTGAAGCAATGTCAATGTTAATAAGTAGTAGTTAAATTAATGTTAGTATTGTCGTTTTGATCATTGCCATCAATTAAATCAAACTTGTGATTAAAGCATTAATGTTCATATAAAAATCTAATATGTGTTTGCCATGTTTGGTTTAGTAACATATTGTAATAATTAGTTATAAGGTAGAAGTAAGCAAAATTGTAATAGTGCAAAATGTGTGCGAGCAAAACCAACAGTGCAAGTTTTAAAATTTAAACAAAGTGCGTAACTTTACAAGAAGAAAAAAAAATTAATACATTTCTTAAATAATCAATTTTTTATACCAAGTGGGGGTATAGGATATAACGATTCATAAAGCCGACCCATCAGATCGTTATATGAAAGTGTCATACCGTGCGAGTATAGCGGCGTTAGCAAGAGAGAGAGGGTATAATCACAGCTATCTCTGTCTGACATCGCCACTGCTACGAATGTTGCCGGCACAGACATGAATTTTTATTCAATTATTTTTATTAGTTAAAACTGCAATATCTTCAAAACAAATAAATAGAAAGCAATTCTGAAACCTGCATAGTGTTCAGCAATTAAAGCTCTATAAGTAGCCAAAATATCAACCATATAATTAACAGTTACAGACGTTATACAGAAGAAGAACGCCAAGAGAAATAACTAGAGAATTAGGCTAGGTACGAATTAGGTGTTTTCCCACACTTACAGAGAAAGACCTAAGCAATAATATTCTGTGGTCAGATTTGTGAAATCACGTTTGCAAATACCCATAATCAAACGATTTGCAAACGGAGGAAGTATGAAATTAGCCAGTAATTCTCTACCACCTCAAACCTGTTAAGGGGCGTTTGGTCGACTTGTTCGATATTGTTTCAAATGGAAAACGCATGATTTATTTGGAACAACCAATCACAAAGCTGTATTCAGAATAGACGCCAACTCAGACTTGGGGAATCAAGCACTCTTCGTTCGAACATTAAATAGGCAAGACGTGTGTTAGATACGAGCTCAATTTCGCAAACCACGCAAAGTTTTATTTAAATAACAGTTCGAGAAGTGGTCCGCAGTAGCAAAGGAACTAGTAAAGTTCGTTAATAAATACTCTCGTTGTGTAATAACTCATTAATTAATTAAATAATTAATTAATTAAATAATTCATTAATTGTGAAGTGACCTGTGCACCAGAGTAGCTACAACTTCTGTAAGCGCCCAGGATCATAGGTCAACGACATTGGTCAACAACAATTTCCTCTGAGCCGAACCATCAAAAGGAGGATCTCTACGGATTCCTATCTACGGTCGACGCATCAATCAGTAAGAAATATATTCATTGATCAATGAAATAAGTAACAAAATAAATAATAAATCAATAAACAATTTTAAAAGACACTAAGTAAATTCATAATTTGTACTTAAACATTAAGATTAATAATAACGTAATATAGGAGTGTTGAATGGAGAGTGAGGTGTAGTATTGAACGTGCAAATTATTGCAGAACCGTTCTTTAGCACTGGTTTGGGAGATATAAATTTTCCTAATTAACCAGATAAGAACAATTGGTCGCTTGGACGTTTTAATCTTCACTTTTCACGCACACTCATTAATAATAAGAGTTAGGGTACCAAAAATTCCTTAACTTAGCTTTGAAAAAACCTTAATAAAATAACATTTAATCGTTAATTAAACAAACTTCAACAAATTTTAAAGCGTTATTTGTAACGATTCCCCTTGAATTTGACACTCACTGAACGAATCCTGAGATAGTGTGTATCTATGCTCTGAGCTAAGCTGAATCCGTGTCATTTGTATCTGGGATTTGTTCTGGCGCCCAGGTAAAGTAAAAAAGTCGCGGGTAAGTAACATTTTTCTATCATTATATTTATAGAAAGTAGATTAATAGTGAAAAAAGTCTTTATATAATTTGTCGCCGCAAATAAGAGGCATATGTAAATTGACAAATATAATACATAAAGAGTGGTGTTATATAAATTTGGCGCCGCAACTTAATGGGCCCGATTAAACTCACAAATTTATGTATAAATATATAAGTTATATATAAATTTGGTGGGCAACTATTAACCCAAGTAACTAGTTTGAATTGTAATAATATTTAATTTGAAACAAAGTGGAATTTAAGGTTACAAATAACTGTTGAAGGGTTAAATATTAAAATAAAATTTGTTAAATAATAATAGCAATAAAAAATGGCTAAATCACAAGCAGTAGGGTATGGCAGCAATTGAACAGATGTTTAAGCAGCTTACCACTGAAATAAAAGAAACAAATAGTCAATTATCTAGTGAAATTGAAAAAACAAATAGTCAATTAAATAGGAAAATAGATGAAAATAATCAAAATTTAGGAGAAAGTAATAAAAAATTAATAAATGATGTTAATAATAAAATCGAGCTAACTAATAAATACTTGTCTAGCGAAATGAAACAAACAAATGAGAATTTAACTAGTCAAATAGAACAAAGTAGTAAAGAATTGTACATTTAAAATAGATGAAGAAATAACTCATTCAGCTAGTAAAATAGATGAAAGTAATCTTAAGTTTGATAAGCATACCGAAGAGGTTAAAGCTACCATAGAGGAATTTAAGAAACAAGTAAATACTAATTTTCGCCGCCAAGACGAAAAACTAAATAAATTTAGAAACGAATTTCATGAACGGTTAGAACAGAAAGGAACCCTTATTAACCAACAATTCAGCGAAGTAACTGCTGAGTTAAAAACACAAACGCTTCTAAATAAAGAAGAAATCCAGAGTACTAGGGTAGAGTGCACCCAACTGGGTGAAAATATTAAGGAATTTAAAAAACAAGTAGAGAGTAAGGCTGACCGAGACGAAGTTCATCAAAACGTAGAACAGCAATAAAAGGTAATGCGGGAAGATCTGATTAAGGCAATGAAGTCACAGCAAACCAAAGTCGTGAGGTGTGGCAGCTATAAGGAAGAACCGGAAAACCTTGTATTGTCAGGAAACCCACATGAGAATCCTGTGGAATTCTAAGGCTGTTTGAGGCTTATGTAACTCGCGTAAACCCAATGATGGACGACGAGGACAAGAAGGACATGTTAGGCCGATTTCTCAAGAATTGGGCAGGTACGTGGTGGAAAGTCATCTCGGACAGAGTCCAAACCTACGCCGACTTTAGAGAGAAATTCCTTGCTCAATACTGGAACGTACAGATTCAAAGAAGGGTTCGTGATCATCTGGATTTTGGTAGCTATCACCCGTCCATGAATATGACAACCACCAACTATGTGCTAAACGTAATGGCCCAAGTAAAGCATTTAACACCACCAATAGAGGAGAGAGACCTAGTGTATAAGCTAGCGCGTCATTTCTCGGAACGCACTAGAGTAGCAACCACTACTAGAGGAGTGGATACTCTAGAAAATTTTATAATGATCGTGGATGAATGTCAAGACCTAGAGAGGGACCTGAAGGGTGTAAATAATCAGCTGAGTAACCACTCTAGAGGCGATCATCAGGAACCAACTTTCTACCTAACGAAAAGAAGAGACAATGAACGCCCAAAAGAAAAAAAGGTTGACCCCATATCCGGGTAACAAACTTCAAAATCGGCAGGAATTGGAAGAAAAGGGTAGAAGTAGGAGTGTGGAAAACCGACCAAATAAAGGGTTTAAGGTTTGTAAAACAGCCATAACATCTACCGAGCCGCAACCGTCTACTAGTACGAGCGTTAATAGACACTGGCAGTGAGGTAACCTGTGTCAGCTGAAAGTTTGTAGAAAATAATAGTCAGTTGCGTAATTGTCCCAGACTACCCGTAAAGAATTGTAATGTGCAGGGAGCTAATGAAGCCAAGCTGCAAAAGATCACTGAACAAATTTATTTACCTGTCGATATAAATGGTACCCAAACCCAAAATAGTAGCTCTTATAGTCCCGAAACTCGTTGATGATTGTATTATTGGGGTAGATACGTTACTTGAATGGAAGGCAGAAATAAATTTCAAAAGAAATACCATCACGATGGAAATTGATACAAATAAAATCAATGTAAACATTAAAGAATTTAAGCATTGGAAGTCGGTAAGTGTCATAAAAGGGTATAGAGAGAAACCGCTAGTTGAAGTTAGGAGTGACCAGCACTGTATTGATGACACTCCAGAAATCAACATCGGGACTGAGTTGAACAACGAGCAACAGAACCAAATTCAGCAACTCGTCTGTGAGTATAGGGATGTTTTTAGAACAGAGCCTGGAAGAGCTAAGTTCTATGAACATCAGTTAACACTTACTGAAAACGCATCATTTGTGCAAAGGACTTATCCAATCCCTTTACACTATAGAGAAGAAGTGGAAAAAGAGGTCCAACAGTTGTTAGCGAATGATGTTATAGAGAGGGCAAGAAGTACCTATAATAACCATTTAGTAGTTGTCACCGAGCCGAACGGGAGTATCCGCTTATGCCTTGATGCCAGGAAATTAAATTCTTTATTAGTACCTGATTACGAGTGCGCAAGGAGTGTGGAAGAATTGTTCCAAAAATGTAATGGAGTTAAGTACATCACCAAACTGGACTTAACATCAGGATTTTGGCAAATTCCAATCCGCAAATGTGATTGACAGTATACGGCATTTTTGTATAAAAACAAGTGGTACCTTTTGGCCTGAGCACCAGCTTAGCTGCAATGGTAAGGTGTTTAGACAGTGCCTTAGGTAATGAGGTAGAGAAGTATACACTAGTGTTCGTAGATGATATTCTATGTGTGTCACAAACATTCGAGGAGCACCTACAATATTTAAGAAATATTTTTGCAAAATTAAGATCAGCAAACATGACGCTGAATCTATGGAAATCTGAGTTTGGTAAGGAGGAAATTAAGTTTGTTAGGTCACCGAATCTCAGTGGAAGGAATAACCACGGACCCAGAGAAGGTAAAAGCCATACAAGAATTTCCAACTCCAAAGAACTGCAAGCAGCTAAAGTCATTTCTAGGTTTAGCTAACTACTATCAGAGGTTTACAAGTAAATACGCGGAAAGTATTGTTCCATTGTTGAAGTTGTTAAACAAAGGGATTAAATGGAGGTGGACAAAGGACCACGATGAAGCGCTACAACAAGTGAAAAGTCTTTTTATAAAGCTGTTGTATTACATCATCCAAGGGTAGGAGAAAGATTTTATTTGCAAACAGACGCCAGCAATATTGCTATAGGAGCACACTTGTAGCCGATAGATGAGAAGGGCCAAAAAGCGGTATTAGGATTTGTAAGTCGCACACTTAAAGGGGCGGAATTAACCTATTTTACGACAGAAAAGGAGCTATTATCGATAGTGCATAGCCAGTCAAAGTTTAGAAGTTATATTCTGGGTGCTAAACTTACTATAGTCACCGACAATAAGGCGTTAGTATTTTTATTAATGTGTAAATTGCTATGTGTTCGTCTGACTCGTTGGATCTTGGCTATACAAGAGTACCAGTTTGAAATACAGTATTGTAAAGCGAAAGACAACTTGGTAGCAGTGTACTCAGTAGAAATCCACCATCAGAAAACAACAAGGAAACATTTAACAGTAAAAGTAGTAGCACTGATATTGGTATTTACGCGGTAAAGCATGTAACAAAACCTGAAGTAGTTAGACGACTTAAGGAAATAGGGACCCATCAACAGCAAAACCCTAGGATTAGTGTAGCTTGGAGAAGTGCGGTTACCAACACCAAACCAGGATTTTCCATATATGAAGGGAAACTATATTAGCTATGTTCCCATAGGTGGAAATTATAAAAACAAAATTATAGGAAAATACCATGGGGATAGTTTGAGGAAATATAGACAAAATATAGAGCAATAAAGAAGCAATGGTTTGAGCCAATGAGGCATGTGAATCAAACGTAGTCAAACAAATATTTATAAATGTTTTTGAAGCAATGTCAATGTTAATAAGTAGTAGTTAAATTAATGTTAGTATTGTCGTTTTGATCATTGCCATCAATTAAATCAAACTTGTGATTAAAGCATTAATGTTCATATAAATCTCTAATATGTGTTTGCCATGTTTGGTTTAGTAACATATTGTAATAATTAGTTATAAGGTAGAAGTAAGCAAAATTGTAATAGTGCAAAATGTGTGCGAGCAAAACCAACAGTGCAAGTTTTAAAATTTAAACAAAGTGCGTAACTTTACAAGAAGAAAAAAAAATTAATACATTTCTTAAATAATCAATTTTTTATACCAAGTGGGGGTATAGGATATAACGATTCATAAAGCCGACCCATCAGATCGTTATATGAAAGTGTCATACCGTGCGAGTATAGCGGCGTTAGCAAGAGAGAGAGGGTATAATCACAGCTATCTCTGTCTAACATCGCCACTGCTACGAATGTTGCCGGCACAGACATGAATTTTTATTCAATTATTTTTATTAGTTAAAACTGCAATATCTTCAAAACAAATAAATAGACAGCAATTCTGAAACCTGCATAGTGTTCAGCAATTAAAGCTCTATAAGTAGCCAAAATATCAACCAATATAATTAACAGTTACAGACGTTATACAGAAGAAGAACGCCAAGAGAAATAACTAGAGAATTAGGCTAGGTACGAATTAGGTGTTTTCACACACTTACAGAGAAAGACCTAAGCAATAATATTTTGTGGTCAGATTTGTTAAATCACGTTTGCAAATACCCATAATCAAACGATTTGCAAACGGAGGAAGTATGAAATTAGCCAGTAATTCTCTACCACCTCAAACCTGTTGAGGGGCGTTTGGTCGACTTGTTCGATATTGTTTCAAATGGAAAACGCATGATTTATTTGGAACAACCAATCACAAAGCTGTATTCAGAAGGGACGCCAACTCAGACTTGGGAATCAAGCACTCTTCGTTCGAACATTAAATAGGCAAGACGTGTGTTAGATACGAGCTCAATTTCGCAAACCACGCAAAGTTTTATTTAAATAACAGTTCGAGAAGTGGTCCGCAGTAGCAAAGGAACTAGTAAAGTTCGTTAATAAATACTCTCGCTGTGTAATAACTCATTAATTAATTAATTAAATAATTCATTAATTGTGAAGTGACCTGTGCACCAGAGTAGCTACAACATCTGTAAGCGCCCAGGGTCATCGGTCAACGATATTGGTCAACAACAATTTCTTCTGAGCCGAACCATCAAAAGGAGGATCTCTACGGATTCCTATCTACGGTCGACGCATCAATCAGTAAGAAATATATTCATTGATCAATGAAATAAGTAACAAAATAAATAATAAATCAATAAACAATTTTAAAAGACACTAAGTAAATTCATAATTTGTATTTAAACATTAAGATTAGTAATAACGTAATATAGGAGTGTTGATTGGAGAGTGAGGTGTAGTATTGAACGTGAAAATTATTGCAGACCCGTTCTTTAGCACTGGTTTGGGAGATATAAATTTTCCTAATTAACCAGATAAGAACAATTGGTCGCTTGGACGTTTTAATCTTCACTTTTCACGCACACTCATTAATAATAAGAGTTAGGGTAGCAATAATTCCTTAACTTAGCTTTGAAAAAACCTTAATAAAATAACATTTAATCGTTAATTAAACAAACTTCAACAAATTTTAAAGTGTTATTTGTAACGATTCCCCTTGAATTTGACACTCACTGAACGAATCCTGAGATAGTGTGTCTCTATGCTCTGAGCTAAGCTGAATCCGTGTCATTTGTATCTGGGATTTGTTCTGGCGCCCAGGTAAAGTAAAAAAGTCACGGGTAAGTAACATTTTTCTAACATTATATTTATAGAAAGTAGATTGATAGTGAAAAAAGTCTTTATATAATTTGTCGCCGCAAATAAGAGGCATATGTAAATTGACAAATATAATATACTAGCTGTATACCCGTGCTTCGCTACGGTTTTTACTGAATAAACACATTGGTTCGGTGGGTTTTTTTTAACCTTGGGTAACCAAGCACATTGTATAAATGTAATATTTACAACTTTTTAAAAGCATAAATGGGTGCTAATACTAAGTCTACTGAAATCGTTTTGTGAAACGAAATACGGCACTTATAAAACTTCCTTGTGGACAACGTTCTTTGTTTGACCCTGTGGCTGAAGGGTAGTTAAACTCTCAGAAGAGCTAACTCGTGAGCAAGCAACATACAACTGGCCATGGGAGAAGCAGTCTTCCCTCAGAGCAACACCGGCCATTTTCAAAGACTGCCCTTGTGATTTATTTATTGTAATAGCAAAGCAGAGCTTGACAGGGAACTGGAGTCTTTTAAACTGAAAATGGTAATCCGATGGAATTAAGGGAATGCGTGGAATGAAGACTGCTTCCCCCTGACCACATCCAGTGAATATTGTCGCTTCTATGACGTTGTTGTGCAACGATTTAATCTGCAGCCTAGTACCGTTACAAAGCTTAGGCGGTACCAGGTTTCGTAGCAGCATTATTGGAGCTCCAACTTTAAGGCAAAGATTGTGCGGTGGAATGCCTGGAGGATTAAGCGCGTGCAAGAACTCTACTGGGTAATGGACCGCATCTTCTACTTCCACCACAGAGTCCACGGGATTGGTACTGGACAATCTCAGTTGGCAGTTATTCCAATAATGTGTTATTGATATTTGCAGCAGTGTCATTCTTTGGAGTAAGGATAGCTCTTTCTTTCAGCCAAGATACATCTTCAAGTAAAAATTAGTTAAATCTGGGTAAATTTTTTCAGCCAACGTTGTCAAGTCGCATACAACTTCACATAAGTCTTTTGTAATATTGACTTTGCCATTTTCTTCGGGTAGATTTCCATTACCGATCTGTAAAAGTAAACTTGAAAACTCGTCTGCCTTTAAACTGCCTTTAAGATGCACCCGCATGTTGACTCTCAAGGAACGAACTTGGACTTTAGACCACAGGACAGAACTCTTTAGACAGGCTTTAACTTCATCTGCTCGAGTTCCCCTAGGTACAACAGGTAAAGTCTGTCTGAAGACACCGGCCATTAGAAGTGTGACTCCACCCATCAGGTTTTTATTGCTTCTAATGTCCTGCAGAGTTCTATCCAAAGCTTCAATTCCTCCCTTGTGAGCCATGGTGCACTCGTCCCAAATTATCAACTTACAATCCTTAAGTACCTTCGCTGTGTCGCTTTGTTTTGATATGTTGCAAAATGGGGTCTCAGAGTGGTTTAAGTTGAGAGGCAGTTTGAAGGCAGAATGAGCTGTCCTCCCTCCATCCAACAACGTTGCTGCTATACCTGACGAAGCCACAGATATAGCAATTTTCCTATCTTGTCTTACCGTGGCTAATATAAAATTAATCAAAAAGGTTTTACCTGTACCACCTGGTGCGTCAAGGAAAAATAGTCGTCCAGCCTCTGATTCAATGCTCGCAATTACTTCATTGTAGACATTTTATGCTCGTCGTTCAGTTTAGGCACGTTTTCAGCAACCAATTCAGATAGATGGACCGTGTTGTAAGAGAGTTCTTTCAGGTACTCGCGGTTGACTGCAGAACTGTTGGGCTCTTGACTTGGAGAAGGAAGACCGAGTTGTTGGAGGGATTGATTGGAGATTGAAGAGACTAAGTTTTCTAATTAGGTCAGTAGGGGGCGTCACACAACGGTTCTGGATATCACGTTTAGCAGAGTTTAGCAAATAAATAAGTGGTATATCATCCTCGGATTGGTCTTGGGCAGTTTGCTCGACAACGAATTTTTGTAGGCTCTCAGTACCAAGCGAGGTGCAGATGGGACGGTTAACAACAGTAAGTGGTATATCATCGTCGGATTGGTCTTGGGTAGTTTGCTCGACAACGATTTTTTCTAGGCTGTCAGTACCAAGCGAGGTGCAGATGGGACGGTTAACAACAGTTGATGTATGAGGAGGAATGTATTGAGGACTAAGAGGTTCAAAGTGGGCATTCATCATGGGTCCAGAACACTTGAATCGCAATATGGGCTTT
The DNA here is from genome assembly GCA_034769895.1 of Magicicada septendecula. NCBI lineage: Eukaryota > Metazoa > Arthropoda > Insecta > Hemiptera > Cicadidae > Magicicada > Magicicada septendecula. Next base: position 251,145,612 of record CM068372.1, read on the forward strand.
CCCTCCTCATACTCATCAGGCTGTACAATCACCTCACCATCACGATACACCACCAGATGGTAAGGGTATATTTCGGCAGCAGCCTGAATTTCACAGTGGGTGGCATATGTTGTGTACAGAGACATGTGAGCACGGTATTCAGCCAAACTTCTATAAATGTTACCACACGCCATCATTGTATGCTCCTCAAACCGTTGCCAGTTGTTACAAATGTACTGTACAACGCTTGCTCGCACTTGAGGCGCATGGGAGACAGTACCGTACATGAGGTAAGACAGGGAGTAAAAGAAGCACGACCCATCTGCACCCACAGGCACAATACGGTGAGGTACCATGATCCCATCAACTTCAATTTGTTCCATAATGTATTAGGGATATAGAATTTATATAAAAAGCAGAAAAGAAAACAAACTTTAAAACAGACTAAAACAAAATTATTCTCTTCTTAACAAAAAACTGTAAGAGCAACAACGGCGGTAGAACGAAAACCTATTTAATAAAGTGGAATCTACACTACAAAAATAAGAAAAATAGTCAAACTTGACAAATAAACTAAAAAATAAGATACAAACTAATAAAACAAATAGAAAAAATAGAAAAGAAAGCTTATTTAAAACAAACTAAAACAAAATTATTCTCTTCTTAACAAAAACTGTAAGAGCAACAACGGCGGTAGAACAAAAACCTATTTAATAAAGTGGAATCTACACTTCAAAAATAAGAAAAATAGTCAAACTTGACAAATAAACTAAAAAATAAGATACAAACTAATAAAAAATCAAGAATATCCAATGCTCAAACTAAAACTAACAAAATAATCGTCTTAAACAAAGAAGCAGGAGTGTGCAGTGGCAGTGTAGCGACTGAACTGAACTGAACAAAGCAGCCTTCTGGCCTGTTATCAGTGGCCTTTAGACTGAACCCCATGACGCAAGTGTGTCTGAGTTGTGTCCAGACCAGACTAAACATAACAACTCTTTATGGACTACATTGCAACGTAAACAAATATGTTACGTAAATTGTGTGTGATAGTACTTCTGGGAACACGTTCTTATCGCAGGAATGCATAAAATTCATGTGTTCATAAGTAATTAATATTTATTTAAGACAATAGTTAATATATCGTATAATATTGTTTTCTACCGACAAATGTTTTCTATATATTTATTACGCTCCTTTTACAATTTTGAATCAATTTATTCGGAAATATTTTCTTTGTAGGCCATGTTGTTCTTGAGATACAGTGATGACTAAGTGAGTAAGTGGTATTTAGCAAATATATTAGAGATTTCTTTAGGGTAGTTTTAATTAAAATTATTTAAGATTGACCTTTGTGTTCTTTAAAAGAGGGTTAAGTTAACTTGTAGAACAAATTTCATGTTTCTATCTTATCTAGAAGCTGCCTAACAGTTGTCACGTTTTAACTGTCATGTATTTCTTATGAGAATATTCGGTCATTTTGACCCCTCCAAAACCCCCCTTAAATTTTGAATTTTGTCAAACCCCGTCTTATCGCACACCTACAGTATCTAGTGAATATTTATATAAAGTTTCATCTTTCTAGGCCTTGTCATTGTTGAGATACAGTGATGAGTGAGTGAGTGAGTATGAGAATAATCGGTCATTTTGACCCCTCCAAAACCCCCCTTAAATTTTAAATTTTGTCAAACCCCGTCTTATTGCACATCTACAGTATCTAGTGAATATCTATGTAAAGTTTCATCTTTCTAGGCCTTGTCATTGTTGAGATACAGTGATGAGTCAGTGAGTGGGCTTTGGCAAATATATTATAGGTAAAGAGTGGTGTTATAATACATATATATATTTCAATCACTTTCTGCTACAGTCCGTTTCTTGATGTATATAATACTATAATACTTATAACTAATTTACCTCAAGATATATTTTTTCCTTTAGGAACATGTTTCGGGAGATCCTGTTCTCCCATCTTCAGCCTTCGCCATCTTGCTTCTGGTGCAGTATTTGTGTGTTGGCTTCTGGATGTTATTAAGGTGGTTTGTTGGTCTTTGGTCCTTCAATGTTGCATTATTGTGTGTGGTTGTGGTATCTGTTTTTGTATTTTGTGTATTTTCGATGTTGAGTGCTTTGAATATTGTGTCATGTTTTGTATTGATTTGTATTTGTTCTGGTATTAATTTGTTTTGTGTTTTATGTTTGTAAATCTGTAAATTTTCCCAAATGTTCATTATGGTGCCTTTGTGTGGTATATGTTTTATTAGTGTTACATTGGTTATGTCTGGGAATTCATGTCCTGTGTTTATTGCATGTGTGGCTAAATTGGATTTATATATATTTGGTTTTTTGTATGCATTTAGGTGTTCAAAATAACGTTTTTTCAGCTGTTTTTTTGTTTGTCCTATATAACATTTATTGCAATCTTGGCATTCAATTTTGTATATACCGTTGGTTGTTGTATTATCTTTGTTGTGTGAGCTATTTAGATTTTGTAATTTATTTTTATTAGTTTTGTATGCTATTTTTATATCTGTGTTTTTAAATAGTTTTGTTAGTTTTGTCATTTTATTATTTATATATGTGAATGTGGCCCATTTGTTGTTGTTGTTATTATTTATGTGTTGTTCAGTTTGATTAATTCTTAATTGTTCAGTTTTTATTTTGTATTTGATTTTATTTTCTATTTTGATCATAGTATTTTTATTGTATCCATTTGCATAACCAATTTGGTATATTATATTTCTTTCTTTGTCAGTTTCTTGTTTGTTTAGGGGTATTTTGTACATTCTGTTAAATAACGAATAAAATGCTGCCATTTTATGTTGTGGTGGGTGGTCAGAATGATTAGGTATAATGATGTTAGTGAAAGTTGGTTTTCTATATATTGCATATTGTATGTGTTTGTTGTATCTTGTGATGGTTATGTCTAAATAGTTGATTTTGTTATGTTTTTCTTTTTCTTCTGTGAATTGTATTTTGGGATGTATGTTATTGATTTGTTTCAGTATGTTCTCTGCATTTGTGCTTTTGTTATTTGATACATATAGTCCATCATCTACATATCTTATCCATATGCCATCTGGGTCATGTGTTTGTATGATATTTTGTATTTTGGTGTCTATATGTTGTAGGAATATTTCTGCTATTATGCTTGATAATGGTGAACCACCTTAATAACATCCAGAAGCCAACACACAAATACTGCACCAGAAGCAAGATGGCGAAGGCTGAAGATGGGAGAATAGGATCTCCCGAAACATGTTCCTAAAGGAAAAAATATATCTTGAGGTAAATTAGTTATAAGTATTATAGTATTATATACATCAAGAAACGGACTGTAGCAGAAAGTGATTGAAATAATATAACCATACAAGGTAAATAAGCCTACAGTGAAAAAACGAAAAGTGAGGTTATAAAACAAAGCAAAAACAAAAGTGTATAGTGAAGAAAAAAAATAGTGAAGTGAATAGCAAATAAGTGAAATCAACTAACAAATAACGGATAACAAATCATCTCTCACATAAATATACATTAACATGTACACAAACAACATAACCACAATTCCATATAACCACATCACCAAATTGTTAAACAAATTTCAAACACGAAAAAAACAACTAATGAACACAAACATAAACATATACTTCAATAGACAATGCCAAAAACATAAATTAACACCTAAATACATCAACATAAACACAAACAACAAAAATATGACTGCACAAAAAACTATAAAACAAGCACAAAGGCTATGGATACAAAACGAAATTAATCAATTATACAGTAAGAAAAATAGCATAACACTAGACATATACAAACTACACTTAGAGCTAACAAGTTTATTACATCCAATCACTTGGAATAATAAATACAATAACATAGAAAATAAAATAAGATTTGAGAAAAACAAAAAGACTTATACAATCAACAAAAAACTTAACACATTAAAACAACAAAACAAAAATCAAGAACAAAAAAACAAAAATAAACACACATTTTACCCTCGAACCATTAACCTCAGCAATACAGAATTTAACAAAAAAGGAACAGAATATTTAAACAATATGTCAAAAACTGACATAACCCAAAATGCAAATAAAAATCTAGAAAATTTAATAGTAGAAACAGAATTTGCCATTAACCTAATAAAAGACAATATACAAGAAGAAAAAAGAGCAGAAGCAACACATATAATTAAAAAAATAATCACTAGCGAAATGAAAAACAATGATAAACAAAAGAAAAACAATAAAACAATAAAAGAAATTAAAAATAAAGTAAAGAACAATAATTTAATAATAACTAAAGCAGACAAAAGTCAAGCAACAGTAATCATTGATAAAACAGACTACATCAAAAAAACCAAAGACTTCATCAACAATAATAAATGCGTACAACTAGATAAAAACCCAACAGAAAACTATCTTAAACAAACAATAAAACTAATAAAAACAAATAAAAACATTTTCAACAATAAAAACATAGACATATATATAAACAATAATCCAGAACCACCTAAAATGAACAGCCTAATAAAAATACACAAATTAAACAACCCAATACGTCCATTAATCAATTTCAAAAAAGCTCCTACATACAAAATAGCAAGAATAATAGCACAAAAACTAAAAAATAACCATCTAACAAATAACCATCATAACATAAAAAATACATACGAATTAATAGACAAACTAAAAATAATAAATATAAATGAAAATACATTTTTCACATCATATGACATAACACACATGTACACTAATATCCCAGTAGAAGAAACAATTGACATAATAATAAACAAACTTATAGAACAAAATGAAAACAAACAATATATAACCGAAATAAAAAATAGTCTCCAACTAATACTAAAACAAAATTACTTTGAATTTAATAGCAAAATTTATCAACAGAAAGAAGGTTTAGCAATGGGATCACCATTATCAAGCATAATAGCAGAAATATTCCTACAACATATAGACACCAAAATACAAAATATCATAAAAACACATGACCCAGATGGCATATGGATAAGATATGTAGATGATGGACTATATGTATCAAATAACAAAAACACAAATGCAGAGAACATACTGAAACAAATCAATAACATACATCCCAAAATACAATTCACAGAAGAAAAAGAAAAACATAACAAAATCAACTATTTAGACATAACCATCACAAGATACAACAAACACATACAATATGCAATATATAGAAAACCAACTTTCACTAACATCATTATACCTAACCATTCTGACCACCCACCACAACATAAAATGGCAGCATTTTATTCGTTATTTAACAGAATGTACAAAATACCCCTAAACAAACAAGAAACTGACAAAGAAAGAAATATAATATACCAAATTGGTTATGCAAATGGATACAATAAAAATACTATGATCAAAATAGAAAATAAAATCAAATACAAAATAAAAACTGAACAATTAAGAATTAATCAAACTGAACAACACATAAATAATAACAACAACAACAAATGGGCCACATTCACATATATAAATAATAAAATGACAAAACTAACAAAACTATTTAAAAACACAGATATAAAAATAGCATACAAAACTAATAAAAATAAATTACAAAATCTAAATAGCTCACACAACAAAGATAATACAACAACCAACGGTATATACAAAATTGAATGCCAAGATTGCAATAAGTGTTATATAGGACAAACAAAAAAACAGCTGAAAAAACGTTATTTTGAACACCTAAATGCATACAAAAAACCAAATATATATAAATCCAATTTAGCCACACATGCAATAAACACAGGACATGAATTCCCAGACATAACCAATGTAACACTAATAAAACATATACCACACAAAGGCACCATAATGAACATTTGGGAAAATTTACAGATTTACAAACATAAAACACAAAACAAATTAATACCAGAACAAATACAAATCAATACAAAACATGACACAATATTCAAAGCACTCAACATCGAAAATACACAAAATACAAAAACAGATACCACAACCACACACAATAATGCAACATTGAAGGACCAAAGACCAACAAACCACCTTAATAACATCCAGAAGCCAACACACAAATACTGCACCAGAAGCAAGATGGCGAAGGCTGAAGATGGGAGAACAGGATCTCCCGAAACATGTTCCTAAAGGAAAAAATATATCTTGAGGTAAATTAGTTATAAGTATTATAGTAATATATATATATATATATATATATATATATATATATATATAGATAAAATCATTTATTTTCATTCGTATACTCATTAGATCTACAATGTGTGCACTAATAACTATGTATCAATTATTCTGCTGAATCTTGTTGTTTTTGTTTTTGTTTTTGTAAATCAATATCTTCTTCAATATTATCATAATCTAAGAAAGAAACAACGGGCTTGTGGTAACTAAAATACGAGATAAATACTTTTGATTGAAATCTGTCTAAATATCTGAAAAAACTCCGTCAATTGTAGTTCCATATTTTCTTGTACTTTCATTTGGGTCATTCGACATATTTAAATCCAATGTGGTTTTTAAAAAATCAATTAAAGGCTTTGATTTTTCTTTTGAGAAAGACACATTGAAATCTCCACTCAAAATCATAGGTAATTGATTTAAGTTACGATTGAGCAGAGCAGACCCTGCTGTTGTATAAATGAGCAAATTTTCATGGATGAATTCGATGATTTTATTTACACTTTAATTTGGTGAGATGTATAATAGCAACTATTACGATAATTAGTCCATTTTTCGCTTCACATTTTGCTACACAAATTTCTTCAATAGATGATTTGTTAAAGCCATATGATTGAGAATTACTAAATACTACATCCATCTGTGAACTTATATGTTTGTCGTGTCTTTATTGTTTTTGTATATGGCTACTCCTGCAGCTCTGCACTGAGGTCTCTTAAACTTAGCAACACAATGAAAATTTTGTAATATCGATGAAGCCTGTTCAGTGACAACCTTTTAAATTCTGTTTGTAAGTCAGTGACAGATGTAGATTCTTCACTCTCTTCGGCAGTGAAAGAATGCGCGATTGTTATTTTTGGTCACAATGTGAAGTCCATCGATGTGTGTTACTCTTGATAATGCAACGTATACCAATTGTTGAGAATGTGTTTTCTCATATTCATAAACAACTTCGTCGAAAGTTGCTCCTTGTGACTTATGAATCGTTATTGCGCATACCGACACCACTGGAAAATGATTACGCTTGGCATGTATAGTTTTATTATTATTAAGTGGTACAGTGCATGATCTTCTAGCTATTGGTACAGCATTCCTTAAAATGTTGTGATCCATCATGTACCCCGAAACTTTGCTTCGAAATTTTTGTACAACTTTTTCTGGATTTGAAAATATGATCCAAACTCTGCTAAATTCGCCATCATCATCATAATCTATGTGGCACAATTTTCCTACAGCACCGTTAGCCAATCCATCGGATACATCGACATTAGTAGTCAACATATAATATTTACCCAATACGTAAAGGCTATCCTTCGTAAGGCTATCCTCCTGTATCGATTGTCGACATTTTGTGGAACTTCTGCTTTACGAAAGCTTCTTGTTCAGCATTATGGCAACCCGTATAAATACCTTTTGCAACAGAAGTCACCTTATTTTCTGCCATATTTAATATAGAATTATTATAATTTTGAACAGCTACACTTGATAAAAGAGGCGTATTCCATGAGGGCAAGCAATATCAGCTTCTTCTTTACTGACAAATCTTGATTCAATTAATGTCAATTCATCCGAGTTCAGTTTTTCTCCGTTTCCAATTTTTGTAAGAGCATTGGAAAACATAACGTTTGCTTGCCTCATAACCTCTGTGAGTTCACAGAATTTCAATTGTGCTACGCTGTCGGCCCTATCATTCTGCGTTTTATTTGCTTGTAAATCGGTGTTGCTCTGACTGGAGGTAATTGTCTCAAATCACCAATTAATATTACATCTAAGTCACCAAAATATTTTGTAAAATTACCGGTGATTTGCTTAAGACGTAAATCGATTTGCTCAAGAAGCTCTGAGCCAATCATACTTACTTCATCGATTATTATTGCTCTGACATATTTAAATAATGACCTGTATTGATATGCGACTTCTGTACTCAGTGGTAACAATTTTGAAAGAGATATTTTCAAAGCTGTGTGACCAGTAGTTCCATCTATTGCTACAGCTGCTTTTCCTGTCGATACACAGGTTATATAGACATTACAGTACCCATCATTATCAGAAAACCGATTATATATTTCCATTATAAGTTTTATAACAAAAGTTTTACCGCATCCGGCTGCCCCAGTGAAGAAAATTTGTAAAGGACTATTATCATTAGATAAAATTTGTTGATTACATGCAATAGCAAAGCCTTTTGTTTTTCATTAGCCATCCTCATAGCTGCACAAAAATCCGCACTAGACATAATGTTTTCCTTTTTTTTAACAATATTTATTTATAGTAGCTAATCGAAGCTCGCTATTTATTTCTGAATTCGGATTATTATACAATTGTTCGAAAGGATTTGCTTCCGGGTATCTGTTGGCAAGATCTCGTATTTCATTCTCATCTAGGGGAGTTTCCTCCCGGCATAATTCTCTACAAATTTGAATAGTTTTATCAATGTCTATATTTGACTCGAGTTCTTTCCTCCTTTGCAGTATTATGTCCTCATTATCATCATAAATGGAAATAAATTTAATCTCTGCTAATATTTCCTCTTCTTCATTTCGGAATGGTAAGTGCAGAGTCATCATTTCTCGCTTATATTCATTAAAATCAGTGGCCATATCGTAGTTTCGATACCGAATTATCTTCGGCTCATTCCTTTTAACAAATTCTCCTTTTCTATTTTTCATGCATTTAGATACGAATTGCGCTAATGTAATATCCTCTAAATATTCTGGTCTTTTCTCATACTTATCAAACCAGTTCTCTTTTCAAAAATTAGTACAATCATCCTCTAATTTACTCAACTCTTCCATCGTTTTTCTTATTCGCTGACGTTCAATTGGCCATTGCCTACTGTTGGAATATATACGATGATTAACGAAGTTTTTGACATAGGCTCTCGTAGTAAATACCAAGGAGCTTCTTGACTTGTGATCTTTGTATGATTTAGTATGTTCACACTGATGTTTTTGGATATCTCAATGATATCAAATCCCGGATGTACATTCAATTTTTCGATTATTTTTCATTGTAAGTCACTTACTCCTCTATTTGTTTTATTTACATATTCTACTACATAAGCTGCACACGAATTAATATTCTTCTGTAATGAATTGGAAGTCAGGTATTGGATATAACAATATTAAATATGAATGGATTGAAAGTATTATGTCATTTTTCGAAAGGTTCTCGTTTTACAAAAACTTTTGGTCTAGTTATTCCTGCTCTGACAATATTGCAATATTCTTCATCTGAATTTATACCATTACGATTGTAAAAATCGTCCATGTCCACAAAATCTTCAATTTCCAATCGTACTCTTATTTGTGCATAGCGTTTCCGATAATTGATAAATGTTTATTAATATTAACTATTTTAGGTTTAATAACAAGTTATATATTCAGAAAAAAGGATTACCTATGGGATCTTCATTATCCATTATTCTTGCAGAAATATACACGAATGATTTTGAAAAGCAATTAATAAGTTCCACTAAGTATAAAGACAATATAAAATTATGGACTAGATACGTTGACGATGTATTAGTAATTTGGGAAGGAAGCATAGAAGAAGTGCATGAGTTTATAAATGAGGTAAATAATAAGGATAAAAACGTACAATTTAAAGAAGAGATAGGAGTTAAGAAAATAAATTACTTAGATTTTAACACAGAAATTAAAGATAATGAGAAACTACAGTTTCGGATATTTAGGAAATAATGGTATTCTGATATAATTATACCAAGAGAGTCTTACCACCCTTATAGATATAAAATGGTGGCAATCAATTCATTTTGTTATAGAGCTCAGAAGTGTTTAAAAGAGACCGAATCAAAAGATCAAAAACGATCAAGGGAATTGTAAAGAATAATAACTATAACACCAACATAGCGGATAAAATTATGAAAAGTGTTAACATACAAAAAGCTAAAATAGAACCAGAACAAAAGGATTATGCAGGGTCATTGACATACATAGGTTCACATACTAGAAAAATTATAAAATGTTTTAATAAATACGGAGTAGATATAGCTATTAAAAGATGTGAAGCGTCTGTGAAGCACCCCACACACACACACACACAACACTGAAACACAAGGAATTTGCTAGAAAAATATGTCACTGTCCAGATGGAGGTGACAGGGCTTAGAGGGTGGGGAAGGGCCATTTAAATTATAGCTTGTTGTGTGTGAGCAGGGTGTGGTGGGGGGGTAAAGGGTTTGTTTTTATGTCTGTTTGTTCATTTCCGATCTGACGATGATCTGTGAAGCTTGAAAGCGCTAATCGTAATACTTTTTGTATAGTGGTGTGCAACAGTGATAATTCTCCTTGTGATTTTAACCACTAACACAACTTTCTTCTTTAAACTTCTATTAAGATGTGCTATCTACAAGAGGTAATGGACAACAACAATGAGGTAATAAACGACAACAATAAGGTAAGAAAAGTTTTTAAATATCTTAAGTTAAAAGGTAAATTGAAGAGGTTGTTAAGTAAAATTTGGCTCAATAAGCAATGTCTGGATAATAATGTCATCCCAAAATACGCACAAGTTAAAATTAAAAATAAGAACACAGTAGCTAAATAAGTAAAAGAACAAAGCGTTAAGTTGTGGATAAAATTAGAAATAAGGTCACTTTACGGCTTAATCAATAGGTATATTAGGGGAATTATAAGACAGACATATAGAATTGTTAAGAATATACTCCTATGTAGAGTTAGAAGAAATATTATATAATTTTGTTTTGGGGTACGTAGAAAAGAAATTGGAAAATAAAAATTAAAAGTTGGTAAATAAGTTAAATAAATTAATAAGAAATAACGAAATAAAAAAGGAATACCTCTCTAAGAATAACTACGAAAAATGAGTAATAAACCTTACAGAGGTAACTTTCAATACAGAAGAAAAAGAAATGTTAGCAAAAGGCTTAAAATACGCGCTGCCACCAGAATTAAATCAAGAAAAAACGATTATTGAATGCGAAAGCATAATACAAAAACTAGGAAATGAAAATGATAAAAAAAGAATAAGGTGGGAAGTAGGGAATGTAGTAGATAAAATATTTAAGAAAAATTTGTATAACTCAAAAAATGAACAAAAAATCAAATCAACTGTAACTAAACTGAAGAATAAAATAAAAAAAAATGATATTACAGTTACGAACGCAGAGAAAGGAAATACAATGGTGCTACTGAGAAAGGACGAATACATAAAGAAAACGGAAGAATTTATAAGTGAAGGACCATATGAAGAAATAAAGAGTGATTATACAAGTAAGTACCAGTCAAGGGTAAAACAAATGATGAAATAGGTAACATTTATAAAAGAAAATAAGAAAAAGTATTTATTGGAATGTAATCCAAAAGCACCAACTTTTAAAAGTCAGGTTAAGATACATGAAGAAGGAAAACCAATTAGACTGATTGTTTCTTTTATTAATGTACTTATTTATAAATTATCAAAGGAAGTTAGCAGAGTACTGAAAGAGAAATATGAATTTGGGACAAAATACAACATAGAGAATAATGTAAAATTGATAGAAAAATTAGAAAATATTAGAATGAAAATACAAAACTGATATCACTGGATGTTAAGGACATGTTTACCAATATCACAGAAAATAAAGTTATTAAGTTAATAAACGATAATAATATGAAGAATACAGGTATAAAAAGCAATTGATTAAAGTAGTTAAAGAATGTGTAAATCAGAACTATTTTAAGATTAATAACAAATTTTATATACAGAAAAAAGGATTACCTATGGGATCTTCATTATCCCCTATTCTTCCAGAAATATACACGAATGATTTTGAAAAGCAATTAATAAGTTCCACTAAATATAAAGACAATATAAAATTATGGACTAGATACGTTGACGATGTAGGCCTATTAGTAATTTGGGAATGAAGCACAGAAGAAGTGCATGAGTTTATAAATGAGGTAAATAATAAGGTTAAAAACGTACAATTTAAAGAAGAGATAGGAGGTAAGAAAATAAATTACTTAGATTTAAACATAGAAATTAAAGATAATGAGAAATTACAGTTTCGGATATTTAGGAAAGAATTGTATTCTGATATAAGTATACCAAGAGAGTCTTACAACCCTTATAGATATAAAATGGCGGCAATCAATTCATTTTGTTATAGAGCTCAGAAGTGTTTAAAAGAAACCGAATCAAAAGATCAAAAACGATCAAGGGAATTGTAAGGAATAATAACTATAACACCAACATAGTGGATAAAGTTATGAAAAGTGTTAACATACAAAAAGCTAAAATAGAACCAGAACAAAAGGATTATGCAGGGTCATTGACATACATAGGTTCACATACTAGAAAAATTATAAAATGTTTTAATAAATACGGAGTAGATATAGCTATTAAAAGATGTGAAACGGTATTTGATAAGATAAGGAATAAAAATATAGAAAAAATCCCAGTATTACAGAAAAGCGGAATCTAAAAATTAAAATGTAAATATTGCAACAAAGTGTACCTAAAGTGAGTAATATTAAAGAATCGACATGACCTTGGTACGTGCCTGCTCACAGCGACAATTTCCCCTCCAATTTCTCTCCCACTACAAGCTCTCTGCGCTAAACCGTTTCTCATTTTATTTCTGTCTACCACTTCTCACAGGTAGTAGATCATTGTGTAGCCAGTATTCTTACATTTTCACAAGGTTAGCAGCAGTGTTTAATACAGTATAATCAGTTTAGCTCTTTTGGTTTTTTGTATGTGTAGAATTTTTTTTTAGTAGTTTTATCATCATTTGATCGACGTTTTAATTGTTACGTTTTAATCAGGCCTAATTAAGTTTTAATTTAATCGTTGTATTATTTATTTACTATTAAAATGCCACCCCGTGTAGATCGAGGAAGAGTGCGTAAATTTGGGAGAGGGGCGACATTAAACTCACAAGCACGGACTTTCATAAGACGACTGAGAGATTATTTCCAAAAAGAGTCTGCAAGTAATGCTCCACTACTGCCATTTCCGAAAGTCACTGAACGAGTTGCTAATGCACTCCAGGTCAGCAGGGCGACTGTATTTAAAGTTACAGCGGAAGTTGTGGATGTAACACCGGGAAAGAAGCGTCCTCGTAAAAGCCCAAAGTCGGGCTTGGATTCTTTTTCGGAAACGGCAGTGCGGAATCATATATACGCATATTACAAAAGAAGAGAGCTACCGACAATAAGAAAACTACTGAATTCGTTAAAAGAGAGTGATATTTTCGACGGCAGTAGGTTTACTCTTTGGAAAATTATAAAAAATTTGGGCTTTAAGTGGAGGAAGGTTAATAATAGAAAGTTTCTAATGGAGAGAAATGGTGTTGTTAATTGGAGGTGTAATTTTTTAAGAGAGATGAGGGAAATCGATGTAAAAAAAATAGTCTATCTGGATGAAACCTGGATAAATGCGGGTCACACAGTTGCCAAATGTTGGGACGATGACACTTTGCAATCGTCAAGAAAAGAGCCTACAGGAAGAGGTCAACGGGTGATAATTATTCATGCCGGCACTAGCGCTGGATTCGTACCGAATTGTTTAAAAATGTTTAGATCGACAAAGAAGGGTGATTATCACGAATAAATGAATGCGAGCACTTTCAAAGGATGGTTTATTAATTTATTAGAAAATATACAACCCTGTTCCACAATTGTAATGGACAATGCGCCGTATCATTGTACTTATTCAAGAAAACAAACCTCCAACGCAGACTTCAACAAAACCAGCAATCCAAGATTGGCTGCAGTCAATTAACATACCGTTTGACTGTCATTTAAAAAAGGCAGAACTGCTTCAAATTGTACACAAAAATAAGCCAAATTTCAAATCCTATGAACTGGATCCACTAGCAAAATCAGAAAGCCACAGAGTGATAAGGCAGCCTCCCTATCACTGTCACTTTAATCCCATCGAGCTTATATGGGCAAACGTTAAAGGCAAGGTAGCCAGAAACAATAAATTATTCACCTTAGCTGAAGTAGAGAGTCTGGCTCTTCAAGCCATCGATGAAATTAAAGAGGAGGACTGGAGAAGAGCGGTTAATCACGTTGAAAAAGTAATGGACGAAGCTTGGGACGCAGAAGGCATCCTAGAAGAAAGGGTAGATGAAATGATTATTTCCATAAGGAGTGATCCACAATGTACGTCTTCGGATAGCTCATCGTGCACTTCGGAGGAGGAATCGGATGCAGACAATGAGGCTGACGCTGAAGCAGGTCCAAGTGGCCTGTCAAATATAAGAGGAATTCAACCGCTTCCAAGTGACAGTGATAGTGAGTAAAAAGTGCTTGCATTTCAATGTAAATAAAGAATTTCTTTTAGTAAATAAAGAATTGTACATAGTAGTATGATTCAGTCGATAAGGAAAAATATAATTACAGTAGACTCTCAACTATCCGACCTAATGTGGCGGTCGGCCGGGTCGGATAGCAAAAAAGGCGGATACACCGGAGCCGTAGGCATACCAGCCTCTGTAAGGTCAATGACCGCCACCCTATTGCGTTGAATGTACTTGTTGCTATTTGGATGCGTAGGTCATATCAGTTTGTCCTTATAAATGACGTACAGTAATAAATGAATTAGAAAGAAATGAAATAAGAATTCGCAACTACAGTATCTTTCACAAAACCTTTATTTGAAGGACGAAACAAAATGTGTAGTTAACAATAAGTTGAATGAGTTTTACTATGAGTTTTAATTTATACGAAAGCTTTCAACCAAATTAGTTGTTAATACAAATCAAATGATAATAACCTAAAACTACGTACTGTATAATGAAAGAACAAGTGAAACTTACATTGTCTAAGGTTTGAAAAAGTCTGTAATTGAGACCTGCTTCTTTCCTCGCATTAATTTCCTTGCCGCTATATCCTTCCACTTACGTAAACATATTGCTTCGACAGCACAGAACAATGTACGCGTTTATCGAATATGCCAGAAGGATCTCGATGTAAGCGTGTGGTGTACGTGCTACTAGACGCATTTTGCAAGAATTTTCTCGACTGTGCCGGGCTTCGCTCGGGCGCTCGGACTGTGTCAAGGGCGTAATAATTACATAGTTCACGAGAGATAAGATGCAGTTTGGAAGCTTCTGGTGTGTGAGCGTGACTATAAATACATCGGGTAGCGGCCTTAGTTTTTCAGTTCAATGCGAGATATTTGATAGTGCGGTTCGAGAGTATTAGTGCGATATATTTCCAGAGCGGAACGAGTTATTACTGTGTACGTTCAAGTAGTTATTATTGAAGTGTTGCGTTTTATAATCAGACGGTATAATTGTAATGAAATTGAGTTTTAATATTTGTGGACATTTTATTGCGTGTGTACAATTTCCATTTGATTTACTGTAGACTGTGTTGTTAATTACGAACTGTTTTACTGTAACAATTAAAGGTGTGATTAGTGACTTAATTGGTGTCTTGTACCTATTTTGTTTCCGCTGTACCTACGACGATCGAGTAGACCGTCGTAACAATATGATGTCTCCTGGTGTTGCTTCTTCTTGCTGGCCAATGTATTCCACTGCCGTCTCGATCGCCTTCAGGCCTTTGGAGTGGGTTATACGATCGGAGGGTTCATCACCTTGTTCCTCTTCAATCGGCTGTTCATTTAATACCATCGCTACAATATCTTCGTCTGCAATTTCTTCGATTTCGTCCTTTGCCAACCATTCTTTGATGTCTTCCAATGAAGCTTCCTCACATCCGGGAACTTTTTCTAACAGCGATACAAGTGCAGTGTTATCAGTTGCATTTTCCACATCACATTGCTGTTCTACCTCTTCCCACTTATCACTGGCTCTGTGATCCAGCAAAATTTTCCACGATCGCACAAGTGTTAAAGATGGAATTTCATCCCATGCCTCGGACACCCATCTGATGACGTCAAGCATGTCTACTGACTGTAGTGCCGTCGCAACTTCTGTATTATCAATTGTCGCGATGATATAGCTTAGTAGCCTACGTCGATATTTCTTTTTCAAAGCTTGGAGCACTCCCTGATCCATTGGCTGACATATAGATGTAACATTTTCAGGCAAGAACAAAGCTTTTATGTCTCCATCTTTTAATTGGTCATTTGCTGGATGTGAAGGAGCGTTATCCAAAACTAGGATTGCTTTCCTTGTTAAATTGTTTTCAGCTAAATGTTTTTCAACTTGTGGCACAAATTCCTGTTCAAACCAATTTTTGAAAATTTCTCCATTCATCCACGCCTTTTTTTGATGGGTATAATGCAGGGGCAAAGAACTTAAATCTTTAAGATTTTTAAAAGCCCTAGGCTTGCGAGATTTTCCAATCAAGGTCAGTCTCAACTTGTGGTTTCCGGTTGCGTTACTACAAGCTAAAACTGTAACGCGGTCCTTGCTCTTCTTGAACCCTGGTGTGGCCTTTTCCTGTTTAGACGCTAGTGTTTTAGACGGCAACATACGGTAATTCAAACCCGTCTCATCACAGTTGTACACTTGTTCTCCGGAAATACCTTCCTTATCAAGCAGGTCAAAAAAGTGTTTTTTAAAGTCAGGGACAGCGTCCTTATTAGCAGACAATGCTTCACCACTAATCGTCATCTGACAAACACCAAAACGTTTCTTCCAGCGATCAAGCCACCCGTCACTGGCAGTAAACTCACCATCGTCTCCTTCGATCTGTTTTTTAAACTGAATCGCTTTTTCTTGGAGCAAGGGGCCTGAAACCGTCAATCCTTTCCCCCTCACATTTTCATACCACAGATATAAAGCCTCTTCAACTTCCACATGTTTTCCTTTTTGCATAGTTTTTCTAACTTTCACGCCACTGCCACTTGCTTGCTTAGAACACCATTTTTCAATCTCTGCGCGATTTCTTTGCCAATCACCCACAGTAGTTTTTCCAACTCCTAACTCCAGTGCAATTTTGTTTACCGACTCACCAGAATCCATTCTTTTTATTGCTTGCAGTTTTTCTTCCAAAGTTACTACCACTTTCTTTCGTTTGTCACCCATATTTCACTTAAAAATAAAAGCCACCAACAATACTGTATACACACTTTATAACAAATTAACAATCCACGAACGACTGAACCGCACGGACTGACTTCTGGATACAGACTGACTGATGCACCTCTTACACACTCAAGTAGGAACACGAAACTTTCCTGTCACAACATGAATCAATTGGCGTACTGTATTGGTAACTGGTGATTCACGCGTAAGCGCCTTCACCCGCGTGGCGGGATTGCTCACATGACGTTTGAAGGCGCTAGTAATCGGATTGGAAATACTGCATATGTACCGTACTCAAAATACTTTTTTTTTTTTTTTTTTTTAGTAGCAGGTCGGGCGGGGGTCGGATAGGCCGGAGGTCGAATAGGCGGGAGTCGGATAGCCGAGAGTCTACTTATAAAAACAAAACAAAAATCAAAATTAAAGACAAAAAAATTAAATAAAAAAAACTTGTAATGCTGGCTTCGGTGTAATATTGCTACTTAATAGAAATTTTCTGTACCTTAAGGTTAAAATATAACACCGATGACTGTCCCAACACAGTTAAAACGCAGAGGGCAAGTTTACAACAAAGCAAATTATTATTAAAAAAATTGATAATAGCCATGGTACACTCATGTATACTCATGGTAGGCTATTATGAAATTGCTCAGACCTGAATAAGGTTGACTTTACATAACATCTTTTAAAATTAACAGAATGATAATAAAGTATGGAATAGATCAGTGTAATGCAAAAATTTAGTCGTTAATAAAACTCTGTCGCAGACAAAGGAATAAATCTTATATAAATGGCAATAAACACAGTGAAAGGAAAGATATTAGGCCTATTCCTTTGTCTTTTCTATAACTGTACACGTAGTGCTTAGAAATACGCGACCGATGACTGACAGTTGTAAACTGAATGCTGCCGAGTTTCGTGCGCATGCGTAGCGGAAGCGGGTGGGGCATTGGCCAACTCCCTCTCCGTATCAATTCTCTTGTATGACAGACTTAGGTGAGACAGGACAAAAATTCGTATGCAGGTTGTCTGACCAAAAACGTGAAGAAGGTAATAGAACAATGCATTCGTTATATGCAAGACATTTCATAGAAGACAACCATAAGTTTGTTAATCCTTTGAAAGACTACGAAAATGTAAAAGTAGTAAATAACACAGTTGAAAGCAAGCTTAGGGAGGAGTTAGAAATATTGAAAGAAAGAAAAAAAGGGTTAGACAATTTAATTAATACTAAAATTAAATATGATAATGAAGAAATATTTTATAACATAATTAAGAATAAATGATAGAGGACATATAGATACCATTAAGAATTAAATTGCATAGGACTAATTGGATGTTTTTAAAATAAAGGCGTGTGACTGGCCCACAAGTGTGAATGAGAGAGACGGTTAGGTTAAAAGGAATGTACACGCGCAAACAGACACACACACACACACACACACACACACACGCACACACACACACACACATACACACACACACACACAACACTGAAACACAAGGAATTTGCTAGAAAAATATGTAATTATCCAGATAGAGGTGACAGGGCTTAGAGGGTGGGGAAGGGGCATTTGAATTATAGCTTGTTGTGTGTAAGCATGGTGTGGTGGGAGGTGAAGGGTTTGTTTACATGTCTGTTTGTTCATTTCCGATCTGAGGGTGAGCTGTGAAGCTTGAAAGCGCTAATCGGAATAATTTTTGTATAGTGGTGTGCAACAGTGATAATTCTCCTTGTGATTTTAACCACTAACACAACATTCTTCATTAAACTTCTGTTAAGATGTGCTATCTACGACAGGTAATGGACAACAACAATAAGGTAATAAACGACAACAATAAGGTAAGAAAAGTTTTTAAAAATCTTAAGTTAAAAGTTAAATTGAATAGGGTTTTAAGTAAAATTTGGTTCAATAAACAATGTCTGGATAGTAATGTCATCCCAAAATACGCTCAAGTTAAAATTAAAAATAAGAACACAGTAGCTAAAAAGTAAAAGAACAAAGCGAGAAGTTGTGGATAAAATTAGAAATAAGGTCACTTTACGGCTTAATCAATAGGTATATTAGGGAATTATAAGACAGACATATAGAATTGTTATAACGTGAATGTAGATCACGTAAGCCTATATTATGTAATTAACGTAATTAATCATTTAATGTATGTTTTTAGTTATTATTAAGCAAATTAAATGTGTTGATAAGAAGATTGAGGCAAAATATCATCTCACAGAAATATTGTATGTTGGCGACAGTCTGGCGGCAACAGAATAAAAGCGCATTGTACAATAAACAGCTTTCTAAAGTCATAAAGAAGGAAATGCTTTGTTTGCGAAAAATCATAAAACTGTTGAGTCCCGTTAGATTTTGACGAACGACAACCTTGGGAAAACAATGGATCAGGCGATTAAAAAAGAGAAACTCTGGTGAAAGTCGCGTCGCTTGGTGTAGCAGCTGAACACGTGGTAAAACGTGGTAAATGAGAAGAAGCGTGACTTGAAGCAATACTTAATAAGTCTTGAACTATTTGAGTGCGCGTTAGTCGAAGAACGCGACAGTCGTTATTTGTACAGCAAAGACAAGCATGAGAGGAATCTTCATCGCGAGTGAATCATTTAATTAGTGCGTACAGCAAGTAAGAAGCAGTTTATTTAAATCAGTGAACTTGAAGTAATTACGAACACAGTATATTTTGTCTTGTGCGCGAAAGTCGAGTGGAGTATTTAATCGGAGTTCCGATGTGTGTAAAGAATCGACGAAAGTAATTGTGAATGGAATTAAAGCAAAGTATGGTGCGAAGTTAAATTGTGATATATGTTCACTCAAGGCATTGTCGGCAGATGGAATGGATAATCCTGAACACAAGTAACAGTTTCATTTTACTTATTTATTAGCTAGTATTCTATGTAGTCGTATCAGCTATATCCTTAAACATCCCGTTTCATTCTAAAAGAACCAACGAGCAGTTGGATGCTAATAATATTATTCTACCACTTATGACTTTAGAAACGCTCAATTTAATTAATGTAAATTAGGATTGACAAATTCAGAGTTGTATTAAATATATCTGATGGTTGTCAGAAGTCAATATCTTGTTAATATTAAGGCATTGAATATATATATATATATATATATGTGTGTGTGTTTTTCTAGTTTGAAACTCATAAATGCAACAATTATAGTAAGATAGACAAGTAATAACGAAGTCTTGATTTATGTATTTTATGTGCTTAGATTTATGATTGAATTATTAGTTCATGAAGTAATAGATAGGGGATATGTTTCTCAATCAGATGAAATGAATATTATAACAATCTGTGAAATGTCGGTTGTTACACTCCGCGCACTTATACTCACCAATTGTCTGTTTCTCTTTGAAGATGTAGTCCTGCAAACACAACTTATGCTAATATATGTGTGTGTGGGCGCCACTTGGATATTTAGTCCAAGAAATTAATTATTATTTAAAATAGATTTTTTATAATTATTTAATTAAATTAGTTACAGAAAAAATGTAAACAAGACGAGTTGAGTTGCAAATAACATACGTTTAATGACTTTTCTTTCATAAAAAATCGTCTGAAGGACTAACAGTAAGATTATGTAAAAATGCAGAGTTACAATAATTATTGATAAGATTTTATTAAGTATCGGCTAATAAAAATTTTATTGCTCAGTTGAATTGCATGAATTTAATCTTTGAAAAACTTTATACTCAGGACGTGACTCCTTTGAACTATCAAGACAAATCAGTGGGATGCTTTACAAACTTTGTGTGAATTGAAGGTGTTTGACATATGTAGTACAATTGTGTGACAAAGATACCAGGTAAAAGGATTTTAAATTTTGGACAACTCACGTTCCGGTGGCTAAGTATTTCCTTCACTGGACACTGTTCTTGGGGACGATTACAATCTTGCGCCTCTTCGTATTTACGTTTCCTCACTCACTGGTAACTATTTAAAAGTCAAATTACGATTTGAAAACTCCGCACAATTTAAATAAAAATCGTACTGTTTCTATGCTTTAAATTTCCGGCGAAAAAACAGCTCACTGCGTGGCCTCGCTATACTGCCGTCTCAGCGCTAGTTACGACTCAATGTAGTAGGCTTGCGTCAGTAATATGTTTGGAATTTTGTCAACGTCTGTCTATTTTCGCAAATACCAGCAAAATTTGATTTTTCTCTATTAAAATCGGTCCTTTTCAGGGCCGCTGGAAATTTGGCTGTGTGCGTTCTATTAAAATTTTCGTGCTGTTGCTCTATTCAACAGGCACGTTAGCGATTTAGCTATATACTCCTTTTTAGGTTAAGTAAGTCTTTCGTCTAGTACTGGGAAAAGCCTTTTTTGAGTTTTCGGGTCGGATTCCTTTTTTTCGAGTTCGCCTTGGATTAGATGTTCGAATTCGTATGTGAAGTGTCTCTCGTGGATTCAAAGCATAAAGTCCTCTATGTCGATATTGGTCTCGCTTATATACTCTTTGTAAGGTGCATTGTTTTAATTTTTATTTTTGTTTTAATTTTTATTCATGACTTCCGGTATTTTTGAGTAACATTTTCTTCAGGAACGTTCGAGAATATGCAAATAGAACATCATGGAACAAATTCGACTTCCGTAGAAGCTTTAGAACAAAAACTTCTTGTTCTTCATACTAAAGGATCCTACTGAAATTATTCTGGTTTTTGTCAAACAATTTTACAGAACTACTTACAATCTGCTTGTCATTATTATTTTTAGATTCTCTGCTTTCAACTGATTAAAATTATATCATTCATGATTGGTTTTAAATAAATTAAACCTAATAAATTAACATAAAATACATATTCTTACCTTGTAGTGTTTATACAAAATTCATGTTTTCTTTTTAATAAAATGTTATTAAGTTCCTCGGCTCTTACTATAACAAAAACACATAATATAATTAGCTTTACTTAACAAAACAAACAAATATTAAAGCACATAACATATAAATAATTTCATTTTTCTGTAGGCATAACATATGGCCTAGTTTCTTGTCACTGTTATTTATAGTAATTTGTCTTTTCTGGTATAATTTCTTAGATTTTTTGGGTATTCACTTAGAGTTTGTTATATTGTTTATCTTTGAGAATACCTGGTTTTTCCTAATACATTTTAATTTTATTGTAATCTCACTTAGCATCTCACTGTCTTTGTACAGATGAACTATTTCATGGATGTGACAAATTTCACTTTTATATTTAATAATTCTCTATGAATTTAGCTTGTCTTCAATTGAGCAAGTATTTTTCCATTGTATATTATAGAATTGTATCTTTTTCTATATTCTTTCTAATACTAAACAATTAGTTTGTCAAATATGACTAATTTTGTGACTGTTTTTTGATCTCAGCCTAGGATGGTATAGGTAACTAGTTTCATAACTTGACTGTTAAAGTGTTTTAGATGGTCATATTTATAAGTATAGTTACTTTATATTGTGGTTCAACTTTAAAATACAAGTTTGTTGCATTTTGATACCTTTAAAGTCATAAATTTTATAATTTTACATGTTCACTACATGTTTTTAGTTTAACACAGTTTTTGATTATTTTCATTGACTTCTAATCAATTTACGGCTTTCTCTATTTAAAGTATATTGTTTGTCTTTGTCTAATTGACATTTACATCTAGTTTTTTTCTTAATTTCATAATAATTAATTTTCACATATATCTGAGTGATTGGTCTCAACTCTAAAACTTTGATTTTCTGTTATAAAATTACATATTTTTTATTTTAATTTACATCCTATTTAATGATGTGTTTAAATCATTTGATACATCTATTACATATATATTATAAAGTATAATAATAGATCATGTCCATTATTTCACAATAACTTGGTTTTTATGCTCTATTCAGAGTTACATTTCTAAAATTTAATGACCTCATTTTGGTCATTTCAGAGATTATTTGTTTCTTTTATTATACAATATCAGTTTTATTCTGTTTTTCACTTTAACAATATATGGGGTTTGAGTCTTGGTCAAAGTCTTCGTCGTTTTTACATATTATTCATATTAACTATTGGACAATATTACTAAATTTTTTGGATTACTTGGGTTCGATACTGTTCATTTCACCTTAATTTACTTTTGCACTTATTTTCTTTATGGAACGTTTTGTGACGTTACATATGCCTCCTCATTAAAATTGATAATTTGGGAAAAACATTTCTTCAGTTTTGATGAAATTATCATTTATATATAAACCTTTTATTAGCTTCATTATTATTCTATTCTTTTATATTATAATTAGTTTCCTGTACTACTCCTTTAATATATTAATCCATCTCTTTATCCATGTCTCAATCTTTACCATATCTCCTGTTCCTTTCCTTTACCTTGTTGTTAATTATTTAATCTTTGATACATTATAACTCCCTAACAATTCCCTAACTTTTATAGCGGGTTCGGAGTCAGAGGGGCACCATTGGCAATCCATTCTCCGCCGTTCCCTAACTATAAACACTGAAATCAGAGGAGACACATCTCTGTCCAGAAAATATATAAGAAGTACTTATAAATTGCACCTTCGCAACAAATAATATTAATAATAAAATTCATATTCAAAGATCATAGGCTCCTACACATAAATTCTCTTTCTTAATCTCTTCTGATTATTTCTCAATTATATTAATATATTGTTCTCCCCAGGTAAAATTATCTTTTAAAATTATTCGATGTCAACAATAAATTAGTTGTTGTTTTCATAGCTATATTTATAAATTCATCATCACCTCCTTATGTAACACACTGTTTCCCTTTTTTTTTAATTCTCATTTCCTTTTAGTATCAATTAATGTATATGACAGTATTTCTCCTCCATAGTAATATCAATCGTTATTTGATTGTTCAATAATTTATTTAATTAACTTGAATAACATAGTAAATTATGTCTTTTCCTCCTTTCCTTCTCTCCTTCTCTAAGTACGGGTAAGTTGGTAAATATACGTTGACTTGGCTGTTGGAAATAGATGTATATTTTACATATATATTTTTGCCTTTGGTGGAAGGTGTCCTTCTCGTATTAATATTTATTAATAATATTCTATTCCTTTCTCACCTTTTCTAAGTACGGGTAAGTTGGTAAATATACGTCTACTTGGCTGTTGGAAATAATTTTATATTTTACATATATATTTTTGCCTTTAGTGGAAGGTGTCCTTCGCGTATTAATATTTATTAATAATATTCTATTCCTTTCTCTCCTTTTCTAAGTACGGGTAAGTTGGTAAATTAACGTTGACTTGGCTGTTGGAAATAAATTTATATTTTATATATATATTTTTGCCTTTGGTGGAAGGTGTTCTTCTCGTATTTATATTTATTAATAATAATCTATTCCTTTCTCTCATTCTCTACGTACAGGTAAGTTGGTAAATTAACGATGACTTGGCTGTTGGAAATAAATTTATATTTTACATATATATATTGCCTTTTGGTGGAAGGTGTCCTTCTCGTATTTATATTTATTAATAATATTCTATTCCTTTCTACTTTTCTAAGTACGGGTAAGTTGGTAAATTTACGTTGACTTGGCTGTTGGAAATAAATTTATATTTTATATATATATATATATTTTTGCCTTTGGTGGAAGGTGTCCTTCTCGTATGTATTTATTTATAACATTCTATTCCTTTCTCTCCTTCTCTAAGTACGTGTAAGTTGGTAAATTTACGTTGACTTGGCTGTTGGAAATAAATTTATATTTTACATATATATTTTTGTCTTTTGGTGGAAGGTGTCCTTCTCGTATTTGTATTTATTAATTATATTCAATTCCTTTCTCTCATTCTCTAAGTATGGGTAAGTTGGTAAATTAACGTTGACTTGGCTGTTGTTCCTGTCTGACCTCTGGGTTACCACTAATAGGTCTGCTCTTTGTTGTATTATTTTGATTACCTTGTGTTTGCTGTGGGTAATACACGTAAGTTGTTAAATTATGTTGGTATTTTCGTTGACTATTGGCCACTGCATAGTTTACCTGGGGTCTGTACTCCTGATTCCTTCTATCACCTCCCTCTTGATTGCCTCCGTTCCGATAATTATTTCCTTGGTTATAATTATTTCCTCTATAATTGTTGCCCCCGATAATTATTTCCTTGATAGCTATTTCTATGGTAGTTATTTTCTGGGTAATTATTTCCATTTGGTCCCAGATTGATACGGTTATTCGGACTCTGATTATTATTATTGCGGTTATTTCCTGGGATGTTATTGTTATGGTTGTTTGGATTGAAACTACTACCATTTCCGCTTCCATTCCGATTTGTCACGTTTTACCATTGTAATAGTCTACCTTACGACTGGGGGGTTGGTAGTCTTGAAACTTTCCCGCAGACTCGTAGTTCTCTAATAACTTAGCCAAGTCAGTGATTTTACTGAGTTGCTGGTATAATTGTGCGTCTTTGATACCATAGCTATAGTGTCCAGCCAGTTGTCTTACCAAACATTCTTCTGGGATTGGCGGTATTAATTTTCGCGCTAAACATATTTTTCCCAGGAAATATGATGTTGGGGATTGTCCCTTGGATGCGTCGTATTTCCCGTAAAATATATCCATTCTCACCTTGTTTTGTGCCGTTTCTGACCAATATTTTTCTTTGAATTGGCGTTTGAGTTCATTCAGGTTCGTTATTTCGGGTCGTATTGCTATCCACCAATTATCCCTTGTATTCCGGAATGTTTCGTCTAACATTTCCCGTATTCTGTCCCATCTTGTTTCCCTATTTCTTTCTATGAACTCTTCCATCCTTTCTAAAAATTCCATAGGGTTCCGGCGATAATTTTGGAAGTTAATTACCTCCCTATTTTCGCTATGACACGTATGGGTACTCAAGATCGGTGTGTCCCTTAGCGCTTCTAATCTCTCCTGCAGGTTTTTCTCCCTTTGATCAATTTCCTGTATATTATTTTTATTGATTCTTATTTGTTCGTCTAACCTATTAGCTATGTCATACGCTCTTTGTATCCTCTCACTAACATCTTTCCGGACTTCTCCTACCTCCTTCATAATTTCGTCCTGGTTGTGCCTGACTTTATTATCGAGAGTTTGAACACTTTGTTTCGTCTCTACCGTTCGTTCCTCCATGGTTTCAAAACGGGTATCATTTCCTTCTTGCAATCTTTCTAATTGTTTCGCCATTGTTTCGACCCTCCTGTCACTGTCGACTTTACTATCGTTGATTTTGTGGTTCACCATTTCATAATTTGAACTAATTTCTTTTTTCAGGGACTCTATATTTTTTATTTTCCTCCTGAAATACCTCCAGCTTCTTTCCATTGTCATTGATTTTATTAGTTATATATTCCCTTAAAGATTCTATCTTTTTATCTAATTCCTACTTAGCTTCCTGTCTATCTTTTCTCAGGGATTCTATACTTCCTTTTATTTCTGCCTCGTCTTCCTGTCTAATTTTATTATTATCCTCCTTATCTTCTTTTCTATTTTTATTATTTTCCTCCTTCAGGGATTCTATTAACGTCTCAGATTTTTTCTCCGTTTTTTCATTACTGTTATTAGTATTTTTGTTTATCGTTTTTCCCAATCTTTGGAACATCATCATTATTGCGTTCATGTCGACGCTCCCTGTTGCTTTTTCCGGTTCGAGTTTCTCTGTTTCCTCCCTTTTGGGTGTGGGTTTATCTGTTTGTTCTCCCATTGGTATGGGTCTTTCTCCCGCTTGTTCCTCTGGTTCATCTCCCGTTTGCATGGGTTTTTCTATTTCCGGTATGGGCGACTCTACTTCTATCTCCTCAACTTGGACTGCCTCCCCATCTTCCACACTTAATTCGAGTTCTATGTTTTTCTTCCCCTTCTTTCCTTTTGGTAGCGGCATCTTGATTTGTTGATAGTTGCCGGGCTTGTTCCTTTCCTTTCAACCCTCACTAGTTGGGCTGCCAATTTATAACAATCTGTGAAATGTCGGGTGTTACACTCCGCGCACTTATACTTTCTAATTGCCTGTTTCTCTTCGACGATGTAGTCCTGCAAACACAACTTATGCTAATATATGTGTGTGTGAGCGCCACTTGGATATTTAGTCCAAGAAATTAATTATTATTTAAAATAGATTTTTTATAATTTTTTAATTAAATTAGTTATAGAAAAATTGTAAACAAGACGAGTTGAGTTGCAAATAACATATGTTTAATGACTTTTCTTTCATAAAAAATCGTCTGAAGGACTAACAGTAAGATTATGTAAAGTTGCAGAGTTACAAAAATTATTGATAAGATTTTATTAAGTATCGGCTAATAAAAATTTTATTGCTCAGTTGAATTGCATGAATTTAATCTTTGAAAAACTTTATACTCAGGACGTGACTCCTTTGAACTATCAAGACAAATCAGTGGGATATTTTACAAACTTTGTGTGAATTGAAGGTTTTTGACATATGTAGTACAATTGTGTGACAAAGATACCAGGTAAAAGGATTTTAAATTTTGGACAACTCACGTTCCGGTGGCTAAGTATTTCCTTCACTGGACACTGTTCTTGGGGACGATTACAATCTTGCGCCTCTTCGTATTTACTTTTCCTCACTCACTGGTAACTATTTAAAAGTCAAATTACGATTTGAAAACTCCGCACAATTTAAATAAAAATCGTACTGTTTCTATGCTTTAAATTTCCGGCGAAAAAACAGCTCACTGCGTGGCCTCGCTATACTGCCGTCTCAGCGCTAGTTACTACTCAATGTAGTAGGCTTGCGTCAGTAATATGTTTGGAATGTTGTCAACTTCTGTCTATTTTCGCAAATACCAGCAAAATTTGATTTTTCTCTATTAAAATCGTTCCTTTTCAGGGCTGCTGGAAATTTGGCTGTGTGCGTTCTATTAAAATTTTCGTGCTGTTGCTCTATTCAACAGGCACGTTAGCGATTTAGCGATATACTCCTTTTTAGGTTAAGTAAGTCTTTCGTCTAGTACGGGGAAAAGCCTTTTTTGAGTTTTCGGGTCGGATTCCTCTTCTTCGAGTTCGCCTTGGATTAGATGTTCGGATTCGAATGTGAAGTGTCTCTCGTGGATTCAAAGCATAAAGTCCTCTATGTCGATTTTGGTCTCGCTTATATACTCTTTGTAAGGTGCATTTTTTTAATTTTTATTCATGACTTCCGGTATTTTTGAGTAACATTTTCTTCAGGAACGTTCGAGAATATGCAAATAGAACATCATGGAACAAATTCGACTTCCGTAGAAGCTTTAGAACAAAAACTTAGTGTTCTTCATACTAAAGGATCCTACTGAAATTATTCTGGTATTTGTCAAACAATTTTACAGAACTACTTACAATCTGCTTGTCATTATTATTTTTAGATTCTCTGCTTTCAACTGATTAA
Source organism: Magicicada septendecula (assembly GCA_034769895.1). Lineage (NCBI taxonomy): Eukaryota > Metazoa > Arthropoda > Insecta > Hemiptera > Cicadidae > Magicicada > Magicicada septendecula. The sequence goes on from CM068372.1 coordinate 251,174,128, forward strand.
AATTATATCATTCATGATTGGTTTTAAATAAATTAAACCTAATAAATTAACATAAAATACATATCCTTACCTTGTAGTGTTTATACAAAATTCAAGTTTTCTTTTTAATAAAATGTTATTAAGTTCCTCGGCTCTTACTATAACAAAAACACATAATATAATTAGCTTTACTTAACAAAACAAACAAATATTAAAGCACATAACATATAAATAATTTCATTTTTCTGTAGGCATAACTTATGGCCTAGTTTCTTGTCACTGTTATTTATAGTAATTTGTCTTTTCTGGTATAATTTCTTAGATTTTTTGGGTATTCACTTAGAGTTTGTTATATTGTTTATCTTTGAGAATACCTGGTTTTTCCTAATACATTTTAATTTTATTGTAATCTCACTTAGCATCTCACTGTCTTTGTACAGATGAGCTATTTCATGGATGTGACAAATTTCACTTTTATATTTAATAATTCTCTATGAATTTAGCTTGTCTTCAATTGAGCAAGTATTTTTCCATTGTATGTTATAGAATTGTATCTTTTTCTATATTCTTTCTAATACTAAACAATTAGTTTGTCAAATATGAATAATTTTGTGACTGTTTTTTGATCTCAGCCTAGGATGGTATAGGTAACTAGTTTCATAACTTGACTGTTAAAGTGTTTTAGATGGTCATATTTATAAGTATAGTTACTTTATATTGTGGTTCAACTTTAAAATACAAGTTTGTTGCATTTTGATACCTTTAAAGTCATAAATTTTATAATTTTACATGTTCACTACATGTTTTTAGTTTACCACAGTTTTTGATTATTTTCATTGACTTCTAATCAATTTACGGCTTTCTCTATTTAAAGTATATTGTTTGTCTTTGTCTAATTGACATTTACATCTAGTTTTTTTCTTAATTTCATAATAATTAATTTTCACATATATCTGAGTGATTGGTCTCAACTCCAAAACTTTGATTTTCTGTTATAAAATTACATATTTTTTATTTTAATTTACATCCTATTTAATGATGTGTTTAAATCATTTGATACATCTATTACATATATATTATAAAGTATAATAATAGATCATGTCCATTATTTCACAATAACTTGGTTTTTATGCTCTATTCAGAGTTACATTTCTAAAATTTAATGACCTCATTTTGGTCATTTCAGAGATTATTTGTTTCTTTTATTATACAATATCAGTTTTATTCTGTTTTTCACTTTAACAATATATGGGGTTTGAGTCTTGGTCAAAGTCTTCGTCGTTTTTACATATTATTCATATTAACTATTGGACAATATTACTAAATTTTTTGGATTACTTGGGTTCGATACTGTTCATTTCACCTTAATTTACTTTTGCACTTATTTTCTTTATGGAACGTTTTGTGACGTTACATATGCCTCCTCATTAAAATTGATAATTTGGGAAAAACATTTCTTCAGTTTTGATGAAATTATCATTTATATATAAACCTTTTATTAGCTTCATTATTATTCCATTCTTTTATATTATAATTAGTTTCCTGTACTACTCCTTTAATATATTAATCCATCTCTTTATCCATGTCTCAATCTTTACCATATCTCCTGTTCCTTTCCTTTACCTTGTTGTTAATTATTTAATCTTTGATACATTATAACTCCCTAACAATTCCCTAACTTTTATAGCGGGTTCGGAGTCAGAGGGGCACCATTGGTAATCCATTCTCCTCCGTTCCCTAACTATAACCACTGAAATCAGTGGAGACACATCTCTGTCCAGAAAATATATAAGAAGTACTTATAAATTGCACCTTCGCAACAAATAATATTAATAATAAAATTCATATTCAAAGATCATAGGCTCCTACACATAAATTCTCTTTCTTAATCTCTTCTGATTATTTCTCAATTATATTAATATATTGTTCTCCGCAGGTAAAATTATCTTTTAAAATTATTCGATGTCAACAATAAATTAGTTGTTGTTTTCATAGCTATATTTATAAATTCATCATCACCTCCTTAAAAAAAAACACACTGTTTCCCTTTTTTTTTTTTTAATTCTCATTTCCTTTTAGTATCAATTATATGACAGTATTTCTCCTCCTTAGTAATATCAATCGTTATTTGATTGTTCAATAATTTATTTAATTAACTTGAATAACATAGTAAATTATGTCTTTTCCTCCTTTCTTTCTCTCCTTCTCTAAGTACGGGTAAGTTGGTAAATTAACGTGGACTTGGCTGTTGGAAATAAATTTATATTTTACATATATATTTTTGCCTTTGGTGGAAGGTGTCCTTCTCGTATGTATTTATTAATAATATTATATTCCTTTCTCTCCTTCTCTAAGTACGGGTAAGTTGGTAAATATACGTTGACTTGGCTGTTGGAAATAAATTTATATTTTACATATATATTTTTGCCTTTGGTGGAAGGTGTCCTTCTCGTATTAATATTTATTAATAATATTCTATTCCTTTCTCTCCTTTTCTAAGTACGGGGAAGTTGGTAAATTAACGTTGACTTGGCTGTTGGAAATAAATTTATATTTTGTATATACATTTTTGCCTTTGGTGGAAGGTGTCCTTCTCGTATTTATATTTATTAATAATATTCTATTACTTTCTCTCCTTCTCTACGTACGGGTAAGTTGGTAAATTAAAGTTGACTTGGCTGTTGGAAAGAAATTTATATTTTACATATATATATTGCCTTTTGGTGGAAGGTGTCCTTCTCGTATTTATATTTATTAATAATATTCTATTCCTTTCTACTTTTCTAAGTACGGGTAAGTTGGTAAATTTACGTTGACTTGGCTGTTGGAAATAAATTTATATTTTATATATATATTTTTGCCTTTTGGTGGAAGGTGTCCTTCTCGTATTTGTATTTATTAATTATATTCTATTCCTTTCTCTCATTCTCTAAGTACGGGTAAGTTGGTAAATTAACGTTGACTTGGCTGTTGTTCCTTTCTGACCTCTGGGTTACCACTAATATGTCTGCTATTTGTTGTATTATTTTGATTACCTTGTGTTTGCTGTGGGTAATACACGTAAGTTGTTAAATTATGTTGGTATTTTCGTTGACTATTGGCCACTGCATAATTTACCTGGGGTCTGTACTCCTGATTCCTTCTATCACCTCCCTCTTGATTGCCTCCGTTCCGATAATTATTTCCTTGGTTATAATTATTTCCTCTATAATTGTTGCCCCCGATAATTATTTCCTTGATAGCTATTTCTATGGTAGTTATTTTCTGGGTAATTATTTCGATTTGGTCCCAGATTGATACGGTTATTCGGACTCTGATTATTATTATTGCGGTTATTTACTGGGATGTTATTGTTATGGTTGTTTGGATTGAAACTACTACCATTTCCGCTTCCATTCCGATTTGTCACGTTTTACCATTGTAATAGTCTACCTTACGACTGGGGGGTTGGTAGTCTTGAAACTTTCCCGCAGACTCGTAGTTCTCTAATAACTTAGCCAAGTCAGTGATTTTACTGAGTTGCTGGTATAATTGTGCGTCTTTGATACCATAGCTATAGTGTCCAGCCAGTTGTCTTACCAAACATTCTTCTGGGATTGGCGGTATTAATTTTCGCGCTAAACATATTTTTCCCAGGAAATATGATGTTGGGGATTGTCCCTTGGATGCGTCGTATTTCCCGTAAAATATATCCATTCTCACCTTGTTTTGTGCCGTTTCTGACCAATATTTTTCTTTGAATTGGCGTTTGAGTTCATTCAGGTTCGTTATTTCGGGTCGTATTGCTATCCACCAATTATCCCTTGTATTCCGGAATGTTTCGTCTAACATTTCCCGTATTCTGTCCCATCTTGTTTCCCTATTTCTTTCTATGAACTCTTCCATCCTTTCTAAAAATTCCATAGGGTTCCGGCGATAATTTTGGAAGTTAATTACCTCCCTATTTTCGCTATGACACGTATGGGTACTCAAGATCGGTGTGTCCCTTAGCGCTTCTAATCTCTCCTGCAGGTTTTTCCCTCTTTGATCAATTTCCTGTATATTATTTTTATTGGTTCTTATTTGTTCGTCTAACCTATTAGCTATGTCATACGTTCTTTGTATCCTCTCGCTAACATCTTTCCGGACTTCTCCTACCTCCTTCATAATTTCGTCCTGGTTTTGCCTGACTTTATTATCGAGAGTTTGAACACTTTGTTTCGTCTCTACCGTTCGTTCCTCCATGGTTTCAAAACGGGTATCATTTCCTTCCTGCAATCTTTCTAATTGTTTCGCCATTGTTTCGACCCTCCTGTCACTGTCGACTTTACTATCGTTGATTTTTTGGTTCACCATTTCATAATTTGAACTAATTTCCTTTTTCAGGGACTCTATATATTTTATTTTCCTCCTGAAATACCTCCAGCTTTTTTCCATTGTCATTGATTTTATTAGTTATATATTCCCTTAAAGATTCTATCTTTTTATCTAATTCCTACTTAGCTTCCTGTCTATCTTTTCTCAGGGATTCTATACTTCCTTTTATTTCTGCCTTGTCTTCCTGTCTAATTTTATTATTATCCTCCTTATCTTCTTGTCTATTTTTATTATTTTCCTCCTTCATGGATTCTATTAACGTCTCAAATTTTTTCTCCGTTTTTTCATTACTGTTATTAGTATTTTTGTTTATCGTTTCTTCCATTCTTTGGAACATCATCATTATTGCGTTCATGTCGACGCTCCCTGTTGCTTTTTCCGGTTCGGTTTTCTCTGTTTCCTCCCTTTTGGGTGTGGGTTTATCTGTTTGTTCTCCCATTGGTATGGGTCTTTCTCCCGCTTGTTCCTCTGGTTCATCTCCCGTTTGCATGGGTTTTTCTATTTCCGGTATGGGCGACTCTACTTCTATCTCCTCAACTTGGACTGCCTCCCCATCTTCCACACTTAATTCGGGTTCTATGTTTTTCTTCCCCTTCTTTCCTTTTGGTAGCGGCATCTTGATTTGTTGATAGTTGCCGGGCTTGTTCCTTTCCTTTCAACCCTCACTAGTTGGGTTGCCAATTTATAACAATCTGTGAAATGTCGAGTGTTACACTCCGCGCACTTATACTTTCTAATTGCCTGTTTCTCTTCGACGATGTAGTCCTGCAAACACAACTTATGCTAATATATGTGTGTGTGAGCGCCACTTGGATATTTAGTCCAAGAAATTAATTATTATTTAAAATAGATTTTTTATAATTTTTTAATTAAATTAGTTATAGAAAAAATGTAAACAAGACGAGTTGAGTTGCAAATAACATATGTTTAATGACTTTTCTTTCATAAAAAATCGTCTGAAGGACTAACAGTAAGATTATGTAAAGTTGCAGAGTTACAAAAATTATTGATAAGATTTTATTAAGTATCGGCTAATAAAAATTTTATTGCTCAGTTGAATTGCATGAATTTAATCTTTGAAAAACTTTATACTCAGGACGTGACTCCTTTGAACTATCAAGACAAATCAGTGGGATGCTTTACAAACTTTGTGTGAATTGAAGGTGTTTGACATATGTAGTACAATTGTGTGACAAAGATACCAGGTAAAAGGATTTTAAATTTTGGACAACTCACGTTCCGGTGGCTAAGTATTTCCTTCACTGGACACTGTTCTTGGGGACGATTACAATCTTGCGCCTCTTCGTATTTACGTTTCCTCACTCACTGGTAACTATTTAAAAGTCAAATTACGATTTGAAAACTCCGCACAATTTAAATAAAAATCGTACTGTTTCTATGCTTTAAATTTCCGGCGAAAAAACAGCTCACTGCGTGGCCTCGCTATACTGCCGTCTCAGCGCTAGTTACGACTCAATGTAGTAGGCTTGCGTCAGTAATATGTTTGGAATTTTGTCAACTTCTGTCTATTTTCGCAAATACCAGCAAAATTTGATTTTTCTCTATTAAAATCGTTCCTTTTCAGGGCTGCTGGAAATTTGGCTGTGTGCGTTCTATTAAAATATTCGTGCTGTTGCTCTATTCAACAGGCACGTTAGCGATTTAGCGATATACTCTTTTTAGGTTAAGTAAGTCTTTCGTCTAGTACGGGGAAAAGCCTTTTTTGAGTTTTCGGGTCGGATTCCTCTTCTTCGAGTTCGCCTTGGATTAGATGTTCGGATTCGAATGTGAAGTGTCTCTCGTGGATTCAAAGCATAAAGTCCTCTATGTCGATTTTGGTCTCGCTTATATACTCTTTGTAAGGTGCATTGTTTTAATTTTTATTCATGACTTCCGGTATTTTTGAGTAACATTTTCTTCAGGAACGTTCGAGAATATGCAAATAGAACATCATGGAACAAATTCGACTTCCGTAGAAGCTTTAGAACAAAAACTTCTTGTTCTTCATACTAAAGGATATTACTGAAATTATTCTGGTATTTGTCAAACAATTTTACAGAACTACTTACAATCTGCTTGTCATTATTATTTTTAGAGTCTCTGCTTTCAACTGATTAAAATTATATCATTCATGATTGGTTTTAAATAAATTAAACCTAATAAATTAACATAAAATACATATCCTTACCTTGTAGTGTTTATACAAAATTCAAGTTTTCTTTTTAATAAAATGTTATTAAGTTCCTCGGCTCTAACTATAACAAAAACACATAATATAATTAGCTTTACTTAACAAAACAAACAAATATTAAAGCACATAACATATAAATAATTTCATTTTTCTGTAGGCATAACATATGGCCTAGTTTCTTGTCACTGTTATTTATAGTAATTTGTCTTTTCTGGTATAATTTCTTGGATTTTTTGGGTATTCACTTAGAGTTTGTTATATTGTTTATCTTTGGGGATACCTGGTTTTTGCTAATACATTTTAATTTTATTGTAATCTCACTTAGCATCTCACTGTCTTTGTAGAGATGAGCTATTTCATGGGTGTGTCAAATTTCACTTTTATATTTAATAATTCTCTATGAATTTAGCTTGTCTTCAATTGAGCAAGTATTTTTCCATTGTATATTATAGAATTGTATCTTTTTCGATAGTCTTTCTAATATTAAACAATTAATTTGTCAAATATGACTAATTTTGTGACTGTTTTTTGATCTCTGCCTAAGATGGTATAGGTAACTAGTTTCATAACTTGACTGTTAAAGTGTTTTAGTTGGTCATATTTATAGGTATAGTTATTTTATATTGTGGTTCAACTTTAAAATACAAGTTTGTTGCATTTTGATAACTTTAAAGTCATACATTTTACAATTTTACATGTTCACTACATGTTTTCAGTTTAACACAGTTTTTGATTATTTTCATTGACTTGTAATCAATTTACAGCTTTCTCTATTGAAAGTATTTTGTTTGTCTTTGTCTAATTGACATTTACATTTAGTTTTTTTCTTAATTTCATAATAATTAATTTTCACATATATCTGAGTGATTGGTCTCAACTCTAAAACTTTGATTTTCTGTTATAAAATTACATACTTTATATTTTAATTTACATCCTATTTAATTATGTGTTTAAATCATTTGATACATCTATTATATATATATTATAAAGTATAATAATAGATCTTGTCCATTATTTCACAATAAATTGGTTTTTATGCTCTATTCAGAGTTACATTTCTAAAATTTAATGACCTCATTTTGGACATTTCTTAGATTATTTGTTTCTATTATTATACAATATCAGTTTTATTCTGTTTTTCACTTTAACAATATATGGGGTTTGAGTCTTGGTCAAAGTCTTCGTCGTTTTTACATATTATTCATATTAACTATTGGACAATATTACTAAATTTTTGGATTACTTGGGTCCGATACTGTTCATTTCACCTTAATTTACTTTTGCACTTATTTTCTTTATGGAACGTTTTGTGACGTTACAATATATATATTTTTGTACATGTCTTACAAAAATTAGTTGCAATTAAAAGTTATTAGCATCTTAACTGCAGAGTTTTTATTCAGAAAACCCCCTGAGATCACATAACATCTCTGGCGCCCAGCATCTAATACATTTTAAACACAAATATTATTACATTAAATAATATAAACTAAATTAGTTACAAATTTAAAGCCAAATAAACGGATTGAGACTTCCGTTTAAATTATAATTGACGCCCGAAGACATGGGGCACTCTTTTAAAAGTTATATTTGACGCAACCAATGTGTGGCTTAATAAATAAATTACACACGTAAAAGTTATATTTGGGCATCCAAACGTGGAGCACAATTCCACTTAAGTTATATTTGCCGCACCAATAAGTGGGACTAGTCACTTTTAGTTATGTTTGTCGCCAACCACGTGGTGCAAACCTCAGTTTAGTAATATTGTTAAGAATACACTCGTATGTAGAGTTAGAAGAAATATTATATAATTTTGTTTTTGGGGTACGTAGAAAAGAAATAAAAAAATAAAAATAAAAAAATGGTAGATAATTTAAATAAATTAATAAGAAAGAACGAAAGAAAAAAGGAACATCTCTCTAAGAATAACTATGAAAACTGAGTAATAAACCTTACAGAGGTAACTTTCAATACAGAAGAAAAAGAAATGTTAGAAAAAGGCTTAAAATACGCGCCGCCACCAGAATTAATCAAGAAAAAACGATTATTGAATGCGAAAGCATAATACAAAAACTAGGAAATGAAAATGATAAAAAAAAGAATAAGGTGGGAAGTAGGAAATGTAGTAAATAAAATATTTAAGAAAATTTTGTATAATTCAAAAAATGAACAAAAAATCAAATCAACAGTAACTAAACTAAAGACTAAAATAAAAATAAATGAAATTATAGTTTCGAAGGCAGAGAAAGGAAATACAATGGTGCTATTGAGAAAGGACGAATACATAAAGAAAACGGAAGAATTTATAAGCGAAGGACCATATGAAGAAATAAAGAGTGATTATACAAGTAAGTACCAGTCAAGGATAAAACAAATGATGAAATAGGTAACATTTATAGAAGAAAATAAGAAAAAGTATTTATTGGAAAGTAATCCAAAAGCACCAACTTTTAAAAGTCAGGTTAAGATACACAAAGAAGGAAAACCAATTAGACTGATTGTTTCTTTTATTAATGTACCTATTTATAATTTATCAAAGGAAGTTAGCAGAGTACTGAAAGAGAAATATGAATTTGGGACAAAATACAACATAGAGAATAATGTAAAATTGATAGAAAAATTAGAAAATATTAGAATGAAAATACAAAATTGATATCACTGGATGTTAAGGACATGTTTACCAATATCACAGTAAATAAAGTTATTAAGTTAATAAACGATAATAATATGAGAGAATAAAAGTATAAAAAGCAATTGATCAAAGTAGTTAAAGAATGTGTAAATCAGAACTGTTTTAGGTTTAATAACAAGTTTTTTATACAGAAAAGAGGATTAATTATGGGATCTTCATTATCCCCTATTCTTGTAGAAATATACACGAATGATTTTGAACAGCAATTAAGAATTCCCACTAAGTATAAAGACAATATAAAATTATGGAGTAGATACGTTGACGATGTAGGCCTATTAGTAATTTGGGAAGGAAGCATAGAAGAAGTGCATGAGTTTATAAATGAGGTAAATAATAAGGATAAAAACGTACAATTTAAAAAAGAGATAGGAGGTAAGAAAATAAATTACTTAGATTTAAACATAGAAATTAAAGATAATGAGAAATTACAGTTTGGGATATTTAGGAAAGAATCGTATTCTGATATAATTATACCTAGAGAGTCTTACCACTCTTATAGATATAAAATGGCGGCAATCAATTCATTTTGTTATAGAGCTGAGAAATGTTTAAAAGAGACCGAAACAAAAGATAGGGAGTTAAAAACGATCAAGGAAATTGTAAGGAATAATAACTATAACACCAACATAGTGGATAAAATTATGAAAAGTTCTAACATACAAAAAGCTAAAATAGAACCTGAACATAAAAATTATGCAGGATCATTGACATACATAGGTTCCATATTAGAAAAATTATAAAATGTGTTAATAAATACGGAGTAGATATAGCTATTAAAACATGTGAAACGGTATTTGAAAAGATAAGGAATAAAAATATAGAAAAAATCCCATTATTACAGAAAAGCGGAATCTAAAAATTAAAATGTAAATATTGCAACAAAGTGTACCTAGGTGTGACAGGACGAAAATTCGTATGCAGGTTGTCTGACCACAAACGTGGAGAAGGTAATAGAACAACGCATTCGTTATATGCAGGACATTTCATAGAAGACAACCATAAGTGTGTTAATCCTTTGAAAGACTACGAAAATGTAAAAGTAGTAAATAACATAGTTGAAAGCAAGCTTAGGGATGAGTAAGAAATATTGAAAGAAAGAAAAAAATGGTTAGACAATTTAATTAATACTAAAATTAAATTTGATAATGAAAAAATATTTTATAACATAATTAAGAAGTAAATGATATAGGACAGATAAATAAGATTAAGAATTAAATTGCATAGGACTAATTGGATGTTTTAAAATAAGGGTGTGTGACTGGCCCACACGTGTGAATGAGAGAAACGGTTAGGTTAAAAGGAATGTACACGCGTAAACACACACACACACACACACACACACAACACTGAAACACAAGGAATTTGGTAGAAAAATATGTAACTGTCCAGATAGAGGTGGCAGGGCTTAGAGGGTGGGGAAGGGCCATTTGAGTTATAGCTTGTTGTGTGTAAGCATGGCGTGGTGGGGGGTGAAGGGTTTGTTTTCATGTCTGTTTGTTCATTTCCGATCTGACGATAAGCTGTAAAGCTTGAAAGCGCTAATCGGAACAATTTTTGTATAGTGGTGTGCAACTGAGATAATTCTCCTTGTGATTTTAACCACTAACACAACTTTCTTCATTAAACTTCTGTTAAGATGTGCTATCTACGACAGGTAATGGACAACAACAATAAGGTAATAAACGACAACAATAAGGTAACAAAATTTTATAAATATCTGAAGTTAAAAGTTAACTTGAAGAGGGTTTTAAGTAAAATTTGGTTCAATAAACAATGTCTGGATAATAATGTCATCCCAATATACGCTCAAGTTAAAATTAAAAATAAGAACACAGTAGCTAAAAAGTAAATGAAACAAAGCGAGAAGTTGTGGATAAAATTAGAAATAAGGTCACTTTACAGCTTAATCAATAGGTATATTAGGGAATTATAAGACAGACATATAGAATTGATATAACGTGAATGTAGATCACTTAAGCCTATATTATGTAATTAACGTAATTAATCATTTAATGTATGTTTTTAGTTATTATTAACAAATTAAATGTGTTGATAAGAAGATTGAGGCAAAATATCGTCTCACAGAAATATTGTATGTTGGCGACAGTCTGACGGCAACAGAATAAAAGCGCATTGTACAATAAACAGCTTTCTAAAGTCATTAAGAAGGAAATGCTTTGATCGCGAAAAATCATAAAACTGTTGAGTCCCGTTAGATTTTGACGAACGACAACCTTGGGAAAACAGTGGATCAGGCGATAAAAAAGAGAGAATCTCTGGTGAAAGTCGCGTCGCTTGGTGTAGCAGTTGAACACGTGGTAAAACACCCGCGCACCCCAGACTAAACACCAATGAGAAGAAGCGTGACTTTAGATCGCGAGTTTTTTACGGTTCTTGAATGGACGAATTTGAAGTTCCCGGCAAGGAAAGCAGTCATGAGCCTATCGGAATTATTTGAGTAGAACGGGTGGGAAAAGAGAAATAGTGAGCCCTATAAATAATACTCCGTGTACAGCTAAGTTAGTCTTCTTTTTCTCTTAGTATGTATTAAAGACGCTCTTAGTATATTTTAACTTCGCTTTTAATAAGTTTTAAAGTGTTAAAGTATATTAGCTTGATGAACCATCATGTAAAGTAAAATATCGGAGTGTACAGGAAAACTATTCGTGTTTATTTAAAATCTCGTTATGAATTAAAGAAACTATCAAAGTACCTTAATAAGTCTTGAAGTATTTGGTGCGTGTTAGTCGAAGAACGCGACAGTCGTTATTTGTACAGCAAAGACAAGCATGAGAGGAATCTTCATCGCGAGTGAATCATTTAATTAGTGCGTACAGCAAGTAAGAAGCAGTTTATTTAAATCAGTGAATTCGAAGTAATTACGAACACAGTATATTTTGTCTTGTGCGCGAAAGTCGAGTGAAGTATTTAATCGGAGTTCCGATGTGTGTAAAGAATCGACGAAAGTAATTGTGAATGGAATTAAAGCAAAGTATGGTGCGAAGTTAAATTGTGATATATGTTCACTCAAGGCATTGTCGGCAGATGGAATGGATAATCCTGAACACAAGTAACAGTTTCATTGTACTTATGTATTAACTAATACTTTATGTAGTCGTATCGTCTATATCCCTAAACATCCCGTTTCTTTCTAACAGAACCGACGAGCAGTTGGATGCTAGTAATATTATTCTACCCTTTATGACTTTAGAAACGCTCAATTTAATTAATGTAAATTAGGATTGACAAATTCAGAGTTGTATTAAATATATCTGATGGTTGTCAGAAGTCAATATCTTGTTAATATTAAGGCATTGAATATATATATATATATATATATATATATATATATATATGTTTTTCTAGTTTGAAACTCATAAATGCAACAATTATAGTAAGATAGACAAGTAATAACGAAGTCTTGATTTATGTATTTTATGTGCTTAGATTTATGATTGAATTATTAGTTCATGAAGTAATAGATTGGGATATGTTTCTCAATCAGATGAAATGAATATATATATTTTTGTACATGTCTTACAAAAATTAGTAATAATTAAAAGTTATTAGCATCTTAACTGCAGAGTTTTTATTCAGAAAACCCCCTGAGATCACATAACATCTCTGGCGCCCAGCATCTAATACATTTTAAACACAAATATTATTACATTAAATAATACAAACTAAATTAGTTACAAATTTAACGCCAAATAAACGGATTGAGACTTCCGTTTAAGTTATAATTGACGCCCGAACACATGGGGCAACTCTTTTAAAAGTTATATTTGACGCAACCAACGTGTGGCTTAATAAATAAATTACACACGTAAAAGTTATGTTTGGCGCATCCAAACGTGGAGCACAATTCCACTTAAGTTATATTTGCCGCACCAATAAGTGGGACTAGTCACGTTTAGTTATATTTGTCGCCAACCACGTGGTGCAAAACCTCAGTTTAGTAATATTTGCCGCCCAACTTTGTGGAGTTTGATTGTAAATGAGCTCGGCAGAATGAAACGTGATAGACGATAAGCAATTAGAATAACATATGTGCTAGAATAAGTAAATGGTAAAAATTAAATATTAACTCGCAGTAAAGTAAGGAAATTTAAATTGGTTAGTAGTACAAATAATAGAATGGCTGACAGTAACGAAAACAACGGTGGGTCCGACATTGAATTTGATATTAACAATGAAATGGGAGAGAAAGGATGGGAAGAGGCCACGGAAAGTGAAAGCCCGGAGGTTTCTTCAGAGGCGAGGGGACGGCGACAAAACGACGATGTATGGTCCGAAACAGAACAGACACATTCACAGATTGAAACCCAACAAACAGCTACAAACATAGATATCAGTAGGCTACTACAGCAGTTTACACAACAAATGACAGAAAATACTAAACGATTATTAATAGAAAATAATCAGCAAATGACTGAAAACATCAACAGAATAGAACAAAAACTGACAGAAAACACACGAAAATTAGAAAAGAATATGATAGAAAAATTAAATGAAAATACTAAGAAAAATGAAGAGAACACAGAACAACTCAAACAAACTTTCACACGACAATTAGCAGAAAATAACCAGGAAATAACAGAAAACATTACACGTATAGAAAAACGAATAGATGACATGGAACGCAACATGGAACAAAGATATACACAAAAACTACAGGAACACAAAATACAGATAGCACAACACATACAAAAAATCCGAGACGAAAACCGAGAAACAGCAATACAATTACGTACAGAAGTCAAAGAAGTGATGAGAGAAGAGGTGGGAATATGACGATCAGAAGCGAAAGAAGATTGGGAGAAGTGTGAAGAGTCGCTTCAACAACACCAAGCTAGTGTCGCATATGACATTAGAGCCATAACTAATAAAATGATTACGCACAAGAAGAAAAATGAAGAACAGATAGAACAACTGAAAGAATGTTACGAAAAAAGCTGTTCTACAATCGACGGGAAGATAAGTAAAATCAAAGAAGATGTACGCAATAAAATCGCCCAGATCGAACGCACATCTAGGCAGCAAGGAGTGATAATTGAACACACTAAAAATGTGAACTTCAATGGAGAAGGAGAGTATCCGATGGAGTTTGTGAAGGAGCTAGAAGAAATACACCGTGAATACTACCCAGGTGAAGAGGTGAGCTGGATAGGAAGACATTTAGACGGAGAAGCCGCCATATGGTGGCAGCTGGTAGGTAATGAGGTAAACACTTTCGAGCAATTTCAGACCGCATTCACAGCCAAATACTTGAATCAAATGATCCAGGAAACCGTCCGTGATAAGTTAGGATTTGGGAAATATCGCCCGGAGAGCGGGTTAAGTATGACGCAATATATGGAAAGGTGCATCTTACAGAACCGGCAATTAATACCGCCGATATCAGACCTACACCTAATTCGAAAACTGACACACCACTGCAGTCACGACATTGCTGTTCCCTGCATTACGAGGGGTGTGAATAACATTATGGACTTTCAAAACCTGTTAATGGAATTCGCAGCTTTGCGACAAAAGAAGAATGGATCGAACGGCGAGGGTAATATGCAGTTCCAGCCCAAGCAGGAAAGGAACGTAAATAATGCTAATCACTGGCCGAAAAATAGGACAGAGCGGAGTAACCCCCCACACGTCACAAGGTACCATGGCGACAAGGAGAGAAAACAGCTGAGGCAAACGAGAGAGAAAGAGCACCGCAGAAACGGGTATACGAATCCCAAATGAATACATTAGCGTCAACGAGCGGCACTCAAGGAACCTCGCAGGTAGCAAGTAGTTCAAAAACACATACAAAGAATGTTGCCCAGTCAAAAAACTAGTTAACAATTATTTTAGAGATAAGGTAGGATTAGGCGATAATTGTAAGATAATCAGTACCACTTTTATTGATATTAAGGACACTCTGATGGAAGAGGAGTCGGAATATCAAGAAATCAATAAAATTAAATGTCCTGAATTGAAGATACAACTCAATGGTATACCAATAATAGCACTACTTGATACTGGCAGCCAAATCAATGCGTTGTCTGCGGAGTGGTAACTGTTGAATGCTTAACGCTCTCGAAAATTTCTAGAGTTGGTATGGCAAACTAAGTGATGCTGGTATAGGAGTCAGAATATGTTGTTGAATGAATAAGTGGACTGTATGATCTGAGTTAAGTATCGTTTATTGCAATATTATGAAGAAGCGCAGGCCCACGCAATTACGTTCGGCGTACATAGCCAAAATACAAATACGTGTGGCGTAAATTGCCAAGATACATAATGTATAAAAGAGAAAAACAATTGTATGAGAAGTTACATTAATAAATTTACATTGCCGCGGCTAGCAAAAAAGGAAGAGTGCAGTGCACAGATGAAAGGCTGAGTCTTAACTAACTGATCGCAGCAGCTGGCGACGCGTGCAGTACTGCGACGAATGACGTAAGTGCGTGGGCTGATTGCGCGTGAGCAAATAAGAAGATACAATGTATTAACAGGTAACAGCTAAATGAAAAACGTAGGGGCAATGTAACTATATTAAAAATTAGTAATTTAGTTATTAAAGGAGCAGTTGGGAAGAAATCGAATAAGATAACCCAACAGACCATGCTCGAAGTAAGAATCGGAGAGTATGTGACTGATGCTTTGTTTATAATTGTCCCTAATTTAATCAGGGAGTTTATTATTGGAATTAACTTATTGCAAGAAGGTAGATGTGTGATTAACCTTCCAGATAATAAAATTACTTTCAAGAATAATCATAATAGGAGTAAAGAACCCGTAAGTGCGGAAATAATGGCATTAGAACTCGAGGAAGACGGAGAAAAGATTGCTAATACAATTCAAGAGAAACTGGAAGAAACAACCGGTATCGATTCTAAAACAAAGGAAGAATTGGAGAACATTTTATACTCTAACCAACAAGTGTTCCGTGAGCAACCAGGTAGAATAAATAAATATGTACACAGGTTAAAGGTAACTGACACAACCCCTTATTGCTTAAAAGGGTGGCCAGTTCCACTAAAATATCAAAATGCAGTGGAAGGAGAGATTAAAAAGATGGAAAGATGCGGCGTAATAGAACGAGCAAACAGTCCATATATTAACCCAATGGTGACTG
Source organism: Magicicada septendecula (assembly GCA_034769895.1). Lineage (NCBI taxonomy): Eukaryota > Metazoa > Arthropoda > Insecta > Hemiptera > Cicadidae > Magicicada > Magicicada septendecula. The sequence goes on from CM068372.1 coordinate 251,190,469, forward strand.
TAGTCAAGAAAGATCAGACTGTACGACTGTGTTTAGACGCAAGAAGAATCAATGCGGTCACTGTTCCGGATCATGAGGGAGCAATACCAATTGATCAAGTATTGGCGAGCTGCGGAAAAGTGAAAGTCATGAGTAGTATTGATCTCACCAGCAGCTTCTGGCAGATCCCACTTGCTGAAGATTCCCGGGACTACACTGGCTTTCTCTACAGAGGCAAATGCTACAGGTACACTGTAACACCATTCGGGCTAAAGACGAGTTTAGCAAGTCTAACCCGCGGATTGGATAAAGTTTTGACAGAAGAAGTAAAAAGATTCACCATATTATATGTGGACGATTGTTTATGTGTATCAGAAAACATTGAAGAACACCTGGAACACTGACGCATGTTGTTGAACAACCTCAAAAGAGAGAATCTCACAGTGAACTTAAAGAAATCCAAATTCTTTCGAGACAGAATTAGTTACCTGGGATATGAGCTGTCTACAAAAGGTATCAGCGCTTCCACGGAAAGAATCTCCGCTATTTTGGATTATCCTAGACCAAAGAATCCAAAACAACTAAAGGGATTTCTTGGCCTTACTAATTTTTACAATAAATCACAAGCCAATATGCAGAAAAAACAAGACTACTGCTACAGTTACTGAAAAAAGGCATAAAGTTTAAATAGACAGAAGAGTTAGAAAATAATTTTAATGAGGTCAAGAGACTATTCGTGGACACAGTAATGCTACGACAACCTGACCCAAATAAAAGATTTTACCTGCAAACTGACGCAAGTAAATACACGATTGAAATGACACCATTTCAGGCACAATGGGTCGAAGGCCAAGAAAAACAATGAAGGCGTCGATAAGGTGAAATTCAAGGAAGGAAACTTAGATTTAATAAAGACTAATCCCAATTCAGATGCTTTAAATAGAGTCACAGCGAAATTCTGTGAACTGTTTGAGGGCAAGTACGTCGTAAACGGAATAAAAGGAGATGCAACTTACGAAATGGCGGATGTGGATAAACCAGGATCGATTCGTGGATTGTTCAACGTGCGACAGTTGAAGCTGTACCACCACGAGTAACCGTAAAAAAGTAAATAAGATCAGTCAGAAGGGAAAAGAAATTTCAAAAATTTGATAAATTTAAATTTCCTTAACACTGATAACAAACATTATAAATAAACTTAAACCAATGTGTAGTAAGTTACATAATAGTAAGCCATGTGATGTATGTAAAGCCAGTTGTAAACAACAAAATGAATTGTAAACAGCTGCCAACAAACTAGTTTGAGAGGGAGGGGGCAAACTTCCCAGGCAAGAAGTGAAAGTGCACAAAAAGCCGAAGGTTCCACACTATTATTGTACTGAAAAGGCAACAACCTCAGACGTAAAGAAGCTTTGTCAATAATAAACTGAGCACTTTCAGAGGCGTACAAATTGATTTGCCATGAATTCGAATATCGATCATGATCAAATCAATTTGGGGGACTTAATATAACGTGAATGTAGATCACGTAAGCCTATATTATGTAATTAACGTAATTAATCATTTAATGTATGTTTTTAGTTATTATTAAGCAAATTAAATGTGTTGATAAGACGATTGAGGCAAAATAACGTCTCACAGAAACATTGTAAGTTGGCGACAATCTGGCGGCAACAGAATAAAAGCGCATTGTACAATAAACAGCTTTCTAAAGTCATAAACAAGGAAATGCTTTGTTCGCGAAAAATCATAAAACTGTTGAGTCCCCTTAGATTTTGACGAACGACAACCTTGGGAAAACAATGGGTCAGGCGATAAAAAAAAGAGAAACTCTGGTGAAAGTCGCGTCGCTTGATGTAGCAGTTGAACACGTGGTAAAACACCCGCGCACCCCAGACTAAACACCAATAAGAAGAAGCGTGACTTTAGAGCGCGAGTTTTTTACGGTTCTTGAATGGACGAACTTGAAGTTCCCGGCAAGGAAATCAGTCATGAGCCTATCGGAATTATTTGAGTAGAACGGGTGGGAAAAGAGAAATAGTGAGCCCTATAAATAATACCCCGTGTACAACTAAGTAAGTTTTTAGTCTTCTTTTTCTCTTAGTATGTGTTAAAGACGCTCTTAGTATATTTTAACTTCGTTTTTAATAAGTTTTTAAAGTGTTAAAGTATATTAGCTTGATTAACCAAAATGTAAAGTAATATATCGGAGTGTACAGAAAACTGTTCGTGTCTTTTAGAATCTTGTTATGAATTAAAGAAACTATCAAAATACTTTAATAAGTCTTGAAGTATTTGAGTGCGTGTTGGTCGAGGAACGCGACGGTCGTTATTCGTACGGCAAAGACAAGCATGAGAGGAGTCTTCATCGCGAGTGAATCATTTAATTAGTGCGTACAGCAAGTAAGAAGGAATTTTATTTAAATCAGTGAATTCGAAGTAATTACTAACACAGTATATTTTGTCTTGTGCGCGAAAGTCGAGTGGAGAATTTAATCAGAGTTCCGATGTGTGTAAAGAATCGATGAAAGTAATTGTGAATGGAATTAAAGCAAAGTATGGTGCGAAGTTAAATTGTGATATATGTTCACTCAAGACATTGTCGGCAGATGGAATGGATAATCCTGAATACAAGTAACAGTTTCATTGTACTTATGTATTAACTAATATTCTATGTAGTCGTATCGTCTATATCCCTAAACATCCCGTTTCTTTCTAACAGAACCGACGAGCAGTTGGATGCTAGTAATATTATTCTACCCTTTATGACTTTAGAAACGCTCAATTTAATTAATGTAAATTAGGATTGACAAATTCAGAGTTGTATTAAATATATCTGATGGTTGTCAGAAGTCAATATCTTGTTAATATTAAGGCATTGAATATATATATATATATATATATATATATATATATATGTTTTTCTAGTTTGAAACTCATAAATGCAACAATTATAGTAAGATAGACAAGTAATAACGAAGTCTTGATTTATGTATTTTATGTGCTTAGATTTATGATTGGATTATTAGTTCATGAAGTAATAGATTGGGATATGTTTCTCAATCAGTTGAAATGAATATATACATTTTTGTACATGTCTTACAAAAATTAGTAATAATTAAAAGTTATTAGCATCTTAACTGCAGAGTTTTTATTCAGAAAACCCCCTGAGGTCACGTAACATCTCTGGCGCCCAGCATCTAATACATTTTAAACACAAATATTATTACATTAAATAATACAAACTAAATTAGTTACAAATTTAACGCCAAATAAACGGATTGAGACTTCCGTTTAAATTATAATTGACGCCCGAACAAATGGGGCACTCTTTTAACAGTTATATTTGACGCAACCAACGTGTGCCTTAATAAATAAATTACACACGTAAAAGTTATATTTGGCGCCAGGGCCGTAACAAGGTACTCCTGCGCCCTTGGCAATTTTGACAAAGCTGCGCCCCCTTTTTTGACAAAAAAAAAAAAAAAAAAAAACTTTTTATATTGTACTGTGATTCGTGGATGTCTCATCACGTGATACACCATGGAGCCCCCTTAAGCAAGCTTTGACGCAAATTGCGACCAGGAAATACGTTCTCACATTGTATTCGGTATTTTTGTAATAGTAAATTTCATACAACAGTAAAAAAAATTCATAACTTTAGTCGGTGCTTTAGTTCTATAATTTATTTCGATTTTTTTTACACAGGTCTTCAGGACTTGCACTTACAACATTCTGTTGTTGTAACTGCAGGTACCATTTTTTTGGCTCTGGGGGCTGGTAAATAACAAATTGAAACTCTTCAGTAAACAAATATATTGCTTTTACAAATTGTTACATACAGTATACAGCAGAAAAGCCATGGAACTAAAACTTTACCTTTCTTGCTTTCAGCAAGGCAAACTCACTAATTATTTCACTAAAATCAAGTTTTGAAGCAATCTCATATTCTATGGACAGGATAGCTAAGTTTGTCAATCTGTTTTCACACATACTTGACCGTAAGTAGTTTTTGATTATCTTCAGCTTGCTGAAAGTACGCTCGCAAGACGCCACACTGACGGGCATTGTCAAAAATATCCTCAATGCTATTTCGATGTTTGGATAAGCATCTCTTAATCCATAGTTTGGAATAACTTTCAGAATATCCAAATGGGAAGCCTTGTAAATGTTCTTCACCAGCTCTTTTGCATGAAACTTGAAAGCAGCTACTTCGTTAACTAGCCCAACTCTATCAATGTCTCTGCTATATATCGCACCAAGATCAGCTGCACACTTTTCAAGAAAAGAAACAGAGCATTCACTTAAGGACTTTCCTGACAAAAAACTGAAGTCTGATGAAACTGTGTGGTAAATGTGTGCCCTTTTTTCCATTTCACTTACAATTCTATCAAATACAGTGTAACATTCTATCTCAAATGATTTATCAGAACTCAACAAGTGTGCTTCATCTTCAGCCGTCTCCCCAGCCATCCTCTTGACTTTCCTCAGCCTCTTAACAGCAAAACTGCTTTGGATGGCCATGGAATCACAAATAGCTTTGGCTTTTTCTGTGTATTTTTTAATTCCTTCTTTACGTAGGTCTTCAACTTTTTTTGCCAAACCTGAGAGCAAACTTGATGCTACGTCAAGAGTTGCGCCCTTTCCTTGCAGTGACTTGTTGGTCCAGTCCAAACTTATCAAAACATCAGACCACATCTCTAAAAGGCACACAAATTCGTAATCAATTTGTCTAAGAAGTTTCATAGCACCAGACAGTGTGTCAGTGTTCCAGTCGTTGTCTTTATCAGCCATGTTTTGTAAAACTTTGTGTACAGATGATAAGTTCTTCTTAAGAGCTGTCACAGCTTGACGCCTGGAAGACCATCTTGTATCACAATGTCTCTTAAGGGTAGTTTTGAGACAACCAATCAAAGCCTCCCACCTTAAGGTAGAGCTACTAAAGAAGTTGAAAAACTCCAACACATTTCCAAAAAAACTTGTCATCATAATTGACACTTCCGCGGCGTGCACGCCAACGAGGTTAAGACTGTGTGCTGCACAAGGCACAAATTTAGCAAGGTCGTTTAGTTGGGATATGTGCGCTTGAACGCCTTCATATTTTCCTGCCATGTTTGAGCCGTTGTCAAAGCCTTGACCACGACAGTTCTGAATATCCAAGCCGTCATTGTTTAGCTTTTGCAATATTTCTTGTGATAACCCTCTTCCTTTTTTCTGGTGACTTATGATGAAGTCCACAAAACTTTCTTCAACTGAGCATTTCCCATCCTTAATGTTAACATACCTTATTATTTCACTCATTTGTTCTAAATGTGCTGTGTCCGGGGTGCAGTCAAACATAATAGAGAAATACTTAGCACTTTTTACATTCTTCAGTATTTCAGATCGAACCTTATTTCCCAAAATGTCTATGACCTCATTTTGAATTAGAGGTGAAAAATAGCTTGTGACATGTTTTCCACTTTTAACATTTTCTATGTGCTTAGATAGTTGAGGATTGTAGTGACTAATAAGTTCTAATGTACTCAGAAATACACCACAGTTGCTGTCACTGATCGAATCGGAACCTCCTCTTAAAGGTAAGTTATTCCTTGCACAATGGAGAATTACATCCACAATACATTTGAGAACATTGCACCACTTTTCTGCTTCAGCTTGTATCAATGTTTGATGTTCTGCATCAACAGATCTACTAGTTTTCAGTCCAATTTCTAATTCTTTCCAATCGACATAAGAATGTCGGTGAGGTATCGACCTTTCGTGATTGACAATAAATGGGTTCAAGTGTCTCCAATCAGGGCCGTAACAAGGTACTCCTGCGCCCTTGGCAATTTTGACAAAGCTGCGCCCCCTTTTTTGACAAAAAAAAAAAAAAAAAAAAAACTTTTTATATTGTACTGTGATTCGTGGATGTCTCATCACGTGATACACCATGGAGCCCCCTTAAGCAAGCTTTGACGCAAATTGCGACCAGGAAATACGTTCTCACATTGTATTCGGTATTTTTGTAATAGTAAATTTCATACAACAGTAAAAAAAATTCATAACTTTAGTCGGTGCTTTAGTTCTATAATTTATTTCGATTTTTTTTACACAGGTCTTCAGGACTTGCACTTACAACATTCTGTTGTTGTAACTGCAGGTACCATTTTTTTGGCTCTGGGGGCTGGTAAATAACAAATTGAAACTCTTCAGTAAACAAATATATTGCTTTTACAAATTGTTACATACAGTATACAGCAGAAAAGCCATGGAACTAAAACTTTACCTTTCTTGCTTTCAGCAAGGCAAACTCACTAATTATTTCACTAAAATCAAGTTTTGAAGCAATCTCATATTCTATGGACAGGATAGCTAAGTTTGTCAATCTGTTTTCACACATACTTGACCGTAAGTAGTTTTTGATTATCTTCAGCTTGCTGAAAGTACGCTCGCAAGACGCCACACTGACGGGCATTGTCAAAAATATCCTCAATGCTATTTCGATGTTTGGATAAGCATCTCTTAATCCATAGTTTGAAATAACTTTCAGAATATCCAAATGGGAAGCCTTGTAAATGTTCTTCACCAGCTCTTTTGCATGAAACTTGAAAGCAGCTACTTCGTTAACTAGCCCAACTCTATCAATGTCTCTGCTATATATCGCACCAAGATCAGCTGCACACTTTTCAAGAAAAGAAACAGAGCATTCACTTAAGGACTTTCCTGACAAAAAACTGAAGTCTGATGAAACTGTGTGGTAAATGTGTGCCCTTTTTTCCATTTCACTTACAATTCTATCAAATACAGTGTAACATTCTATCTCAAATGATTTATCAGAACTCAACAAGTGTGCTTCATCTTCAGCCGTCTCCCCAGCCATCCTCTTGACTTTCCTCAGCCTCTTAACAGCAAAACTGCTTTGGATGGCCATGGAATCACAAATAGCTTTGGCTTTTTCTGTGTATTTTTTAATTCCTTCTTTACGTAGGTCTTCAACTTTTTTTGCCAAACCTGAGAGCAAACTTGATGCTACGTCAAGAGTTGCGCCCTTTCCTTGCAGTGACTTGTTGGTCCAGTCCAAACTTATCAAAACATCAGACCACATCTCTAAAAGGCACACAAATTCGTAATCAATTTGTCTAAGAAGTTTCATAGCACCAGACAGTGTGTCAGTGTTCCAGTCGTTGTCTTTATCAGCCATGTTTTGTAAAACTTTGTGTACAGATGATAAGTTCTTCTTAAGAGCTGTCACAGCTTGACGCCTGGAAGACCATCTTGTATCACAATGTCTCTTAAGGGTAGTTTTGAGACAACCAATCAAAGCCTCCCACCTTAAGGTAGAGCTACTAAAGAAGTTGAAAAACTCCAACACATTTCCAAAAAAACTTGTCATCATAATTGACACTTCCGCGGCGTGCACGCCAACGAGGTTAAGACTGTGTGCTGCACAAGGCACAAATTTAGCAAGGTCGTTTAGTTGGGATATGTGCGCTTGAACGCCTTCATATTTTCCTGCCATGTTTGAGCCGTTGTCAAAGCCTTGACCACGACAGTTCTGAATATCCAAGCCGTCATTGTTTAGCTTTTGCAATATTTCTTGTGATAACCCTCTTCCTTTTTTCTGGTGACTTATGATGAAGTCCACAAAACTTTCTTCAACTGAGCATTTCCCATCCTTAATGTTAACATACCTTATTATTTCACTCATTTGTTCTAAATGTGCTGTGTCCGGGGTGCAGTCAAACATAATAGAGAAATACTTAGCACTTTTTACATTCTTCAGTATTTCAGATCGAACCTTATTTCCCAAAATGTCTATGACCTCATTTTGAATTAGAGGTGAAAAATAGCTTGTGACATGTTTTCCACTTTTAACATTTTCTATGTGCTTAGATAGTTGAGGATTGTAGTGACTAATAAGTTCTAATGTACTCAGAAATACACCACAGTTGCTGTCACTGATCGAATCGGAACCTCCTCTTAAAGGTAAGTTATTCCTTGCACAATGGAGAATTACATCCACAATACATTTGAGAACATTGCACCACTTTTCTGCTTCAGCTTGTATCAATGTTTGATGTTCTGCATCAACAGATCTACTAGTTTTCAGTCCAATTTCTAATTCTTTCCAATCGACATAAGAATGTCGGTGAGGTATCGACCTTTCGTGATTGACAATAAATGGGTTCAAGTGTCTCCAATCATTGAATCCCTCATCAATATTAGAGAAAGCAGATTTGTCCTTTTTGTCATCTTTTGAAAAGAGAAGGCAAGGGAAACAAAACAGTGCGTCCTTAGACTGGCTGTACAACAACCATTGCCTTTTTACTTTTTCCCCGTTTGGTAGAATTTTATAAACCCATTTCTGAGAAAAGTGTCTTCCATCATCTGCACAGGGGAATTTGTAGCTATCTAAGTCAATTGTTTGTGGGCCTCGTTCAACAAGTTTACAACGAACTGTGTCTGATCGAAAATTTGCTGGCCATTTTTTGGGATCCTCGTAGATAATTTCTATTCCCACATCAGTAGTATTTAATGCATCATTTTCATTATAATTAGATGTGCAAGATGTGCTGGGTTTCTCAAGATCAGTAGATTGCCTGCCCATTGTGGAATGACTTAGCTCAGGATCACTTCCTTCTTCAAAATCAATGACGTTTGTGACGAACTCCATTGGAGTGATCTGGCTGTGGTTGTCTTCTGAAACAGTCTCAGTCTTGCTATCTTCTTTTTCATTTTCTCCTTCCTTTTCTTCTTGGTCGTCTTCTTTTTCTTCTTCTTCTTCTTCTTCTTGAAGTGCATTACTATTACTGGCACTATCACTTTCACCTACTTCTTTCTCTTCATTTCGCAGCCAATTTCCAAGCGCCGATGCTAATTTTTCGTCGTCTTCTTCTTTTTGTTTTTTGATTTTTTTAAATTCACTTCCAGAAGGTTTTTTTGGCCCCATTTCTGAAACAAACCATTCCCATTTAATTTACATTGTATTACAGTTGTAAATGGCTGCCATTTAAAAACTACTTGACCGATCTCAAACATTAACGAACTCCGCCTAGATATTGTGCCCACTGCCCAAGGACCTGTGTGCCAAGTTTGGTCATAATCGGTAAATTTGTTTGGGCGCTGCCGCTGTCATTGTCATTGTTACAGACACACAGACGGCCAAAAAGTTTTTTTGAATCCTGAGTAATAGGATTACACGGAAAACGCGAAGCACTGTAAATACAAGTGAGCCTCTCACGGTAAGAAAAAAGAAACGATGTCTGCGACGTTTTAACGCTATCACCGAATTTTTCGGTGAACGCAACTGTCGGCACTGAACATAAACAGGAAATATTACGAAATTCGTGTTTATGTTCAGTGCCGACAGTTGCGTTCACCGAAAAATTCGGCGATAGCGTTAAAACGTAGCAGACATCGTTTCTTTTTTCTTACCGCAAGAGGCTCACTTGTATTTACAGTGCTTCGGGTTTTCCGTGTACGCGATCGCTCATCCAATTATAAAAATAAAATTGATACCATATTCATGAAACTTGTGATTGAAATATTTACGTAAACTAATTTTGAAATCGGAACTATTTTAGTCAGCAGACTTGCTCAACAAAATCAGCTGACACTTGCTGAAAATTGGACATTTACAACCACGACCATTTCCGCTAAAAATGAACCAATAGGAATATAAGTTATACCAATGGAACGGGCCCGTTCTTCTTCTTTCTTCCGGTATTTTTTTTATTTTCTGTAGGTCTAGAAAATTAAACGGCGAACACAGTGATATTAGTTAGGCCTATTTGGCTTTGTCAGTCTGGCAGTAAAGACAGAACGAATGTTGGGAAATTATTTCTGACAGCTGGAGTCAAGTTTCGCACGGTAACCTCCATTGATTGTTTGATTCACTGACGTTTTCGTGATGTTGAAGAGTAAATAGTATAATTAATGTATTGTTTTGCAATAATACCGTGTTATAATAATAATAATAATATGTAGTGTTTTCAAAAACTGTACAAAAAGGGAAAAAACAGGCCACCACGGGGAATAACATGCGCCAATTCTAGGGTTAATGTAGACTAAGCTATGGTACATTTTATTGAAATCATTCTTACCCGTACAACAGAAGCAACGCCAACATCAACAAGTAACAACACAAACACTATAAGTGTCGTCTAATCGCTGAGTGTGAAAATCACTTAGTTCACAAATTACAATAGAAAATAATACCAGCGGCTGTAATTACACTGAGTCTCAACAAAACCAACAGAACAAACTAGAATAGAGCAATAGATTGACGTGGCCGTGGCAGGCGTGGGGGAGGGGTATGAGTATGAGTAATATTCAAGTTATGACAAGCTTGCTAAAACCAACGAATATAGACGTTACTAGAAGCACACTTCTGGGTTATTAAAAGCGTAGTTGAAACAATGCTACTACTTTTTGTATAAAAGAGTGGTAGATGAAAAACATGTTTGTAATATGCCTAATAAGACGCATGTTCTTGTATATTTTAAAATTCTTTTGCGCACTGCATAATAAATGAATGCATCAAAAGTGCATTTTTTGAGTAGGCTGCATTTATTTGATTCATTCCTTCGTACCCAGTGTGTCAAACAAATGTGAAAAAATTTTGGAGGTTGTGTCTAGTCTAACCCCTACAAACATTTTTTCATCTACCACTTTTTATCTGATAAGTTGTAGCTTTTTCCAATTATATATTAACGAAAATGTTTGAAATTTACTAAATTTCGCGGTATAATACAAAAAATTACTTGGAAACGCCAGCGCCATCTAGTTGCCGGGGTGTTGAACTACGGTTTATCACCCCAGAAAGCTGACCCCACTCGCTCCATAAGAAGTGTTCTTCTAGTTACGTCTATATTCGTTGCTAAAACCAAGAAGGCGCAGGTGCAGTGCAGTGACCCAGTGACTGACACATCAAGGGATGGGCGGAGGGAAAGGGATTTTCGCTTTGCGCCTGGCCCGACTCCGCGCCCATCAGTAGGGCAAGGTCCAGTGCAGTTACTAAATTTACGTAGCTGCTTTTTGTTTATTGTATAATAGACACAAATATAGACAGTTCACGTACAGTAACTTTTAACAATCTGAAACTGAAAGATTTTTTCCAATAACGTGGAGTTTTTATTTGCTTGACAAATTGTACCAATCTAACTCTAAAAAAAGATATTTTTCATGGTCAATTTTGCGCCCTCTTTGTACCTGCGCCCTTGGCGGGGGCACATCTCGCCAACGCCTAGTTACGGCCCTGTCTCCAATCATTGAATCCCTCATCAATATTAGAGAAAGCAGATTTGTCCTTTTTGTCATCTTTTGAAAAGAGAAGGCAAGGGAAACAAAACAGTGCGTCCTTAGACTGGCTGTACAACAACCATTGCCTTTTTACTTTTTCCCCGTTTGGTAGAATTTTATAAACCCATTTCTGAGAAAAGTGTCTTCCATCATCTGCACAGGGGAATTTGTAGCTATCTAAGTCAATTGTTTGTGGGCCTCGTTCAACAAGTTTACAACGAACTGTGTCTGATCGAAAATTTGCTGGCCATTTTTTGGGATCCTCGTAGATAATTTCTATTCCCACATCAGTAGTATTTAATGCATCATTTTCATTATAATTAGATGTGCAAGATGTGCTGGGTTTCTCAAGATCAGTAGATTGCCTGCCCATTGTGGAATGACTTAGCTCAGGATCACTTCCTTCTTCAAAATCAATGACGTTTGTGACGAACTCCATTGGAGTGATCTGGCTGTGGTTGTCTTCTGAAACAGTCTCAGTCTTGCTATCTTCTTTTTCATTTTCTCCTTCCTTTTCTTCTTGGTCGTCTTCTTTTTCTTCTTCTTCTTCTTCTTCTTGAAGTGCATTACTATTACTGGCACTATCACTTTCACCTACTTCTTTCTCTTCATTTCGCAGCCAATTTCCAAGCGCCGATGCTAATTTTTCGTCGTCTTCTTCTTTTTGTTTTTTGATTTTTTTAAATTCACTTCCAGAAGGTTTTTTTGGCCCCATTTCTGAAACAAACCATTCCCATTTAATTTACATTGTATTACAGTTGTAAATGGCTGCCATTTAAAAACTACTTGACCGATCTCAAACATTAACGAACTCCGCCTAGATATTGTGCCCACTGCCCAAGGACCTGTGTGCCAAGTTTGGTCATAATCGGTAAATTTGTTTGGGCGCTGCCGCTGTCATTGTCATTGTTACAGACACACAGACGGCCAAAAAGTTTTTTTGAATCCTGAGTAATAGGATTACACGGAAAACGCGAAGCACTGTAAATACAAGTGAGCCTCTCACGGTAAGAAAAAAGAAACGATGTCTGCGACGTTTTAACGCTATCACCGAATTTTTCGGTGAACGCAACTGTCGGCACTGAACATAAACAGGAAATATTACGAAATTCGTGTTTATGTTCAGTGCCGACAGTTGCGTTCACCGAAAAATTCGGCGATAGCGTTAAAACGTAGCAGACATCGTTTCTTTTTTCTTACCGCAAGAGGCTCACTTGTATTTACAGTGCTTCGGGTTTTCCGTGTACGCGATCGCTCATCCAATTATAAAAATAAAATTGATACCATATTCATGAAACTTGTGATTGAAATATTTACGTAAACTAATTTTGAAATCGGAACTATTTTAGTCAGCAGACTTGCTCAACAAAATCAGCTGACACTTGCTGAAAATTGGACATTTACAACCACGACCATTTCCGCTAAAAATGAACCAATAGGAATATAAGTTATACCAATGGAACGGGCCCGTTCTTCTTCTTTCTTCCGGTATTTTTTTTATTTTCTGTAGGTCTAGAAAATTAAACGGCGAACACAGTGATATTAGTTAGGCCTATTTGGCTTTGTCAGTCTGGCAGTAAAGACAGAACGAATGTTGGGAAATTATTTCTGACAGCTGGAGTCAAGTTTCGCACGGTAACCTCCATTGATTGTTTGATTCACTGACGTTTTCGTGATGTTGAAGAGTAAATAGTATAATTAATGTATTGTTTTGCAATAATACCGTGTTATAATAATAATAATAATATGTAGTGTTTTCAAAAACTGTACAAAAAGGGAAAAAACAGGCCACCACGGGGAATAACATGCGCCAATTCTAGGGTTAATGTAGACTAAGCTATGGTACATTTTATTGAAATCATTCTTACCCGTACAACAGAAGCAACGCCAACATCAACAAGTAACAACACAAACACTATAAGTGTCGTCTAATCGCTGAGTGTGAAAATCACTTAGTTCACAAATTACAATAGAAAATAATACCAGCGGCTGTAATTACACTGAGTCTCAACAAAACCAACAGAACAAACTAGAATAGAGCAATAGATTGACGTGGCCGTGGCAGGCGTGGGGGAGGGGTATGAGTATGAGTAATATTCAAGTTATGACAAGCTTGCTAAAACCAACGAATATAGACGTTACTAGAAGCACACTTCTGGGTTATTAAAAGCGTAGTTGAAACAATGCTACTACTTTTTGTATAAAAGAGTGGTAGATGAAAAACATGTTTGTAATATGCCTAATAAGACGCATGTTCTTGTATATTTTAAAATTCTTTTGCGCACTGCATAATAAATGAATGCATCAAAAGTGCATTTTTTGAGTAGGCTGCATTTATTTGATTCATTCCTTCGTACCCAGTGTGTCAAACAAATGTGAAAAAATTTTGGAGGTTGTGTCTAGTCTAACCCCTACAAACATTTTTTCATCTACCACTTTTTATCTGATAAGTTGTAGCTTTTTCCAATTATATATTAACGAAAATGTTTGAAATTTACTAAATTTCGCGGTATAATACAAAAAATTACTTGGAAACGCCAGCGCCATCTAGTTGCCGGGGTGTTGAACTACGGTTTATCACCCCAGAAAGCTGACCCCACTCGCTCCATAAGAAGTGTTCTTCTAGTTACGTCTATATTCGTTGCTAAAACCAAGAAGGCGCAGGTGCAGTGCAGTGACCCAGTGACTGACACATCAAGGGATGGGCGGAGGGAAAGGGATTTTCGCTTTGCGCCTGGCCCGACTCCGCGCCCATCAGTAGGGCAAGGTCCAGTGCAGTTACTAAATTTACGTAGCTGCTTTTTGTTTATTGTATAATAGACACAAATATAGACAGTTCACGTACAGTAACTTTTAACAATCTGAAACTGAAAGATTTTTTCCAATAACGTGGAGTTTTTATTTGCTTGACAAATTGTACCAATCTAACTCTAAAAAAAGATATTTTTCATGGTCAATTTTGCGCCCTCTTTGTACCTGCGCCCTTGGCGGGGGCACATCTCGCCAACGCCTAGTTACGGCCCTGTCTCCAATCATTGAATCCCTCATCAATATTAGAGAAAGCAGATTTGTCCTTTTTGTCATCTTTTGAAAAGAGAAGGCAAGGGAAACAAAACAGTGCGTCCTTAGACTGGCTGTACAACAACCATTGCCTTTTTACTTTTTCCCCGTTTGGTAGAATTTTATAAACCCATTTCTGAGAAAAGTGTCTTCCATCATCTGCACAGGGGAATTTGTAGCTATCTAAGTCAATTGTTTGTGGGCCTCGTTCAACAAGTTTACAACGAACTGTGTCTGATCGAAAATTTGCTGGCCATTTTTTGGGATCCTCGTAGATAATTTCTATTCCCACATCAGTAGTATTTAATGCATCATTTTCATTATAATTAGATGTGCAAGATGTGCTGGGTTTCTCAAGATCAGTAGATTGCCTGCCCATTGTGGAATGACTTAGCTCAGGATCACTTCCTTCTTCAAAATCAATGACGTTTGTGACGAACTCCATTGGAGTGATCTGGCTGTGGTTGTCTTCTGAAACAGTCTCAGTCTTGCTATCTTCTTTTTCATTTTCTCCTTCCTTTTCTTCTTGGTCGTCTTCTTTTTCTTCTTCTTCTTCTTCTTCTTGAAGTGCATTACTATTACTGGCACTATCACTTTCACCTACTTCTTTCTCTTCATTTCGCAGCCAATTTCCAAGCGCCGATGCTAATTTTTCGTCGTCTTCTTCTTTTTGTTTTTTGATTTTTTTAAATTCACTTCCAGAAGGTTTTTTTGGCCCCATTTCTGAAACAAACCATTCCCATTTAATTTACATTGTATTACAGTTGTAAATGGCTGCCATTTAAAAACTACTTGACCGATCTCAAACATTAACGAACTCCGCCTAGATATTGTGCCCACTGCCCAAGGACCTGTGTGCCAAGTTTGGTCATAATCGGTAAATTTGTTTGGGCGCTGCCGCTGTCATTGTCATTGTTACAGACACACAGACGGCCAAAAAGTTTTTTTGAATCCTGAGTAATAGGATTACACGGAAAACGCGAAGCACTGTAAATACAAGTGAGCCTCTCACGGTAAGAAAAAAGAAACGATGTCTGCGACGTTTTAACGCTATCACCGAATTTTTCGGTGAACGCAACTGTCGGCACTGAACATAAACAGGAAATATTACGAAATTCGTGTTTATGTTCAGTGCCGACAGTTGCGTTCACCGAAAAATTCGGCGATAGCGTTAAAACGTAGCAGACATCGTTTCTTTTTTCTTACCGCAAGAGGCTCACTTGTATTTACAGTGCTTCGGGTTTTCCGTGTACGCGATCGCTCATCCAATTATAAAAATAAAATTGATACCATATTCATGAAACTTGTGATTGAAATATTTACGTAAACTAATTTTGAAATCGGAACTATTTTAGTCAGCAGACTTGCTCAACAAAATCAGCTGACACTTGCTGAAAATTGGACATTTACAACCACGACCATTTCCGCTAAAAATGAACCAATAGGAATATAAGTTATACCAATGGAACGGGCCCGTTCTTCTTCTTTCTTCCGGTATTTTTTTTATTTTCTGTAGGTCTAGAAAATTAAACGGCGAACACAGTGATATTAGTTAGGCCTATTTGGCTTTGTCAGTCTGGCAGTAAAGACAGAACGAATGTTGGGAAATTATTTCTGACAGCTGGAGTCAAGTTTCGCACGGTAACCTCCATTGATTGTTTGATTCACTGACGTTTTCGTGATGTTGAAGAGTAAATAGTATAATTAATGTATTGTTTTGCAATAATACCGTGTTATAATAATAATAATAATATGTAGTGTTTTCAAAAACTGTACAAAAAGGGAAAAAACAGGCCACCACGGGGAATAACATGCGCCAATTCTAGGGTTAATGTAGACTAAGCTATGGTACATTTTATTGAAATCATTCTTACCCGTACAACAGAAGCAACGCCAACATCAACAAGTAACAACACAAACACTATAAGTGTCGTCTAATCGCTGAGTGTGAAAATCACTTAGTTCACAAATTACAATAGAAAATAATACCAGCGGCTGTAATTACACTGAGTCTCAACAAAACCAACAGAACAAACTAGAATAGAGCAATAGATTGACGTGGCCGTGGCAGGCGTGGGGGAGGGGTATGAGTATGAGTAATATTCAAGTTATGACAAGCTTGCTAAAACCAACGAATATAGACGTTACTAGAAGCACACTTCTGGGTTATTAAAAGCGTAGTTGAAACAATGCTACTACTTTTTGTATAAAAGAGTGGTAGATGAAAAACATGTTTGTAATATGCCTAATAAGACGCATGTTCTTGTATATTTTAAAATTCTTTTGCGCACTGCATAATAAATGAATGCATCAAAAGTGCATTTTTTGAGTAGGCTGCATTTATTTGATTCATTCCTTCGTACCCAGTGTGTCAAACAAATGTGAAAAAATTTTGGAGGTTGTGTCTAGTCTAACCCCTACAAACATTTTTTCATCTACCACTTTTTATCTGATAAGTTGTAGCTTTTTCCAATTATATATTAACGAAAATGTTTGAAATTTACTAAATTTCGCGGTATAATACAAAAAATTACTTGGAAACGCCAGCGCCATCTAGTTGCCGGGGTGTTGAACTACGGTTTATCACCCCAGAAAGCTGACCCCACTCGCTCCATAAGAAGTGTTCTTCTAGTTACGTCTATATTCGTTGCTAAAACCAAGAAGGCGCAGGTGCAGTGCAGTGACCCAGTGACTGACACATCAAGGGATGGGCGGAGGGAAAGGGATTTTCGCTTTGCGCCTGGCCCGACTCCGCGCCCATCAGTAGGGCAAGGTCCAGTGCAGTTACTAAATTTACGTAGCTGCTTTTTGTTTATTGTATAATAGACACAAATATAGACAGTTCACGTACAGTAACTTTTAACAATCTGAAACTGAAAGATTTTTTCCAATAACGTGGAGTTTTTATTTGCTTGACAAATTGTACCAATCTAACTCTAAAAAAAGATATTTTTCATGGTCAATTTTGCGCCCTCTTTGTACCTGCGCCCTTGGCGGGGGCACATCTCGCCAACGCCTAGTTACGGCCCTGTTTGGCGCATCCAAACGTGGAGCACAATTCCACTTAAGTTATATTTGCCGCACCAATAAGTGGGACTAGTCACTTTTAGTTATATTTGTCGCTAACCACGTGGTGCATAACCTCATTTTAGTAATATTGTTAAGAATACACTCGTATGTAGAGATAGAAGAAATATTATATAATTTTGTTTTGGGGTACGTAGAAAAGAAATTGGAAAATAAAAAGAAATGGTAGATAAGTTAAATAAATTAATAAGAAAGAACGGAATAAAAAAGGAATACCTCTCTAAGAATAACTACGAAAAATGAGTAATAAACCTTACAGAGGTAACTTTCAACACAGAAGAAAAAGAAATGTTAGCAAAAGGCTTAAAATACGCGCCGCCACCAGAATTAAATCAAGAAAAAAGGATTATTGAATGCGAAAGCATAATACAAAAACTAGGAAATGAAAGTGATAAAAAAAGAATAAGGTGGGAAGTAGGAAATGAAGTAAATAAAATATTTAAGAATATTTTGTATAATTCAAAAAATGAACAAAAAATCAAATCAACAATAACTAAACTAAAGACTAAAATAAAAATAAATGATATTAAAGGTTTCGAAGGCAGAGAAAGGAAATACAATGGTGCTATTGAGAAAGGACGAATACATAAAGAAAACGGAAGAATTTATAAGCGAAGGTTTATAAACCAATTAGACTGATTGTTTCTTTTATTAATGTACCTATTTATAAATTATCAAAGGAAGTTAGCAGAGTACTGAAAGAGAAATATGAATTTGGGACAAAATACAACGTAGAAAATAATGTAAAATTGATAGAAAAATTAGAAAATATTAGAATGAAAATACAAAATTGATATCACTGGATGTTAAGGACATGTTTACCAATATCACAGTAAATAAAGTTATTAAGTTAATAAACGATAATAATATGAGAAAATAAAGGTATAAAAAGCAATTGATTAAAGGAGTTAAAGAATGTGTAAGTCAGAACTATTTTAGGTTTAATAACAAGTTTTTTATACAGAAAAAAGGATTACCTATGGGATCTTCATTATCTCCTATTCTTGCAGAAATATACACGAATGATTTTAAACAGCAATTAAGAATTTCCACTAAGTATAAAGACAATATAAAATTATGTACTAGATACGTTGACGATGTAGGCCTATTAGTAATTTGGGAAGGAAGCATAGAAGAAGTGCATGAGTTTATAAATGAGGTAAATAATAAGGATAAAAACGTACAATTTAAAGAAGAGATAGGAGGTAAGAAAATAAATTACTTAGATTTAAACATAGAAATTAAAGATAATGAGAAATTACAGTTTGGGATATTTAGGAAAGAATCGTATTCTGATATAATTATACCAAGAGAGTCTTACCACTCTTATAGATACAAAATGGCGGCAATCAATTCATTTTGTTATAGAGCTAAGAAGTGTTTAAAAGAGACCGAATCAAAAGATAGGGAGTTAAAAACCATCAAGGGAATTGTAAGGAATAATAACTATAACACCAACATAGTGGATAAAATTATGAAAAGTTTTAACATACAAAAAGCTAAAATAGAACCTGAACATAAAAATTATGCAGGGTCATTGACATACATAGGTTCACATACTAGAAAAATTATAAAATGTGTTAATAAATAAGGAGTAGATATAGCTATTAAAAGATGTGAAACGGTATTTGATAAGATAAGGAATAAAAATATAGAAAAATTCCCAGTATTACAGAAAAGCGGAAACTAAAAATTAAAATGTAAATATTGCAACAAAGTGTACCTAGGTGTGACAGGACGAAAATTCGTATGCAGGTTGTCTGACCACAAACGTGGAGAAAGTAATAGAACAACGCATTCGTTATATGCAAGACATTTCATAGAAGACAACCATAAGTTTGTTAATCCTTTGAAAGACTACGAAAATGTAAAAGTAGTAAATAACACAGTTGAAAGGAAGTTTAGGGAGGAGTAAGAAATATTGAAAGAAAGAAAAAAAGGGTTAGACAATTTAATTAATACTAAAATTAAATTTGATAATGAAAAAATATTTTATAACATAATTAAGAAGTAAATGATATAGGACAGATAGATAAGATTAAGAATTAAATTGCATAGGACTAATTGGATGTTTTAAAATAAGGGTGTGTGACTGGCCCACAAGAGTGAATGAGAGACGGTTAGGTTAAAAGGAATGTACACGCGCAAACACACACACACACACACAACACCGAAACACAAGGAATTTGGTAGAAAAATATGTAACTGTCCAGATAGAGGTGACAGGGCTTAGTGGTTGGGGAAGGGCCATTTGATTTATAGCTTGTTGTGTGTGAGCATGGCGTGGTGGGGGGTGAAGGGTTGTTTTCATGTCTGTTTGTTCATTTCCGATTTGACGATAAGCTGTGAAGCTTGAAAGCGCTAATCGGAATAATTTTTGTATAGTGGTGTACAACAGTGATAATTCTCCTTGTGATTTTAACCACTAACACAACTTTCTTCATTAAACTTCTGTTAAGAAGTGCTATCTACGACAGGTAATGGACAACAACAATGAGGGAATAAACGACAACAATAAGGTAATAAAAGTTTTTAAATATCTTAAGTAAAAAGTTAAATAGAAGAGGGTTTTAAGTAAAATTTGGTTCAATAAACAATGTCTGGACAATAACGTCATCCCAAAATACGCGCAAGTTAAAATTAAAAATAAGAACACAGTAGCTAAAAAAGTAAAAGAACAAAGCGAGAAGTTGTGGAAAAAATTAGAAAAAAGGTCACTTTACGGCTTAATTGAATCGGTTTTTTTTAAACGGGCGTAAGTCCATTTTTTTTCGATTTTCAGGTTTTGGTGGTTTTGTAGTCTAAACATCAGAATACATCGATTTTTGTTAAAAGGGCGATTTTATCACGAGTGGAAATGGGTCAAATCAGCATTTTAATTTTTTGGTTTATTTTAAAAGGGCGCAAGTCCAAAAAGTTTTTTTTAAAAAGGCGTAAGTCCACTTCCTCTATGGATTCTGTTGTTTGATTTCTGGACTTTCGCCTGTTAAAAAAAAATCTGCAGTCAGCTGTTACTGCTCATTTTTGTCTATTGTTATTATAACCTCCAAAATATTGTAGGGAAGGTTACTAAACATCCTTGTACAGTCTTTGTAGGCTTACTTTACAGTTTTAATAGTTTAGTAGTTGTAGGTGACAGGCTAATGGATGAAAATATCGTAATTGGGAGCCCAAGAAAAAGAAAGGGCCAAAACCCCCAACGTTACAAAGTAAATACTGTATAGCAAAAAATGCCCAACTCAGTGGGCAGCCCTATGTCAATCACAGAGGCCAGGAAGTTCCAGCAAAAAAACCTGAATTCTCTTGCAGGTAAGATAAATCTTAGTTACTTATTTAGATTTAAACATTTCCAAACCTTATTAAAATTACTCATTAACAAAATATACTTCATGTGTCGCTAATGTTTATTTGCCAGTATACATAACCTCTTAATTTTTTATTGTAATCCCACCAGTGTTTTATTAAATTTATTAGGCCTAGTACAATGATCAAAGTTTGCAGCCAAGACAGTATTCTTTACAACAGCTAATAAAACGTTTTGCTGTCTTCAGTTTAAGTTTATAGCCTATAAGTTAACACTAAGAGTTTCTGGGTTTGTTTCAGATGCAAAGAAAATTGCTTACAAGAAATTGGGGAGGAAAATTGTCTGGATATTTTCAACAGATTCTACAATATTCTTTCGAAAAATGAACAGGATTTGTTTCTCCAGGGACTTATTGACGTCGTGAACGTGCAACGTAGACGGCCAAGGGATAATGTGATGAATACAGAGCAGAAAAGTGCCTCATTTTATTATAATGTTCTTGTGGGTACCGAGAGAATGAAGATATGTTTTAATGCATTTTTATCAGTATTTGCTATAAGTGAGAAAAGGGTAAGACGTATCAGACATCACAAACTTATCGGTCAAACCCCTGAAGATAAGAGAGGCAAGAATGTAAGTAATAGTTTGCCTGCTGAAATCCACAGACTTGTGGATGAGCACATAAAGTCTTTCCCTTTGAAAGAAACTCATTACAAGGGTAAGAAAAGCTACTATTTATCACCTGATCTAAATATTAAAACGATGTGGAAGTTGTACATGCAAAAACACCCTGACGTTAGGCCTATAGTAAGCAAATCATTTTATTGGCAATATTATAGAGACAATTTCAATTATCCATTTGGCCGCCCGCAAGTTGATGTATGTAGTAAGTGTGAGGAGCTTAATGTGAAAATTAAGAGTCCTACTTTAAATAATGTAGCTAAACGAGCGGCAGTTGCAGAGCTTATGGTACATAAATCAAGAAGTAAAAAGTTTTACTCAGCACTGCAGCACGAACAGTCACAAGAAGGTAAAGATGAAAAACATATTTTGTCGTTAGCATTTGATTACATGAAAACTGTATCTATTCCTAAAATTCCTGTTCAGGAATTATACTACATGAGACAGTTGTCAGTTAATTGCTTTGGAATACACAATCTTAAGAGTAACGACACAACATTATTCTTGTACCACGAGGGTGTAGCACGAAAAGGCCCTAATGAGGTTTGCTCTTTTCTTAATGAATACCTAAAATCAGTACCAAGCCAATACACTGAGCTTCGTCTGTTCAGTGATAACTGTTCAGGCCAAAACAAAAACCAAGCGTTGTCAAGGTTCTGCTTATACCTGACAGATTCAGGTCGTTTCCAGAAGGTCACTCAGTATTTCCCTGTTCGCGGCCACAGTTTCCTCCCGTGTGACAGGGATTTCGGAATAATATCTAAGGCTTTAAAGAAACATGACCGCATTTTTGATGTTCATGAAATAACTGACATAATTTTGCAAAACTCATCACGGTTTAATAAGTTCACTGTTCATGAGGTTACATCATCTGACATAGTTTTAGATTTCAATAAATGGCAAAAAAGGTTTTACAAAAAATCGTGTATATCACAAGAAACAAAAGGAAAAAACACAGATAAGAAGGATAAAATGTACTTTCAGATTAGTACTCTCTTTATGTTCGTTTATGAATCTAAGTTAAAAGGATGTGTTAAAGCCTAGCCTACAATAAATGATATTATTCATCACAACTTTTTACTGGCTAAGACAAAAGCAGATACTCTCTCCCCACCTTCGGTTAAGGCTTACCAAGGTCGAGTGCCAATAAAAACTGCAAAGATGGAAGATATTAAAAAACTGAGAGCCTACATTCCAGACGAGCATCGGGGATTTTTCGAAGAAATTTGTGACTGGCCAACTGATGGCAGATCTGAAGAGATTACCAGCGATTTCGAGGTTGAAGAAACCAACGATGACCCATAAATCAGAAATATGGCCTCAAATCTACATCTTTGATTTTTTTTCCTCTTTTAAACTCATTTAAGTAATTTTACTATCTTTTTAGTAAATTGTAAACATTGTCTTACAATAAAAATAACAGTTTTTACTTGAAATTTAATGGTTTTTTATCTCCTTGCAACTTGATTTTTTTTAAAAGGGCGATATTTTCACATTTTTAGAGCTATGTAACTAAATTATGGATAAAGATACAAGTGTAAAATTTTGAATCCTGTTGTAAATTGAATTTCTTTACATGTTGACATTTTTTTTAAATATTTTAAGTGAAATATTTTGATTTAAACAGTGTTTTTTAGTTTTCCGAAAGTTTACTTTCTTGGACTTACGCCCGTTTAAAAAAAACCGATTCAATTAATAGGTATAATAGGGAATTATATGACAGACATATAGAATTGTTAAGAATATACTCGTATGTAGAGTTAGAAGAAATATTATATAATTTTGTTTTGGGGTACGTAGAAAAGAATTTGGAAAGTAAAAATAAAAAAAATGGTAGATAATTTAAATAAATTAATAAGAAAGAACGAAATAAAAAAGGAACACCTCTCTAAAAATAATTATGAAAAAATAGTAATAAACCTTACAGAGGTAACTTTCAATACAAAAGAAAAAGAAATGTTAGCCAAAGGCTTAAAATACGAGCCGCCACCAGAATTAAATCAAGAAAAAACGATTATTGAATGCGAAAGCATAATACAAAATCTATTATTCTTCGTATTGTTTAAATTAGCAGCCATCCTTACTATTTCTTTTATGAATTTGCTAACTGCTATAATTTTTTTTTTATTGTTTGACTAAGGTTTTCGTCATTACTGACATCTTCAGGTCTTAAACAGCGACCTCGTTGTTTAAGACCTGAAGATGTCAGTAATGACGAAAAGCTTAGTCAAACAATAAACAAAAAAATTTATAGCAGTTAGCAAATTCATAAAACAAAATCTATTAAATGAAAATGATAAAAAAAGAATAAGTTGGGAAGTAGGGAATGTAGTAGATAAAATATTTAAGAAAATTTTGTATAATTAAAAAAGAACTAAAAATCAAATCAACTGTAACTAAACTAAAATATAAAATAAAATAAATGATATTATAGTTACGAAGGCAGAGAAAGAAAATACAATGGTGCTACTGAGAAAGTACGAATACATAAAGAAAACGAAGAATTTATAAGTGAAGGGCCATATGAAGAAATAAAGAATGATTATACAAGTAAATACCAGTCAAGGATAAAACAAATTTTTTTTTTGCTCTGGGCTTTGCGGTTGTGCGTCGCAGAGACGAACCGCACGGGAACTGAGTTCCGAGCTACCATCTGGAGCTCCTGCCTCGTGGCCCTGCCCAAGTAGGGCGTGTGCTCTATAGCAGGCCTTTCTCGGCTGTTGTGCTAGCCTACGCTAGCGCAGTATACACCGAGGGCGTTTCCATGAATCACCTGGACGTATACGGTACCTTCCCAGCCCAGTCACGAGAGGATTGTCTGGGAACCTCGCCGCACGTGCATACAATTTGCGTGCAAGCCGCCTGAAAGTGTCGTCTAAGGAGCGGACGCCAAGTCCTCTCCTTAGAAGGCGAGATGAGAAGCGACGGGGGACTTTGGCCGCTAGCCGAAGCCCCTTGTCGAGGACGCTCTGCAACTTCTTTTTATGCATTGCGGCGAGGTAACCCCAGACCGGGCAGGCGTAGGTAATGACCGGCAGCAGATACGCGCCGACGATCATCCTACCCAATTTCCTGGTCATGGCTGGGCTGATCAGGAGTGGAAATAGTGCGCACAGGCGAGTGGATGCTCGCTTAAGAACTGTCTGTGCGTGGGTACGCCAGGTGAGCCGACGGTCGAGGTGTAAGCCGAGGTACTTGACCTCGTTGGACCAGCGCAAGTACGTTCTGCCGATACGTAGTTGCCTAACGGGGTTCTTCCGTCGCTTAGAGAATTCGACGGCTACGCTCTTGGTAGGGTTGAGGAGCACTCTCCAGTTATCAGTCCAGTCCACGAGCGTGTCGAGCTGGCGCTGCAGTCGTAGGACGGCCCTTTCCTCATGACGATCGGCCGTAAATACGGCCGTGTCGTCAGCGAAGAGGGCCATCTGGACTCCAGGCTGTCTCGGCACGTCGTTGACGTAGATCGAGAACAGAAGGGGGCCTAGAACACTACCTTGAGGGACGCCGGCTGTGATTCGCCTCTCGGAAGAGACTGAATCGCCAACTCTCACGCAGAAGGTCCTCTCCGTCAGAAAGCTAGCAACCAGATGGAGGTAGCAGTCCGGGAGCTGGACTTCCCTAAGTTTGAATAACAGGCCATCATGCCATACGCTGTCGAAGGCTTTCTCAACATCTAAGAAACAGCCAACGGTCCGTTCTCTCCGACACCCGGCTTCCGTGATGCCTTCCACCAGTCTCATCAATTGATGAGTGGTCGAATGCCCCACACGAAAGCCGAACTGTTCGGGGACCAGCACGTCAAAGTTGGTTAGATGTTCTCGTACACGACGCTGTACGAGGCGCTCAAAAACCTTGGACGTAGCGGAAAGTAGGCTGATAGGCCGGAGGTTTTCCGAGCGGGTGGTATCCTTTCCCGGCTTCGGGATCACGATAACCGTCGCCTTTCTCCATTTCTTGGGAAAGTAGGCCAGTCTAAGACACGCGTTGAACAAATCAGTCAAGAATTGAACTCCAGGCTCGGGAAGAAGACGTAGAGCGGTGTTGGTAACACCGTCCGGGCCTGGAGCTTTTCTTGGCTGAAGTTCAGCGAGCCGATCTGAGACCTCTTCCAAAGAGATGGGTTCGGGCTCCGTCGTGATCGGAAGTGACAGAAAGTCTTCCACGGCCATCTCGACTTGTTCGTCGAAGTCCCAGTCCATGGGGGGGGGTTGGGAGCGAACTGTCGCTCGAAACACAAGCCCAAGTACTCGGCCTTCTCCTCCGGGCGACCCAGGGGTCGACCGAACGGTCCAACAATGGCGGGAAGTGGAGGTCGGCGCCTCCGTCCCGTCAATGCGGTAGGTATTCTGTACGGGTGAGATTGCGGGTCCGCATCCCCCGTTCGGGCCACGTCGAGTTCCCAACAGCTACGTCGGAACGCCTTCAGACTGCCACGCAGTCGTCCGGTGAGCCGATTGTATGCTGCCTTATCGGCCGGATCACGGGTCCTCTGCCAACGTTTCCGGAAGTAATTCCTCTCGCGAGCGAGAAGAGAGACTTCCTCAGGGATGCGTTGGTAGCCAGGCGTGAGACCAGCTCGCGTACGTGAAGACACGCCTATAGCCGAGATGATTGCCTCTTCGATTCCCGCAACTGCTTCGTCTAAGAGGCGAACGGAATCGATTGGGGCCGCTGGCGGCAATCGACGGCACAAGGCCGGGCCGTAGCGATCCCAATCGATAACCTTCTTCTGGTCAGAACGTGCATAGGCGTGCTGGGTAGCGACGTGGACCAAGATAGGGTTGTGGTCGGATGTCAGCTCCGTGAGTGAGAATACCTCGACCGGACAGACAACTCCTTGGGTCACCGCGATATCCAAAACATCGGGAGCCGCGTTAGGCTGTGACGGAAAGAACGTGGGTTGCGCTGGACCAAACACCATCGCCCGGCGCGATTCAACAAAACTGAGCAAGCGCCTCCCGTTCGGAGTAGTCAGGCGACTATTCCAAGCGCGATGCTTGCAATTCAGATCGCCGGCCAAAATTACCCTTCGATGGGAATCGAAGATGACGTCCAGGTCGCCGACAAGGAGTTCAGCTTGTGGGGGCTTGTAAGCTGAGACCACGAGGACGCCGCCAAGAGCTCCGTGGACCTCAATGGCGGTGGCCTCTAGGTTGGTAAGCTGCGGCAAAGCGACACGATGATGACCTATGGAGGTCCTCACCGCGATCGCCGTCCCGCCTCCTCGTCGGCCAACTCGGTCATCCCGATAGACCACGTAATTTGGTAATCGAAACCGGTTCGCCGGGGTCAGGTGGGTTTCAGTAAGGAGAAGTACGTCGGGTTTGAACCGAGCCAGGAATTCAAGAAGGTCGGAATGCTTGGGACCGATGCTATTAGCATTCCAGGCTACGAGCGAGAGATCTCGTCTAAGGGCTCGGTTCATAGAAGACCTATGACTTCGCAGGCTTCCACCAAGAGCATGAATCTCTCAGTTGGGTCAGCAGTTTCCAGGCGGGCTCGGATGGACCTGAAGGTAGATGCGACTTTCGGGAGGTCGTAGCTAGACAGAAAGCCGCGAACGAACTGTGCGTCATTGGAACTGACGGACTGGGTGGTTTGCCTGGAAACTGAGGCCGTATAACAGCGACCAGGTGTTACGGCAGATCGGGTCATGGTGGAAGCCATAGGACCAGGGCCAGACGGTTTTGGATCAGCGGCAGGAAAAGTACGCTGTTGCGCTTCGTCGGACTTATACCGGGAAGCAGGACTTTTCTTGGGCTGTGGGCAGGCAGGAGCTCGGGGCCGAGCATCCGGTGTGGTTATCCCTTTGTTCCTGGGTTTGATGCCTGCTCGCGGAAATCGCGGAGGTGGCAGGGGCGGCGAGGCTACCTCTGGTTCAGAGGCGGGAGTAGGAGGTTCCGCGGAGGTGGAGGGTTCATTCTCCGGCTCCAAAACCGAGATAACAGCTACTGGGCGTGTCTCTGCTGTGGAAGGAGACGCGGTACGTTTAGTTGCCTTTGTAGGGGCTGGAGGTGGAGCCGGAGAGGGCGCGCGCCGTGCCGGTTGTGCCTGAGGTTTAGGCCTAGCCTGCATTTTAGGCTGTATAGGTTGGGGCTGCATAACTGGCTGCCGTGGCTTCGGGAGGGGCCCCTGCGGCTTTTGCTTCCGCAGGAGCTCCGCCTTATAGACCGGGCAGTTTACGTTAGACGCTGCGTGGCCTTGACCACAATTTATGCAGCGAAATTTGGTTTCGTCTGCCACAGTGCAGGCCTGTGTTGAATGTCCCAGAGAACATCGGAGACAGGCCGGGACATTGCGGCAGACGTCGGTATGATGGCCGAACCTCTGGCACCGGTGGCACTGCGCAAGCTTGCCCTGGGGTCGACTGGTTTCCACCCTGACGCGGAAGCCAAACAGCCGCGTCAGGTGGAAAATTTTGTCTGCAGCCTCGCCCTTCTCGAGCTGGAGACGGACGAGCGGGAGAGGGACTCGGGTCTCTGAGTGAGTGAACAGGCGGAAAATTGCCTGCACCGGGTACCCGAGGTCGCGGAGTTCCATAAGGATCTCCTGTGGATCGGTGTGCGCGTCGAGCCCTCGCAAAATTACCGACAAGGGCTTGACTCGCTTAGGAGTAAAGGTGTGATACTGCAGGTTATGCGCTTGGAGGAAGGCCTCGACCAAGCGATGGTCCTCGAGCTGGCGGACGACAATCCTGACCGTATCACCGCCAAGCAGCTTCAGGTCAAGCTTGTCGGCCGACAGGCCGTGGGCCGCGATCAGCCGTCTGTATAAGGCGGCGACATTTGACACGCTATGGACGTACAGGGGCGGCGCACGACCAACAGCGGCAGCAGCCGGAGCTGCTGTCGAAGCGGTCGGAACCGCGGCCTGTGGGCCCTGAGAAGGTCCAATGTCCATGGCCGAGGTCTGAGAGGAAGCGGTTGGGTGAGTCCTCTTGGGCTTCTTAGCCGGGCGATTACGCCGACCAACGGTCGCGAACTCGCCCGACTCGTCAGCCGGCAGAGGAGGAATCGGGTTGGGGAGAGGATCGTCCGTCTCCATCGCCCGAGGCGAATCGGGCGAGTCGCCCAGATGGGGTAGCAAGGCAGGGCCGAGCGACTCGGCACTTGGGCCGTTGCCTGTAGAAGGCATGCTGGCCAGGTGCGGCGGCTGCCGGGCAGAGACTGCTAGGCAGTCACTGCCAGACGCCAGGGATCTCGGGTCCGGCCGAAGCCGGATTACCCGCGCGTCTTCCTTGTTCACGACGATGCGGGAGGAGCTGGGCTAACGACCAGCTTCGTTGAATACCAGTCCTTACCAAGACTGGTGTCCACTGGCCCCTTTACCCCGGCGATATCCTAGCTCGCTTACCACTGGTGGGGGCTTGCAAGGATCGTCCGGGGCAGCGCTACCTAACAGTCGTGAACAAGTTAGGAATTACACACTGGAAATGCGGCACTCACCAGGTGAGCCCAGAGCAATCCTCTTCTTTCCTGTCCGGCAAGATGTTGTTCCGGCGCAGGTGGTCCTTAGCAGGGCAACTTCGGCTAGCTGCTTCTTCTACCGGCTACTAAGTTCACCGGCAGCAGCTGGCTTGGTTCCCTCGAAGGAAGATATTCCTCGTCGGAAGGCGAGGTGGCCGAAGGCAGCAAAGCCGTAGAGATGGTCCAGCGAGAGAGCTGAGAGAGCAGTCTAAGAAGAGCAGTCCTGATCAGTCCAAGGCTGGAGCAGAAGTCTGAACGTGTGCTGATCGTTCATCAAAGATCTATCTGATCACGGATAAAACAAATGGTGAAATAGATAACATTTTTTTTTTTTCGCTCTGGGCTTTGCGGTTGTGCGTCGCAGAGACGAACCGCACGGGAACTGAGTTCCGAGCTACCTTCTGGAGCTCCTGCCTCGTGGCCCTGCCCAAGTAGGGCGCGTGCTCTATAGCAGGCCGATTCTCGGCTGTTGTGCTAGCCTACGCTAGCGCAGTATGCACCGAGGGCGTTTCCACGAATCACCTGGGCGTATACGGTACCTTCCCAGCCCAGTCACTAGAGGATTGCCTGGGAACCTCGCCGCACGTGCATAAAATTTGCGTGCAAGCCGCCTGAAAGTGTCGTCTAAGGAGCGGACGCCAAGTCCTCTCCTTAGAAGGCGAGATGAGAAGCGACGGGGGACTTTGGCCGCTAGCCGAAGCCCCCTGTCGAGGACGCTCTGCAACTTCTTTTTATGCATTGCGGCGAGGTAACCCCAGACCGGGCAGGCGTAGGTAATGACCGGCAGCAGATACGCGCCGACGATCATCCTACCCAATTTCCTGGTCATGGCTGAGCTGATCAGGAGTGGAAACAGTGCGCACAGGCGAGTGGATGCTCGCTTTAGAACTGTCTGTGCGTGGGTACGCCAGGTGAGCCGACGGTCGAGGTGTAAGCCGAGGTACTTGACCTCGTTGGACCAGCGCAAGTACGTTCTGCCGATACGTAGTTGCCTAACGGGGTTCTTCCGTCGCTTGGAGAATTCGACGGCTACGCTCTTGGTGGCGTTGAGTTGCACTCTCCAATTCTCAGTCCAGTCCACGAGCGTGTCGAGCTGGCGCTGCAGTCGTAGGACGGCCCTTTCCTCATGACGATCGGCCGTAAATACGGCCGTGTCGTCAGCGAAGAGGGCCATCTGGACTCCAGGCTGTCTCGGCACGTCGTTGACGTAGATCGAGAACAGAAGGGGGCCTAGAACACTACCTTGAGGGACGCCGGCTGTGATTCGTCTCTCGGAAGAGACAGAATCGCCAACTCTCACGCAGAAGGTCCTCTCCGTCAGAAAGCTAGCAACCAGATGGAGGTAGCAGTCCGGGAGCTGGACTTCCCTAAGTTTGAATAAAAGGCCATCATGCCATACGCTGTCGAAGGCTTTCTCAACATCTAAGAAACAGCCAACGGTCCGTTCTCTCCGACACCCGGCTTCCGTGATGCTTTCCACCAGTCTCATCAGTTGATGAGTGGTCGAATGCCCCACACGAAAGCCGAACTGTTCGGGGACCAGCACGTCAAAGTTGGTTAGATGCTCTCGTACACGACGCTGCACGAGGCGCTCAAAAACCTTGGACGTAGCGGAAAGTAGGCTGATAGGCCGGAGGTTTTCCGAGCGGGTGGTATCCTTTCCCTGCTTCGGGATCACGATAACCGTCGCCTTTCTCCATTTCTTGGGAAAGTAGGCCAATCTAAGACACGCGTTGAACAAATCAGTCAAGAATTGAACTCCAGGCTCGGGAAGAAGTCGTAGAGCGGTGTTGGTAACACCGTCCGGGCCTGGAGCCTTTCTTGGCTGAAGTTCAGCGAGCCGATCTGAGACCTCTTCCAAAGAGATGGGTTCGGGCTCCGCCGTGATCGGAAGAGACAGAAAGTCTTCCACAGCCATCTCGACTTGTTCGTCGAAGTCCCAGTCCATGGGCGGGTTGGGAGCGAACTGACGCTCGAAACACAAGCCCAAGTACTCGGCCTTCTCCTCCGGGCGACCCAGGAGTCGACCGAACGGTCCAACAATGGCGGGAAGTGGAGGTCGGCGCCTCCGTCCCGTCAATGCGGTAGGTATTCTGTACGGGTGAGATTGCGGGTCCGCATCCCCCGTTCGGGCCACGTCGAGTTCCCAACAGCTACGTCGGAACGCCTTCAGACTGCCACGCAGTCGTCCGGTGAGCCGATTGTATGCTGCCTTATCGGCCGGATCACGGGTCCTCTGCCAACGTTTCCGGAAGTAATTCCTCTCGCGAGCGAGAAGAGAGACTTCCTCAGGGATGCGTTGGTAGTCAGGCGTGAAGCCAGCTCGCGTACGTGAAGACACGCCTATAGCCGAGATGATTGCCTCTTCGATTCCAGCAACTGCTTCGTCTAGGAGGCGAACGGAATCGAGTGGGGCCGCTGGCGGCAATCTACGGCACAAGGCCGGGCCGTAGCGATCCCAATCGATGACCTTCTGCTTGTCAGAACGTGCATAGGCGTGCTGGGTAGCGACGTGGACCAAGATAGGGTTGTGGTCGGATGTCAGCTCCGTAAGTGAGAATACCTCGACCGGACAGACAATTCCTTGGGTCACCGCGATGTCCAGAACATCGGGAGCCGCGTTAGGCAGTGACGGAAAGAACGTGGGTTGCGCTGGACCAAACACCATCGCCCGGCGCGATTCAACAAAACTGAGCAAGCGCCTCCCGTTCGGAGTAGTCAGGCGACTATTCCAAACGCGATGCTTGCAATTCAGATCGCCGGCCAAAATTACCCTTCGATGGGAATCGAAGATGACGTCCAGGTCGCTGACAAGGAGTTCAGCTTGTGGGGGCTTGTAAGCTGAGACCACGAGGACGCCGCCAAGAGCTCCGTGGACCTCAATGGCGGTGGCCTCTAGGTTGGTAAGCTGCGGCAAAGCGACACGATGATGACCTATGGAGGTCCTCACCGCGATCGCCGTGCCGCCTCCTCGTCGGCCAACTCGGTCATCCCGATAGACCACGTAATTTGGTAATCGAAACCGGTTCGCCGGGGCTTTTATATTTATATTATAGCTTGTTGTGTGTGAGCAGAGTGGGGTGGGGGTGAAGGGTTTATTTTCATGTCTGTTTGTTTATTTCCGATCTGACGATGAGCTGTGAAGCTTGAAAGCGCTAATCGGAATAATTTTTATACAGTGGTGTGCAACAGTGATAATTCTTCTTGTGCTTTATTTGGAGTAATTTTTTTGTAGCAAGTGAATGTATGCTTATGTGTTTGAAGTTTAATATTTCCCGATGCTTCCGATGCTGAAACCAATATGAAGGCATCTATGAGGTCAATGGCTTTATCATAATCTTTATTAAGAGCATATTTCGGAGCATTATCAAGCCAAGCTAAGATGTGCTGCCCCGATGCTGAAATTCAATGCGCTTGAAATAGTGAAGAACTCTGAACTTAAGAAAAGGACTAAATTTTTTTGATTGAAAAATATTCAGTATGACACTAACTAATTTAATCAAGTATATAGCGCAAGTAACAGCGTCTTCGTTGATGAGAGTACTTTTCACCATGAAGTGTAATTTTGCTACTGCCTCTTTCGTGATATAATCGCGTTTATTCAATTTGTACAATAGTTGTAGCAAATCAGACCACCCGATTTCGTTAGCACTTATTGTGAAAAATACAGTCGGTTTACCTAATTGCCTCATCATAGCAAATAGATCCTTTTTCCTTTCAGACCAATATCAAGTAATTGAACGTAAAAAAGCGAAATTACTTTCGATGCAACTATGAATATAGTCCTCGGATTGTATTTGCTCTTTAGTAATATTGGAATTTTTTCCTACAGCTTAAAAGCAACTCTGAGAGAATCCCTTACTCTTTTTCCTCATGATTCTCATTGCCATGTATAATAAAAGATGAGGCGTTACTCCTCGTCTAGCGGACCGTCT
Source organism: Magicicada septendecula (assembly GCA_034769895.1). Taxonomy (NCBI): domain Eukaryota; kingdom Metazoa; phylum Arthropoda; class Insecta; order Hemiptera; family Cicadidae; genus Magicicada; species Magicicada septendecula. Next base: position 251,223,264 of record CM068372.1, read on the forward strand.
CAATTCACTGGTTGCCATCATGAACGGAGTAACTGTAACCCCTTCTCGAAACTGACGGAATTGGTCTAAATAAATTGAGGGAAATGATAATTCTTCAGCGTTTCATCAAATTATAAACTTATGGGTACGTTATTTTCTCCTGGGGCTATTTTTAAATACAGGTCGTCATTCCACATTACTGTTTGTTGCTGAGCTAATAAACTCTCTTTAATAGGTATATCCCCATTAAGTTCGTTGCTATTATTTTCATCACGTTTATCGCTATCATTTTCGATATGATTTTCGCTCGGAGCATCAAGCCCATCGTCATATGAATTATCGAAGAACTTATAACGTCTCGTCTTTTCGACATTATAACACTGGGAACCAGTTTAATTGGCCCTTGTCAATTAAACCGGCTGCCATTGTATGTACTGATTACTTACACACAAATGAGGAACCTGTAAAGTTTAGGAGTTAGATTAAGGTTTCGTAAATTTACTCGCTCTCTTGGGTTTAGCAAAGACATCTCTTTATTACAAATTTAAATGCAAGGTTTCTGATATATTAGGATGTTACTAAGATGTTAGCTACAACATTTATCATTCTTACTTAGTGATTAAATTCTGAACTAAACGCTTTCATTCTGTTTAAAACATTATTCTGATGCGCTAAAAATCATACAGCTGCATATTTAATAAAATACCACGGATCCGGGCTTTAATTTTTATGATATTACAGATTATTTAGAACATTATGTAAACCATTTGAAGAATAGGTTCATTTACTTTTTTCTTAGTTATACCTGTTTGCAGTTTCAGGCTACTGTTATTTAGGAATATTAACTATCCATATTACTACGTTACAATTTACAGGATTGATATGAGTCTTTACGATAAATTTACTGTCTTTACTCTGGGTTTTTAAAAGAAGTACAACCATAGAAGTTATGCTTCCGTGTCACCTGGGTATTGGGTATATCCATAGCTGGTCCTCTTCTAGATCCTCTACGGCGGGGTTTTCTGGATGATCTTAGTTGCGGTTGTAGTGGTCCTCCATTAAATCTGTTGACTCTAAGTGTGTTGTTTATTCATGATGCTCGGTCTCTGGATACATGGGGCTCGTAGTGAATTGTTGTTGATTTATTTCAGAAGGTCATTTTCACTATTCACATTTATGTTTGACTGCACTACAGTTACATTATGATTGAGTATTGTACATACTGTAATTGTTATACACTTTCTTAAAGAGATGTCATGGCTACACTTTTTATATATTTATATTTTTACTTCCTTTCACTACATATTTACGCTCTCCTCTACCTATTTCTCTTTTTTACAAAAGCACCTATTTAGTTCTACATAGTTTGGGTAATATAACACTTATTTCTTCTCGCAACACATGGCTAAGCAGTTGCCTCGGCCGCGATTCAGAGAAGAATGGGGTAGGTTTAGGGTCCGTGAGTAGTGATTTAGCGTAGTTTACACATCGAGAGAAAAGTAGTTCTTTCTGATTATTATTATTTTACCTTTAATTAGCTACTATTAATTATACTACAGCTTCTTTATTTTCGTCTGTATTTTATTTGTGATTATCACGTCTTTTAGAGATAATTACAATGATTATTTTAATTAGCATAACAACTGGATAATTTGCGTGTCAGTACTAGTTTTTCACATGTTTGTACCGGTTATTTGCTACAAAGGGGAGGGTGGATTATTTTATCATGGGTTATTTTGAACAAAAATATTTTTTTGTTTTGTGCTATTTAAAATTTGTTTTAAATCGTCACATCCTCCTCTACTTAAAGAAGACACATGGGACGACATTTGTGGATTCCAAAGGGCATATCTAAGAAGTAGAATTATATTTAACTCAGAACCTCGTGATGAAATCTATTTCTACATGATTACTTTGATTTACCCTAATCTATTCGTAAGAAATACACGATTATCTTACATACTATTTAAATCACCTAAAATTTAACACTCATAAAACACATAAAATATACAAATACATAAATCTACCTTATTTCTATTTCTTAATGCTAGTACCGGTTTTTTTTTTGTTCACTCGTTTTACGGAGTTACACTCATGAGTATGTTTCAGATACACACTTGTATACGTTATACAGCTATACTGTAAGGGTAAGGTTTCTACTGTGTTCTTACAGAAGAGTATTCTCACCTTTATAAGTTTCAACGCGTCTTTTCGCTGATTATTTTCGTCGATTATTTTGTCTGAGTTGTGGTCGACGAATCCTTTTATTTTATAGTTTCGTATTTCTCTTACTTCTTTGGTTAGTAAGTGAGTTGTTAGTCGCAAACCTGAACTATAATTCAGTATATTACTATCACCATGTTCATCGTAAGCAGTAAAGTAAAATATGTTGTAATAACTATAATGTTACGTTTTTGTTTTCTTAGGTAGGGGTTTGTGGTTCGTCAGCTGACTTTTCATTATTTATTTTATTTTCGTAGAACAGAAACTAAGGCTGATCAGGCCTCGCTCTTATTCTTACGCGGTGTTTGAGTTTAGACTCAATTACAACATAGGATGTTGCCTATATTTATTTCATAATACTTCGGTCTGTTTTCTTTGATTACCTACTTGCTCACGATTGTGTTTCTTCTTTGTGAAAATCTTTTATTTGAGACACATGACTTCTGCGAACGTAACAATCAGTATTTGGTTCGAACAGTGCTACTGTTACGGGAGTTATGTACTTGTGAATCGTGTAGGGGCCACACCATCGGTAAGACAGTTTGGAGGTGGTCCTATCAACGGCTCTATTCGTCGGGTGAGTTTTATACATAACCAAGTCACCTACCTTGTACTTTATTTCCCTATTATTCTGCTCGTGATATTTTCGCGATTTTAGTAGATTCGCTCTCAAATTTGCGCGAGCTTCGTTCCATATTTTCCTTATATTACTCCCATTTATTTCGCGGGGTAATAATTCATGAATTTTCCACTTGGTGGCTAACGGGTGGTTCGGTTTATACTTGTATAGTAAATCAAAGGGTGTTGATTTATGTCCTTCATGATACGCCGAGTTGAAGGCAAATTGTATCCAGGATAGATTTTGATCCCAAGCTGTTTGATCTTTAGCGTGGTAAGGCTGATTTTAGGTTTCGCAAGTATCTTTCAGCTAGGTTCCCTTGCGGTCGGTACTCTGTGACTGTAATGTGATTTATTCCTAGTTTGAAACACATATCATTGAATTCTTTGGATTTAAACTGAGGTCCGTTGTCAGATACTAGGTGTACTGGTGTACCGAAGTCTTTAAATAGTCTCTCTTGCAAAATTTTTACTGTCGTAGATGCTAAGGCACGTCTCATAGGATACATCCATACGAATTTAGTGAAAGAGTCTACGCAAATTAATAGCATTGTATTTCCTGACTTAGAACGGGGATATCGTCCAGAAAAATCTATGTATATCTTTGAAAAAGGTGTTGTGGGGATTTCCGAGATTAATTTCCCGATTTGACTGTTTCTCGCTGGCTTGCTAAGGGCACAGATTTGGCATTGTTTCACGAACCTAGTTATTTGACTGTTCATGTTTTCCCAATGATAGTCCTTGCGAATGCGATGTATCGTTTTCCTTATTCCCATATGAGCTCCAATGGTGGATGAGTGGTAGTATTCCATGAGCATGGGATTAATAATGTCAGGGGCGATTCTTCTCAATGACTTTCCGTTAGCCTTTTTATAACAAAGTACTCGTTTACTCAAGGTATACTTTTCAGAACAGTTTCCTTTATCTATTTGTTCTATTACTTTACTTAAATAAGGATCTTGTTGTTGGTGGTGCGCTATATCCTTAAATGCTAGTGGGAATTCTGTTATTAGCTTATTGATAGTAGCGGTTTCAACCTTTCCTTCTCCTGGTATTTTATTGGGTAGTTGGAACATGCGGGATAGTGTATCGGCAACTACATTTTGGGTACCACGAATATGTTGTACTTTAAACTTGTAGCAATTTAATCTTAACACCCATCTTCCGATACGACCTAACTGTTTTGGATGGTTCAACAACCACGATAAAACTTGGTTGTCGGTCTCTAGTAGGAATTCCTTGTGTTCCAAAAAAGGTTTGAATTTTTCAAAGGCGAACACTACAGCTAAACATTCGAGTTCATAGGCTGAGAACTTCCTTTCTTGGTCCGTCAAAGTTCGTGAAGCATAGCTGATTGGTAGTCTTGTATTATCTATCTCTTGGTATATAACTGCTCCTAATGCTACACTCGAACTGTCGGTCTGTACTACAAATGGTTTACTGAAATCTGCTAACTGCAATACAGGGGGAGATATTATGCTTTCTTTGAGTGTTTCAAATGCGGCTTGGTGTCGAGTAGTCCACTCGAATATCGTTCCTTTCTTCCTTAACGCGTTTAATGGGGCTGCTATATCCGCTAGGTGGGGTACGTACTTGTGAAAGTAATTGATCAAACCTAAAAATCGAGCTATACCTTTGGTGTCCCTAGGTGGTAAAAATTCTCGGATGGCACGCGTGCGTTCGGGGTCTATGCTAACCTTACCGTCGGCCGATACTATATGACCTAAGAAAGAGAATTGGTTTACAGCGAAATTGACTTTACTGGGGTTGACAGTTAGTCCAGCGTTCTTTAACCTTGATAATACCTCACGCAAATGATGAATGTGCTGATCCATCGATTCACTATATACTACTATGTCGTCAAGATAGTGATACACGAATTTAAATTTAACGTCATGGAATATTTTCTCTAACAGTCTGCTACAAACTGAACTTCCTTGTGATATTCCGAAGGGTACACTAGTAAATTGATATAGATTAAATGGGACAGCGAATGCAGTTAGGTGTTTTGATTCTTCAGCTAGTGGGATTTGGTGAAAAGCCTGGTTGAGGTCCATTATGGTGAAGATTTTCGCTTTGGTAAAATAATAGAATGCGCTGTGAATGTCGGGCAGTGGAATAGATTCAAATTCTATACTCTTATTCAGCTGTCTATAATCCACGACTAGTCTATGTTTGTCAGTTCCTTTCGGTACTAGGAATGCAGGCGATGAGTATGGAGAAGTGGACGGTTCTATGACGTGTTGTTCTAGAAGTTTGTTGATTTGGTTTCTCATTATTTCCATCTTGGGCGGTGATACTTTGTATGGGTGCAGACGTATTACTTTGTTGTCGCTGAGATTTATTTTGTATTCAATGAGATTGGTCAATCCTAACTTGGGTGTGAGTACAGTAGAAAATTCTCTTATTAACTGTTGAATTCTTTGTCGCTCATTACCTTTTAAATGACTTAAACCAGATTCATGATGCTCCAGATGCGTAGCAGATGTTTCGCAATTCCCGCTGTTATTTAGCTCGGAATCGAACTGATATTTTCGAGTACGGTCAAATCTAAAGCAATACTGTTTAGCGTATATGTCGAGAATTAGGCCAGTTTTGCTTATAAAATCGGCACCTAATATTAAGTTTTGTCCTAATACTTCAGCTACTAGTAGTGGAAAATACCAAGTTAAATTCTTTATTTTTAATTTGACTGTAATACTGTGTGATATAATTAGGTTTTGCTTATTCGCGGTAGCACACTTTATGTTCACGGTTTGGCTACGTCTAATAAGATTATGGTTAGCTAATACGGTGGCTAGCTGTTGGCTGATAAGACTACGTGTAGTTCCCGAATCGATTAAACCGAGGGTATTAGTCGCTCCAAGGTCTATATGTATGTAGGGTAATTGGAATATACTTGTTTTGCATGTACCAATAGAGTTGCACTTGTCAATAAATCTTGCTACGTAAGGGTCTATCCGTTTGTTTATTTTCTTCGGTTTCTTTCGATGATCTGTGTTTATACCTTTCCTTTTGATGCTGCGGAAGACGCAGGATTTTGGTTCTTCCTGCTTCACATGTTTTTTGACTGATAGGTTCTTTGTTGGTACTGTTTTTGTTTACATTGCTTACTAATGTGTCCGGACTTTCCACAGTTATAACATCTTCTTTCATTATTGGCATCGCTCGCATGCTGTTGGGGTTTTTGTAGGTGGTTTGATGTATAGGGGTAGTGCTGAGTTTTAGAATTTCTAACGTATCGCTTATCGCTGTATGTTCGAGTATCGGACCTAGGGGTAGGGATTCATTCATGCGTTGAGTCTGGGACATTAACACGCGTCTGTTCTGATCTGAATACCAGACGTTGGATGAATGGATGCAACACAGTTCCAGATCTGTGAATGTGGTGGGTCTCTTCATAAGTGCTAAGCGAGATCGCTCCTCGGGGGATAGTCCTACTAAGATAGTGTCTACTAGCTGTTGTTCACTCCAGTTGACTTGTAGTAATAAGGCCGATTCCCTTATTTCAGATATATAATGAGCTAGTCTCTCGTACGCTCCTTGCACACGAAGTACGGAATTCCGCTTTAATTCTTCGAAGATACCGGTGGGAATGAAATGTCTTATCAGGGAGGTATGTAGTTCTTCTACTGTGTGATGATACCTTAGTGACTCTAACACACGATCTTTTAAAGGAGATCTACATTTGGGTAGAAGTATTTGTAAAATTTGGTCATCTTTTAGTTATCGTAGATCCTTTATTTGTAACAGATACTTGATAAAGCCTAGGAGTTTAGTAATATTCAGCCCATCTGTGGTGGGGATTTCAGATAGAATCTACGGGGTGAGTTATTTTTCCATAGAACTCAGTGCTGAAATTTAATTGTGACGTCATTATAGGTTTTTCCGCTGATTGGTTTGTCTGTAAAAGAGGTGGTAAATCGTAATTACTGGTAATATTCTCTAGTTCATTTGGAAGTGGAGCTGCGGTTACGGGGAGGGTATTCACTTGACTAACCGTTAACCGATCCTTACTGGGTTCTATAGTAGATTCCTGGAGAAATTGAAAATTTACAGCACTGGATTGCTGTTCTTGAGTAGGAGATTGAGTGGGGGAGATATTTAGTTTCGTCATCGCTTCTTCGATCTCTTCTCTTCTAAAAGATTCGGACCTTCTACGTAATTCGCGCATTATTTCAGGTAATTGTTGTAGAGCTTCTTCCGCAAATTTTTGCACGTCTGGCGGAGTAACTTTAGCACCGGGCCAATTCAACAAATTGTTGATGCGGCGGGTCAGATGTTCTGTTCTTTGTGTTGTTCTTAAAATTACCGCGGGGGATTTCTCATCTCGCAGGGTTTGTGCGGTGGAGGTAAGCTCCCTATATTTATGATAGCATATTTCCCTTCCACTCTCAAAGTCTACTACGCTTAAACGATTCAACTGTGAGGGTATGTCTGGTCTATTCTCGCGTAATGTTTTGCGCAGTTCCGCTACCGTTACGTTAGAGTATGGGAGACCGCGTAACAAAGCTTCATAGCTCAGTTCATCCTTTAACAGTAGGTCGGGGTTAAATTGAGCCATTTTTACGACTGAGACGAGGTTACGAGAATCTCTTTTAAATCTTATGTACTACTTATGTTACTACGTATGGTAAAATATGTAACCTATTCTAAACACTATCATGAAATTTGAAGTCATTTAAATACATATATATATATATATACACGATAACAATCTTATACTAATAAATCAAATCTAAATTATCTCAACAGATAATGAGAGAATATTATTTTTGATAGGCAAAAGAGATTTCACACAGAGAGTTCACTGTCCTCTATTGTTTACACCTACACCGTTACTCAGCTGTTGGGGTGGCGATTCAATGCGAGAGGGTGGTTTGTATTGTTCGCTTAACGAGGGGTTTGCTAAAGGGGGAATAACAATGAATTGACATCGTACATTCCTCAACACGAATTCTACAGGAAACAGCTTGTCTGTGTACCGACAGGTTGAAAATGGAATTGTTTTTTACAAGCGGGGACTTGTGTATTATCTTTATTTAAATTTAGCTTTATTAAACTTGGGGTTTTACTCATAATTTCCTCTTCTTACTGGATTATATTATTATTAAAAAAAAATTTTTTTGTTTTTATTTTATACTATCGGGTAAACATTATATCTGATACACACGATTATCTCTCAGATAATGGGGGCTTTAGTCTAATTATTTTAAGTATTTTCGCAGCATGGTTCTCTTAACAAAATGAATAATTACCTTGTGCTTTGCTCAGAAAATTAAGTGTGGGGTTCTTTTTGATTTGCAGTGGACTGTATATTGTCAAAATAAATAGTTAAAAGGCTTTATTCCCATGTAATCAGCAATGCATAAAAATTAAGCGTTTACTGACCTTGTCCTTGTGCGTTGTAAATGTCCTGTTGTAAGCAACACTGGTGATTTTCTAGGCAGTCCTAAACTTAACAATAATATCCCAACAAACGTTAAACACATAAATAAACACATGAAAAAAAAGCACAAAGTAAAATAACAAGAGCGTTGAATAGTCTTTCTATTCTTGCGGTATGCGGGTATAAACGAAAAAAACTGAACTGCACAATATACCGTACACTACAGGAAAGAAAAACGCTCTAACTATGACTGCTGATTACAATGTGAATTGAACTTTGAAACAGGTAATGGGAGTGCATTCTATTAGAGATAATGAAATATAGATATGGTGAGTTTAACTATTGTTATGAAACAAAATATCTGACATACCGGCCCCTTTGAACCAACTGGTTCAACAAGAAACATTAAAAGAACATAAGAACAAATTTGATCCTTTGGAAGAGTATAATAAAACTAAATTATAAGGGGCAGTAGCCAATTGACTGGTCGAGGAGTTTAGTAAATGGGAAGGCGGGATACCTTAACAGAAGGACGGGTCAAGGTTCCACCGGGAGTCTTCATGTTGACGACACGTACCACTCCATCATTCCCTGGAGATACGGAGATGACTCTCCCGAGCTTCCACTTGAGGGGTGGCAGGTTTGTTTCATGAATAACGACTAAATCTCCTATTTTGAGATTTTCTTGAGGTCTGATCCATTTGGATCGTTCTTGAAGTGTGTGGAGGTACTCCATTTGCCATCTTTTCCAGAGATGTTGTGTGAAGGCTTGAACCAATTTCCAGCGTTTTATGTGATTAAGTGGTGCATTGGTTAGTTGAGGTTCGATCAGGGCATTAAGAGGTCCTCCAGTTAGAAAATGTCCTGGTGTAAGAGGTTGAAGATCTGAAGGGTCATTCGAGAGAGGAGCTATCGGCCTCGAATTAAGGATAGCTTCAACACGCACAACTAAGGTGGTAAATTCTTCGTACGTTAAAATGTGTTCACCTATGACTGGTGAGATGATATTTTGCACCTTTAATGGCACGTTCCCAAAGTCCACCTTGGTGAGGTGCACGCGGAGGAATGAAATGGAATGTGATACTGTTGGTCGTAGCAAAATCTTGCATCTCTGGTTGCTTCATGAGATCTTGAAAACATCTTTTGAGCGAAGAAGCAGCTCCTATGAAATTAGTCCCACAATCAGAGTACAGGTCTGATACAAGACCTCTCCTAGAGATGAATCTCGTAAGGGCTGCAATGAAGGCGTCTGTAGTTAAATCAGTAACCACTTCCAAGTGTACAGCTTTTGTTGCAAAACAGATGAACAGACAGAGGTACACCTTTATAGGCTGTATCCTGCGAAGTGTAAAAAACTTGACCGTGTAAGGGCCAGCATAATCAACTCCAGAAGCGTTGAAACAACGAGTAGGGGTAACACGACCGGCTGGTAGATCACCCATGAGCGGAGACGTGTTTGTTGATTTTGCACGAAAACATCGTACGCATTTAAATATTCTTGAGCGTATAACACTGCGGGCGGAGAGGATCCAAAAGCGTTGAGATAGTGTTGCTTGGAGGAACTGGGGACCAGCGTGCAGGTACATGCCATGATAGTAATCAATGAGTAAATGAATAGCGACATGATTTTTTGGCAGAAGAATAGGATGTTTGGCATTGTAAGTAAGCGCAGAGTTTTTCAGTCGACCTCCGACACGGACTATTCCTGCATCATCAATAAAGGGTGCTAGACGTTGGATGCGGTTTGAGCATGTTCTTTTCTTGGAGAGTAGATCTATGTCTTCTGCAAAGTGAAGTCTCTGAATGAGCCAGCAAATGCGGTTACAGGCGTTATTTAATTCAGTTACTGTAAATGATCCACTTATGGTGGTTTTAAATTTCAAACGGGTTATAAAGCGAAGGGCATAAGCCATTACATGAAGAAGAGTCTTCCAAGAAGAAAACTTTGTAAGAAATCCAAATGTTGGGACTTCTTTTGTGGTCATCATAAGATTAAGCACATTTGGTTTCATTTCAGGAATAGACTCCTCCGAAATTGGATGAAGGATAGATTGTGGCCAGGTCTGCGTTGATTTAGCGAGCCATGGTGGTCCTATCCACCACTGACTATGTTTCATCAGAACCGTGGGTGTCAAGCCTCGAGAAGCACAATCAGCAGGATTGTCAACAGTTGAAACATATTTCCAGATGTGCGGTGAAACTAAGTCTTGTATTTGTGCCACACGATTAGCAACATACACCTTGAGACGAAAAGATAGAGTGCGTATCCAAGATAGAACTACTGTAGAGTCGCACCACGCTGAAATGTTGTCGATCTTGTGATGTTGTGAGAGCTGTTCTGTACAGTAATGTAGCAATTTGGTTAACATGTGCGCACCACAAAGTTCCAAGCGGGGAATAGTCACACGCTTCAGTGGAGCTACTCTTGATTTTGCGATCAGCAGTCGTATGTTGACATCTCCTTCTGCGTCTTCTGTGCGCAGGAAGACACAAGCTGCATATCCGGATTCACTTCCATGTGAAAATCCATGAAGCTGGATATTGACTGCAGTTGCTAAGGATATGAAACGTGGTATCCTTAGCTTTTCTATTTCTGGAAGTTCTTTCACGAATCGTGACCACTTCTCGGAAATATGATCAGGTAATGGAGAATCCCATTCTAAGCCTAAGGTCCATACATGCTGCATTAAGACTTTAGACCAAAAAACTATTGGGGATATCCAACCACAAGGGTCATAAATCTGAGCAAATGATGAAAGTAAAGTTCTTTTTGTGTAATTACTTGAAGGTGTGTGCATCACATATGAAAAGACATCAATATCTGGGATCCATTTTAGCCCTAATACACTTGAAAATGGCTGTCCCGATGTGCGTAACATGAGGGGTGTCTCAGGATTATCTTGCATGAAATTTTCTAAGAGTTTAGGATGGTTTGAAGACCACTTGCTCAGTTCGAATCCACCCTTTTTCAAAAGTAAAACAACATCCTCTTGAAGGTGGAGAGCTTCTTCCAGAGAATTGCTCCCTAATAGAGCATCATCAACATATATTTGCTGTTGGAGTGCTTCAGCAGCAAGTGGATGATTTTTTCCTTCGTCCATAATGAGCTGTTGTACTACTCTATTAGCAAGGTAAGGCGAGGACGTCATACCATAAGTGACAGTAGTCAATTGGTAGACCTTTAGCGGGACTGAAGTGTCTTCTCTCCAGTATATTAACTGAAAGATCTGATCATCTTCATGGATGGATATCTGCCTAAACATTTGTTTGATATCACAATAGAAAACAAATTTATGTTGACGAAAGCGAAGAATTATATCAGTAATGTCATTGTGCAACTTTGGAACCTGATGTAGAATGTGGTTCAGTGAGACACCTGAAGAAGATGGTGCTGATGCATTGAAAACAACACGGATTTTCCTATCTTTAAAAACGCCATGATGTGGCAAAAAGTAATGCGGCTTGTTCAGAGATGGCACAGATGTGCACAGTTTCATGTGCCCACATGCTAAGTAGTCATTCATAAAATTGACATACTTCTGTTTACACTCAGGTTGAGATTCAAATTTGCATTCCAGTGTATTAAACAGGCGTTTTGCCAAAGTTGTAGAGTCACCTAGTTGAGCAGGGTTTCCGCTGAAAGGCAAGTGACAAACATATCTGCCGGAGGCATCTCTCTTATGAGTAGAGACGAAGTGAGCTTCACATTTTTCATCTTGTGGAGCGAGTTTTGTAGTGTGAGGTGGTTCCTCTATGGACCAAAAACGTTGCAATGTTGCGTGCAGATCACGATCATTCGTCGATAAAAGAGTCACTAAGCCTGAGTAAGGATTAGACTTAAGTGAAACAGGTGTCGGACCAAGCACAACATAGCCAAAGATTGTATTGACAGCGTATGGCATATTCTTGCAGAGATTGATAAAGGTACCATTAAGAGTCAATGCAAATAAATCTGCTCCAATCAGAAGGTCAACTGGACCCGGAACATCAAAAGTTGGATCCGCTAGCATATAACCTTTGAGTCGCTCTTTAATTTCTGGTGGGAGCTGAACACGAGGCAGATTGCATGATATTTTATTAAGAATCATGACTGGGTGAGATTTTGCTAAAATATTCCCACTGAGCGAAGACAATGTCACAAAGGTAAGTCCCTTCGCTTTCACTGGGGCTGTAGAGATGCCACTAAGTTCTGGAACATCTGTTTGAGAGCGGTACAAACACAACGTCTTTGCACAACTTTCTGAAATAATTGTTGTTTGGGATGCACTATCAAGCACAGCTCGTACAACTGCTGCATTTCCATTGGCAGATGTGATATGCACCAAAGCGGTTGCGAGTAACACAGTGTTATTCTGGTTGCAAGAAACACCTATCAAGGTAGTATCCTGGTGACACTCTGCAGAGTGGTTTTGCTTATTCATCGTCGTTTCAACAGAAGGGCACAAGGTAGGTTTATTTGACTGAGTCAATTTTTGTTGCGGTTGTGCGGAGCGGTTCTCAACAAAAAAATGTAGTAGGCTATGGTGACGCCTATGACATACATTGCATGTGTGGACGGACTTACAGGTGACTAACTTATGTGTTCCAAAACAATTTTGACACAAGTTCTTATTTTTAACAAAAGCTTGTCTGTCTTGTACAGTAAGTGCGGAAAAATCTGCACATCTATATATGTTGTGTGAATTTGATGAACAGAAGATACAATGCTGAGTGTGAGTAGTGACCATCGCTATTTGTGCGGTTTAAACTGGTTTGTATTCATTTTAAAGCCACTGATTTTTTGAGAGGTTTGAAGAGAAGGTTCATTTTTTGAGATGATATTAGTTAAACCCGCTGCCTCTTTGCAAGAACATTCATTTTCTAAGAATGTAATTACTTCTGTAATGGTAGGAACATTTTGTAAATTATCTCGCGAACGTTCAAGTTTGGTCCTGAATTCCGTGTCAAATCTACGCAAAATATATGAGGTCAACAACAAACTTTCACTAGCAATATCATGTCCTAGTGCTTTGAGCGCTTGATAATTTTCATTGTAGGTCGACAGAAAATTCCTCATTTGTTTAACTGAAGGATTGTGCAATTGTGGTAACTCAAATATATTGTTTACGTGAAGTGTTATCAACAATCTAGAATTTTGATATCTTTTTAGCAAAGTTTGCCAGGCTATGGCATAGTTTGTATTAGTAACAGGCAACGATTTAATTAAATTTAGCGGCTCATCAGTCAAACAAGAAAACAAGTATGTAAATTTCTCCACATTAGAAATGGTTTCATTTTTGTGCACTGCATTTTCAAACAGACTGTGAAAGGCTACCCATTTCTCAGGTTGTCCAGAAAATGTTCCCAATTTTAAGCGAGGTAAATTTACGGTGGGAGTGGGTGCAACTAGTTGTGGTGCACCATTGTGAGACTGATCCAAGGTTTCCTGCGGTTGCGATGGTAGAAGAGGAGCACAGGAACTTTGTATAGATATATTTAAGTCTGATATAGAATCTTGTAATCTTGAAATCTGTTCATTATCCAGATCTTCTGGTAAAGGTGTTGTACTAAATAGTTTATTTATAAGCCTTTCAAATTCAGCATATTTATTTTCTGCGGTGGAACTAAGCAAACTAACTTTTCGTGTTTGCTGTTCAGTTAAATTACCTATACCAATAACCTCAAGAGCAACAATTTGCTTGTTAATATTATGAAGCCTACTCTCAATCAGTTCACATTGCTTCACAAAAGAAGAAAATCTCATTTTGGTAATTTATGAATACACTCGGTTTAAAAAACAGATTCAGATGTAAATGACAAAAGAGTTCTGAGTAAAAGTTGTAATTCACAATGTTCTTCCACTATTCAGTAATTTTCAGTCCAAATAATTTTAATTTATTTATTTTTTATCACTCTAATACCAATAGCGTAGATGACAATAATAATGGTAATATGGTAATAAAGGAATATGGCTACTGTATTTTAGAAACTAATACAGAGGTCGGTTTTGAAGAAACACACTACACTTCAGAACTATGCTTGCTAGATAAAACATGAAATAACACACGCTGCACAATGAATCAATAAAACTATGCTTGCATGAAAAAACAAGAGAAAATCATAACAAAATGAAAAGAGCACTGAGTATTGGCAATACTTGCCAGTAGTAAATAATGTTTTTTTTTTTATTTAAGCGTTACAATAATTCAATAAACATAATAATAAAGAGCGTAATAATTAATAAAAATCTTGCTTTCCAACGTGCTGGGTTCTGAATGAAAGATGCTATCCGGGCTGGACGGACCAAAAATGTGGGGTTCTTTTTGATTTGCAGTGGACTGTATATTGTCAAAATAAATAGTTAAAAGGCTTTATTCCCATGTAATAAGCAATGCATAAAAATTAAGCGTTTACTGACCTTGTCCTTGTGCGTTGTAAATGTCCTGTTGTAAGCAACACTGGTGATTTTCTAGGCAGTCCTAAACTTAACAATAATATCCCAACAAACGTTAAACACATAAATAAACACATGAAAAAAAGCACAAAGTAAAATAACAAGAGCGTTGAATAGTCTTTCTATTCTTGCGGTATGCGGGTATAAACGAAAAAAACTGAACTGCACAATATACCGTACACTACAGGAAAGAAAAACGCTCTAACTATGACTGCTGATTACAATGTGAATTGAACTTTGAAACAGGTAATGGGAGTGCATTCTATTAGAGATAATGAAATATAGATAGGGTGAGTTTAACTATTGTTATGAAACAAAATATCTGACATTAAGAGTGAATAAATTTACGCTTTTTTGTTAAGTTACTGTTTGTTATTACTTTAATAATCAACAGGGAAGCCTCTTATACGACTCTAATTATTAATTATGCCTTTTTGAAGTTAGCAGAGTGAATGATTATTAGCAGAGTTGCGCACCTTATAACGTCTCGTCTTTTCGACATTATAACACTGGGAACCAGTTTAATTGGCCCTTGTCAATTAAACCGGCTGCCATTGTATGTACTGATTACTTACACACAAATGAGGAACCTGTAACGTTTAGGAGTTAGATTAAGGTTTCGTAAATTTACTCGCTCTCTTGGGTTTAGCAAAGACATCTCTTTATTACAAATTTAAATGCAAGGTTTCCGATATATTAGGATGTTACTAAGATGTTAGCTACAACATTTATCATTCTTACTTAGTAATTAAATTCTGAACTAAACGCTTTCATTCTGTTTAAAACATTATTCTGACGCGCTCAAAATCATACAGCTGCATATTTAATAAAATACCACGGATCCGGGCTTTAATTTTTATGATATTACAGATTATTTAGAACATTATGTAAACCATTTGAAGAATAGGTTCATTTACTTTTTTCTTAGTTATACCTGTTTGCAGTTTCAGGCTACTGTTATTTAGGAATATTAACTATCCATATTACTACGTTACAATTTACAGGATTGATATGAGTCTTTACTCTGGGTTTTTAAAAGAAGTACAACCACAGAAGTTATCCTTCCGTGTCACCTGGGTATTGGGTATATCCATAGCTGGTCCTCTTCTAGATCCTCTACGGTGGGGTTTTCTGGATGATCTTAGTTGCGGTTGTAGTGGTCCTCCATTAAATCTGTTGACTCTAAGTGTGTTGTTTATTCATGATGCTCGGTCTCTGGATACATGGGGCTCGTAGTGAATTGTTGTTGATTTATTTCAGAAGGTCATTTTCACTATTCACATTTATGTTTGACTGCACTACAGTTACATTATGATTGAGTATTGTACATACTGTAATTGTTATAGGTACACTTTCTTAAAGAAATGTCATGGCTACACTGTTTATATATTATAACGAAAAGAAAGGGTGGGTGTTGTGTAAAATGTGTTGTAATCTGTCGGGCGTTACCTCCGCGCACTTTTGTTACTTACTCTGTTGACTGGATACTCTGCAGTGATGTAGTCCTGTAACACAACTTAATACTATGCTTTTTGTGGGCGCCACTTGGAAACGTTTGTTCCAAGAAAAAAAAAAATATATGTGATTGATAAAAATTTTTAAATCTACGAAAAAATTTAAACAAGTCAGTTTAGCTTGGAAAAATCAGTTAAGTTTAATGGTTCTTTAAAAACAAACAAATCGTCTGAAGGACTATCATTCATAAAAAAATTATAAAATTGCAGAGAAAAAATTTTACAAGTTATTATTATTGACAATTTTTTTATATGTCCAATCAAGTATCGGCTAGTATTTCAGATTCTGACTCAGTTGAAAAGCATGAGTTTAATATGTGAAAAATCTTTACTCTCAGGACGTGACTCCTTTGAACTACCAAGACATATCAATTAGATGCCTTACAAGAAAAAACTAAGTGATTTGAAGGTGTATGTGTGGCGTGTAAAGTACAACTGTGTGATAAATGTAACCAGGTAACAAATGACTTTAATTTTGGTAACTCACGTTCCAATGGTCGTTTATTCTCTCACTGGACACTTCCTTCGGGTAGTTTCTCAATCTCGCCTCTTCGGGTGTACACTGAATCTATTTAAAGTCAAATTTTGCGATCATTACTTTTTCCGCACTTTATGTCAAAACGTTTGGCAGTAGAATCTCGTTCAAACGCCGCCGCTACGAATCATCTGTTTAGCGTTGATTCAGAAATCTGCCACCGCAGCGCTGATTCCCATGTAGTGTTGAGGAAGGCTTAGTGTATTGTTTGTTTACGTTCGGGGAATTATTTGTCACGTTAGTCAGTCAATGCGAACACAGCAGAATTCGTTCTCTATTTAAATGTTTGGTCCCTCCTGGGCCGTCGACGTTCTGGCTGCGTGATTTCTATTAAAATTTGCCGTATCGCTGCTCTATTTCAGCGATACTTTTTGGCGTAGACTCTCGTTGAGGTTAAGTCAGTCGGTTATGTCTATGTACGGGAAAAGCCTTCCTGCCGTGTCTTGTCGATTTCTCGCCTCTTTGGTTTCGCCTTAGCTGCGTTGATCAGTGTTGTGTGAGATGCATCAGTTCTGGAGTTCAATCTTCAAGTGTTTTTTGGGTCGAATTTGGTCTCGCTTTTATACTAAATCAGGTAGACTGTTTTCATCGACTTCCGGTATATTTGTGTAAAAATTCTTTCTAGATTGTTCGAGAATAAACGAAATGGAATGTCATAGAACAATTTTCACTTCCGTAGAAGCTTTTAGAACGAATTTCTTATTCTTCATACAAAGGATATTTCAAAATTTACACTGTTATTTATCAAACAGTTTCACATTAGTACTCACAATTTGTATGCCATTAATGCATTTAGATTCCTTGTTTTTAACTGAATCTAGCGATACTAAATATGATTGGTATCTAATTAACTTAAGTCTAATAAACAATACAATATACAACCCTCACCTTGAGTTGTTGTCATTGAAAACTCAATTTTTATAACAAAAATTGTTGTGGAGTTACAAAGTTCCTTCCACAAGCTGAACATCTACTACTACTACTTTCCTACAACAAAATAAACAAATTTTAACATCAATAAAACACAAATAAATACAATTTTATATGGCCTCTGCTCATGGCCTAGATTCTTGCCAGTTTTATAATACAATGATTAGTCTTTTTCTTTAATATATGTATTATTTCACCACTATACACACAGAGTTTATTATTTTGTCTATCTTTTGTGATACCTGGTTACTCTGTACATATATTATATTTATCACAAGATGACATAGCATCATTGATTGGTCTTGAGATGTCATTTTTTATGGTGTGACAAATCTCACTCTAATTAGTTAAATTCTTTTAGAATTGACTTTACTTTCAACTGAGTTTGTTTCTTATTAAGGTATTCTGATGTATTGTACCTTTCTATCTTATTTTTGTTAGTATTATGTAAGTATTTAGCCAGATATGATTATTTTGTACTGGATGATTGGCTTCAGCCATACATGGTATAAGTAAATATTTTGCTGACTTGACTATTACAATATTAAAGTCAGTCAGGTATATTAGTATAGTTGCTTTATATCATATTACAGCTTTCTAATACAGTTTGGTTGCATTTTGGCAACATTAAATTTATAAATTATACAATATTAATTACAATACAATTACATGTTTTTAGTTAACACTATTTTGACTGCTTTTTATTCATTTGACAGCTTCCTTTATTTAAGATAAATTGTTCACTATTGTCTGCTTGACAATTACATATAGTTTTTATTTAAATCTGATAATAATTAATTTTTTCATGAAATCTTGGTGTATGGTCTCAAATCCAACACATTAATATTTTTTTGTCATTGCAAATATACAATTTTTATTTTAACTTAAACTCTTTCTAATAATGTATTTAAGTCATTTAATACATTTATTTTATTTACATCACATAATATAATAATGGATCATGTCCATTTATTCACAAAAAATAGTTTTTAATACCCTATTCATAGTTATAAAACTTAATAATTATTGACTTTATTCTGGTGGATTCTGACATTATTTCTCTCTCTTATAGTGTCTTATGGTTTTTTCACTCTTATTCACTTTAATAATATATATGGGGTTTTGTCTTAGTCATAGTTTGGTCGTTTTTTCAAGTTGATAGAAATAATTATTATACAAAATTACACAATTTTTTGGGACTACTTGGGTTCGATACTGTTCACTTCACTTTCCTCTTATGCTAACTTACTATATAAATGATTTCTTTTTATGGAACGTTCTGTGACGTTACATATGCCTCTTCGTTAAAGTTGATAATTTTGGAAAAACATATCTTTGGTTTTGATGAAATTATCATCTCTATAATAACCCTTTATTCATTCTTTTATCTTATAATTAAATTCCTGTACTACTCCTTTAATATAGTAATCCAACTCAATATTCCTAGTTCGTTCTTTGTCATATCACCTATTCCTTTCCTTTTTACCTTGATGTTTTATAATTAATCTTTGATATAATTCCCTATCAATTCCCTAACTTACATAGAGGGTTGGGAGTCAGAGTGGCTCGCTATGGCATACATTCTCTGTCCCTTCCTGTCTATAACTACTGAAATCAGAGGCAACACATCCCTGTTCAGAAAATAATAATTGCACCTTTGCAACAAATAATAATAATAATAATAATAAAATTCAAAGATCATAGGCTCCTACACATAAATTCCCTTTCTTAAACTCTTCTGATTAATTCACAATTATATTAATATATCGTTCTCCGCAGGTTAAAATTATCGTTTTAAATCATTCAATGTTAATAGCTATATTCATATTCATCATTACCTCCTTATGTAACACACTGTTTTCCTCTCCTTTTTTTTTCATTTATCATTTCCATTTAGTATCAAATATATGACAGTATTTCTCCCTCTTTTCTCCTTTACTAAGTGTCCATCTTGTAGTATTTATTAATAATAATCTCTCTCCTTCTCTAAGTACGGGTAAGCTGGTAAATATACGTTGACATGGCTATTGGAAATAAATCTTGCCTATGATGGAATGTGTCCATCTCGTAGTATTTATTATACAATAATATTTATATTTATTTAAAAATCTCTACCTCCTTTCTAATTATGGCTAAGTTAAAAAATTCACGTTGACATGTTTAGTCAAGGTACCTTCTCTATGATGCTGTATTTGACTTGGGTCTTTGGTCATGGCACTTGGTCACTGATTGCGTATTCGACTTGTGATTTTTTTTAATCATGGTATTTTTTTAATGAAGTCTGGTTATACGTACCTTTTACCTTGTTCCTAATTGTGTCAGTTACCTCGTAGGTATTGTTTTCATGTTTGATAATATTTGGGTTTATATTTGTCAATTTGGGTTAATTACCTTGATTATTTCAACCCCTTTTGGTTGTGTTCCTTATATATTGTATCATTATTTATCATTCCCATTCCTTTTTAATTCCTTCTCTTTTCAATACTCGACCTTCGATGTTTATCACCTCTACTCCTTCAAATGCCTGGTCTATGACATTTATTCTGGATGATTGGTTTCATGGTCTTACCATCTCATCACATGTTTGGGCCATAATTTTTCTGCATAGCGGAATTCCTCCTCTCTCTCACTTTCATTTTGGGGATCATTATCTGGTTCTCGGCCAGTTTCTGCCAATACATGGTTTACATAAAATACTCGGGGTTTTTCGTCATTACTTGCCTGATTATGCTGTAATGAAAAACCCGGATTTTCGTGAACTGTTACCCGATTCTCATTATTATTTTGATTAGCGTTTGGCTCTTGTTGGTTGTTACTTTCGTTTCGGGGTGGTTCGTTACTCCTACCCTCTGAAAACTGCTGCCGGTTATTCGCCGTATCACCCTGGCTACCTGGCGCCTGTTGAGTCATATACCCGTAACTTGGTAAATTGGGTGGATATGGTCGTCGATTATCGGCCATCATATAATTTACCTGGGGCCTATATTCATTTTGGTTTCTCCTATCGCCTCCTCCTTGGTTTCCCCCGTTGCGATAACCATTACGCTGACCATAATTACTTCCTCTATAATTATTCCCGCGATAACCGTTTCCCTGGTGGAAGTTCCTACCGTAGTTATTCCCGGCGTAATTACCTCTGTTTGGTCCCGGATAGTTGCGGTTAATCGGGCCCTGAATGTTATCATTTCGGCCATTTGGTGGGATATTATTATTCTGATTATTGGTGTTTAGATTATTACCGTTCCCACCTCCATTCCGGTTTGGTCCGTTATTATTGTTGTTGTACTCTACCTTACGATTGAGGGGTTGGTAATCCTGGAACCTTCCTGTGGATTCGCAATTTTCCAATAATTTGGCCAGATCGGCTATTTTGCTAATTTGTTGGTATAATTGGGCATCCTTGATCCCATAGCTGTAATGTCCAGCTAACTGCCTTACCAAACATTCTTCTGGGATCGGCGGTATCAACTTCCGTGCTAAACATACCTTTCCCAGGAAATAAGACGTCGGGGACTGTCCATAGGACGCATCGTATTTGCCATAGAAAATGTCCATTCTTACCCTGTTTTGTGCGGTCTCTGACCAATACTTTTCCTTAAACTGGCGTTTAAACTCTGCTAAATTCGTTATTTCTGGTCGTACCGCTATCCACCAGTTATCCTTAGTATTTTTAAACGTCTCGTCAAGCATCTCTCTTATCCTGTCTCACCTTGTTTCTCTACTTCTCCCAATAACCTCCTCCATTCTTTCCAAAAATTCCATTGGGTTTCGTCGATAGTCCTGGAAGTTGATTACTTCCCTGTTTTCACCATGACACGTATGAGTGTTTAGTATTGGTGTGTCTCTCAGCGCCTCTAATCTTTCCTGCAGGCTTTTCTCTCTCTGGTCTATTTCCAGTATACTATTTTTGTTAGTTTTTATCTGTTCATCCAGCCTGTTAGCGATGTCATCTGTTTTCTGCATCCTCTCGCTAACGTCTTTCTGGATTTCTCCCACCTCCTGCATGATGGCGTCTTGGTTCTGCCTTACCTTGTTTTCGAGATTTCTAACATCTTGTTTGGTCTCTACTGTTTGTTCCTCTATGCTTTCGAAACGTGTATTGTTTCCCTCCCGTAACCTTTCCAATTGTTTCTCCATATTCTCGACCTTCCTGTCACTATCGATTTTATTATCATCGATCTTTTTGGTTACTGTTTCGTACTTTATGCTAATTTCTTTTTTCAGGGACTCTATAAGCTTACTTTTTTTATTCTCCTCCTGAAATATCTCCAGTTTCTTCCCATTGTCATTTATTTTCTCGGTTATATTCTCCCTTAAAGATTCTATGTTTTTATTATTATCCTCCTTCAGGGATTTTATTATTTCCTCCTTATCTTCCCGTCTCTTTTTATTATTCTCCTCCTTCAGGGATTCTGTATTTTTGTTCATATCCTCCTTCAGGGATTCTGTGTTTTTGTTCATTTTTTCGTCCATTCTTTGGAGCATCGCCATCATCATCATTATATTCGTGTCAACGCTCCCTGTTATTTTTTCTGGTTCGGGTTTCTCTGTCTGTTCTACCATTTGTATGGGTTCTTCTCCCGTTTGCTCCTCTAATTCCTCTGCCGTTTGTACCGGTCTTTCCATTTCTAGTGTGGGCGGTTCTAATTCTGTTTCCTCGACCTGTACTGCCTCTCCGTCTTCCACACTTAACTCGGGTTCCGCAGTCTTCTTCACCTTCTTTCCCTTTGGTTGCGGCATTTTAATATGTTGGTAGTTGCCGGGCTTGTTCCGTCTTTTTCAAGCCTCACTAGTTGGGCTGCCAATTTATAACGAAAAGAAAGGGTGGGTGTTGTGTAAAATGTGTTGTAATCTGTCGGGCGTTACCTCCGCGCACTTTTGTTACTTACTCTGTTGACTGGATACTCTGCAGTGATGTAGTCCTGTAACACAACTTAATACTATGCTTTTTGTGGGCGCCACTTGGAAACGTTTGTTCCAAGAAAAAAAAAAATATATGTGATTGATAAAAATTTTTAAATCTACGAAAAAATTTAAACAAGTCAGTTTAGCTTGGAAAAATCAGTTAAGTTTAATGGTTCTTTAAAAACAAACAAATCGTCTGAAGGACTATCATTCATAAAAAAATTATAAAATTGCAGAGAAAAAATTTTACAAGTTATTATTATTGACAAATTTTTTATATGTCAAATCAAGTATCGGCTAGTATTTCAGATTCTGACTCAGTTGAAAAGCATGAGTTTAATATGTGAAAAATCTTTACTCTCAGGACGTGACTCCTTTGAACTACCAAGACATATCAATTAGATGCCTTACAAGAAAAAATTAAGTGATTTGAAGGTGTATGTGTGGCGTGTAAAGTACAACTGTGTGATAAATGTAACCAGGTAACAAATGACTTTAATTTTGGTAACTCACGTTCCAATGGTCGTTTATTCTCTCACTGGACACTTCCTTCGGGTAGTTTCTCAATCTCGCCTCTTCGGGTGTACACTGAATCTATTTAAAGTCAAATTTTGCGATCATTACTTTTTCCGCACTTTATGTCAAAACGTTTGGCAGTAGAATCTCGTTCAAACGCCGCCGCTACGAATCATCTGTTTAGCGTTGATTCAGAAATCTGCCACCGCAGCGCTGATTCCCATGCAGTGTTGAGGAAGGCTTAGTGTATTGTTTGTTTACGTTCGGGGAATTATTTGTCACGTTAGTCAGTCAATGCGAACACAGCAGAATTCGTTCTCTATTTAAATGTTTGGTCCCTCCTGGGCCGTCGACGTTCTGGCTGCGTGATTTCTATTAAAATTTGCCGTATCGCTGCTCTATTTCAGCGATACTTTTTGGCGTAGATTCTCGTTGAGGTTAAGTCAGTCGGTTATGTCTATGTACGGGAAAAGCCTTCCTGCCGTGTCTTGTCGATTTCTCGCCTCTTTGGTTTCGCCTTAGCTGCGTTGATCAGTGTTGTGTGAGATGCATCAGTTCTGGAGTTCAATCTTCAAGTGTTTTTTGGGTCGAATTTGGTCTCGCTTTTATACTAAATCAGGTAGACTGTTTTCATCGACTTCCGGTATATTTGTGTAAAAATTCTTTCTAGATTGTTCGAGAATAAACGAAATGGAATGTCATAGAACAATTTTCACTTCCGTAGAAGCTTTTAGAACGAATTTCTTATTCTTCATACAAAGGATATTTCAAAATTTACACTGTTATTTATCAAACAGTTTCACATTAGTACTCACAATTTGTATGCCATTAATGCATTTAGATTCCTTGTTTTTAACTGAATCTAGCGATACTAAATATGATTGGTATCTAATTAACTTAAGTCTAATAAACAATACAATATACAACCCTCACCTTGAGTTGTTGTCATTGAAAACTCAATTTTTATAACAAAAATTGTTGTGGAGTTACAAAGTTCCTTCCACAAGCTGAACATCTACTACTACTACTTTCCTACAACAAAATAAACAAATTTTAACATCAATAAAACACAAATAAATACAATTTTATATGGCCTCTGCTCATGGCCTAGATTCTTGCCAGTTTTATAATACAATGATTAGTCTTTTTCTTTAATATATGTATTATTTCACCACTATACACACAGAGTTTATTATTTTGTCTATCTTTTGTGATACCTGGTTACTCCGTACATATATTATATTTATCACAAGATGACATAGCATCATTGATTGGTCTTGAGATGTCATTTTTTATGGTGTGACAAATCTCACTCTAATTAGTTAAATTCTTTTAGAATTGACTTTACTTTCAACTGAGTTTGTTTCTTATTAAGGTATTCTGATGTATTGTACCTTTCTATCTTATTTTTGTTAGTATTATGTAAGTATTTAGCCAGATATGATTATTTTGTACTGGATGATTGGCTTCAGCCATACATGGTATAAGTAAATATTTTGCTGACTTGACTATTACAATATTAAAGTCAGTCAGGTATATTAGTATAGTTGCTTTATATCATATTACAGCTTTCTAATACAGTTTGGTTGCATTTTGGCAACATTAAATTTATAAATTATACAATATTAATTACAATACAATTACATGTTTTTAGTTAACACTATTTTGACTGCTTTTTATTCATTTGACAGCTTCCTTTATTTAAGATAAATTGTTCACTATTGTCTGCTTGACAATTACATATAGTTTTTATTTAAATCTGATAATAATTAATTTTTTCATGAAATCTTGGTGTATGGTCTCAAATCCAACACATTAATATTTTTTTGTCATTGCAAATATACAATTTTTATTTTAACTTAAACTCTTTCTAATAATGTATTTAAGTCATTTAATACATTTATTTTATTTACATCACATAATATAATAATGGATCATGTCCATTTATTCACAAAAAATAGTTTTTAATACCCTATTCATAGTTATAAAACTTAATAATTATTGACTTTATTCTGGTGGATTCTGACATTATTTCTCTCTCTTATAGTGTCTTATGGTTTTTTCACTCTTATTCACTTTAATAATATATATGGGGTTTTGTCTTAGTCATAGTTTGGTCGTTTTTTCAAGTTGATAGAAATAATTATTATACAAAATTACACAATTTTTTGGGACTACTTGGGTTCGATACTGTTCACTTCACTTTCCTCTTATGCTAACTTACTATATAAATGATTTCTTTTTATGGAACGTTCTGTGACGTTACAATATTTATATTTTTATAAACACTTATAACGTTTTCATATGTTTATATACATATGTTAATTTATTCATAGTGAGTTTTGTGCGTGTAGTGTTTATGTGTATAAACGTTTTAATCTTTTCGACGACCCCTATGTATTAGGGGAATAGCATTTTACTGTACCTGAGGATGGGGATTTAGTCCCTGAAACATGTCGTATTTGAAAAACTGAGATCGCCTAGTGGATTATAGAAGATAAAGATTCTTAAATTATATTTTTACTTCCTTTCACTACATATTTACGCTCTCCTCTACCTATTTCTCTTTTTTACAAAAGCACCTATTTAGTTCTAAATAGTTTGGTAATACAACACTTATTTCTTCTCGCAACACATGGCTAAGCAGTTGCCTCGGCCGCGATTCAGAGACGAATGGGGTAGGTTTAGGGTCCGTGAGTAGTGATTTAGCGTAGTTTACACATCGAGAGAAAATAGTTCTTTCTGATTATTATTATTTTACCTTTAATTAGCTACTATTAATTACACTACAGCTTCTTTATTTTCGTCTGTATTTTATTTGTGATTATCACGTCTTTTAGAGATAATTACAATGATTATTTTAATTAGCGTAACAACTGGATAATTTGCGTGTCAGTACTAGTTTTTCACATTTTTGTACCGGTTATTTGCTACAAAGGGGAGGGTGGATTATTTTATAATGGGTTATTTTGAACAAAAATATTTTTTTGTTTTGTGCTATTTAAAATTTGTTTTAAATCGTCACAAACTGTTCACCTATGGTAATATCATATGTTGTATAAAGTGGAGTATTTACCAAGTAATGCAGCCATTCTTTAATAGTTCTTTTATTAACCAACCCATGTAAAAAACTCGATTTGTGGATTAATTTCCGTTTGATGTCTACATAGATGCAACGATCATCACTGATATTCCTCGGTAAGGAATTGACCATCGTGTTGACTTCCACAGGAACATTAATAACTTGTCCATAAATTCCGTATTGGCCATGAACATACGGAAGTCTCCTTATTTGCATAAAAGGAATTCTGGGAGAAATCAGTCTTTCAGACACTAAATCTAATGGACAATTTAGTAAATTATTTGGAATTATAGGATATTCAAAACCGTTGTATACAGCCATTTGGGGAATAGATTTTTTCTGGATACTGGTTCGACAAGTTGAACAAACTGCAATGGAATGTTCGTTGACGTTTGGGAGAAATGTTTTTACGAACTTTATATTTTCATCATTTAAAATTTTCAAATCGTTCTTAAACCATAATCTATCACAAATTTTGCATGCCTGTCCGAAACTATTCTGCGTAAACTGTTTATGAAATTCTATATGGGCACTGCTGTGTCTTTTATCAGAACTGTAAGTCGTTGATGATCTGTCGAGTTGTGAATTGGGAGCAGGCGATGCATGTGCTTGATCTTCTAATGGTGCTAAATTATCATCAATGTTCATTTGTCGGTTTTCTTCGTCTGGTGGTGATAAATAGTTTTCCTGATTTGCTTGTGTTACAAGATTTTCTTCTTGTGAATGTCCTGCACAGTTTTCCTCAGAATCATTCACATTTCCTGAATAATCGTTTATAACAATAGGGATGTTCATATTTGTGGATGTTCCGGGGATCTGTTAATTATGAATCATGGTTCTCTGATTCTGAATTACGAGTGGTGGATTACGGTTTGAAGGCCCGGGAATTTGCGAATCATGAATTAAATCGCATGTTCAAAAGTTTTTATAGTACAAAGTCGTTTCTTATCACGATATCTTCTAGAGCACTCCCTTGCTAATTCTCTCTGTCGTTTTAATTTATTTTGTTAAATTTGTTCATTACTTTGTTCATTAGGTGCATTCTGCGAGACTAAATTCTGCTGCTGAGCTTCTTCCCGCTTTCTTTTATGGTGTTTTTCAAGCGCGCATTAGCTAATTCCCTTTTTCGTTTCAATTCATCGTCGAACTGGCTATTTTGATTCATCTTCAATTTTAAAATCTGTAAAAGGCAATATTCAAATATTTATACATGCATATCGTCGCTACTCTTAAGAAAAACTCGTATCTCAAAAACGTTTATTTTACAGAAACAGGAAAAAATATCGAAACATTAAAGTACGGTAAAAGTATTAAAGTAAAAGTATTAAAGTACTGAGATACTGAGTTTTTTAAGAGTAGCGACGACCTATATAGCCTATTATGTACACTGAAAAAAGAGATATATTTGAACATGGCGAAATGAATTTTTTGTTTCTTTCAAATATATTTTATTTGAAGCAAGTGTAAATAGTTTATTTTAAATATATTTTATGAATAGAATATTTCTTTCAAATATTAAAATCTTAGTTTCGGCAAAAATATATTTAAAACAAGAAAATATTTATTTCGCCATAATTAAAAACCTATTTATTAACTATAAATAAACCGTCTTTTCAGTGTATGGAGTGAGCGAAAATAGCTATGTGCGTAATAAAAAGTATCCTTTGAAATATTATTCTCTCGTACCCCATATATATGAGAAATACATAAAGCGACTTACCTACATACACAATGACTGAATCACTCTTCAATAATATTTTTCAGTATTAGTACGATACAGCAATAAGTATATACACTGTGGCCTTAAATGTACACCGAACAACACTAATTACGTATCTGTTTCTTTTGTAGACAACGAAATTTATCACACAGTACACACACTCATAATATTAAATTATATTCGAAAACATATTAATTAATTATTATTGCAAATAAAGTATAATTATTAAAAAAGTAATAGAAACATTCCGTGACAAAACTAAACACAGCAGGGCACAGCTGACTGTTTCTCCCTCGCTCGGCTAAACTCGGCTCCCCCGAGTTTACCCGATTGAGCGTTTCACCTCGGAGCCTGACGGATCAGACTTATTCACTACCCAGGAAAAAATGAGTACGCGGTGCGCCTAGAGACGTTTTCACATCAAAAATATTAAAAATTTCAATTATTTGGGTGTAACAATGACATCGGATGGTGAACGCAACCAAGAAATAAAAGTAAGAATAGCACAAGGTAAGACAGCAAAAAGCAATTAAACAGTCTGCTTTGGAGTCCAAGAATTACACAAAACAATAAAATCAGAATATATAAAACTATAGTCAAAAGTATAGGTCTATATGGAGCAGAACTGTGGGAAATTAATAAAAAAATAAACCCAAAATAAGAGCTGTGGAGATGGATTACTGGCGGAGGTGCTGTAGACTAACAAGACTAGATAGAGTGAGAAATGCAGAGATAAGACAAGCGATGGGAATCGACCTTGACATTATTGAAACGATAGAAGCAAGAAGACTGAATTGGTTCGAACACCTAAAAAGAAAGTCGAATGAGAGATGGCCAAGGAAGAAAGTATGGGAATGGACTCCACCCTCTAGAAGAAAAAAAGGAAGACCTAAACATTATGAAAAATGGACGTCGAAGATGCAATGCATGCAAGAGGACTTACAGAACAGGACTGTACAGGACAGGACTGGCCGGCGCCAGTGGAAGCTAGGATGCGAGAGGCGGTGCCTGCCGTAATTAAATCGCAAAAAAAAACTTATGATGTTAATACTTACGTGTTAACAGTTACGTGAAGCAGTATCACTCAGCTCGATGTATGAAAATAACATAACGTTAATTACCAACAAGAGATTTACTTTACCTATAATTGGAAGTGTGTTTATGTTATTTAATGAATAAGCGGTGTATACAATCAATATAAAGTATCAGGTAACTAAGCAAGGACGAAACATTTGTACTACAGAAAAAAAATTTTATAAAATAATAATCGTAAATTGTAAACGTACAAAAAATTAAACAAAATACGTGACGTTAAAAGTAATATAAAATTTATACTATATACTTTCAACAAATAATAAATATACGTGCTTTCAACAAACAAAACAATCTCTTCACTTAAAACACTATCAGCCTAAAAATAAGGAAGGATCTAGTAAAGACATATGTGTGGAGTGTTATAACGTGAATGTAGATCACGTAAGCCTATATTATGTAATTAACGTAATTAATCATTTAATGTATGTTTTTAGTTATTATTAAGCAAATTAAATGTGTTGATAAAAAGATTGAGGCAAAATAACGTCTCACAGAAATATTATAAGTTGGCGACAGTCTGGCGGCAATAGAATAAAAGCGCATTGTACAATAAACAGCTTTCTAAAGTCATAAACAAGGAAATGCTTTGTTCTCGAAAAATCATAAAACTGTTGAGTCCCCTTAGATTTTGACGAACGACAACCTTGGGAAAACAATGGATCAGGCGATAAAAAAAAATGGTGAAAGTCGCGTCGCTTGGTGTAGCAGTCGGACACGTGGCGAAACTCCCGCGTTCCCCAGACTAAACACCAACGAGAAGAAGCGTGACTTTAGAGCGCGAGTTTTTTACGGTTCCTAAATGGACGAATTTAAAGTTCCCGGCAAGGAAATCAGTCACGAGCCTATCGGAATTATTTGAGTAGAACGGGTGGGAAAAGAGAAATAGTGAGCCCTATAAATAATACCCCGTGTACAGCTAAGTAAGTTTTTAGTCTTCTTTTCTCTTAGTATGTGTTAAAGACGCTCTTAGTATATTTTAACTTCGTTTTTAATAAGTTTTAAAGTGTTAAAGTATATTAGCTTGATGAACCATCATGTAAAGTAATATATCGGAGTGTACAGAAAACTATTCGTGTCTTTTAGAATCTCGTTATGAATTAAAGAAACTATCAAAATACTTTAATAAGTCTTGAAGTATTTGAGTGCGTGTTGGTCGAGGAACGCGACAGTCGTTGTTTGTACGGCAAAGACAAGCATGAGAGGAGTCTTCATCGCGAGTGAATCATTTAATTAGTGCGTACAGCAAGTAAGAAGCAGTTTTATTTAAATCAGTGAATTCGAAGTAATTACTAACACAGTATATTTTGTCTTGTGCGCGAAAGTCGAGTGGAGTATTTAATCAGAGTTCCGATGTGTGTAAAGAATCGATGAAAGTAATTGTGAATGGAATTAAAGCAAAGTATGGTGCGAAGTTAAATTGTGATATATGTTCACTCAAGGCATTGTCGGCAGATGGAATGGATAATCCTGAACACAAGTAACAGTTTCATTGTACTTATGTATTAACTAATATTCTATGTAGTCATATCGTCTATATCCCTAAACATCCCGTTTCATTCTAAAAGAACCGACGAGCAGTTGGATGCTAGTAATATTATTCTACCCTTTATGACTTTAGAAACGCTCAATTTAATTAATGTAAATTAGGATTGACAAATTCAGAGTTGTATTAAATATATCTGATGGTTGTCAGAAGCAAATATCTTGTTAATATTAAGGCATTGAATACATATATATTGTCTTACAAGAATTAGTAATAATTAAAAGTTATTAGCATCATAACTGCAGAGTTTTTATTCAAAAAACCCCCTGAGATCATATAACATCTCTGGCGCCCAGCATCTAATACCTTTTAAACCAAATATTATTACATTAAATAATATAAACTTAATTACTTACAAATTATACACGTAAAAGTTATATTTGTCGCCATCAACGTGGTGCAGTTGTAGAGAATCTTAATATTTGCCGCACCAATAAGTGGGGTTAATCACGAGAGTTAGTAATTTTTGACAAGAACGTGGCACCACGGCGCCACAAGAACGTGGAGCTTTAAAAATCTTAATAGTGTTGCCCTACACGGGATTGAATCTTGGACAATTGGAGAAAGTGACAAGAAAAGACTCTAAGCATTTGAGACCTAGTACTACAGAAGAATATTGCAGATAAGCTGGAGGCAGAAGGTAACGAATGAGGAAGTCTTTAGAAGAGCTCAGGAGGAGAAGAGCTTTCTGCGAAATTTAAAAGGGAGAAGAGCTAAGTTTATAGGGCATATACTACGACACATCGGGTTGGTTAAGAGAATAATAGAAGGAACAATTGAAGGGAAGAATCACAGAGGTCGACCCCGTTTAGACTACATGAAACAGTTTATGGTCGATATGAACTGCACGTCATATTGTGAGTTGAAAAGAAAAGCAGAGAACCATGAAGAATGGCGAGCTGCTGCCAACCAGCCTATAGGCTGCTAACCTAGAAGAGAGGTTATATACTATAGCAGTACACGCGCGCGCGCACGCACGACACGGTGTAAAGTAAAAGATGTGTTATATTAAATTGTCTTCTACAAAGAGATCTACCACTGCTAGAGAACGCCATGCAAATATAATATTTATGATAAGTAACAGGTTATCTACGTTCAAAGAATCATATTTGGATCACTTGTTGTCAATTAAAAGATAGATAACGTAATACGTAATTTAATTTCGACTCCACAATAAAAGAATTTTAAAAAGAACGCAGCAATAAAATTTACATAATTTAATCGTGCATACAGTGTAATTCTCAGTTAATTAATTCTTTTATATTAGTAATTACTTAACCAATGAAGCTCAGTAGACCAGTGGGTATGGCGGTTGACAAATAATCTAAAAGTCTTGTGACTTATTCCCGGGGGCACCCCTGACATTATAAACCAGCTTGCGTTTATAAGGCCCTGTGTCTACTTAGCACAGTAAACAAGTACTTAGGACATTATCTTGAAGTAACAATGGGCGGTTGTAGCATAGTACTGGCCACGCCAAAGAACTCACGTAAGGAAGCCTGCACTCCCTAACTCTTAGGCTGCTCAGACGTCAAAGAAAGGGACCATTGGTGTTAATAATTTATTAGCACAATTTGCAGGCTACATAACAAATCAATGTCTTCGTCTTCTTCTTCTCCTATACAAGGATTAGGTTATATAAACCTGTTCCACACCCATCTCATCCTCGGACGACCCACGTCTATCTGCCAAAGGCTTTATAGTTCAGTGCCGCTTTCGACAATCGAGCCTTTGTCATCCTTTGCAGATGATCCCACCATTGTCTTCTGTAAGTTACAATAATTTTATATATGTCCTTTACTCCGAGTTCTGTTCTGATATCTTCATTCCTTATTCTATCTTGCAATGTATAATATAAAGTATTTCGAAGAAACTGCATTTCAGCACTCTGACTCTTGCCGCTTTCTTTTTTTATCATGACCCACGTCTCACTTGCATAAGTCAACGTGGGTATTGCAATTGATTTATAAAATTTATTCTTTGTTATGGTCCTACTGCCACCGATTCCAGTCCTTACTCCGAAGCTGCTTTGGATGCTACAAGTATTTCAGTATTTCAAAGTTTTACATGAACAGGTTACTGGCCTGTTTCACAACCCCTACCAGCAGGATCACAAATCTATGTAATTTCATAATTTTAAAATACAAACGAATTACAGGTGTAGGTTGTACGACAATACATTGAGTAAGTACTCATGAGCCCAAGCAATTACGTCTATACTGTGCCGAGGCACGGTTTAAATTGGGATACCTCGGCCTAAATTTAATTTAAATCGGCGCCACCGCGGTTGTTTTTAAATTTCTCAGTGCACTGCGCTTGCTGGATCGTCAGTCAAGGTCGCTGTGGCAGCGGCGTCGACTATCGATATTACGTGCAGCGAAGGAATTTAGTAATCTATATCAGCTGTTACCGTGACTTTGCAATTCGCTACCGTTGGCTTGGTACGGTGCACGAGTCCTTCTGTCTTATTTCTACCCCATTCTTGCTGATGTGAACATCTGGTCCGGCGGTGATCTATTTATCTTTCTCATGCATTCGTAGAGGCTAAAGCGTCCCAGGTAATTATCTTATATAACTATTATTCAATAAAGAAGGGGCATGTGTTTAATTAAATAAGGAAAGTTACGTTTGTAACTTAATTGTGTGATTGTTGAGCGTGGATGGGTGTTACTTCCGGCAGAGATGTGAGCACGTGCTGATAAAGTTTGAGTATTTCAGTTCTTAAAAGATTTAAATTGAATTAATAACCCACAAGGTAACTAGTACAGTAGAACATGAAGGTTAGACCAGACAAATCTTTGTAAACTTAAATTAATGTAGACGTTTTGAATACCTACTTGTATTGATAGAAACTGTAATGGTAGACTCACAAGATCATGCTTGATATTGAACCATATTGCCGGCAACTAAAAGTCAATTTGTGTAATTCGTGATCGTGTGCGTGAGTGGTGAAAGAGATTGTGAGATGAGAAATATATCGGGGCTGATGATGTTCCGATGGCATATTATAATTACCATTTATTATTAGGGTCCTCGCCCACTAGCCGAGAGTGATGGATCCGACGTGGAACCTAGATCTTCTCCACTGGCAGAGCAATACACCTAAGCTCCATCGCCGTCGGGCCGACAGAGAAACGCATGATTTCGCATCAAATTCACATCAACCCAGCTCATGACGAATTCTTCACCACAGATCAACACCCTCGCCTTGCGTACATCATCTACCTTCAGGTCACAGGTGGGATCAAACTATTACTTATTTAAACACAACTTAGAGACAGCAGTGGACACCCGTGATGTTAAAAAGAGACATTTTGTTAGACGAATTCGCCGCATGTGAATCAGTTATTCACGTTCTTGATTGTTGACTTTAGAATGCTTTATTTATGTTGTATCAGTACATAATCTAAATACCAATTGAATACAAGTATATTGCCGTCTAGAAAGGCGTGTTCACACCTCAATAGTTATAACTTAATTAAACAAGGTCTTGCACTGGCAAGTCTGGCTCTGCAATTATGCAGTGGGTTGTAATCATACTACTCTAGTAGATTCTGTTTAAATGCAATTGGTCATGGATAGGTAAATGGATCCTTAATGTAATTGTTCGAAAATATATGTGATGAATTGAGTAATAATTCCAAGTTGTAATCAAAATTTGTGAAGGCATTTTATACATGCTGTTAGAAATGATTGTATCAGCTGAGGTCATGTTCATGCAAGACTTACCTTGTTCTTTAACTTAATGTTTTGTCTATATTGTACGAAGGGTGTATAACAACTTAATGATTTATTAATGCATGCATTTATGTATTTCTATATATGTATATTTGATGATGTAACTAAATATTCAGAGCAACTAGTACTTAGAATTTTTTTATATAGCTTGGTGTGTATTGAAATAGCCAGAGCTACTGTGACATTATTATTTAATTGTATATATCAATCATTTAAGGAGGTTTTTAAGATGATTTCACATACATAGCCTACTTATATATTCTCATGATGCTCTGAAGTGCTGTAACTTATTATCACACATGTAAAGACTTGGTTATTAAACACTAATAAAAATTGTTGATGTTGAAACCATCGTTTTAATTGCAAGTTCTGTCACCATGGGCCCCGCACATTTTATCTTCCGTCTAGACATATCGTCTAGTTTTTAATTTTAAGTAACGCCCCTCCCCCTCAAAAAAAAAAAAATTTACAAAATTTTGGGGGATGTTTCAATACACACACACTCTCTCTCTCTCTCTCTCTCTTTCTCTCTCTCTCTCTCTCTCTCTCTCTCTCTCTCTCTCTCTCTCTCTCTCTCTATCTCTCTCTCTCTCTCTTTTGTATTACAGAGATACAGACAACTAAGAGAACGGAAGGAAAATTAGGTGAATAAGAGAGAATGTAAGAGAGTAAGAAAACGAGTGAGAATAAAAAATAATAGAAGAGAAAGAGACACAATAAGATATAACGAGTTAGAATGCCAGAGTATAAGGGAGAATGGGAGATAATGAAAGGGTATACAGAATAGAGAGAGTTAAAATGTGGGAGAGAGTGAAGAGTGGAATCAAGCGAGATTTGGGTACAGAGAAAGACAGTTCCACATGACGTGAGTGTGAAGAGGGGAAGTTAACAGTCACAGCGCGCTCGACGTCGCGCGCGCGCGTGTGTGTGTGAACAAACGTTTTAACACATGGGGTAAGAGATAGGCATTTTACAGGTAATGTTTTATATGTCTTTTAACTGTTCATACTACCGTCAGCTGATAGTGATTTTTAAAAGAAACTATTATTAAAGTAAATTGTTACAAAATAGGTGGTCTATTAAAAATTAATTGGCGAATTTAGGTTAGATATGTATAAGAACTAGCAATCCAGAGTCGAATCCATGACTATAGTCAAATCCGCACGATGGAAACCATTACCACTGTCATAATGATTCCCGTAAGCCATATAAGCGAGCTAACACAATCAACGTGGCTGTGGTAATGGTTTTCATTGTGCGTAACCAACTGTAGACGTGGATTCGACGCTAGACACTAGTCTCATATATATTTATAACGAAGTGACAACGAATGCGACCTTTATGAACACAATCAAAGTAGCAGTGGTGATGGTTTTCATTGTGCGTAACCAACTGTAGACGTGGATTTGACGCTAGGCACTAGTTTCACATATATTTATGACCCAAGATTACGCATACATGTATTATTATTTACGGCGCGCAAAAAAATAACACTGTCGACACTTAGGCTAGTAGCACGTGTTTAATATTGTTATGCATGGTTCATGACGTAATTGCCCAATTACAACAGTACACACGATATTTCTACAACAAACAAGACTATCTTAATTTCAATGATAAAAATGTTGTTAATACCTTCGTCTATGCGGATGGTCAGGTCATCATAGCAGACAATAAAGATAACCAGCGGAGGTCTGACTACGTATTATAGCAGCTAATTAAACACTAATTAAACAAATACGGTTTAGTAGTTTACTGTTACCACAATAAATTCCGTGACTTTTCAAAGTTGGTTTCCTGTTAGATGTAACCTGTATGTGTATTGAGCAGGCACTCTCATTTAGATTCCGTTGATTTGACGTGTCTTACGTAGAAGAAGTAGATGCAGAAGAGGAAAGTCTAGACGTTTCCCCGCTTAAATAAAATTACGAAAAGAACATTAAAGGGAAGATCAGTTTAGATACAGTGTAAAAAATTTTTAAAGTGATGGCAGTGTCACACTGCCTTCATGGTAGTGAGACATGCACACTGTAGGCAAGGATCCGCGGCTGGTGAGACGAGGTTTTTAATATCTGTTCTTGGAGTATAAATATCGGTTAATCAACATCATCTTCTTAACGGTTTTAGGCTTTAGCGGCCTGTTCCTATTCCACAGTCCAACTTTTCTTACGCCTACCAACTTTTCTTCTGCCTCTAGGGTATTACATCTTTCGCTATCTTCGGTATTCTACTTTCTTCCATTCTATCTATATGTGTTGAATCCATTTCCTTCTGCATTCTTTAATCCTTTCATTAACTGCAAAATATTTAAATCACTTTTTATCTTCTCATTTCTTATATGATCTCTTCTATTACATCTTTTAACTGATCTCAGAAATTTCATTTCTGTTGTTTCTATGTTTGATCTGTTTTCATCCTTTTTCTTCATGACTCAAGTCTCAGAACTATACAGTAGTGCCATTGTTTTATGAAATTTTATTTGGGTTTCTTTTCTATATTTCCCAACGTTCTCCAAATCTCGTTCCACACAGTCTTGTGAAACATTTCACTTTCTTTTCTATACCTCTATCTTGATCATAAGTAGGTCACGTACAAGATAGTTGATATGTCTTACTTGTTCTATGCATGTGTTGTCTATGCATATCTTGGTCCAAACCGGTTCATTTCCTATAAAGGGCATTACTTTCTTTTTGATTCAGATGTGTTACAGTTATATTTTTTCCTACTTTATGTAAGATGTTGTAGCATGACAGATAATCCACACAAATACATTACTCAATGATCATTAATAAAGCTCTAATATATGGAATATCCAAATGAGAATTAATTAGAATGCACTGTTTAATAATATATTCACAAGAAAGGTTGAATAAAGAAAATTTCTGCAAACAATATAATATAATACAAATTTAAAAACCCAAAAGACTAAAAATGATAACAACAAAATTACCCAGGTAAGATAGAAGCAGGCAATTAATATACCCCGTCAAAGAAACCAGACCAGAAAAAACAAAGATACAGAAGAAAGAAGAAGGAAGAATAATTAAAACTACTATTACTGAAGAAAGAAGAAAGAAGAATAATTAAAACTAGAGTAGAAAGAAGACTAATTAAAACTACCAATACTGAAGAAGGAAGAAAGAAGAACAATCAAAGCTACTGAAGACAGAAGAAACAAAACTAATTAAAACTCAAAGAAGAAAGAAGAACAAACTAAATCTAAAGAAGAAAGAAGAACAATCAAAGATACAGAAGAAAGAAGAAGGAAAAATAATTAAAACTACTGAAGACAGAAGAAAGAAGAACAATCAAAGCTAAAGAAGAAAGAAGAACAATTAAAACTCAAAGAAGAAAGAAGAACAAACTAAATCTAATGAAGAAAGAAGAACAATCAAAGCTACTGAAGACAGAAGAAACAAAACTAATTAAAACTCAAAGAAGAAAGAAGAACAATTAAAACTCTCAGAAGAAAGAAGAATAATTAAAACTACTATTACTGAAGAAAGAAGAAAGAAGAACAATCAAAGCTACTGAAGAAAGAAGAAAGAAGAACAAACTAAATCTAATGAAGAAAGAAGAACTAATTAAAACTACTACTACAGAAGAAGGAAGAAAGAAGAACAATCAAAGCTACTGAAGAAAGAAGAAAGAAGAACAAACTAAATCTAATGAAGAAAGAAGAACTAATTAAAACTACTGAAGAATGAAGAATAAAGAAGAACAAAACTCAAAGAAGAAAGAAGAATAATTCCAAACTAAATCTACTGAAGAAAGAAGAAGGAAGACTAATTAAAACTACTACTACAGAAGAAAGAAGAAAGAAGACTAATTAAAACTACTGAAGACAGAAGAAAGAAGAACAATCAAAGCTACTGAAGAAGGAAGAAAGAAGAATAATTAAGACGATCCATATAAAACAAAAACCCCATAGGGAAAGAACCCCGAAAAAACCCCAAAATCAATGAATGCCCAAAGAGAAAGTATAACACCCTAAAAAACCATATCACTCTAAAACTGACAAAAACTAAAAGTGTTAGTAGTATTAAATATTAGTGCATTCAAAAAGTTATTATTTAGTTTGTATAGACAAGTCTTCACAGTTCCCCCATGGTTGAATATTTCATATTAAAGGCTAGAAAAAGACTAGTAAATATATTGATAATTCACCATAGACAAGTGCAAGTGATCAAATTATAAATAATAAACTTTAAAAGGGTGCATGAGTTGCAGTACATAGTAACAAACTTTAAGTTTTGTGAACAGTGCCTACTTT
The DNA here is from genome assembly GCA_034769895.1 of Magicicada septendecula. Taxonomy (NCBI): domain Eukaryota; kingdom Metazoa; phylum Arthropoda; class Insecta; order Hemiptera; family Cicadidae; genus Magicicada; species Magicicada septendecula. The sequence continues at coordinate 251,261,757 of CM068372.1, forward strand.
GATAATGAAGTAGTAGTATTACTAAATAAAAGCTACTAAAGCGATATGAACATTCCATAGAATGGAATATAACTCAGGTAGCTAGGGGTATACTTTAAGAGGGGGTATAAATTTTATAAATGGGGAATTACAGAACAAACTGTTTATGATGAAGTTTATAGAAGGTGTTAACAATTATATATGGAACCAGGATGTTAGGTTCCTATTACATATAACATTTAGATAAATAAGGGTTAGTCATAAGAAATATTAGTATTATAATTGTTATTTTATTGTTCAGTTTAATTTAGGAATGCACTGTCTAAAAATAGATATCATTCCAATGTTGTAGAAATACTCTTTATTATGTTATTAGGTAATATACTAAGCAATGTTATTCAGAACACTAGTTGTGATATAGAGAGATGTTATATGTTAATTATATAATCAATAATTTATGTTATACCAGTCAGAGAAGGATATAGAATAGCTACATTAATAAAACATTTGGAAATTAGCCACACATCAGATCTAGGCCAAAGAATAAATTTAAACTGCAGAATAATTAACAAACCTAGTCTTATAAACCATATAAAATGACAATATTCAGGCAAAATAAACTCAACATATCAAATACTATGTAAATAAGGCTTTCTAAAGATATGGTCATTATATGAGTAAAATTATTTAATTGTCTAATAAAATACCATTAAAACAGAAATAGATTAACTGACACTATCCTAGGGGAAGTCATATACAATTGAATTATATTAAAAAACCATCATTAGTATACTAAATTGCAATAAAATAAGTGAGAATTGATAATTATACAAATTTCAGATTTCATAGAATAATAATTATATTAGGGAAAATGGCCATTATTTACATAGAAGACAGGAAGTATAATTTTAGGCCTACCTCCCAAAAAATTATAAGAAATATAATTTTCAGATAAAACTTTGTAATACTAACTTAATTACTATCAAAATAAGTAGAATAGAATAGTGAAAACGAATATGTATTTTATATTTCAAACAGTTAACTAATAACGAATTTATTTTATGAACATAAAGTACATTTTTAAAGTGTATCGGAAGTTATGGCAAATTTAAACAATGTATGAGATATATTATATAGGCTAAGACTTTCATGAGACGAAGGAAATACAGACAGTTCATTCTTATGCGTTGACGAGTGCACTTAAAGTAACCTTTCGCCAGAAATAACCTTTAATGGCGTTTATGTTATAAACCGTATCTCAGTGAAAATTTTGAAAATAATTATTTTAAACTATTTTATAGATTGTGAAGTGGTGAAAGTGACCTATGAACACAGTAACACTAATAAATTGAACCACACATAACTAGATAAGCAGAATAACACTGATATTACACCAAATACAGACCGAAATTTAGAGGTTAAAAACGACACACATAAACACAACGAGATATATCCAGTGACAACATTTTACACCAAGTGAACTATTCCATCATACACCAGTGACATTTAAATATATCCAGGACGATCGTATACAATTGCTGAGAGCATTTACTCGAAGAAAGGACATCTTTATTACAACAAAAACTTCATCAACGCTGGAGGCTTCCTTGCGCATGCGTCAGTCAACCATTTTGGTCCGGTCCGCTGCAGTATAGAAACGACATGGCTACTATTGGTTCGAAATCAAATCATATATAAACTTTTAATATTTTTAATTATTATTGTATTGTTAAATTTTAAGACATTTAATAATTGTAAATGTTATACTTTCCTTCCCATAACCTTCTCTGGCTATATATTTTTAATAACCGTTTAAAGAACCCTATTTTATAATACCAATATAAATTGTTTATATCGACCGGCCCTGAGCGAGTCGATACTGCTTTGTGATATCAATTTTAATCAAACAATTTCATTATTTTTTGTTAATAAACATATTGTTTCGGTAAATTGGAGTTGGTTTTTTATTATAAAAAAGACTTAACAATTAATTAATGAAGAAACCCAACTAACTGAAGGGCGGTACATACGAAACGACAACGTTTCAAAAAGAAGAAGAAGAGAGCCGTCTTTCGTTCAAACTTGGAGTTAACAAGATTATCTTTTCAACAAAATTATTGAAAATGACACTATTACTAGAATAACCACAATACCATTTCATTTATAATTACAACCGTTTAACTCGATTTGTTCCAAAATTTTAAGAACAAGTTACCCAAAAAACATTTTCCAGAAAATTAAAAAATTTTTTTTTATAAAATTTTAAATTTTATTTTTATTTTCAAATTGCTACAACAGCAATAGACACAGATTTTATTTGTAACTGCGAAGACTAGGAACATTACAAAATTGACGTTTCCGGAGCGGAGCGTCAGAAAACTACACACATACATACATAAAATATTTTGTTACAGGACTTCATTGCATTATTACAAATTTGGCGTCCAACTAAAGGGCTGTAATTAGGGATTGAAAGGCTGTAATTACTTGCCCAATTTCTAATTCAGCTTGGCAGCGGTTATCCAGCCAGAGAAAAGGGAACAACAACAAGCAAAATGGAAGAACCTACACCAGAAGAAATGGTTGAGATAAGGAAAATGTTCCAACAAATGATGGAGAGAATGGAAGAAAACAACAAGAAAATGGTGGAAAATTTAAGCAAAAAAATGGACGACAATAACCAATCTTTAAAGGAAGAATTGAAGAAAGACAACCAACGGTTAAGAGAAGAAATAAGGGAGGATAACCGACGATGGCATAAGGAAATGAAAGAAGGCAAGGAAGAGGAAAGAAGGGATAGAAAAGAATACAAACAAATCTGGAAGGAAGATTTGAGGGAAATAGATAAAAACATCACATCCTTGGATGAAGAATTGGATAAAACACTAGACAACAGCAAACTAAAAACGGAAGAAATACCAAACAATAAAACCATGGAACCAATGAAGAGAAAAAGAACACATCCAAAGAAATTAATGAAAACAAAGGAAGAAATGGAGATGATGAACCAGGGTTTATTTGATGATGATAATATCCCTATTACCAACCATGAAGAAATCGTGAGTTCCAGAAATTATGGAAGTAGATTGATGGTAATCTCAGAGATGGTTTACCAGCAGACAGTAGTTTACCACTGGAAAAGGACCAGAGGTAAACTGAATAAAACGTGGGGACTAGATCAGTTTCAGCGAAGGACTGGACAGTGTATTCCAGAAAGATGGAAGTATGACATCTTACCAGACTGTGATGACGGCACAGATGAATCACCAGGATGTGTTCCATTAGTATACCATCCAGGACAGTTCCAGTGTACAGGTACACTAAAATGTATTCCTTCAGGGTGGATGTGTGATGATGAACCAGATTATGGGGCTTCAGATAAGCAAATAATTAATAATTCAGATGAAGATCCTCACAGATATTTTTCATGCAATACCACATATGGACCAGAGAAGTACTGGTGTATAAAACACTATGATAGAGGGAGCCGAATAAGCTTAGCAGCCAACAAAGGAATAGCAGCTGGAAAAATGAAATACCAGACAAAGGCCAGAGATGTCACTAGTACCGGAACGATGAGGAAGACTATGGTCATACGGACAATGAGAGCAACTGAAGTGACAGACTACGGTTAAGTCTAATACCATACACCTCCACAAAAAGGAAGTGGATGTCATGAGAACCGACGACGACCAAAAACCTATGTCAGAGAAAAAGAAATTATGAGCAATTGTCCAGCCTAATAAAAATCTTCAACCTGGGTATATAAAAGAAAAACAATTATAAGAAGTACATTTGAAGTAAAGAAAAGAAGAGAGCTAATACCATATTTAGGGTAATAATATGATATGTTAACAATATTTATGAAAAAATATTATGAGTAATTGAATGTATGGAAGAAATAGAATTAAATATCTAAATTCAAAAATGAAGTAATGACTACTTACTACCTATTATTTAGAAAATAATTTATGGACAAAAGCAAATGAATTTTGAATTAAGACCATAAAAATTCAAAAATGAAGTAATGACTACTTACTACCTATTATTTAGAAAACAATTTATGGACAAGAGAAAATGAATTTTGAATTAAAAGTAAAAATTCAAAAACCCAAGTAAAAACAACTTACTACCTTATTTTAAAAACAACTTTTAGAAATGAACAAGGAGAAAAAGAATTTGGATAAAACATTACAAACAATTATATATGGGACCAATTCTGAAAAACTTTCAAGAATAAAGAAATGGCAATACAAACCACTGATACCATTTAAATGAATAAACTTATTGTGAAGTGAAATTAATGAGAATTTTATGTCAAATAAACAGAGATATTAAACATATGACATTAATAATAAGGAGTGCATTTGGATAAAAAGCAAGAGCAAAATAAAATCTTGATTAAGAAAGAAAAAACCATATATAAATAAATCCATAAGAAAAAGATGATCATATAATCAATGTCAATTATTAAAAAGACAATTAAAAGAGTAATTGAAAAAACATAACACTAGTGGAACGATTCACAAGAATTAAGAAAGGAACAAAAATATAATACAAAATATATGCTACCAATGACCAAAAGGAGATTGTGATAACAGTCAAAAAATGACAGAGAATTACAAACTTTACACTGAATAATAAGTGATGATTATGTTATACCAGCTTCCAACCACAAGGAGAAATTAAATGCCAGCAGAGCTAACCATTGAGAAAAATAACTGAGATAGAGATTCACTAAGATAGAAATATAAATAGATCTGTTCGTATACGAAGTGAAATATCCAAAGATATTTAATTTTTTTTTATAGTCATAAGGTGGACTATTCTTATATAATTTTTATTAATGACTGTCTGAGATAAGTCCAGCAGTATTATTATGTATTGGTCAGAGATGATTTACCTCTGTAATCAATAAATGACGTAGCATGGCCAGCAGAGTGTGAAGCCTACAGAGCCCCTCTGGACACTGCCCCAGCTAACGTGTTAGGGAATTTTAGGGAATAAATATCCCAAGGATAAAGAAACGAGTTAAGAAGAAAATGGAAAAATAAAAAATAACGAACCTCAGATGACTATTACTATCAGTAAGAATCCAGTTAATAATGAGATATAGATAAGCTCAAAAATATAGGAGAAAAAATTTTAGAAATGTGAAGGAAGTAAAGAAATATAATTTATAATATAATGTCATAAGCAATTATTTCAGACAAACTAAGTATGATCTGAACTAATCACTTCTGGAAGAGAGCAATCTGTAGCATGACAGATAATCCACACAAATACATTACTCAATGATCATTAATAAAGCTCTAATACATGGAATATCCAAATGAGAATTAATTAGAATGCACTGTTTAATAATATATTCACAAGAAAGGTTGAATAAAGAAAATTTCTGCAAACAATATAATATAATACAAATTTAAAAACCCAAAAGACTAAAAATGATAACAACAAAATTACCCAGGTAAGATAGAAGCAGGCAATTAATATACCCCGTCAAAGAAACCAGACCAGAAAAAACAAAGATACAGAAGAAAGAAGAAGGAAGAATAATTAAAACTACTATTACTGAAGACAGAAGAATAATTAAAACTAGAGAAGAAAGAAGACTAAATAAAACTACCAATACTGAAGAAGGAAGAAAGAAGAACAATCAAAGCTACTGAAGACAGAAGAAACAAAACTCAAAGAAGAAAGAAGAACAAACTAAATCTAATGAAGAAAGAAGAACAATCAAAGCTACTGAAGACAGAAGAAACAAAACTAATTAAAACTCAAAGAAGAAAGAAGAACAAACTAAATCTAAAGAAGAAAGAAGAACAATCAAAGATACAGAAGAAAGAAGAAGGAAAAATAATTAAAACTACTGAAGACAGAAGAAAGAAGAACAATCAAAGCTAAAGAAGAAAGAAGAACAAACTAAATCTAATGAAGAAAGAAGAACAATCAAAGCTACTGAAGACAGAAGAAACAAAACTAATTAAAACTCAAAAAAGAAAGAAGAACAATTAAAACTCTCAGAAGAAAGAAGAATAATTAAAACTACTATTACTGAAGAAAGAAGAAAGAAGAACAATCAAAGCTACTGAAGAAAGAAGAAAGAAGAACAAACTAAATCTAATGAAGAAAGAAGAACTAATTAAAACTACTACTACAGAAGAAGGAAGAAAGAAGAACAATCAAAGCTACTGAAGAAAGAAGAAAGAAGAACAAACTAAATCTAATGAAGAAAGAAGAACTAATTAAAACTACTGAAGAATGAAGAATAAAGAAGAACAAAACTCAAAGAAGAAAGAAGAATAATCCCAAACTAAATCTACTGAAGAAAGAAGAAGGAAGACTAATTAAAACTACTACTACAGAAGAAAGAAGAAACAAGACTAATTAAAACTACTGAAGACAGAAGAAAGAAGAACAATCAAAGCTACTGAAGAAGGAAGAAAGAAGAATAATTAAGACGATCCATATAAAACAAAAACCCCATAGGGAAAGAACCCCGAAAAAACCCCAAAATCAATGAATGCCCAAAGAGAAAGTATAACACCCTAAAAAACCATATCACTCTAAAACTGACAAAAACTAAAAGTGTTAGTAGTATTAAATATTAGTGCATTCAAAAAGTTATTATTTAGTTTGTATAGACAAGTCTTCACAGTTCCCCCATGGTTGAATATTTCATATTAAAGGCTAGAAAAAGACTAGTAAATATATTGATAATTCACCATAGACAAGTGCAAGTGATCAAATTATAAATAATAAACTTTAAAAGGGTGCATGAGTTGCAGTACATAGTAACAAACTTTAAGTTTTGTGAACAGTGCCTACTTTGATAATGAAGTAGTAGTATTACTAAATAAAAGCTACTAAAGCGATATGAACATTCCATAGAATGGAATATAACTCAGGTAGCTAGGGGTATACTTTAAGAGGGGGTATAAATTTTATAAATGGGGAATTACAGAACAAACTGTTTATGATGAAGTTTATAGAAGGTGTTAACAATTATATATGGAACCAGGATGTTAGGTTCCTATTACATATAACATTTAGATAAATAAGGGTTAGTCATAAGAAATATTAGTATTATAATTGTTATTTTATTGTTCAGTTTAATTTAGGAATGCACTGTCTAAAAATAGATATCATTCCAATGTTGTAGAAATACTGTTTATTATGTTATTAGGTAATATACTAAGCAATGTTATTCAGAACACTAGTTGTGATATAGAGAGATGTTATATGTTAATTATATAATCAATAATTTATGTTATACCAGTCAGAGAAGGATATAGAATAGCTACATTAATAAAACATTTGGAAATTAGCCACACATCAGATCTAGGCCAAAGAATAAATTTAAACTGCAGAATAATTAACAAACCTAGTCTTATAAACCATATAAAATGACAATATTCAGGCAAAATAAACTCAACATATCAAATACTATGTAAATAAGGCTTTCTAAAGATATGGTCATTATATGGGTAAAATTATTTAATTGTCTAATAAAATACCATTAAAACAGAAATAGATTAACTGACACTATCCTAGGGGAAGTCATATACAATTGAATTATATTAAAAAACCATCATTAGTATACTAAATTGCAATAAAATAAGTGAGAATTGATAATTATACAAATTTCAGATTTCATAGAATAATAATTATATTAGGGAAAATGGCCATTATTTACATAGAAGACAGGAAGTATAATTTTAGGCCTACCTCCCAAAAAATTATAAGAAATATAATTTTCAGATAAAACTTTGTAATACTAACTTAATTACTATCAAAATAAGTAGAATAGAATAGTGAAAACGAATATGTATTTTATATTTCAAACAGTTAACTAATAACGAATTTATTTTATGAACATAAAGTACATTTTTAAAGTGTATCGGAAGTTATGGCAAATTTAAACAATGTATGAGATATATTATATAGGCTAAGACTTTCATGAGACGAAGGAAATACAGACAGTTCATTCTTATGCGTTGACGAGTGCACTTAAAGTAACCTTTCGCCAGAAATAACCTTTAATGGCGTTTATGTTATAAACCGTATCTCAGTGAAAATTTTGAAAATAATTATTTTAAACTATTTTATAGATTGTGAAGTGGTGAAAGTGACCTATGAACACAGTAACACTAATAAATTGAACCACACATAACTAGATAAGCAGAATAACACTGATATTACACCAAATACAGACCGAAATTTAGAGGTTAAAAACGACACACATAAACACAACGAGATATATCCAGTGACAACATTTTACACCAAGTGAACTATTCCATCATACACCAGTGACATTTAAATATATCCAGGACGATCGTATACAATTGCTGAGAGCATTTACTCGAAGAAAGGACATCTTTATTACAACAAAAACTTCATCAACGCTGGAGGCTTCCTTGCGCATGCGTCAGTCAACCATTTTGGTCCGGTCCGCTGCAGTATAGAAACGACATGGCTACTATTGGTTCGAAATCAAATCATATATAAACTTTTAATATTTTTAATTATTATTGTATTGTTAAATTTTAAGACATTTAATAATTGTAAATGTTATACTTTCCTTCCCATAACCTTCTCTGGCTATATATTTTTAATAACCGTTTAAAGAACCCTATTTTATAATACCAATATAAATTGTTTATATCGACCGGCCCTGAGCGAGTCGATACTGCTTTGTGATATCAATTTTAATCAAACAATTTCATTATTTTTTGTTAATAAACATATTGTTTCGGTAAATTGGAGTTGGTTTTTTATTATAAAAAAGACTTAACAATTAATTAATGAAGAAACCCAACTAACTGAAGGGCGGTACATACGAAACGACAACGTTTCAAAAAGAAGAAGAAGAGAGCCGTCTTTCGTTCAAACTTGGAGTTAACAAGATTATCTTTTCAACAAAATTATTGAAAATGACACTATTACTAGAATAACCACGATACCATTTCATTTATAATTACAACCGTTTAACTCGATTTGTTCCAAAATTTTAAGAACAAGTTACCCAAAAAACATTTTCCAGAAAATTAAAAAATTTTTTTTATAAAATTTTAAATTTTATTTTTATTTTCAAATTGCTACAACAGCAATAGACACAGATTTTATTTGTAACTGCGAAGACTAGGAACATTACAAAATTGACGTTTCCGGAGCGGAGCGTCAGAAAACTACACACATACATACATAAAATATTTTGTTACAGGACTTCATTGCATTATTACAAATTTGGCGTCCAACTAAAGGGCTGTAATTAGGGATTGAAAGGCTGTAATTACTTGCCCAATTTCTAATTCAGCTTGGCAGCGGTTATCCAGCCAGAGAAAAGGGAACAACAACAAGCAAAATGGAAGAACCTACACCAGAAGAAATGGTTGAGATAAGGAAAATGTTCCAACAAATGATGCAGAGAATGGAAGAAAACAACAAGAAAATGGTGGAAAATTTAAGCAAAAAAATGGACGACAATAACCAATCATTAAAGGAAGAATTGAAGAAAGACAACCAACGGTTAAGAGAAGAAATAAGGGAGGATAACCGACGATGGCATAAGGAAATGAAAGAAGACAAGGAAGAGGAAAGAAGGGATAGGAAAGAATACAAACAAATCTGGAAGGAAGATTTGAGGGAAATAGATAAAAACATCACATCCTTGGATGAAGAATTGGATAAAACACTAGACAACAGCAAACTAAAAACGGAAGAAATACCAAACAATAAAACCATGGAACCAATGAAGAGAAGAAGAACACATCCAAAGAAATTAATGAAAACAAAGGAAGAAATGGAGATGATAAACCAGGGTTTATTTGATGATGATAATATCCCTATTACCAACCATGAAGAAATCGTGAGTTCCAGAAATTATGGAAGTAGATTGATGGTAATCTCAGAGATGGTTTACCAGCAGACAGTAGTTTACCACTGGAAAAGGACCAGAGGTAAACTGAATAAAACATGGGGACTAGATCAGTTTCAGCGAAGGACTGGACAGTGTATTCCAGAAAGATGGAAGTATGACATCTTACCAGACTGTGATGACGGCACAGATGAATCACCAGGATGTGTTCCATTAGTATACCATCCAGGACAGTTCCAGTGTACAGGTACACTAAAATGTATTCCTTCAGGGTGGATGTGTGATGATGAACCAGATTATGGGGCTTCAGATAAGCAAATAATTAATAATTCAGATGAAGATCCTCACAGATATTTTTCATGCAATACCACATATGGACCAGAGAAGTACTGGTGTATAAAACACTATGATAGAGGGAGCCGAATAAGCTTAGCAGCCAACAAAGGAATAGCAGCTGGAAAAATGAAATACAAGACAAAGGCCAGAGATGTCACTAGTACCGGAACGATGAGGAAGACTATGGTCATACGGACAATGAGAGCAACTGAAGTGACAGACTACGGTTAAGTCTAATACCATACACCTCCACAAAAAGGAAGTGGATGTCATGAGAACCGACAACGACCAAAAACCTATGTCAGAGAAAAAGAAATTATGAGCAATTGTCCAGCCTAATAAAAATCTTCAACCTGGGTATATAAAAGAAAAACAATTATAAGAAGTACATTTGAAGTAAAGAAAAGAAGAGAGCTAATACCATATTTAGGGTAATAATATGATATGTTAACAATATTTATGAAAAAATATTATGAGTAATTGAATGTATGGAAGAAATAGAATTAAATATCTAAATTCAAAAATGAAGTAATGACTACTTACTACCTATTATTTAGAAAACAATTTATGGACAAAAGCAAATGAATTTTGAATTAAATATCTAAATTCAAAAAATGAAGTAATGACTACTTACTACCTATTATTTAGAAAACCGTTTATGAATTAAAGAAGAATATGAATTTTGAATTAAATTACTAAATTCAAAAATGAAGTAATGACTACTTACTACCTATTATTTAGAAAACAATTTATGGACAAAAGCAAATGAATTTTGAATTATATATCTAAATTCAAAAATGAAGTAATGACTACTTACTACCTATTATTTAGAAAACAATTTATGGACAAAAGCAAATGAATTTTGAATTAAGACCATAAAAATTCAAAAATGAAGTAATGACTACTTACTACCTATTATTTAGAAAACAATTTATGGACAAGAGAAAATGAATTTTGAATTAAAAGTAAAAATTCAAAAACCCAAGTAAAAACAACTTACTACCTTATTTTAAAAACAACTTTTAGAAATGAACAAGGAGAAAAAGAATTTGGATAAAACATTACAAACAATTATATATGGGACCAATTCTGAAAAACTTTCAAGAATAAAGAAATGGCAATACAAACCACTGATACCATTTAAATGAATAAACTTATTGTGAAGTGAAATTAATGAGAATTTTATGTCAAATAAACAGAGATATTAAACATATGACATTAATAATAAGGAGTGCATTTGGATAAAAAGCAAGAGCAAAATAAAATTTTGATTAAGAAAGAAAAAACCATATATAAATAAATCCATAAGAAAAAGATGATCATATAATCAATGTCAATTATTAAAAAGACAATTAAAAGAGTAATTGAAAAAACATAACACTAGTGGAACGATTCACAAGAATTAAGAAAGGAACAAAAATATAATACAAAATATATGCTACCAATGACCAAAAGGAGATTGTGATAACAGTCAAAAAATGACAGAGAATTACAAACTTTACACTGAATAATAAGTGATGATTATGTTATACCAGCTTCCAACCACAAGGAGAAATAAAATGCCAGCAGAGCTAACCATTGAGAAAAATAACTGAGATAGAGATTCACTAAGATAGAAATATAAATAGATCTGTTCGTATACGAAGTGAAATATCCAAAGATATTTAATTTTTTTTTATAGTCATAAGGTGGACTATTCTTATATAATTTTTATTAATGACTGTCTGAGATAAGTCCAGCAGTATTATTATGTATTGGTCAGAGATGATTTACCTCTGTAATCAATAAATGACGTAGCATGGCCAGCAGAGTGTGAAGCCTACAGAGCCCCTCTGGACACTGCCCCAGCTAACGTGTTAGGGAATTTTAGGGAATAAATATCCCAAGGATAAAGAAACGAGTTAAGAAGAAAATGGAAAAATAAAAAATAACGAACCTCAGATGACTATTACTATCAGTAAGAATCCAGTTAATAATGAGATATAGATAAGCTCAAAAATATAGGAGAAAAAATTTTAGAAATGTGAAGGAAGTAAAGAAATATAATTTATAATATAATGTCATAAGCAATTATTTCAGACAAACTAAGTATGATCTGAACTAATCACTTCTGGAAGAGAGCAATCTGTAGCATGACAGATAATCCACACAAATACATTACTCAATGATCATTAATAAAGCTCTAATACATGGAATATCCAAATGAGAATTAATTAGAATGCACTGTTTAATAATATATTCACAAGAAAGGTTGAATAAAGAAAATTTCTGCAAACAATATAATATAATACAAATTTAAAAACCCAAAAGACTAAAAATGATAACAACAAAATTACCCAGGTAAGATAGAAGCAGGCAATTAATATACCCCGTCAAAGAAACCAGACCAGAAAAAACAAAGATACAGAAGAAAGAAGAAGGAAGAATAATTAAAACTACTATTACTGAAGAAAGAAGAAAGAAGAATAATTAAAACTAGAGAAGAAAGAAGACTAATTAAAACTACCAATACTGAAGAAGGAAGAAAGAAGAACAATCAAAGCTACTGAAGACAGAAGAAACAAAACTCAAAGAAGAAAGAAGAACAAACTAAATCTAATGAAGAAAGAAGAACAATCAAAGCTACTGAAGACAGAAGAAACAAAACTAATTAAAACTTAAAGAAGAAAGAAGAACAAACTAAATCTAAAGAAGAAAGAAGAACAATCAAAGATACAGAAGAAAGAAGAAGGAAAAATAATTAAAACTACTGAAGACAGAAGAAAGAAGAACAATCAAAGCTAAAGAAGAAAGAAGAACAATTAAAACTCAAAGAAGAAAGAAGAACAAACTAAATCTAATGAAGAAAGAAGAACAATCAAAGCTACTGAAGACAGAAGAAACAAAACTAATTAAAACTCAAAGAAGAAAGAAGAACAATTAAAACTCTCAGAAGAAAGAAGAATAATTAAAACTACTATTACTGAAGAAAGAAGAAAGAAGAACAATCAAAGCTACTGAAGAAAGAAGAAAGAAGAACAAACTAAATCTAATGAAGAAAAAAGAACTAATTAAAACTACTGAAGAATGAAGAATAAAGAAGAACAAAACTCAAAGAAGAAAGAAGAATAATCCCAAACTAAATCTACTGAAGAAAGAAGAAGGAAGACTAATTAAAACTACTACTACAGAAGAAAGAAGAAAGAAGACTAATTAAAACTACTGAAGACAGAAGAAAGAAGAACAATCAAAGCTACTGAAGAAGGAAGAAAGAAGAATAATTAAGACGATCCATATAAAACAAAAACCCCATAGGGAAAGAACCCCCAAAAAACCCCAAAATCAATGAATGCCCAAAGAGAAAGTATAACACCCTAAAAAACCATATCACTCTAAAACTGACAAAAACTAAAAGTGTTAGTAGTATTAAATATTAGTGCATTCAAAAAGTTATTATTTAGTTTGTATAGACAAGTCTTCACAGTTCCCCCATGGTTGAATATTTCATATTAAAGGCTAGAAAAAGACTAGTAAATATATTGATAATTCACCATAGACAAGTGCAAGTGATCAAATTATAAATAATAAACTTTAAAAGGGTGCATGAGTTGCAGTACATAGTAACAAACTTTAAGTTTTGTGAACAGTGCCTACTTTGATAATGAAGTAGTAGTATTACTAAATAAAAGCTACTAAAGCGATATGAACATTCCATAGAATGGAATATAACTCAGGTAGCTAGGGGTATACTTTAAGAGGGGGTATAAATTTTATAAATGGGGAATTACAGAACAAACTGTTTATGATGAAGTTTATAGAAGGTGTTAACAATTATATATGGAACCAGGATGTTAGGTTCCTATTACATATAACATTTAGATAAATAAGGGTTAGTCATAAGAAATATTAGTATTATAATTGTTATTTTATTGTTCAGTTTAATTTAGGAATGCACTGTCTAAAAATAGATATCATTCCAATGTTGTAGAAATACTCTTTATTATGTTATTAGGTAATATACTAAGCAATGTTATTCAGAACACTAGTTGTGATATAGAGAGATGTTATATGTTAATTATATAATCAATAATTTATGTTATACCAGTCAGAGAAGGATATAGAATAGCTACATTAATAAAACATTTGGAAATTAGCCACACATCAGATCTAGGCCAAAGAATAAATTTAAACTGCAGAATAATTAACAAACCTAGTCTTATAAACCATATAAAATGACAATATTCAGGCAAAATAAACTCAACATATCAAATACTATGTAAATAAGGCTTTCTAAAGATATGGTCATTATATGAGTAAAATTATTTAATTGTCTAATAAAATACCATTAAAACAGAAATAGATTAACTGACACTATCCTAGGGGAAGTCATATACAATTGAATTATATTAAAAAACCATCATTAGTATACTAAATTGCAATAAAATAAGTGAGAATTGATAATTATACAAATTTCAGATTTCATAGAATAATAATTATATTAGGGAAAATGGCCATTATTTACATAGAAGACAGGAAGTATAATTTTAGGCCTACCTCCCAAAAAATTATAAGAAATATAATTTTCAGATAAAACTTTGTAATACTAACTTAATTACTATCAAAATAAGTAGAATAGAATAGTGAAAACGAATATGTATTTTATATTTCAAACAGTTAACTAATAACGAATTTATTTTATGAACATAAAGTACATTTTTAAAGTGTATCGGAAGTTATGGCAAATTTAAACAATGTATGAGATATATTATATAGGCTAAGACTTTCATGAGACGAAGGAAATACAGACAGTTCATTCTTATGCGTTGACGAGTGCACTTAAAGTAACCTTTCGCCAGAAATAACCTTTAATGGCGTTTATGTTATAAACCGTATCTCAGTGAAAATTTTGAAAATAATTATTTTAAACTATTTTATAGATTGTGAAGTGGTGAAAGTGACCTATGAACACAGTAACACTAATAAATTGAACCACACATAACTAGATAAGCAGAATAACACTGATATTACACCAAATACAGACCGAAATTTAGAGGTTAAAAACGACACACATAAACACAACGAGATATATCCAGTGACAACATTTTACACCAAGTGAACTATTCCATCATACACCAGTGACATTTAAATATATCCAGGACGATCGTATACAATTGCTGAGAGCATTTACTCGAAGAAAGGACATCTTTATTACAACAAAAACTTCATCAACGCTGGAGGCTTCCTTGCGCATGCGTCAGTCAACCATTTTGGTCCGGTCCGCTGCAGTATAGAAACGACATGGCTACTATTGGTTCGAAATCAAATCATATATAAACTTTTAATATTTTTAATTATTATTGTATTGTTAAATTTTAAGACATTTAATAATTGTAAATGTTATACTTTCCTTCCCATAACCTTCTCTGGCTATATATTTTTAATAACCGTTTAAAGAACCCTATTTTATAATACCAATATAAATTGTTTATATCGACCGGCCCTGAGCGAGTCGATACTGCTTTGTGATATCAATTTTAATCAAACAATTTCATTATTTTTTGTTAATAAACATATTGTTTCGGTAAATTGGAGTTGGTTTTTTATTATAAAAAAGACTTAACAATTAATTAATGAAGAAACCCAACTAACTGAAGGGCGGTACATACGAAACGACAACGTTTCAAAAAGAAGAAGAAGAGAGCCGTCTTTCGTTCAAACTTGGAGTTAACAAGATTATCTTTTCAACAAAATTATTGAAAATGACACTATTACTAGAATAACCACGATACCATTTCATTTATAATTACAACCGTTTAACTCGATTTGTTCCAAAATTTTAAGAACAAGTTACCCAAAAAACATTTTCCAGAAAATTAAAAAATTTTTTTTTATAAAATTTTAAATTTTATTTTTATTTTCAAATTGCTACAACAGCAATAGACACAGATTTTATTTGTAACTGCGAAGACTAGGAACATTACAAAATTGACGTTTCCGGAGCGGAGCGTCAGAAAACTACACACATACATACATAAAATATTTTGTTACAGGACTTCATTGCATTATTACAAATTTGGCGTCCAACTAAAGGGCTGTAATTAGGGATTGAAAGGCTGTAATTACTTGCCCAATTTCTAATTCAGCTTGGCAGCGGTTATCCAGCCAGAGAAAAGGGAACAACAACAAGCAAAATGGAAGAACCTACACCAGAAGAAATGGTTGAGATAAGGAAAATGTTCCAACAAATGATGGAGAGAATGGAAGAAAACAACAAGAAAATGGTGGAAAATTTAAGCAAAAAAATGGACGACAATAACCAATCTTTAAAGGAAGAATTGAAGAAAGACAACCAACGGTTAAGAGAAGAAATAAGGGAGGATAACCGACGATGGCATAAGGAAATGAAAGAAGACAAGGAAGAGGAAAGAAGGGATAGAAAAGAATACAAACAAATCTGGAAGGAAGATTTGAGGGAAATAGATAAAAACATCACATCCTTGGATGAAGAATCGGATAAAACACTAGACAACAGCAAACTAAAAACGGAAGAAATACCAAACAATAAAACCATGGAACCAATGAAGAGAAGAAGAACACATCCAAAGAAATTAATGAAAACAAAGGAAGAAATGGTGATGATGAACCAGGGTTTATTTGATGATGATAATATCCCTATTACCAACCATGAAGAAATCGTGAGTTCCAGAAATTATGGAAGTAGATTGATGGTAATCTCAGAGATGGTTTACCAGCAGACAGTAGTTTACCACTGGAAAAGGACCAGAGGTAAACTGAATAAAACATGGGGACTAGATCAGTTTCAGCGAAGGACTGGACAGTGTATTCCAGAAAGATGGAAGTATGACATCTTACCAGACTGTGATGACGGCACAGATGAATCACCAGGATGTGTTCCATTAGTATACCATCCAGGACAGTTCCAGTGTACAGGTACACTAAAATGTATTCCTTCAGGGTGGATGTGTGATGATGAACCAGATTATGGGGCTTCAGATAAGCAAATAATTAATAATTCAGATGAAGATCCTCACAGATATTTTTCATGCAATACCACATATGGACCAGAGAAGTACTGGTGTATAAAACACTATGATAGAGGGAGCCGAATAAGCTTAGCAGCCAACAAAGGAATAGCAGCTGGAAAAATGAAATACAAGACAAAGGCCAGAGATGTCACTAGTACCGGAACGATGAGGAAGACTATGGTCATACGGACAATGAGAGCAACTGAAGTGACAGACTACGGTTAAGTCTAATACCATACACCTCCACAAAAAGGAAGTGGATGTCATGAGAACCGACGACGACCAAAAACCTATGTCAGAGAAAAAGAAATTATGAGCAATTGTCCAGCCTAATAAAAATCTTCAACCTGGGTATATAAAAGAAAAACAATTATAAGAAGTACATTTGAAGTAAAGAAAAGAAGAGAGCTAATACCATATTTAGGGTAATAATATGATATGTTAACAATATTTATGAAAAAATATTATGAGTAATTGAATGTATGGAAGAAATAGAATTAAATATCTAAATTCAAAAATGAAGTAATGACTACTTACTACCTATTATTTAGAAAACAATTTATGGACAAAAGCAAATGAATTTTGAATTAAATATCTAAATTCAAAAAATGAAGTAATGACTACTTACTACCTATTATTTAGAAAACCGTTTATGAATTAAAGAAGAATATGAATTTTGAATTAAATTACTAAATTCAAAAATGAAGTAATGACTACTTACTACCTATTATTTAGAAAACAATTTATGGACAAAAGCGAATGAATTTTGAATTAAGACCATAAAAATTCAAAAATGAAGTAATGACTACTTACTACCTATTATTTAGAAAACAATTTATGGACAAGAGAAAATGAATTTTGAATTAAAAGTAAAAATTCAAAAACCCAAGTAAAAACAACTTACTACCTTATTTTAAAAACAACTTTTAGAAATGAACAAGGAGAAAAAGAATTTGGATAAAACATTACAAACAATTATATATGGGACCAATTCTGAAAAACTTTCAAGAATAAAGAAATGGCAATACAAACCACTGATACCATTTAAATGAATAAACTTATTGTGAAGTGAAATTAATGAGAATTTTATGTCAAATAAACAGAGATATTAAACATATGACATTAATAATAAGGAGTGCATTTGGATAAAAAGCAAGAGCAAAATAAAATTTTGATTAAGAAAGAAAAAACCATATATAAATAAATCCATAAGAAAAAGATGATCATATAATCAATGTCAATTATTAAAAAGACAATTAAAAGAGTAATTGAAAAAACATAACACTAGTGGAACGATTCACAAGAATTAAGAAAGGAACAAAAATATAATACAAAATATATGCTACCAATGACCAAAAGGAGATTGTGATAACAGTCAAAAAATGACAGAGAATTACAAACTTTACACTGAATAATAAGTGATGATTATGTTATACCAGCTTCCAACCACAAGGAGAAATAAAATGCCAGCAGAGCTAACCATTGAGAAAAATAACTGAGATAGAGATTCACTAAGATAGAAATATAAATAGATCTGTTCGTATACGAAGTGAAATATCCAAAGATATTTAATTTTTTTTTATAGTCATAAGGTGGACTATTCTTATATAATTTTTATTAATGACTGTCTGAGATAAGTCCAGCAGTATTATTATGTATTGGTCAGAGATGATTTACCTCTGTAATCAATAAATGACGTAGCATGGCCAGCAGAGTGTGAAGCCTACAGAGCCCCTCTGGACACTGCCCCAGCTAACGTGTTAGGGAATTTTAGGGAATAAATATCCCAAGGATAAAGAAACGAGTTAAGAAGAAAATGGAAAAATAAAAAATAACGAACCTCAGATGACTATTACTATCAGTAAGAATCCAGTTAATAATGAGATATAGATAAGCTCAAAAATATAGGAGAAAAAATTTTAGAAATGTGAAGGAAGTAAAGAAATATAATTTATAATATAATGTCATAAGCAATTATTTCAGACAAACTAAGTATGATCTGAACTAATCACTTCTGGAAGAGAGCAATCTGTAGCATGACAGATAATCCACACAAATACATTACTCAATGATCATTAATAAAGCTCTAATACATGGAATATCCAAATGAGAATTAATTAGAATGCACTATTTAATAATATATTCACAAGAAAGGTTGAATAAAGAAAATTTCTGCAAACAATATAATATAATACAAATTTAAAAACCCAAAAGACTAAAAATGATAACAACAAAATTACCCAGGTAAGATAGAAGCAGGCAATTAATATACCCCGTCAAAGAAACCAGACCAGAAAAAACAAAGATACAGAAGAAAGAAGAAGGAAGAATAATTAAAACTACTATTACTGAAGAAAGAAGAAAGAAGAATAATTAAAACTAGAGAAGAAAGAAGACTAATTAAAACTACCAATACTGAAGAAGGAAGAAAGAAGAACAATCAAAGCTACTGAAGACAGAAGAAACAAAACTCAAAGAAGAAAGAAGAACAAACTAAATCTAATGAAGAAAGAAGAACAATCAAAGCTACTGAAGACAGAAGAAACAAAACTAATTAAAACTCAAAGAAGAAAGAAGAACAAACTAAATCTAAAGAAGAAAGAAGAACAATCAAAGATACAGAAGAAAGAAGAAGGAAAAATAATTAAAACTACTGAAGACAGAAGAAAGAAGAACAATCAAAGCTAAAGAAGAAAGAAGAACAATTAAAACTCAAAGAAGAAAGAAGAACAAACTAAATCTAATGAAGAAAGAAGAACAATCAAAGCTACTGAAGACAGAAGAAACAAAACTAATTAAAACTCAAAGAAGAAAGAAGAACAATTAAAACTCTCAGAAGAAAGAAGAATAATTAAAACTACTATTACTGAAGAAAGAAGAAAGAAGAACAATCAAAGCTACTGAAGAAAGAAGAAAGAAGAACAAACTAAATCTAATGAAGAAAGAAGAACTAATTAAAACTACTACTACAGAAGAAGGAAGAAAGAAGAACAATCAAAGCTACTGAAGAAAGAAGAAAGAAGAACAAACTAAATCTAATGAAGAAAGAAGAACTAATTAAAACTACTGAAGAATGAAGAATAAAGAAGAACAAAACTCAAAGAAGAAAGAAGAATAATCCCAAACTAAATCTACTGAAGAAAGAAGAAGGAAGACTAATTAAAACTACTACTACAGAAGAAAGAAGAAAGAAGACTAATTAAAACTACTGAAGACAGAAGAAAGAAGAACAATCAAAGCTACTGAAGAAGGAAGAAAGAAGAATAATTAAGACGATCCATATAAAACAAAAACCCCATAGGGAAAGAACCCCCAAAAAACCCCAAAATCAATGAATGCCCAAAGAAAAAGTATAACACCCTAAAAAACCATATCACTCTAAAACTGACAAAAACTAAAAGTGTTAGTAGTATTAAATATTAGTGCATTCAAAAAGTTATTATTTAGTTTGTATAGACAAGTCTTCACAGTTCCCCCATGGTTGAATATTTCATATTAAAGGCTAGAAAAAGACTAGTAAATATATTGATAATTCACCATAGACAAGTGCAAGTGATCAAATTATAAATAATAAACTTTAAAAGGGTGCATGAGTTGCAGTACATAGAAACAAACTTTAAGTTTTGTGAACAGTGCCTACTTTGATAATGAAGTAGTAGTATTACTAAATAAAAGCTACTAAAGCGATATGAACATTCCATAGAATGGAATATAACTCAGGTAGCTAGGGGTATACTTTAAGAGGGGGTATAAATTTTATAAATGGGGAATTACAGAACAAACTGTTTATGATGAAGTTTATAGAAGGTGTTAACAATTATATATGGAACCAGGATGTTAGGTTCCTATTACATATAACATTTAGATAAATAAGGGTTAGTCATAAGAAATATTAGTATTATAATTGTTATTTTATTGTTCAGTTTAATTTAGGAATGCACTGTCTAAAAATAGATATCATTCCAATGTTGTAGAAATACTCTTTATTATGTTATTAGGTAATATACTAAGCAATGTTATTCAGAACACTAGTTGTGATATAGAGAGATGTTATATGTTAATTATATAATCAATAATTTATGTTATACCAGTCAGAGAAGGATATAGAATAGCTACATTAATAAAACATTTGGAAATTAGCCACACATCAGATCTAGGCCAAAGAATAAATTTAAACTGCAGAATAATTAACAAACCTAGTCTTATAAACCATATAAAATGACAATATTCAGGCAAAATAAACTCAACATATCAAATACTATGTAAATAAGGCTTTCTAAAGATATGGTCATTATATGAGTAAAATTATTTAATTGTCTAATAAAATACCATTAAAACAGAAATAGATTAACTGACACTATCCTAGGGGAAGTCATATACAATTGAATTATATTAAAAAACCATCATTAGTATACTAAATTGCAATAAAATAAGTGAGAATTGATAATTATACAAATTTCAGATTTCATAGAATAATAATTATATTAGGGAAAATGGCCATTATTTACATAGAAGACAGGAAGTATAATTTTAGGCCTACCTCCCAAAAAATTATAAGAAATATAATTTTCAGATAAAACTTTGTAATACTAACTTAATTACTATCAAAATAAGTAGAATAGAATAGTGAAAACGAATATGTATTTTATATTTCAAACAGTTAACTAATAACGAATTTATTTTATGAACATAAAGTACATTTTTAAAGTGTATCGGAAGTTATGGCAAATTTAAACAATGTATGAGATATATTATGTAGGCTAAGACTTTCATGAGACGAAGGAAATACAGACAGTTCATTCTTATGCGTTGACGAGTGCACTTAAAGTAACCTTTCGCCAGAAATAACCTTTAATGGCGTTTATGTTATAAACCGTATCTCAGTGAAAATTTTGAAAATAATTATTTTAAACTATTTTATAGATTGTGAAGTGGTGAAAGTGACCTATGAACACAGTAACACTAATAAATTGAACCACACATAACTAGATAAGCAGAATAACACTGATATTACACCAAATACAGACCGAAATTTAGAGGTTAAAAACGACACACATAAACACAACGAGATATATCCAGTGACAACATTTTACACCAAGTGAACTATTCCATCATACACCAGTGACATTTAAATATATCCAGGACGATCGTATACAATTGCTGAGAGCATTTACTCGAAGAAAGGACATCTTTATTACAACAAAAACTTCATCAACGCTGGAGGCTTCCTTGCGCATGCGTCAGTCAACCATTTTGGTCCGGTCCGCTGCAGTATAGAAACGACATGGCTACTATTGGTTCGAAATCAAATCATATATAAACTTTTAATATTTTTAATTATTATTGTATTGTTAAATTTTAAGACATTTAATAATTGTAAATGTTATACTTTCCTTCCCATAACCTTCTCTGGCTATATATTTTTAATAACCGTTTAAAGAACCCTATTTTATAATACCAATATAAATTGTTTATATCGACCGGCCCTGAGCGAGTCGATACTGCTTTGTGATATCAATTTTAATCAAACAATTTCATTATTTTTTGTTAATAAACATATTGTTTCGGTAAATTGGAGTTGGTTTTTTATTATAAAAAAGACTTAACAATTAATTAATGAAGAAACCCAACTAACTGAAGGGCGGTACATACGAAACGACAACGTTTCAAAAAGAAGAAGAAGAGAGCCGTCTTTCGTTCAAACTTGGAGTTAACAAGATTATCTTTTCAACAAAATTATTGAAAATGACACTATTACTAGAATAACCACGATACCATTTCATTTATAATTACAACCGTTTAACTCGATTTGTTCCAAAATTTTAAGAACAAGTTACCCAAAAAACATTTTCCAGAAAATTAAAAAAAATTTTTTTTATAAAATTTTAAATTTTATTTTTATTTTCAAATTGCTACAACAGCAATAGACACAGATTTTATTTGTAACTGCGAAGACTAGGAACATTACAAAATTGACGTTTCCGGAGCGGAGCGTCAGAAAACTACACACATACATACATAAAATATTTTGTTACAGGACTTCATTGCATTATTACAAATTTGGCGTCCAACTAAAGGGCTGTAATTAGGGATTGAAAGGCTGTAATTACTTGCCCAATTTCTAATTCAGCTTGGCAGCGGTTATCCAGCCAGAGAAAAGGGAACAACAACAAGCAAAATGGAAGAACCTACACCAGAAGAAATGGTTGAGATAAGGAAAATGTTCCAACAAATGATGGAGAGAATGGAAGAAAACAACAAGAAAATGGTGGAAAATTTAAGCAAAAAAATGGACGACAATAACCAATCTTTAAAGGAAGAATTGAAGAAAGACAACCAACGGTTAAGAGAAGAAATAAGGGAGGATAACCGACGATGGCATAAGGAAATGAAAGAAGACAAGGAAGAGGAAAGAAGGGATAGAAAAGAATACAAACAAATCTGGAAGGAAGATTTGAGGGAAATAGATAAAAACATCACATCCTTGGATGAAGAATTGGATAAAACACTAGACAACAGCAAACTAAAAACGGAAGAAATACCAAACAATAAAACCATGGAACCAATGAAGAGAAGAAGAACACATCCAAAGAAATTAATGAAAACAAAGGAAGAAATGGTGATGATGAACCAGGGTTTATTTGATGATGATAATATCCCTATTACCAACCATGAAGAAATCGTGAGTTCCAGAAATTATGGAAGTAGATTGATGGTAATCTCAGAGATGGTTTACCAGCAGACAGTAGTTTACCACTGGAAAAGGACCAGAGGTAAACTGAATAAAACATGGGGACTAGATCAGTTTCAGCGAAGGACTGGACAGTGTATTCCAGAAAGATGGAAGTATGACATCTTACCAGACTGTGATGACGGCACAGATGAATCACCAGGATGTGTTCCATTAGTATACCATCCAGGACAGTTCCAGTGTACAGGTACACTAAAATGTATTCCTTCAGGGTGGATGTGTGATGATGAACCAGATTATGGGGCTTCAGATAAGCAAATAATTAATAATTCAGATGAAGATCCTCACAGATATTTTTCATGCAATACCACATATGGACCAGAGAAGTACTGGTGTATAAAACACTATGATAGAGGGAGCCGAATAAGCTTAGCAGCCAACAAAGGAATAGCAGCTGGAAAAATGAAATACAAGACAAAGGCCAGAGATGTCACTAGTACCGGAACGATGAGGAAGACTATGGTCATACGGACAATGAGAGCAACTGAAGTGACAGACTACGGTTAAGTCTAATACCATACACCTCCACAAAAAGGAAGTGGATGTCATGAGAACCGACGACGACCAAAAACCTATGTCAGAGAAAAAGAAATTATGAGCAATTGTCCAGCCTAATAAAAATCTTCAACCTGGGTATATAAAAGAAAAACAATTATAAGAAGTACATTTGAAGTAAAGAAAAGAAGAGAGCTAATACCATATTTAGGGTAATAATATGATATGTTAACAATATTTATGAAAAAATATTATGAGTAATTGAATGTATGGAAGAAATAGAATTAAATATCTAAATTCAAAAATGAAGTAATGACTACTTACTACCTATTATTTAGAAAACAATTTATGGACAAAAGCAAATGAATTTTGAATTAAATATCTAAATTCAAAAAATGAAGTAATGACTACTTACTACCTATTATTTAGAAAACCGTTTATGAATTAAAGAAGAATATGAATTTTGAATTAAATTACTAAATTCAAAAATGAAGTAATGACTACTTACTACCTATTATTTAGAAAACAATTTATGGACAAAAGCAAATGAATTTTGAATTAAGACCATAAAAATTCAAAAATGAAGTAATGACTACTTACTACCTATTATTTAGAAAACAATTTATGGACAAAAGCAAATGAATTTTGAATTAAAAGTAAAAATTCAAAAACCCAAGTAAAAACAACTTACTACCTTATTTTAAAAACAACTTTTAGAAATGAACAAGGAGAAAAAGAATTTGGATAAAACATTACAAACAATTATATATGGGACCAATTCTGAAAAACTTTCAAGAATAAAGAAATGGCAATACAAACCACTGATACCATTTAAATGAATAAACTTATTGTGAAGTGAAATTAATGAGAATTTTATGTCAAATAAACAGAGATATTAAACATATGACATTAATAATAAGGAGTGCATTTGGATAAAAAGCAAGAGCAAAATAAAATTTTGATTAAGAAAGAAAAAACCATATATAAATAAATCCATAAGAAAAAGATGATCATATAATCAATGTCAATTATTAAAAAGACAATTAAAAGAGTAATTGAAAAAACATAACACTAGTGGAACGATTCACAAGAATTAAGAAAGGAACAAAAATATAATACAAAATATATGCTACCAATGACCAAAAGGAGATTGTGATAACAGTCAAAAAATGACAGAGAATTACAAACTTTACACTGAATAATAAGTGATGATTATGTTATACCAGCTTCCAACCACAAGGAGAAATAAAATGCCAGCAGAGCTAACCATTGAGAAAAATAACTGAGATAGAGATTCACTAAGATAGAAATATAAATAGATCTGTTCGTATACGAAGTGAAATATCCAAAGATATTTAATTTTTTTTTATAGTCATAAGGTGGACTATTCTTATATAATTTTTATTAATGACTGTCTGAGATAAGTCCAGCAGTATTATTATGTATTGGTCAGAGATGATTTACCTCTGTAATCAATAAATGACGTAGCATGGCCAGCAGAGTGTGAAGCCTACAGAGCCCCTCTGGACACTGCCCCAGCTAACGTGTTAGGGAATTTTAGGGAATAAATATCCCAAGGATAAAGAAACGAGTTAAGAAGAAAATGGAAAAATAAAAAATAACGAACCTCAGATGACTATTACTATCAGTAAGAATCCAGTTAATAATGAGATATAGATAAGCTCAAAAATATAGGAGAAAAAATTTTAGAAATGTGAAGGAAGTAAAGAAATATAATTTATAATATAATGTCATAAGCAATTATTTCAGACAAACTAAGTATGATCTGAACTAATCACTTCTGGAAGAGAGCAATCTGTAGCATGACAGATAATCCACACAAATACATTACTCAATGATCATTAATAAAGCTCTAATACATGGAATATCCAAATGAGAATTAATTAGAATGCACTATTTAATAATATATTCACAAGAAAGGTTGAATAAAGAAAATTTCTGCAAACAATATAATATAATACAAATTTAAAAACCCAAAAGACTAAAAATGATAACAACAAAATTACCCAGGTAAGATAGAAGCAGGCAATTAATATACCCCGTCAAAGAAACCAGACCAGAAAAAACAAAGATACAGAAGAAAGAAGAAGGAAGAATAATTAAAACTACTATTACTGAAGAAAGAAGAAAGAAGAATAATTAAAACTAGAGAAGAAAGAAGACTAATTAAAACTACCAATACTGAAGAAGGAAGAAAGAAGAACAATCAAAGCTACTGAAGACAGAAGAAACAAAACTCAAAGAAGAAAGAAGAACAAACTAAATCTAATGAAGAAAGAAGAACAATCAAAGCTACTGAAGACAGAAGAAACAAAACTAATTAAAACTCAAAGAAGAAAGAAGAACAAACTAAATCTAAAGAAGAAAGAAGAACAATCAAAGATACAGAAGAAAGAAGAAGGAAAAATAATTAAAACTACTGAAGACAGAAGAAAGAAGAACAATCAAAGCTAAAGAAGAAAGAAGAACAATTAAAACTCAAAGAAGAAAGAAGAACAAACTAAATCTAATGAAGAAAGAAGAACAATCAAAGCTACTGAAGACAGAAGAAACAAAACTAATTAAAACTCAAAGAAGAAAGAAGAACAATTAAAACTCTCAGAAGAAAGAAGAATAATTAAAACTACTATTACTGAAGAAAGAAGAAAGAAGAACAATCAAAGCTACTGAAGAAAGAAGAAAGAAGAACAAACTAAATCTAATGAAGAAAGAAGAACTAATTAAAACTACTACTACAGAAGAAGGAAGAAAGAAGAACAATCAAAGCTACTGAAGAAAGAAGAAAGAAGAACAAACTAAATCTAATGAAGAAAGAAGAACTAATTAAAACTACTGAAGAATGAAGAATAAAGAAGAACAAAACTCAAAGAAGAAAGAAGAATAATCCCAAACTAAATCTACTGAAGAAAGAAGAAGGAAGACTAATTAAAACTACTACTACAGAAGAAAGAAGAAAGAAGACTAATTAAAACTACTGAAGACAGAAGAAAGAAGAACAATCAAAGCTACTGAAGAAGGAAGAAAGAAGAATAATTAAGACGATCCATATAAAACAAAAACCCCATAGGGAAAGAACCCCCAAAAAACCCCAAAATCAATGAATGCCCAAAGAGAAAGTATAACACCCTAAAAAACCATATCACTCTAAAACTGACAAAAACTAAAAGTGTTAGTAGTATTAAATATTAGTGCATTCAAAAAGTTATTATTTAGTTTGTATAGACAAGTCTTCACAGTTCCCCCATGGTTGAATATTTCATATTAAAGGCTAGAAAAAGACTAGTAAATATATTGATAATTCACCATAGACAAGTGCAAGTGATCAAATTATAAATAATAAACTTTAAAAGGGTGCATGAGTTGCAGTACATAGAAACAAACTTTAAGTTTTGTGAACAGTGCCTACTTTGATAATGAAGTAGTAGTATTACTAAATAAAAGCTACTAAAGCGATATGAACATTCCATAGAATGGAATATAACTCAGGTAGCTAGGGGTATACTTTAAGAGGGGGTATAAATTTTATAAATGGGGAATTACAGAACAAACTGTTTATGATGAAGTTTATAGAAGGTGTTAACAATTATATATGGAACCAGGATGTTAGGTTCCTATTACATATAACATTTAGATAAATAAGGGTTAGTCATAAGAAATATTAGTATTATAATTGTTATTTTATTGTTCAGTTTAATTTAGGAATGCACTGTCTAAAAATAGATATCATTCCAATGTTGTAGAAATACTCTTTATTATGTTATTAGGTAATATACTAAGCAATGTTATTCAGAACACTAGTTGTGATATAGAGAGATGTTATATGTTAATTATATAATCAATAATTTATGTTATACCAGTCAGAGAAGGATATAGAATAGCTACATTAATAAAACATTTGGAAATTAGCCACACATCAGATCTAGGCCAAAGAATAAATTTAAACTGCAGAATAATTAACAAACCTAGTCTTATAAACCATATAAAATGACAATATTCAGGCAAAATAAACTCAACATATCAAATACTATGTAAATAAGGCTTTCTAAAGATATGGTCATTATATGAGTAAAATTATTTAATTGTCTAATAAAATACCATTAAAACAGAAATAGATTAACTGACACTATCCTAGGGGAAGTCATATACAATTGAATTATATTAAAAAACCATCATTAGTATACTAAATTGCAATAAAATAAGTGAGAATTGATAATTATACAAATTTCAGATTTCATAGAATAATAATTATATTAGGGAAAATGGCCATTATTTACATAGAAGACAGGAAGTATAATTTTAGGCCTACCTCCCAAAAAATTATAAGAAATATAATTTTCAGATAAAACTTTGTAATACTAACTTAATTACTATCAAAATAAGTAGAATAGAATAGTGAAAACGAATATGTATTTTATATTTCAAACAGTTAACTAATAACGAATTTATTTTATGAACATAAAGTACATTTTTAAAGTGTATCGGAAGTTATGGCAAATTTAAACAATGTATGAGATATATTATGTAGGCTAAGACTTTCATGAGACGAAGGAAATACAGACAGTTCATTCTTATGCGTTGACGAGTGCACTTAAAGTAACCTTTCGCCAGAAATAACCTTTAATGGCGTTTATGTTATAAACCGTATCTCAGTGAAAATTTTGAAAATAATTATTTTAAACTATTTTATAGATTGTGAAGTGGTGAAAGTGACCTATGAACACAGTAACACTAATAAATTGAACCACACATAACTAGATAAGCAGAATAACACTGATATTACACCAAATACAGACCGAAATTTAGAGGTTAAAAACGACACACATAAACACAACGAGATATATCCAGTGACAACATTTTACACCAAGTGAACTATTCCATCATACACCAGTGACATTTAAATATATCCAGGACGATCGTATACAATTGCTGAGAGCATTTACTCGAAGAAAGGACATCTTTATTACAACAAAAACTTCATCAACGCTGGAGGCTTCCTTGCGCATGCGTCAGTCAACCATTTTGGTCCGGTCCGCTGCAGTATAGAAACGACATGGCTACTATTGGTTCGAAATCAAATCATATATAAACTTTTAATATTTTTAATTATTATTGTATTGTTAAATTTTAAGACATTTAATAATTGTAAATGTTATACTTTCCTTCCCATAACCTTCTCTGGCTATATATTTTTAATAACCGTTTAAAGAACCCTATTTTATAATACCAATATAAATTGTTTATATCGACCGGCCCTGAGCGAGTCGATACTGCTTTGTGATATCAATTTTAATCAAACAATTTCATTATTTTTTGTTAATAAACATATTGTTTCGGTAAATTGGAGTTGGTTTTTTATTATAAAAAAGACTTAACAATTAATTAATGAAGAAACCCAACTAACTGAAGGGCGGTACATACGAAACGACAACGTTTCAAAAAGAAGAAGAAGAGAGCCGTCTTTCGTTCAAACTTGGAGTTAACAAGATTATCTTTTCAACAAAATTATTGAAAATGACACTATTACTAGAATAACCACGATACCATTTCATTTATAATTACAACCGTTTAACTCGATTTGTTCCAAAATTTTAAGAACAAGTTACCCAAAAAACATTTTCCAGAAAATTAAAAAAAATTTTTTTTATAAAATTTTAAATTTTATTTTTATTTTCAAATTGCTACAACAGCAATAGACACAGATTTTATTTGTAACTGCGAAGACTAGGAACATTACAAAATTGACGTTTCCGGAGCGGAGCGTCAGAAAACTACACACATACATACATAAAATATTTTGTTACAGGACTTCATTGCATTATTACAAATTTGGCGTCCAACTAAAGGGCTGTAATTAGGGATTGAAAGGCTGTAATTACTTGCCCAATTTCTAATTCAGCTTGGCAGCGGTTATCCAGCCAGAGAAAAGGGAACAACAACAAGCAAAATGGAAGAACCTACACCAGAAGAAATGGTTGAGATAAGGAAAATGTTCCAACAAATGATGGAGAGAATGGAAGAAAACAACAAGAAAATGGTGGAAAATTTAAGCAAAAAAATGGACGACAATAACCAATCTTTAAAGGAAGAATTGAAGAAAGACAACCAACGGTTAAGAGAAGAAATAAGGGAGGATAACCGACGATGGCATAAGGAAATGAAAGAAGACAAGGAAGAGGAAAGAAGGGATAGAAAAGAATACAAACAAATCTGGAAGGAAGATTTGAGGGAAATAGATAAAAACATCACATCCTTGGATGAAGAATTGGATAAAACACTAGACAACAGCAAACTAAAAACGGAAGAAATACCAAACAATAAAACCATGGAACCAATGAAGAGAAGAAGAACACATCCAAAGAAATTAATGAAAACAAAGGAAGAAATGGTGATGATGAACCAGGGTTTATTTGATGATGATAATATCCCTATTACCAACCATGAAGAAATCGTGAGTTCCAGAAATTATGGAAGTAGATTGATGGTAATCTCAGAGATGGTTTACCAGCAGACAGTAGTTTACCACTGGAAAAGGACCAGAGGTAAACTGAATAAAACATGGGGACTAGATCAGTTTCAGCGAAGGACTGGACAGTGTATTCCAGAAAGATGGAAGTATGACATCTTACCAGACTGTGATGACGGCACAGATGAATCACCAGGATGTGTTCCATTAGTATACCATCCAGGACAGTTCCAGTGTACAGGTACACTAAAATGTATTCCTTCAGGGTGGATGTGTGATGATGAACCAGATTATGGGGCTTCAGATAAGCAAATAATTAATAATTCAGATGAAGATCCTCACAGATATTTTTCATGCAATACCACATATGGACCAGAGAAGTACTGGTGTATAAAACACTATGATAGAGGGAGCCGAATAAGCTTAGCAGCCAACAAAGGAATAGCAGCTGGAAAAATGAAATACAAGACAAAGGCCAGAGATGTCACTAGTACCGGAACGATGAGGAAGACTATGGTCATACGGACAATGAGAGCAACTGAAGTGACAGACTACGGTTAAGTCTAATACCATACACCTCCACAAAAAGGAAGTGGATGTCATGAGAACCGACGACGACCAAAAACCTATGTCAGAGAAAAAGAAATTATGAGCAATTGTCCAGCCTAATAAAAATCTTCAACCTGGGTATATAAAAGAAAAACAATTATAAGAAGTACATTTGAAGTAAAGAAAAGAAGAGAGCTAATACCATATTTAGGGTAATAATATGATATGTTAACAATATTTATGAAAAAATATTATGAGTAATTGAATGTATGGAAGAAATAGAATTAAATATCTAAATTCAAAAATGAAGTAATGACTACTTACTACCTATTATTTAGAAAACAATTTATGGACAAAAGCAAATGAATTTTGAATTAAATATCTAAATTCAAAAAATGAAGTAATGACTACTTACTACCTATTATTTAGAAAACCGTTTATGAATTAAAGAAGAATATGAATTTTGAATTAAATTACTAAATTCAAAAATGAAGTAATGACTACTTACTACCTATTATTTAGAAAACAATTTATGGACAAAAGCAAATGAATTTTGAATTAAGACCATAAAAATTCAAAAATGAAGTAATGACTACTTACTACCTATTATTTAGAAAACAATTTATGGACAAAAGCAAATGAATTTTGAATTAAAAGTAAAAATTCAAAAACCCAAGTAAAAACAACTTACTACCTTATTTTAAAAACAACTTTTAGAAATGAACAAGGAGAAAAAGAATTTGGATAAAACATTACAAACAATTATATATGGGACCAATTCTGAAAAACTTTCAAGAATAAAGAAATGGCAATACAAACCACTGATACCATTTAAATGAATAAACTTATTGTGAAGTGAAATTAATGAGAATTTTATGTCAAATAAACAGAGATATTAAACATATGACATTAATAATAAGGAGTGCATTTGGATAAAAAGCAAGAGCAAAATAAAATTTTGATTAAGAAAGAAAAAACCATATATAAATAAATCCATAAGAAAAAGATGATCATATAATCAATGTCAATTATTAAAAAGACAATTAAAAGAGTAATTGAAAAAACATAACACTAGTGGAACGATTCACAAGAATTAAGAAAGGAACAAAAATATAATACAAAATATATGCTACCAATGACCAAAAGGAGATTGTGATAACAGTCAAAAAATGACAGAGAATTACAAACTTTACACTGAATAATAAGTGATGATTATGTTATACCAGCTTCCAACCACAAGGAGAAATAAAATGCCAGCAGAGCTAACCATTGAGAAAAATAACTGAGATAGAGATTCACTAAGATAGAAATATAAATAGATCTGTTCGTATACGAAGTGAAATATCCAAAGATATTTAATTTTTTTTTATAGTCATAAGGTGGACTATTCTTATATAATTTTTATTAATGACTGTCTGAGATAAGTCCAGCAGTATTATTATGTATTGGTCAGAGATGATTTACCTCTGTAATCAATAAATGACGTAGCATGGCCAGCAGAGTGTGAAGCCTACAGAGCCCCTCTGGACACTGCCCCAGCTAACGTGTTAGGGAATTTTAGGGAATAAATATCCCAAGGATAAAGAAACGAGTTAAGAAGAAAATGGAAAAATAAAAAATAACGAACCTCAGATGACTATTACTATCAGTAAGAATCCAGTTAATAATGAGATATAGATAAGCTCAAAAATATAGGAGAAAAAATTTTAGAAATGTGAAGGAAGTAAAGAAATATAATTTATAATATAATGTCATAAGCAATTATTTCAGACAAACTAAGTATGATCTGAACTAATCACTTCTGGAAGAGAGCAATCTGTAGCATGACAGATAATCCACACAAATACATTACTCAATGATCATTAATAAAGCTCTAATACATGGAATATCCAAATGAGAATTAATTAGAATGCACTGTTTAATAATATATTCACAAGAAAGGTTGAATAAAGAAAATTTCTGCAAACAATATAATATAATACAAATTTAAAAACCCAAAAGACTAAAAATGATAACAACAAAATTACCCAGGTAAGATAGAAGCAGGCAATTAATATACCCCGTCAAAGAAACCAGACCAGAAAAAACAAAGATACAGAAGAAAGAAGAAGGAAGAATAATTAAAACTACTATTACTGAAGAAAGAAGAAAGAAGAATAATTAAAACTAGAGAAGAAAGAAGACTAATTAAAACTACCAATACTGAAGAAGGAAGAAAGAAGAACAATCAAAGCTACTGAAGACAGAAGAAACAAAACTCAAAGAAGAAAGAAGAACAAACTAAATCTAATGAAGAAAGAAGAACAATCAAAGCTACTGAAGACAGAAGAAACAAAACTAATTAAAACTCAAAGAAGAAAGAAGAACAAACTAAATCTAAAGAAGAAAGAAGAACAATCAAAGATACAGAAGAAAGAAGAAGGAAAAATAATTAAAACTACTGAAGACAGAAGAAAGAAGAACAATCAAAGCTAAAGAAGAAAGAAGAACAATTAAAACTCAAAGAAGAAAGAAGAACAAACTAAATCTAATGAAGAAAGAAGAACAATCAAAGCTACTGAAGACAGAAGAAACAAAACTAATTAAAACTCAAAGAAGAAAGAAGAACAATTAAAACTCTCAGAAGAAAGAAGAATAATTAAAACTACTATTACTGAAGAAAGAAGAAAGAAGAACAATCAAAGCTACTGAAGAAAGAAGAAAGAAGAACAAACTAAATCTAATGAAGAAAGAAGAACTAATTAAAACTACTACTACAGAAGAAGGAAGAAAGAAGAACAATCAAAGCTACTGAAGAAAGAAGAAAGAAGAACAAACTAAATCTAATGAAGAAAGAAGAACTAATTAAAACTACTGAAGAATGAAGAATAAAGAAGAACAAAACTCAAAGAAGAAAGAAGAATAATCCCAAACTAAATCTACTGAAGAAAGAAGAAGGAAGACTAATTAAAACTACTACTACAGAAGAAAGAAGAAAGAAGACTAATTAAAACTACTGAAGACAGAAGAAAGAAGAACAATCAAAGCTACTGAAGAAGGAAGAAAGAAGAATAATTAAGACGATCCATATAAAACAAAAACCCCATAGGGAAAGAACCCCCAAAAAACCCCAAAATCAATGAATGCCCAAAGAGAAAGTATAACACCCTAAAAAACCATATCACTCTAAAACTGACAAAAACTAAAAGTGTTAGTAGTATTAAATATTAGTGCATTCAAAAAGTTATTATTTAGTTTGTATAGACAAGTCTTCACAGTTCCCCCATGGTTGAATATTTCATATTAAAGGCTAGAAAAAGACTAGTAAATATATTGATAATTCACCATAGACAAGTGCAAGTGATCAAATTATAAATAATAAACTTTAAAAGGGTGCATGAGTTGCAGTACATAGTAACAAACTTTAAGTTTTGTGAACAGTGCCTACTTTGATAATGAAGTAGTAGTATTACTAAATAAAAGCTACTAAAGCGATATGAACATTCCATAGAATGGAATATAACTCAGGTAGCTAGGGGTATACTTTAAGAGGGGGTATAAATTTTATAAATGGGGAATTACAGAACAAACTGTTTATGATGAAGTTTATAGAAGGTGTTAACAATTATATATGGAACCAGGATGTTAGGTTCCTATTACATATAACATTTAGATAAATAAGGGTTAGTCATAAGAAATATTAGTATTATAATTGTTATTTTATTGTTCAGTTTAATTTAGGAATGCACTGTCTAAAAATAGATATCATTCCAATGTTGTAGAAATACTGTTTATTATGTTATTAGGTAATATACTAAGCAATGTTATTCAGAACACTAGTTGTGATATAGAGAGATGTTATATGTTAATTATATAATCAATAATTTATGTTATACCAGTCAGAGAAGGATATAGAATAGCTACATTAATAAAACATTTGGAAATTAGCCACACATCAGATCTAGGCCAAAGAATAAATTTAAACTGCAGAATAATTAACAAACCTAGTCTTATAAACCATATAAAATGACAATATTCAGGCAAAATAAACTCAACATATCAAATACTATGTAAATAAGGCTTTCTAAAGATATGGTCATTATATGAGTAAAATTATTTAATTGTCTAATAAAATACCATTAAAACAGAAATAGATTAACTGACACTATCCTAGGGGAAGTCATATACAATTGAATTATATTAAAAAACCATCATTAGTATACTAAATTGCAATAAAATAAGTGAGAATTGATAATTATACAAATTTCAGATTTCATAGAATAATAATTATATTAGGGAAAATGGCCATTATTTACATAGAAGACAGGAAGTATAATTTTAGGCCTACCTCCCAAAAAATTATAAGAAATATAATTTTCAGATAAAACTTTGTAATACTAACTTAATTACTATCAAAATAAGTAGAATAGAATAGTGAAAACGAATATGTATTTTATATTTCAAACAGTTAACTAATAACGAATTTATTTTATGAACATAAAGTACATTTTTAAAGTGTATCGGAAGTTATGGCAAATTTAAACAATGTATGAGATATATTATGTAGGCTAAGACTTTCATGAGACGAAGGAAATACAGACAGTTCATTCTTATGCGTTGACGAGTGCACTTAAAGTAACCTTTCGCCAGAAATAACCTTTAATGGCGTTTATGTTATAAACCGTATCTCAGTGAAAATTTTGAAAATAATTATTTTAAACTATTTTATAGATTGTGAAGTGGTGAAAGTGACCTATGAACACAGTAACACTAATAAATTGAACCACACATAACTAGATAAGCAGAATAACACTGATATTACACCAAATACAGACCGAAATTTAGAGGTTAAAAACGACACACATAAACACAACGAGATATATCCAGTGACAACATTTTACACCAAGTGAACTATTCCATCATACACCAGTGACATTTAAATATATCCAGGACGATCGTATACAATTGCTGAGAGCATTTACTCGAAGAAAGGACATCTTTATTACAACAAAAACTTCATCAACGCTGGAGGCTTCCTTGCGCATGCGTCAGTCAACCATTTTGGTCCGGTCCGCTGCAGTATAGAAACGACATGGCTACTATTGGTTCGAAATCAAATCATATATAAACTTTTAATATTTTTAATTATTATTGTATTGTTAAATTTTAAGACATTTAATAATTGTAAATGTTATACTTTCCTTCCCATAACCTTCTCTGGCTATATATTTTTAATAACCGTTTAAAGAACCCTATTTTATAATACCAATATAAATTGTTTATATCGACCGGCCCTGAGCGAGTCGATACTGCTTTGTGATATCAATTTTAATCAAACAATTTCATTATTTTTTGTTAATAAACATATTGTTTCGGTAAATTGGAGTTGGTTTTTTATTATAAAAAAGACTTAACAATTAATTAATGAAGAAACCCAACTAACTGAAGGGCGGTACATACGAAACGACAACGTTTCAAAAAGAAGAAGAAGAGAGCCGTCTTTCGTTCAAACTTGGAGTTAACAAGATTATCTTTTCAACAAAATTATTGAAAATGACACTATTACTAGAATAACCACGATACCATTTCATTTATAATTACAACCGTTTAACTCGATTTGTTCCAAAATTTTAAGAACAAGTTACCCAAAAAACATTTTCCAGAAAATTAAAAAATTTTTTTTTATAAAATTTTAAATTTTATTTTTATTTTCAAATTGCTACAACAGCAATAGACACAGATTTTATTTGTAACTGCGAAGACTAGGAACATTACAAAATTGACGTTTCCGGAGCGGAGCGTCAGAAAACTACACACATACATACATAAAATATTTTGTTACAGGACTTCATTGCATTATTACAAATTTGGCGTCCAACTAAAGGGCTGTAATTAGGGATTGAAAGGCTGTAATTACTTGCCCAATTTCTAATTCAGCTTGGCAGCGGTTATCCAGCCAGAGAAAAGGGAACAACAACAAGCAAAATGGAAGAACCTACACCAGAAGAAATGGTTGAGATAAGGAAAATGTTCCAACAAATGATGGAGAGAATGGAAGAAAACAACAAGAAAATGGTGGAAAATTTAAGCAAAAAAATGGACGACAATAACCAATCTTTAAAGGAAGAATTGAAGAAAGACAACCAACGGTTAAGAGAAGAAATAAGGGAGGATAACCGACGATGGCATAAGGAAATGAAAGAAGACAAGGAAGAGGAAAGAAGGGATAGAAAAGAATACAAACAAATCTGGAAGGAAGATTTGAGGGAAATAGATAAAAACATCACATCCTTGGATGAAGAATTGGATAAAACACTAGACAACAGCAAACTAAAAACGGAAGAAATACCAAACAATAAAACCATGGAACCAATGAAGAGAAGAAGAACACATCCAAAGAAATTAATGAAAACAAAGGAAGAAATGGTGATGATGAACCAGGGTTTATTTGATGATGATAATATCCCTATTACCAACCATGAAGAAATCGTGAGTTCCAGAAATTATGGAAGTAGATTGATGGTAATCTCAGAGATGGTTTACCAGCAGACAGTAGTTTACCACTGGAAAAGGACCAGAGGTAAACTGAATAAAACATGGGGACTAGATCAGTTTCAGCGAAGGACTGGACAGTGTATTCCAGAAAGATGGAAGTATGACATCTTACCAGACTGTGATGACGGCACAGATGAATCACCAGGATGTGTTCCATTAGTATACCATCCAGGACAGTTCCAGTGTACAGGTACACTAAAATGTATTCCTTCAGGGTGGATGTGTGATGATGAACCAGATTATGGGGCTTCAGATAAGCAAATAATTAATAATTCAGATGAAGATCCTCACAGATATTTTTCATGCAATACCACATATGGACCAGAGAAGTACTGGTGTATAAAACACTATGATAGAGGGAGCCGAATAAGCTTAGCAGCCAACAAAGGAATAGCAGCTGGAAAAATGAAATACAAGACAAAGGCCAGAGATGTCACTAGTACCGGAACGATGAGGAAGACTATGGTCATACGGACAATGAGAGCAACTGAAGTGACAGACTACGGTTAAGTCTAATACCATACACCTCCACAAAAAGGAAGTGGATGTCATGAGAACCGACGACGACCAAAAACCTATGTCAGAGAAAAAGAAATTATGAGCAATTGTCCAGCCTAATAAAAATCTTCAACCTGGGTATATAAAAGAAAAACAATTATAAGAAGTACATTTGAAGTAAAGAAAAGAAGAGAGCTAATACCATATTTAGGGTAATAATATGATATGTTAACAATATTTATGAAAAAATATTATGAGTAATTGAATGTATGGAAGAAATAGAATTAAATATCTAAATTCAAAAATGAAGTAATGACTACTTACTACCTATTATTTAGAAAACAATTTATGGACAAAAGCAAATGAATTTTGAATTAAATATCTAAATTCAAAAAATGAAGTAATGACTACTTACTACCTATTATTTAGAAAACCGTTTATGAATTAAAGAAGAATATGAATTTTGAATTAAATTACTAAATTCAAAAATGAAGTAATGACTACTTACTACCTATTATTTAGAAAACAATTTATGGACAAAAGCAAATGAATTTTGAATTAAGACCATAAAAATTCAAAAATGAAGTAATGACTACTTACTACCTATTATTTAGAAAACAATTTATGGACAAGAGAAAATGAATTTTGAATTAAAAGTAAAAATTCAAAAACCCAAGTAAAAACAACTTACTACCTTATTTTAAAAACAACTTTTAGAAATGAACAAGGAGAAAAAGAATTTGGATAAAACATTACAAACAATTATATATGGGACCAATTCTGAAAAACTTTCAAGAATAAAGAAATGGCAATACAAACCACTGATACCATTTAAATGAATAAACTTATTGTGAAGTGAAATTAATGAGAATTTTATGTAAAATAAACAGAGATATTAAACATATGACATTAATAATAAGGAGTGCATTTGGATAAAAAGCAAGAGCAAAATAAAATTTTGATTAAGAAAGAAAAAACCATATATAAATAAATCCATAAGAAAAAGATGATCATATAATCAATGTCAATTATTAAAAAGACAATTAAAAGAGTAATTGAAAAAACATAACACTAGTGGAACGATTCACAAGAATTAAGAAAGGAACAAAAATATAATACAAAATATATGCTACCAATGACCAAAAGGAGATTGTGATAACAGTCAAAAAATTACAGAGAATTACAAACTTTACACTGAATAATAAGTGATGATTATGTTATACCAGCTTCCAACCACAAGGAGAAATAAAATGCCAGCAGAGCTAACCATTGAGAAAAATAACTGAGATAGAGATTCACTAAGATAGAAATATAAATAGATCTGTTCGTATACGAAGTGAAATATCCAAAGATATTTAATTTTTTTTTATAGTCATAAGGTGGACTATTCTTATATAATTTTTATTAATGACTGTCTGAGATAAGTCCAGCAGTATTATTATGTATTGGTCAGAGATGATTTACCTCTGTAATCAATAAATGACGTAGCATGGCCAGCAGAGTGTGAAGCCTACAGAGCCCCTCTGGACACTGCCCCAGCTAACGTGTTAGGGAATTTTAGGGAATAAATATCCCAAGGATAAAGAAACGAGTTAAGAAGAAAATGGAAAAATAAAAAATAACGAACCTCAGATGACTATTACTATCAGTAAGAATCCAGTTAATAATGAGATATAGATAAGCTCAAAAATATAGGAGAAAAAATTTTAGAAATGTGAAGGAAGTAAAGAAATATAATTTATAATATAATGTCATAAGCAATTATTTCAGACAAACTAAGTATGATCTGAACTAATCACTTCTGGAAGAGAGCAATCTGTAGCATGACAGATAATCCACACAAATACATTACTCAATGATCATTAATAAAGCTCTAATACATGGAATATCCAAATGAGAATTAATTAGAATGCACTGTTTAATAATATATTCACAAGAAAGGTTGAATAAAGAAAATTTCTGCAAACAATATAATATAATACAAATTTAAAAACCCAAAAGACTAAAAATGATAACAACAAAATTACCCAGGTAAGATAGAAGCAGGCAATTAATATACCCCGTCAAAGAAACCAGACCAGAAAAAACAAAGATACAGAAGAAAGAAGAAGGAAGAATAATTAAAACTACTATTACTGAAGAAAGAAGAAAGAAGAATAATTAAAACTAGAGAAGAAAGAAGACTAATTAAAACTACCAATACTGAAGAAGGAAGAAAGAAGAACAATCAAAGCTACTGAAGACAGAAGAAACAAAACTCAAAGAAGAAAGAAGAACAAACTAAATCTAATGAAGAAAGAAGAACAATCAAAGCTACTGAAGACAGAAGAAACAAAACTAATTAAAACTCAAAGAAGAAAGAAGAACAAACTAAATCTAAAGAAGAAAGAAGAACAATCAAAGATACAGAAGAAAGAAGAAGGAAAAATAATTAAAACTACTGAAGACAGAAGAAAGAAGAACAATCAAAGCTAAAGAAGAAAGAAGAACAATTAAAACTCAAAGAAGAAAGAAGAACAAACTAAATCTAATGAAGAAAGAAGAACAATCAAAGCTACTGAAGACAGAAGAAACAAAACTAATTAAAACTCAAAGAAGAAAGAAGAACAATTAAAACTCTCAGAAGAAAGAAGAATAATTAAAACTACTATTACTGAAGAAAGAAGAAAGAAGAACAATCAAAGCTACTGAAGAAAGAAGAAAGAAGAACAAACTAAATCTAATGAAGAAAGAAGAACTAATTAAAACTACTACTACAGAAGAAGGAAGAAAGAAGAACAATCAAAGCTACTGAAGAAAGAAGAAAGAAGAACAAACTAAATCTAATGAAGAAAGAAGAACTAATTAAAACTACTGAAGAATGAAGAATAAAGAAGAACAAAACTCAAAGAAGAAAGAAGAATAATCCCAAACTAAATCTACTGAAGAAAGAAGAAGGAAGACTAATTAAAACTACTACTACAGAAGAAAGAAGAAAGAAGACTAATTAAAACTACTGAAGACAGAAGAAAGAAGAACAATCAAAGCTACTGAAGAAGGAAGAAAGAAGAATAATTAAGACGATCCATATAAAACAAAAACCCCATAGGGAAAGAACCCCCAAAAAACCCCAAAATCAATGAATGCCCAAAGAGAAAGTATAACACCCTAAAAAACCATATCACTCTAAAACTGACAAAAACTAAAAGTGTTAGTAGTATTAAATATTAGTGCATTCAAAAAGTTATTATTTAGTTTGTATAGACAAGTCTTCACAGTTCCCCCATGGTTGAATATTTCATATTAAAGGCTAGAAAAAGACTAGTAAATATATTGATAATTCACCATAGACAAGTGCAAGTGATCAAATTATAAATAATAAACTTTAAAAGGGTGCATGAGTTGCAGTACATAGTAACAAACTTTAAGTTTTGTGAACAGTGCCTACTTTGATAATGAAGTAGTAGTATTACTAAATAAAAGCTACTAAAGCGATATGAACATTCCATAGAATGGAATATAACTCAGGTAGCTAGGGGTATACTTTAAGAGGGGGTATAAATTTTATAAATGGGGAATTACAGAACAAACTGTTTATGATGAAGTTTATAGAAGGTGTTAACAATTATATATGGAACCAGGATGTTAGGTTCCTATTACATATAACATTTAGATAAATAAGGGTTAGTCATAAGAAATATTAGTATTATAATTGTTATTTTATTGTTCAGTTTAATTTAGGAATGCACTGTCTAAAAATA
Organism: Magicicada septendecula; assembly: GCA_034769895.1. NCBI lineage: Eukaryota > Metazoa > Arthropoda > Insecta > Hemiptera > Cicadidae > Magicicada > Magicicada septendecula. Next base: position 251,304,028 of record CM068372.1, read on the forward strand.
GATATCATTCCAATGTTGTAGAAATACTGTTTATTATGTTATTAGGTAATATACTAAGCAATGTTATTCAGAACACTAGTTGTGATATAGAGAGATGTTATATGTTAATTATATAATCAATAATTTATGTTATACCAGTCAGAGAAGGATATAGAATAGCTACATTAATAAAACATTTGGAAATTAGCCACACATCAGATCTAGGCCAAAGAATAAATTTAAACTGCAGAATAATTAACAAACCTAGTCTTATAAACCATATAAAATGACAATATTCAGGCAAAATAAACTCAACATATCAAATACTATGTAAATAAGGCTTTCTAAAGATATGGTCATTATATGAGTAAAATTATTTAATTGTCTAATAAAATACCATTAAAACAGAAATAGATTAACTGACACTATCCTAGGGGAAGTCATATACAATTGAATTATATTAAAAAACCATCATTAGTATACTAAATTGCAATAAAATAAGTGAGAATTGATAATTATACAAATTTCAGATTTCATAGAATAATAATTATATTAGGGAAAATGGCCATTATTTACATAGAAGACAGGAAGTATAATTTTAGGCCTACCTCCCAAAAAATTATAAGAAATATAATTTTCAGATAAAACTTTGTAATACTAACTTAATTACTATCAAAATAAGTAGAATAGAATAGTGAAAACGAATATGTATTTTATATTTCAAACAGTTAACTAATAACGAATTTATTTTATGAACATAAAGTACATTTTTAAAGTGTATCGGAAGTTATGGCAAATTTAAACAATGTATGAGATATATTATGTAGGCTAAGACTTTCATGAGACGAAGGAAATACAGACAGTTCATTCTTATGCGTTGACGAGTGCACTTAAAGTAACCTTTCGCCAGAAATAACCTTTAATGGCGTTTATGTTATAAACCGTATCTCAGTGAAAATTTTGAAAATAATTATTTTAAACTATTTTATAGATTGTGAAGTGGTGAAAGTGACCTATGAACACAGTAACACTAATAAATTGAACCACACATAACTAGATAAGCAGAATAACACTGATATTACACCAAATACAGACCGAAATTTAGAGGTTAAAAACGACACACATAAACACAACGAGATATATCCAGTGACAACATTTTACACCAAGTGAACTATTCCATCATACACCAGTGACATTTAAATATATCCAGGACGATCGTATACAATTGCTGAGAGCATTTACTCGAAGAAAGGACATCTTTATTACAACAAAAACTTCATCAACGCTGGAGGCTTCCTTGCGCATGCGTCAGTCAACAATTTTGGTCCGGTCCGCTGCAGTATAGAAACGACATGGCTACTATTGGTTCGAAATCAAATCATATATAAACTTTTAATATTTTTAATTATTATTGTATTGTTAAATTTTAAGACATTTAATAATTGTAAATGTTATACTTTCCTTCCCATAACCTTCTCTGGCTATATATTTTTAATAACCGTTTAAAGAACCCTATTTTATAATACCAATATAAATTGTTTATATCGACCGGCCCTGAGCGAGTCGATACTGCTTTGTGATATCAATTTTAATCAAACAATTTCATTATTTTTTGTTAATAAACATATTGTTTCGGTAAATTGGAGTTGGTTTTTTATTATAAAAAAGACTTAACAATTAATTAATGAAGAAACCCAACTAACTGAAGGGCGGTACATACGAAACGACAACGTTTCAAAAAGAAGAAGAAGAGAGCCGTCTTTCGTTCAAACTTGGAGTTAACAAGATTATCTTTTCAACAAAATTATTGAAAATGACACTATTACTAGAATAACCACGATACCATTTCATTTATAATTACAACCGTTTAACTCGATTTGTTCCAAAATTTTAAGAACAAGTTACCCAAAAAACATTTTCCAGAAAATTAAAAAATTTTTTTTTATAAAATTTTAAATTTTATTTTTATTTTCAAATTGCTACAACAGCAATAGACACAGATTTTATTTGTAACTGCGAAGACTAGGAACATTACAAAATTGACGTTTCCGGAGCGGAGCGTCAGAAAACTACACACATACATACATAAAATATTTTGTTACAGGACTTCATTGCATTATTACAAATTTGGCGTCCAACTAAAGGGCTGTAATTAGGGATTGAAAGGCTGTAATTACTTGCCCAATTTCTAATTCAGCTTGGCAGCGGTTATCCAGCCAGAGAAAAGGGAACAACAACAAGCAAAATGGAAGAACCTACACCAGAAGAAATGGTTGAGATAAGGAAAATGTTCCAACAAATGATGGAGAGAATGGAAGAAAACAACAAGAAAATGGTGGAAAATTTAAGCAAAAAAATGGACGACAATAACCAATCTTTAAAGGAAGAATTGAAGAAAGACAACCAACGGTTAAGAGAAGAAATAAGGGAGGATAACCGACGATGGCATAAGGAAATGAAAGAAGACAAGGAAGAGGAAAGAAGGGATAGAAAAGAATACAAACAAATCTGGAAGGAAGATTTGAGGGAAATAGATAAAAACATCACATCCTTGGATGAAGAATTGGATAAAACACTAGACAACAGCAAACTAAAAACGGAAGAAATACCAAACAATAAAACCATGGAACCAATGAAGAGAAGAAGAACACATCCAAAGAAATTAATGAAAACAAAGGAAGAAATGGTGATGATGAACCAGGGTTTATTTGATGATGATAATATCCCTATTACCAACCATGAAGAAATCGTGAGTTCCAGAAATTATGGAAGTAGATTGATGGTAATCTCAGAGATGGTTTACCAGCAGACAGTAGTTTACCACTGGAAAAGGACCAGAGGTAAACTGAATAAAACATGGGGACTAGATCAGTTTCAGCGAAGGACTGGACAGTGTATTCCAGAAAGATGGAAGTATGACATCTTACCAGACTGTGATGACGGCACAGATGAATCACCAGGATGTGTTCCATTAGTATACCATCCAGGACAGTTCCAGTGTACAGGTACACTAAAATGTATTCCTTCAGGGTGGATGTGTGATGATGAACCAGATTATGGGGCTTCAGATAAGCAAATAATTAATAATTCAGATGAAGATCCTCACAGATATTTTTCATGCAATACCACATATGGACCAGAGAAGTACTGGTGTATAAAACACTATGATAGAGGGAGCCGAATAAGCTTAGCAGCCAACAAAGGAATAGCAGCTGGAAAAATGAAATACAAGACAAAGGCCAGAGATGTCACTAGTACCGGAACGATGAGGAAGACTATGGTCATACGGACAATGAGAGCAACTGAAGTGACAGACTACGGTTAAGTCTAATACCATACACCTCCACAAAAAGGAAGTGGATGTCATGAGAACCGACGACGACCAAAAACCTATGTCAGAGAAAAAGAAATTATGAGCAATTGTCCAGCCTAATAAAAATCTTCAACCTGGGTATATAAAAGAAAAACAATTATAAGAAGTACATTTGAAGTAAAGAAAAGAAGAGAGCTAATACCATATTTAGGGTAATAATATGATATGTTAACAATATTTATGAAAAAATATTATGAGTAATTGAATGTATGGAAGAAATAGAATTAAATATCTAAATTCAAAAATGAAGTAATGACTACTTACTACCTATTATTTAGAAAACAATTTATGGACAAAAGCAAATGAATTTTGAATTAAATATCTAAATTCAAAAAATGAAGTAATGACTACTTACTACCTATTATTTAGAAAACCGTTTATGAATTAAAGAAGAATATGAATTTTGAATTAAATTACTAAATTCAAAAATGAAGTAATGACTACTTACTACCTATTATTTAGAAAACAATTTATGGACAAAAGCAAATGAATTTTGAATTAAATATCTAAATTCAAAAATGAAGTAATGACTACTTACTACCTATTATTTAGAAAACAATTTATGGACAAAAGCAAATGAATTTTGAATTAAGACCATAAAAATTCAAAAATGAAGTAATGACTACTTACTACCTATTATTTAGAAAACAATTTATGGACAAGAGAAAATGAATTTTGAATTAAAAGTAAAAATTCAAAAACCCAAGTAAAAACAACTTACTACCTTATTTTAAAAACAACTTTTAGAAATGAACAAGGAGAAAAAGAATTTGGATAAAACATTACAAACAATTATATATGGGACCAATTCTGAAAAACTTTCAAGAATAAAGAAATGGCAATACAAACCACTGATACCATTTAAATGAATAAACTTATTGTGAAGTGAAATTAATGAGAATTTTATGTAAAATAAACAGAGATATTAAACATATGACATTAATAATAAGGAGTGCATTTGGATAAAAAGCAAGAGCAAAATAAAATTTTGATTAAGAAAGAAAAAACCATATATAAATAAATCCATAAGAAAAAGATGATCATATAATCAATGTCAATTATTAAAAAGACAATTAAAAGAGTAATTGAAAAAACATAACACTAGTGGAACGATTCACAAGAATTAAGAAAGGAACAAAAATATAATACAAAATATATGCTACCAATGACCAAAAGGAGATTGTGATAACAGTCAAAAAATTACAGAGAATTACAAACTTTACACTGAATAATAAGTGATGATTATGTTATACCAGCTTCCAACCACAAGGAGAAATAAAATGCCAGCAGAGCTAACCATTGAGAAAAATAACTGAGATAGAGATTCACTAAGATAGAAATATAAATAGATCTGTTCGTATACGAAGTGAAATATCCAAAGATATTTAATTTTTTTTTATAGTCATAAGGTGGACTATTCTTATATAATTTTTATTAATGACTGTCTGAGATAAGTCCAGCAGTATTATTATGTATTGGTCAGAGATGATTTACCTCTGTAATCAATAAATGACGTAGCATGGCCAGCAGAGTGTGAAGCCTACAGAGCCCCTCTGGACACTGCCCCAGCTAACGTGTTAGGGAATTTTAGGGAATAAATATCCCAAGGATAAAGAAACGAGTTAAGAAGAAAATGGAAAAATAAAAAATAACGAACCTCAGATGACTATTACTATCAGTAAGAATCCAGTTAATAATGAGATATAGATAAGCTCAAAAATATAGGAGAAAAAATTTTAGAAATGTGAAGGAAGTAAAGAAATATAATTTATAATATAATGTCATAAGCAATTATTTCAGACAAACTAAGTATGATCTGAACTAATCACTTCTGGAAGAGAGCAATCTGTAGCATGACAGATAATCCACACAAATACATTACTCAATGATCATTAATAAAGCTCTAATACATGGAATATCCAAATGAGAATTAATTAGAATGCACTGTTTAATAATATATTCACAAGAAAGGTTGAATAAAGAAAATTTCTGCAAACAATATAATATAATACAAATTTAAAAACCCAAAAGACTAAAAATGATAACAACAAAATTACCCAGGTAAGATAGAAGCAGGCAATTAATATACCCCGTCAAAGAAACCAGACCAGAAAAAACAAAGATACAGAAGAAAGAAGAAGGAAGAATAATTAAAACTACTATTACTGAAGAAAGAAGAAAGAAGAATAATTAAAACTAGAGAAGAAAGAAGACTAATTAAAACTACCAATACTGAAGAAGGAAGAAAGAAGAACAATCAAAGCTACTGAAGACAGAAGAAACAAAACTCAAAGAAGAAAGAAGAACAAACTAAATCTAATGAAGAAAGAAGAACAATCAAAGCTACTGAAGACAGAAGAAACAAAACTAATTAAAACTCAAAGAAGAAAGAAGAACAAACTAAATCTAAAGAAGAAAGAAGAACAATCAAAGATACAGAAGAAAGAAGAAGGAAAAATAATTAAAACTACTGAAGACAGAAGAAAGAAGAACAATCAAAGCTAAAGAAGAAAGAAGAACAATTAAAACTCAAAGAAGAAAGAAGAACAAACTAAATCTAATGAAGAAAGAAGAACAATCAAAGCTACTGAAGACAGAAGAAACAAAACTAATTAAAACTCAAAGAAGAAAGAAGAACAATTAAAACTCTCAGAAGAAAGAAGAATAATTAAAACTACTATTACTGAAGAAAGAAGAAAGAAGAACAATCAAAGCTACTGAAGAAAGAAGAAAGAAGAACAAACTAAATCTAATGAAGAAAGAAGAACTAATTAAAACTACTACTACAGAAGAAGGAAGAAAGAAGAACAATCAAAGCTACTGAAGAAAGAAGAAAGAAGAACAAACTAAATCTAATGAAGAAAGAAGAACTAATTAAAACTACTGAAGAATGAAGAATAAAGAAGAACAAAACTCAAAGAAGAAAGAAGAATAATCCCAAACTAAATCTACTGAAGAAAGAAGAAGGAAGACTAATTAAAACTACTACTACAGAAGAAAGAAGAAAGAAGACTAATTAAAACTACTGAAGACAGAAGAAAGAAGAACAATCAAAGCTACTGAAGAAGGAAGAAAGAAGAATAATTAAGACGATCCATATAAAACAAAAACCCCATAGGGAAAGAACCCCCAAAAAACCCCAAAATCAATGAATGCCCAAAGAGAAAGTATAACACCCTAAAAAACCATATCACTCTAAAACTGACAAAAACTAAAAGTGTTAGTAGTATTAAATATTAGTGCATTCAAAAAGTTATTATTTAGTTTGTATAGACAAGTCTTCACAGTTCCCCCATGGTTGAATATTTCATATTAAAGGCTAGAAAAAGACTAGTAAATATATTGATAATTCACCATAGACAAGTGCAAGTGATCAAATTATAAATAATAAACTTTAAAAGGGTGCATGAGTTGCAGTACATAGTAACAAACTTTAAGTTTTGTGAACAGTGCCTACTTTGATAATGAAGTAGTAGTATTACTAAATAAAAGCTACTAAAGCGATATGAACATTCCATAGAATGGAATATAACTCAGGTAGCTAGGGGTATACTTTAAGAGGGGGTATAAATTTTATAAATGGGGAATTACAGAACAAACTGTTTATGATGAAGTTTATAGAAGGTGTTAACAATTATATATGGAACCAGGATGTTAGGTTCCTATTACATATAACATTTAGATAAATAAGGGTTAGTCATAAGAAATATTAGTATTATAATTGTTATTTTATTGTTCAGTTTAATTTAGGAATGCACTGTCTAAAAATAGATATCATTCCAATGTTGTAGAAATACTCTTTATTATGTTATTAGGTAATATACTAAGCAATGTTATTCAGAACACTAGTTGTGATATAGAGAGATGTTATATGTTAATTATATAATCAATAATTTATGTTATACCAGTCAGAGAAGGATATAGAATAGCTACATTAATAAAACATTTGGAAATTAGCCACACATCACATCTAGGCCAAAGAATAAATTTAAACTGCAGAATAATTAACAAACCTAGTCTTATAAACCATATAAAATGACAATATTCAGGCAAAATAAACTCAACATATCAAATACTATGTAAATAAGGCTTTCTAAAGATATGGTCATTATATGAGTAAAATTATTTAATTGTCTAATAAAATACCATTAAAACAGAAATAGATTAACTGACACTATCCTAGGGGAAGTCATATACAATTGAATTATATTAAAAAACCATCATTAGTATACTAAATTGCAATAAAATAAGTGAGAATTGATAATTATACAAATTTCAGATTTCATAGAATAATAATTATATTAGGGAAAATGGCCATTATTTACATAGAAGACAGGAAGTATAATTTTAGGCCTACCTCCCAAAAAATTATAAGAAATATAATTTTCAGATAAAACTTTGTAATACTAACTTAATTACTTTCAAAATAAGTAGAATAGAATAGTGAAAACGAATATGTATTTTATATTTCAAACAGTTAACTAATAACGAATTTATTTTATGAACATAAAGTACATTTTTAAAGTGTATCGGAAGTTATGGCAAATTTAAACAATGTATGAGATATATTATATAGGCTAAGACTTTCATGAGACGAAGGAAATACAGACAGTTCATTCTTATGCGTTGACGAGTGCACTTAAAGTAACCTTTCGCCAGAAATAACCTTTAATGGCGTTTATGTTATAAACCGTATCTCAGTGAAAATTTTGAAAATAATTATTTTAAACTATTTTATAGATTGTGAAGTGGTGAAAGTGACCTATGAACACAGTAACACTAATAAATTGAACCACACATAACTAGATAAGCAGAATAACACTGATATTACACCAAATACAGACCGAAATTTAGAGGTTAAAAACGACACACATAAACACAACGAGATATATCCAGTGACAACATTTTACACCAAGTGAACTATTCCATCATACACCAGTGACATTTAAATATATCCAGGACGATCGTATACAATTGCTGAGAGCATTTACTCGAAGAAAGGACATCTTTATTACAACAAAAACTACATCAACGCTGGAGGCTTCCTTGCGCATGCGTCAGTCAACCATTTTGGTCCGGTCCGCTGCAGTATAGAAACGACATGGCTACTATTGGTTCGAAATCAAATCATATATAAACTTTTAATATTTTTAATTATTATTGTATTGTTAAATTTTAAGGCATTTAATAATTGTAAATGTTATACTTTCCTTCCCATAACCTTCTCTGGCTATATATTTTTAATAACCGTTTAAAGAACCCTATTTTATAATACCAATATAAATTGTTTATATCGACCGGCCCTGAGCGAGTCGATACTGCTTTGTGATATCAATTTTAATCAAACAATTTCATTATTTTTTGTTAATAAACATATTGTTTCGGTAAATTGGAGTTGGTTTTTTATTATAAAAAAGACTTAACAATTAATTAATGAAGAAACCCAACTAACTGAAGGGCGGTACATACGAAACGACAACGTTTCAAAAAGAAGAAGAAGAGAGCCGTCTTTCGTTCAAACTTGGAGTTAACAAGATTATCTTTTCAACAAAATTATTGAAAATGACACTATTACTAGAATAACCACGATACCATTTCATTTATAATTACAACCGTTTAACTCGATTTGTTCCAAAATTTTAAGAACAAGTTACCCAAAAAACATTTTCCAGAAAATTAAAAAATTTTTTTTTATAAAATTTTAAATTTTATTTTTATTTTCAAATTGCTACAACAGCAATAGACACAGATTTTATTTGTAACTGCGAAGACTAGGAACATTACAAAATTGACGTTTCCGGAGCGGAGCGTCAGAAAACTACACACATACATACATAAAATATTTTGTTACAGGACTTCATTGCATTATTACAATGTATATTGCTCGCTGGAGATTGTTATCCGTGGAGAGAATGGTTTTCAAGCTTTTATTTCGGTGGATTTTAATACCGTCAGGGATGATTGTCTCCATTTATTGAGGAGATCATGGAGATAATTGTTAAAAAGTAGTGGTGACGGACAACAACCTTGCTTTACGCCTTAGTTTGTTTCAATTGGGATAGATTCTTCTCCGTTGTCTATGATTACCGCGGTGTAAATACCGGTTAAGGAATGAAAAAATAAGAAACCCATTGAAATTTACCTCTCGAATGGCAAGGTTACAAATTGTAATTTTTTTGTTTGGATAAAACCAACAATTGAATTTTTCACGTTTATTCTGTCCTTAATGATTTCATTTCTAATTTTCTCACGTCTGGATACTCTTGCCGAACGTCTCCAAAAGTCCATCTGTCCTGTCATTAATTTTGTTCTTGTGTGTTTATTAGTAGTCCAAACTTCTGAGCCGTAAATCATGATACTCCTAACAATGGTTTTAAATATTATGGTTTTAGTTTCTGCTGTAATTTGCTTATCCTACAAGATTCCATTTAATGTAGATATAGCCATCTTTCTCAAATCAATTCTGGATTGTATTTCTTTGCCTACCTTCCCACTGGCCGTAATTTTCACCCCTAAATACTTGTATTCCTCTGTATATGAAATCTCCCCCATGTCTTCCTGCAATATCAAGTCGTGATAAAGGTCACCTATTGCCAAGTATTTTGTTTTGTTTAAATTTACCTTAAGTCCACATTTCCGACATTCCTGTGTCAATTTTTAGTCATGTACTCTATGGCTTCAAAATCTTGAGCCAAAAGTAATTGGTCATCAGCAAACTCTGTTGAATAAACTTTGTCACCATCAAGTGGAATTCCCATTTTCCTGCACATTTTTTCCAAGTCTCTATTGCTTTATCCGTATAAACGTTTAAAATTGTGGGTGATAGACAACATACCTGGAGTAAACCTTTACTCACTCAAAATCCTGGTGAAAAATTCTTTCATATTTTTATTATTGCTATTGAATTTTTATAGAAATTTTGTATATCTTTTATGATAATGGCGTTGATACTAGTTGACCTTACAGCTGTCCACAGATTGGCTATTGTTATACGCTTTTTCAATGTCAATAAAAACTAAATGAAGAGGTTGTGTTAGAACTGTTTTCTTTTCAGTTGTTTGATGTAAGGAGAAAATATGATCTACCAACTCTGAAACCTGCTTGTTCTTTAGCCTCCATTTCCTTATACCCAGCTTCTAAAAAATGTATAAATACTCTTCCAGAAATTCTACTTAGTAACTATTATGCCTCTATAATTTTTGCAACTATCTTTGCTTCCCTTCTTGTGCATTGTAGAAATGTATCCCATCTTTCAATCTGATGGTACCTCTTCTCCGTTGAGAAATTTTTCAAAAAGATTTCTTAATAATTCATATAATTTATGTGTACCATTTTTCAATAATTCTATGGAAAATTTTAGTCATTCAATAAAAATTTGTACTTAATTTTCGCATCACTTTGGTCCTTGGCATTGATCTCCCCTTGTTAACTGTTCAATACCTGGGATGTGATAAGTCGTACAAACCCTTCACAAATCGTCACACAACCGTCTGAATGCACCGATATAGGTATGCTACAGATATTGCACATTGATGGTTAGTTAACTCTGTACATACGCTTTAGTTATCCTGGAAATTCCTTGAAATGACAGCACACAGCTTCCACGCTACATAAGACTAGTGGAAACTTGATCGTTAATGAATTTGCGAAGGTAAACCTACATTATTTACAGTTGACACGGGCGCTACAGTGTCCATTGTGCGCCCTGACTTAGTCAGCAAACGCCAGCCTCAAATTAGCTCTTGTACAATACAGACTGTGACTGGAAGCCACGTCAAAGTGTTAGGAAAGGTAGACGTACGTGTACGCCTGGGTCTTCTCGAGTTTAGCCACCAAATGCTCGTTGCAGACATTGTCGATGAAGTGATTCTTAGCACGGAAATTATGAATGTCTACGGATTCGTTGCGGACTTAAGAGAGAATGTCCTGAGGGTTGGCCAAGAGAAGATACAGCTTTGCAGGGCTGAAAAGATAGGGTCTGCCAATCATTCGATAAAGCAAGTGGCATTGGCCGAAGGTGAAGTCTGGAACAGACTCGGTGGTTGCCGACGCGTGATAAGTGTCACGTAATTGTCCTTCATCTCAAAGTAGCAGCAGTATATACACGCGCACCCACTTTATACCCGGCTTCCACTGGAATACCCGAGAAACACGTAGAATGTTTTATAATGGCGTAACAGTATTTTTAACGTAATCTTTTATCGGTTTTAAGTTACGTACACGTTTTAAATAATCCGGTGAGCCATTTTCCTGGCCTATTACCGGCTTCCGTACCCGGTTTCTTGAAGTACTCTTCATTTGACGGGGAACATGTCCGTGTAAGTAGTCAGATGTTCTTTTACCTGTATATAATTTGCTTTATGTATTACATTAGAAAATAATAGCATTATTAATAGCATTAATAGCATTATTAAGTTGAAGTAAAACCGGGCTGTCAGGCCGTGGTTGGTGGCTGACAAATTGCGACATAGTCGGCTTACGTTCGGATCCCACCCACTTCGAATCTTCTTGAATGCTGCAAAGCGACAGAGAACACGTACGGCAGATGTTAACCGAACATCACCCGAGCCTTGTCACCTTGATCGTCGGCTGACCTGGCATTCCCATGCCCAGACGATGAGAACTAGAAGGTTCGCTCGCCTGGCGTCTCTGTTCCCGATACTTGTCAACAAGGCTATGACCCGTAACCTAGGTAATTGATCGTCAACGCGTAACTGTTGCCAATCATCACCTATGCCATTCCTGTCTGGGGTTACCTTGCAGCCCCCTTGATACGATCCTTTGGGGGGTCTTTTGGGGTCTTCCACATCTCCTCCTAAACCACTGGACCGATTTAAACCAAACGTGGCACAAATATTTTACGCAACGGGAGAACCAACATAGGACAGGTGTTTTTTCGATACGACCGTTTGGGGGGTCCTTTGGGGAGTCCTTTGGGGTCTTAAAAAAACTATTAGATCTGGTTACCATGGCAACCCAATAGAATACATTCTGGTTGCCATAGCATCGGTGGAAGCCTCCCGCGTAGGGAATAGCGCGGGAGTCGTCCGACGGGCATTCCCCAGTCCCAGCGCCTCGCCCGGCATGTCGACGGCTTCTCCGGGCTTCGGAGAACCTTCCGTACCCCGCGGAGGTCTCTGACCAAGTCCTACCGCAGGAGTTCGACCGGCCTTGATGCCGGAAAAAGCAATCGATGTCCCGGCATAGGTAGAAGCCTCCCGCGTAGGGAATAGCACGGGAATCGTCCGACGGGCCTTCCCCGGAGTCCATCCACGGAACCCGGGGAGTCTTAGGTCAGATCTCGCGAAAAACGGCCAGGCCAGAGCCCCAGCGCCTCGCCCGGCATGTAGACGGCTTTCCCGGGCTTTGAAGAACCTTCCAAACCCCGGGGAGGTCTCTGAATAAGTCCTAGCGCGGGAGTTCGACCGGCCTGGATGCCGGAATAAGCAGGCGGTATCCCTGCATATGTGGAAACCTCCCGCGTTGGGAATAGCGCGGGAGCCGTCCGACGGGCCCAACCCGGAGTCTGTCCACGGAACCCGGTGGGTTTTAGGTCGGATCTCTCGAAAGACGGCCGGGCCAGAGTCGAGTCCTAGCTCCTCGCCCGGCATGTCGATGGCTTTCCCGGGCTTCGGAGAACCTTCCGTACCCCGGGGAGGTCTCTGCTGAAGTCCTAGCGCGGGAGTTAGACCGGCCTGGATGCCGGGAAAAACAGGCGGTGCCCCGGCATAGGTGGAAGCGTCCCGTGTAGGTACAGTGCGGGAGTCGTCCGACGGGCCTTCCCCGGAGTCCGTCCACGGAACCCGGGAAGTCTTAGGTCGCATCCCGCGAAAGACAGCCGGGCCAGTGTCCAAGGTTCTTATAAATAAAGATATAGGTTATGATATCGAAGGTGGTGTATGCATCTTAAGAAACTTCTTAATAGTGCGTGAATTCAGAGTTGTTTCAGTTTGAATTTAAAAGTGGATAAGTTAAGATCGAAGTAAGTTATAAGCGAGTATAAAAAACAACGTTTTGATAGCGAATGTATTCAGATCGTAGTGTTCAGACAATATAAATGCGCTTACTTCAGTTGAATTTAAAAATTGATAAGCTGAAATCTATAAAGGTATTGTATTGTTAAAATAGGTTTAGGAGACACTAATTTAACAAATAGGCCCTACCTTATTTCAACATTAACACAATGAATTATAAAACGACAGTTAAATACGCAGCGCGTGCAAGTACTGTGGACATTTTATTGAAAACTAATTTAGCTGTTCGCCCTCTCCCAGAGTTAGAAATCGAGCAGGAGCATCACGCGCAACAGAAATCTTCTCCACATATAAGAACAAAGTTTATGACATGTTCTTAAACAGGTGCGCTTCAGAGTATTCCTCTAGTGAGAATGCGAACGTAACAATATAAGGGTAGTAGAGGGATAATGACAGTTCTGGCTCACAAAGGAATGCCGCCTTTCTTAAAAAACAATAAAAAACACTAAAAAACATGATCTAAGAGATGACGCCGCCACCGCTGGACCCGCAGCATCCCAATGGACCACAGCACCGTGAATTTCCGCGAATAAATTTTTTTTATTTTTTTATTTGGTTTTTTTATTTTTTTATTAAATTGATTTGCATATCAAGGGGGTGGGATGAAGTTCAATGGACCACCAGCATCCGTGTATATAATTTTTTTATTTTTTTAAGAAAGCTGATTTGCATATCAGGGGGTGGTGTTGGGTGGGTGGTTTTTTTATTTCATATCAGTGGGTGGTGGTGGGTGGGGGTGGTTCCAACTCGATGCATTATAATGTATATTTTAGCGTGACAGATAATCCACACAAATACATTACTCAATGATCATTGATAAAGCTCTAATATATGGCATATCCAGATGAGAATCAATTAAAACGCACTATTTACTAATGTATTCACAAGAAAGGTTAAATAAAGAAAAATTCTGCAAATAATATAATATAATACAAATTTAAAAACCCAGGAAACTAAAAATGTTAATAACAAAATTACCCAGGTAAGATAGAAGCAGGCAATTAATATACCCTGTCAAAGAAACCAGACCAGAAGAAACAAAGGCATACACAGCGAAAACTAAAGAAGAAAGGAGAACAATCAAAACTAAAGAAGAAAGAAGAATAACCAAAACTACTGAAGAAGGAAGAAAGAAGAACAATCAAAACTAAAATTACTGAAGAATGAAGAAAGAAGAACAATCAAAACTAAGGAAGAAAGAAGAACAATCAAAACTAAAATTACTGAAGAATGAAGAGAGAAGAACAATCAAAACTACTGAATAAAGAAGAAAGAAGAATAATCAAATCTACTGAAGAAAGAAGAAAGAAGAATAATTAAAACTAAAGAAGAAAGAAGAATAACCAAAACTACTGAAGAAGGAAGAAAGAAGAACAATCGAAACTAAGGAAGAAAGAAGAACAATCAAAACTAAAATTACTGAAGAATGAAGAAAGAAGAACAATCAAAACTACTGAATAAAGAAGAAAGAAGAATAATCAAATCTACTGAAGAAAGAAGAAAGAAGAATAATTAAAACTAAAGAAAAAAGAAGAATAATTAAAAATACTGAAGAAGGAAGAAAGAAGAATAACCAAACTCAAAGAAGAAAGAAGAAAGAAGAATAATCAAACTAAACAAGAAAGAAGAATAACCAAAACTAAAGAAGAAAGAAGAATAACCAAAACTACTAATACTGAAGAAAGAAGAAAGAAGAATAATCCAAAACTAAATCTACTGAAGAAGGAAGAAAGAAAAATAACCAAACTCAAAGAAGAAAGAAGAATAATTAAAATTACAGAAGAAAGAAGAATAATTAAAACCACAGAAGAAAGAAGAAAGAAGAATAATCGAAACTAAAAATACTGAAGAAGGAAGAAAGAAGAATAACCAAACTCAAGGAAGAAAGAAGAATAATTAAAAATACTGAAGAAGGATGAAAGAAGAATAACCAAACTCAAAGAAGAAAGAAGAATAATTAAAAATACCGAAGAAGGAAGAAAGAAGAATAACCAAACTCATAGAAGAAAGAAGAATAATCAAAACTAAAAATACCGAAGAAGGAAGAAAGAAGAATAATTAAAATTACCGAAGAATGAAGAAAGAAGAACAATCAAAACTACTGAACAAAGAAGAAAGAAGAATAATTAAAATTACAGAAGAAAGAAGAATAATTAAAACCACAGAAGAAAGAAGAAAGAAGAATAATCGAAACTAAAAATACTGAAGAAGGAAGAAAGAAGAATAACCAAACTCAAGGAAGAAAGAAGAATAATTAAAAATACTGAAGAAGGAAGAAAGAAGAATAACCAATCTCAAAGAAGAAAGAAGAATAATTAAAAATACCGAAGAAGGAAGAAAGAAGAATAACCAAACTCAGAGAAGAAAGAAGAATAATCAAAACTAAAAATACCGAAGAAGGAAGAAAGAAGAATAATTAAAATTACCGAAGAATGAAGAAAGAAGAACAAGCAAAACTACTGAACAAAGAAGAAAGAAGAATAACCAAAACTACTGAAGAAAGAAGAATAATTAAAATCACTGAAGAAAGAAGAATAACCAAACTCAAAGAAGAAAGAAGAATAATTAAAATTACAGAAGAAAGAAGAATAATTAAAACCACAGAAGAAAGAAGAAAGAAGAATAATCAAAACTACAGAAGAAAGAAGAATAACCAAACTACAGAAGAAGGAAGAAAGAAGAATAATTAAAATTACTGAAAAAAGAAGAATAACCAAAACTACTGAAGAAAGAAGAATAATCAAAGCTACGGAAGAAGGAAGAAAGAAAAATAATCAAAACCAAAACTACTGAAGAAAGAAGAAAGAAGAATAACCAAAACTAAAGAAGAAAGAAGAAGGAAGAATAACCAAAACTACTACTACTGAAGAAAGAAGAAAGAAGACTAACCAAAAATTATTGAAGAAAGAAGAATAACCAAAACTACTACTACTGAAGAAAGAAGAAAGAAGTGAGACGACCCATATAAAACAAAAACCCCATAGGGAAAGAACCCCAAAAACCCTAGAATCAATGAATGTCCAAAGAGAAAGTATAACACCCCAAAAAACCATATCACTGTAAAACTGACAAAAAACTAAAAGTGTTAGTAGTATTAAATATTAGTGCATTCAAAAAGTTATTGTTTAGTTTGTATAAACAAATCTTCACAGTCCCCCATGGTTGAATATCTCATGTTAAAAACTAGAAAAAGACTAGTAAATATATTAATAATTCACCATGGACAAGTGTAAGTGATCAAATTATAACTAATAAACTTTAAAAAGGTGCATGAGTTGCAGTACAAAGTAATAAACTTTAAGTTTTGTGAACAGTGTCTACTTTGATAATGAAATAGTAATATTACTAATAAAAGGCTACTAAAGCTGTATGAACATTCCATAGAATGGAATATGACTTAGATAGCCAGAGTTATACTTTAAGAGGGGGCATAAATCCTGTAAAATGGGGAATTACAGAACCAACTGTTAATGTTGAAGTAGTAAGAGATGTTAACCATTATATGTAACCAGGATGTTAGGTTCCTATTACATATAATAATTAGATAAGTAAGGATTATTCATAAGAAATATTAGTGTTATAATTTGTTATTTTATTGTTCATTTTAATTTAGGAATGCCCTATCTAAAAATAGATATCATTCCGATGTTATAGAATATTTTTAATTATGTTATTAGGTGATATACAAAACAATGTTATTCAGAACACCAGTTTTGATATAGAGAGGTGTTATATGTTAATTATACAATCAATAATTACTGTTATACCAGTCAAAGAATTAATTTTTAATCAACTATATAAGAATCAGAAGTCAGAGAAGGATATAAAATAACTACATTAATAAAACATTTGGCAAATAGCCACACATCAAATCTAGGCAATATAATGAATTTAAACTGCAAATAATTAACGAACATAGTCTTATAAGCCAGTTAAACTGACAATATTTAGGCAAGATAAACTCAACATATTAAATATTATGTAAATAAGGCTTTCTAAAGATAGGGTCATTATATGAGTAAAATTATTTATTTGTCTAATAAAATACCATTAAAACTGAAATAGATTCACTGACATTATCATAGGGGGAGTCATATACAAATGAATTGTATTAAAAAAACCATCATTAATATACTAAATTGCCATAAAATAAGTGAGAATTGACAATTATACCAATTTCAGATTTAATAGAATAATAATTATATTACGGATATTGGCTATTATTTACTTAGAAGACAGGAAGTATAATTTTAGGCCTACCTCCCAAAAAATGTAAGAAATATAATTTTCTGATAAAACTTTGTAACACTAACTTAATTACTATCAAAATAAGTAGAATAGAATAGTGAAAACGAATATGTATTTAATATTTCAAACAGTTAACTAATAACGAAATTACTTTCTGAGCATAATGTACGATTTTAAAATGTGTCGGAAGTTAAGATGATTTGAAACAATGTATGAGATATATTATATAGGCTAAGATTTTCATGAGACGAAGGAAATCCAGACAGTTCATTATTATACCTTGAAGAGAGCACTTAATTTGAATATTTAATAGAACCAACCTTTAATGGCTGTTACGTTATAACAGAGTTCGGAATCATTTTGTGTAAAATTAAATTTTTTAACTATTTTAATTATTGTGAAGTGGTGAAGTTGACCTATGAACTACATAACACCAATAAACGGAATCACATATAACTAATTAAATGAAATAACACTGAAATCGCACCAAATACCAAGTGAAAATTCGAGGTTAAACTGACACACATAAACACCAGTAGATATACCCATTTAACAACATTTTTACACCAAGTGAACTAATCCATCATACACCAGTGACAATAAACTATACCCCAGAAGATCATATACAATTGCGAAGAACATTTAAAAGAAGAAAGGACATATTTATTCCAACAAGTACTTCATCCAGGTTAGAAGGCGGACAACGCGCATGCGTCAGGCGGCCATTTTGATCCAATATCATCACCGCAATAAGACACGACTGTGGGCTGCAACTTGCTTTGAATACAATTATATATAAACTTTTATTATTAATAACTACCATTGTATTGTTTAAATTTAAGACATTTTTAGAATTGTAAGTGTTATACTTTCATGCCCCTGACCTTCTCTGGCTTTTTATATTAATAACCGTTTAAAGAACCTATTGTTATAATACAAATGTAAAATTCTTATATCGACCGGCCCTGAGCGAGTCGATACGGTATTGTAACATCGATATTTAATCAACTAAATTTATTATTTTGTTTAATAAATGTTTGTTTTTTGGTAAATTGAAGTTGATTTCTCTTGTAAAAGGACATAACAGTTAATTAATCAAGAAAACTAGATAACCTTTGAAGGCAGTATAGGTGAACCTACCACCTTTCAAGAATAAGAAGAAGAGAGCCGTTTTCATCTAAACTTGGAGTTAACTGGATTATCTTGTTAACAAATTTACAGAACGGAAATTTATTACCAGAATAAACACAATACCATCATAATTATAATTACAATCAACAACCTCGATTTATTCCTAAATTTTAAGAACATAAATACACCGAAAACATTTTTTCAGAATTTATTTTTTTATAAATATAAATTTTAAATTTATATTTTATTTCAAATTGCTACCACAGCAATATACACCGAGTTTATTTGATAACAACAAAGACCAGGAACATTACCAAATCGACGTTTCCCAGAGCGGAACGTCACTACTACACATACACACCATAAAAATTATTCTGGGTAATATTATACCAGAACACTACTACAATTACGATTATATTATGGTTTTATTACAAAAGTGAAGACCAACAGTGAGAGCATAACGAAGACTAGAAGACATTAGCTACGTTACTACACACAATCAGAATTAAATTATATTTGTAATAAACAGTAATATTACAAAATTGGCGTCCAACTAAAGGGCTGTAATTAGGGGTTGAAATTACTGTAATTACTTACCCAATTCCTAATTCAGCTTGGCAGCGGTTAGCCAGCCAGGGAATCAGGGAAGATGCTGCGTCGTGCCACATCAAAGAAGAGAGCGGCGGAGGCCGAGAAAGAACTCGATATGGATGATAAGGAGGCGACACCAGTGGAGGACGTGGAAAAGATAATAGAACGGGTGGAACAGGAACAACCCGAAATACCCACTCAAATAGGGGACGTCCATGTCCAAGACCAGGAGATAGAAAAAACTAAGACTACAAAGGAAAGTAAAATGGACAAATTAATGGAAATGTTCATGCAAATGAGAGAAGATTTGAAAAAGGACATGGAAGAAAACAGCAAGAAGATGGAAAAGAAAATGGATTCCACCGAGGAAAACTTGAACAAGAAAATGGATTCTACTACAGAAGAAAATAATAAAAAGTTAGAAGATTTGAAGAAGGATAACCAATCCACTAAGGAAAATTTGAGTGATATAAATAAGAGCATAGAGACAACAAAAGAAGAATTGAAGAAGGACAACCAAGCAACAAAGGAAGAATTGAAGAAGGACAACCAAGAAACAAAGGAAGAATTAAGTAAAAAGATTGAAGACACCCATAAGAGAATTGAGGAAACCAGTAAGAAGGTGGAAAAGAAAATGGAAGAAAATAAGAAGAATTTGGAAGACAAGATGGAAGAAACCAACAAGGAAATGAAGAAAGACAACCGATCTTTAAGCCGGAAAATTGATGAAACTAATCAGAAAATGGAGGAAACCAGCAAAAAGATGGAAGAAAAATTGGAGGAGAATAACAAGAAAATGGAAGAGAAGATGGGGGAGAGGTTGGAAGAGTTAAGAGAAGATAACCAACTATTACGAGAAGAATTACGAGAAGTTAACCAAGAGAATTTAGACAAGTTAGACGAACGAATGGAGCTATTAAGAAAGGAAATGAACAAGGAACTCATGGAAAATAAGAAATCTATGACCAAAAGGCTGGAAGACGAAACTATAACTATAAATCAACAAATAAGAGAAGTTGATGGAAGATGTCGGCTGACGGAAGTGGAGGTACAAGAGTTCAAGGAAGTGGTGAACACCAAGGTCACAAATCTTGAAGAATCTACTCGTAAGAAAGCTGAAGAAAACCGAAAGGAAAGCCAGGAAGAACTCAGCAAGGTACGAACTCGAATTACGGAAAGATGTGACGGAATGGAGGAAGCGATGACTAACATCACTGGTCAAGTGAGACAGAACCAGGAGGACATGGAAGCAATTCGGAGCCGACCAACCAGCTTTACTAATATTCCAATCAACGAGAACAGAGAATGGCTTAACTTTCGCCAATATAAAAGGAAGCCAATGGAGTTCTTGGCCCGTATCGAGGAGTATATGGCCAAACATAAAAGTAATCGATGGTCCAATAATCGTGAACTATTAGACGAATCATTCCGTGATATGACGGACAATTGGTGGATGGCGAACAGGAGCGAAATAAACGATTATCAGCAGTTCAAAGGTTTGTTCAAGTCCAAGTATTGGTCAGAAACCACCCAGAATTTAATAAGGGACAACATCTGCAATGGCCGATACAGAACTCAGTTTGGCAGTACAATGACTGCGTACTTCCTTGGGAAGGTGTGCCTGGCCAAGCACCTGGAACCAGCTATACCAGAGGAATGCCTGGTGAACAAGCTTTCTTATCATTACGACGAAGAGATCATAAGAGCTCGAAGAGGTAGTCAGATAAAGACCATACAGGCGATGACGGAGCTATTGGAAAACTATGAGAATGAAGAATATTACAGGCAGAGCAGAAGAAGAAATGGGCGGCCAGAAGTTCGAAATAATCCGTCATCGAACAATAATAGTCAACCGGTCAACAGTGGGTACCAAGGAAATAGATATAATCCGAATTACCATAATCAACACCCCACGAATGGTAACAACAACAATAATAACCACGGGAATATAAACCCGAATAATAACAGAAATAATAACGGGTTCTCCGGCAATCGAGGTAATTATTACCCGAATAATTATGTAAATAGACAAAGAAACAACAATCCTACCAATAACACCGAGCGGTTTGACAATAACAATAGGGGTTACCCTAATCATAAAAACAACAACACCCGGTTCTCCCGACCACGGGTAAATTTTATACGGGCGGAAGGAAACAACCATCGCAGGTATAACCAGCAACGACGGAGCAGCGTACACGAGTACGAAGATCGAAACAGAAGCCGAGAACGGGACAACTCTAGTTATAATCTGCCACGGCGAAGTACTAGCCTAGATGACCCGGAGCGACGTACAAATAGGGAACAAACCTACGAACCGAGAACTGAAAGACTGGAACCTACTCAAGGTTTCCCCACTGATGCCTCTGTTGGTCCTAATAATTACCAAGATGCGGAGAATTTAAACGGGAGGAGGCAGTGATAAACAATAAGGACCTTTTGCTGCTTCTATCGCCTGGGTATGTAAAGGAATTGCCAATAGTAAATAATCCCAATAAAATTACAATCATTCGATGTAATTATTTGAAAAATATTCGAAATGAATTACTGGAGGAGGACAACACTCGCCTCCCTATAATAAATAATGAAATAATATACATTAATGCAGAAATCGAAGGAACATTCGCACAACTAATGATCGATACCGGTGCGAATGTATCCATAATTAACACTACAGAATTGGAGAGAATCCAAGGAAATTGTGGTAAGTTATTGCCCACCTTACCTATAAATAACATTGTATTAATCGGTGCCACTGGTCGCCAAAACAAGACAATCAGAAAACAAGTATCATTGAATGTCGTTAGTAAGGGTATAGCTATGAACATGGTCTTCCTAATTGCGGCCGGATTACCCTTCAACATATTAGTGGGATGTGATGTGCTGAGAAGGAACTCGGCTATTATTGATTTACGAATGGAGAAGGTATCACTCTTTACTGGAGATCTGACCTGGACGGCCGATTTAGTCGGTTGTGAGATAACACTTCCCAGCAGTATCCACCAGCAAATACGTAGCATAAATTATACTAATACTAACACCATTTCTAACACTATAGTATATGAAACTACGGACGAGGATTTATGGTCTCAGAAAATACAGGAGGTAAGGGATTTCCGAAGCGGAATTAATAGAGAAAAATTACCCAATACTCAAGCGAATCAGTTGATACAAATTTATGAAAGGTACCGCTCAGTATTTTCCGATGAGCCAGGCAAGGTAAGAAATTATCAATGTACCCTTCAATTCCGAGATACAGTAGAGTTTAATAGGAAATCCTACCCTATTGCACATTCTCGAAAAGAGGCAGTGAGAGCGGAAATCAATCGAATGATTAATAACGATATTATAGAACCTATCCAATCCCCATACACCAGCCCTATTGTCGCAATTCCCAAGAAAAACGGCGAAGTCCGGCTTTGTTTGGATGCACGGGAAATAAACAAAAAAATCATTAACGATAGAACATCGCCCGGTGAGATTGAGGAAATCCTGAAACGCTTCCATGGTACCCAATACTTCAGCACTTGGGATACGGTGTGCGGATACTGGCAGGTAGAGTTGCACCCACGGAGTCGCCAATATCTGGCTTTCATATTCGAGGGGCGTAATTACCAATTCAAAAGATTGCCCTTCGGATTGGTAAACTCAGTTGCCCTCTTTGTGACCTGCATGGACCAGATATTGGGACAAGAAGCACTTCAGTTTACAACCGTGTACGTCGACGACCTACTGATAACATCTGAGACGTGGGAGGAACACTGTTACCGTGTGGAACATGTGCTAGAAAAATTATCTGCCAGTAACGTCACGCTGAAGTTGGAAAAATCCAAGTTTATTGCCAGAGAAGTGCAATTTTTAGGATTTAACTTGGACGATCAAGGAATCTCACCGTCGGCAGAAAAGGTAGAAGCCATCCAGAAATTCCCGGCACCCAAAAACAGGAAGCAATTGCAGTCATTCCTGGGACTCTGCAATTATTATAGAAAGTTCCAGGAACAATATTCAGAGTTAACCGCGAGGTTTCAACCTCAGCTATCATCCAAAAACAGATGGGTATGGTGTAAGGAACAAGAGGGGATTTTTCAACAAATCAAGGACAAATTTCTGGCTACTATAATACTTCGCCATCCAAACTTTAAGTTACCGTTCTTCATGAACTGCGATGCCAGCAATATCAGTCTGGGAACGACACTGTATCAAGAGGACGAGAAGGGTCAACCTCAAGTAATTAGTTTCGCGAGCAGGTCTTTGAACCAATGCGAAAGGAATTACACAGTGACGAAAAAAGAACTACTGAGCGTGGTATTTGCTTGCGGTAAGTTCCGCACTTACACTTTGGGATACCCTGTTACTGTCCGAACTGACCATAAATCTATTTCGTTCTAGAAAAGCTGCAAACTGAACCATGGCAGACTAACGAGGTGGATACTTGCCCTTCAAGAATACCATCTACAATGGGAATACATCCCTGGTAAAAAGAATATAGTAGCAGATGTGTTATCCCGGGTCAATGTGGAAGAACAAACTTTCGAAGGGGAGAAAGAAAGCGTGCTAAAAATATACCATCTTCTGAGCACCAGAGCCGATTTAACAACAATATTGACCAACATGAGCACCCACCAACAAGCGGACCCGAAATTGAGAAACCTCAAACTTCGGCTAGAAGAGGGAGATGAAACCGTTGCCCAATATTACCAGATGAATAAACAAATATTGTTCATTAAAACCTCCTTGAAGGAAGAGATCTGGAAGGTAGTGGTTCCGACACAGATAGAAAAGGAATTGGTAGTGAATTACCACATACGTTACGGGCATATGGGCGCCCTCAAGGTAATAAAAGCTCTGGAGGAGAGCTGCCATATAAAAAACATCAATAGAAAAGTCCGAATGTATATAAAGAGTTGTAAAATCTGCCAGCTGGTAAAAACTAATAATGAGAAGAAGGAAGGGGTGATGATCCCAATCACTTCCCAAGCAAAATTGGAGAAGGTGTTCCTAGACATTTGCGGACCATTTCCCCGTACTGGAGGTCGACACCGATATCGGTACCTAACCATCATAATGGACCACTTCACCAAGTATGTTAAGCTATACCCTACTAACCGAGCGACTACCCGGAAAATTCTGGGGATACTAACTGAACAGTATATCCCACACCTGGGGAAACCATCTTCGATCATTACTGATCATGGAACCCAGTTTAAGGGTGGAAAATGGCGGGATACATTATTGTCAATGGGCATTCGTACACATAAAACCTCGGTCTACCATCCGAGCAGTAATCCGGCAGAGCGGGTGTTGCGAGAAGTGGGGAGGATCCTAAGGACTTATTGTCACCATCAACAAAAAAGGTGGCAAGACTATCTAGAAGCCACGGAGGAATTCCTCAACTTAGCATACCATCCAGCTATAGGGATAACCCCATACTCTGCGATGTACGAGAAACCACCCCCACGAGAGATCACAGATATCCTCGAGTTCCCCAGTAACCATATGTACAGATTTGATAAAGCTAAATTCTATAACAAAGTGGCAGAAGACCAGTTGAAACGGCAAAATAAGTATCAAAAGGCTAGTGGTAAATTAATAATATATGAAAAGGGAGAAAAAATTTTGTTAAGAAATCGTGAACTACCCAGCACACTGGAAGGAATAACGAAGAAGTTATTGCTATTATACACCGGACCATATATCATATCCAATGTGAAGAATAATAATACTTATGAAATAAAGGAAATTGATTCAGAAAAGATAAAAGGTGTATATAACCAGGCTTCCATGAAAAAATATTATGAATAATTGAATGAATGGAAGATTGAAGAAAATATCTAAATTCAAAAACGAAGTAAGAACAACTTACTACCTATTATTTAGGAAACAATTTATGAATCAAAAAGAAAATAAATTTTGAATTAAACCACAAAATTCAAAAAAGAAGTAAGAACACCTTACTACCTACTATTTAGGAAATAATTTATGATCAAAACAGAAAAGAATTTAAAAAATTTTAAAAATTCAGAACCCAAGTAAGAACAACTTACTACCTTATCTTAAAAACAACTTTTAGAAATGAACAAGAAGAAAGGGAATTTGGATAACACATTACAAACAATTATATATGGGACCAATCCTGAAAAAAACTTTCAAGAATAAAGAAATGGCAGTACAAACCACTGATACAATTTAAAGGAATAAACTTATTGTAAAGTAAAATTAATGAGAATTTTATGTCAAATAAACAGAGATAATAAACACATAGAATTAATAATTAAAGAGTGCATTTGGATAAAAAGCAAGAGCAGAATCAAATTTTGAAAAAGAAAGAAAAAACCATATATAAATAAATCCATAAGAAAAATATGATCATATAATAAATGTCAATTATGAGAAGTACAATTAAAAGAGTAATTGCAAAAACATAATACTAGTGGAATGATTCATAAGAATTAAGAAAAGAACAAAAATATAATACAAAATATATGCTACCAATGACCAGAAGGAGATTGTAATAACAGTCAAAATATGACAGAGAATTAAAAACTTTACACTGAATAACAAGTGATAATTATATTATACCAGCTTCCAACCACAAGGAGAAATAAAATGCCAGCAGAGCTAACCATTGAGAAAAATAACTGAGATAGAAATTAACTAAGATAGAAATATTGATAGATCTGTTCGTATACGAAATGAAATATCCAAAGATATTTAATTTTTTTTTATAGTCATAAGGTGGACTATTCTTATAT
The DNA here is from genome assembly GCA_034769895.1 of Magicicada septendecula. Taxonomy (NCBI): domain Eukaryota; kingdom Metazoa; phylum Arthropoda; class Insecta; order Hemiptera; family Cicadidae; genus Magicicada; species Magicicada septendecula. The sequence goes on from CM068372.1 coordinate 251,330,136, forward strand.
AATTTTTATTAATAACTGTCTGAGATAAGTCCAGCAGTATTATTATGTATTGATCAGAGATGATTTACCTCTGTAATCAATAAATGACGTAGTATGGCCAGCAGAGTGTGAAGCCTACAGAGCCCCTCTGGACACTGCCCCAGCTAACGTATTAGGGAATTTTAGGGAATAAATATCCCAAGGATAAAGAAACGAGTTAAGAAGAAAATGGAAAAATAAAAAATAACGAACCTCAGATGACTATTACTATCAGTAAGAATCCAGTTAATAATGAGATATAGATAAGCTCAAAAATATAGAAGAAAAAATTTTAGAAATGTGAAGGAAGTAAAGAAATATAATTTATAATAAAATGTCATAAGCAATTACTTCAGACAAACTAAGTATGATCTGAATTAATCACTTCTGGAAGAGAGCAATCTGTAGCGTGACAGATAATCCACACAAATACATTACTCAATGATCATTGATAAAGCTCTAATATATGGAATATCCAGATGAGAATCAATTAAAACGCACTATTTACTAATGTATTCACAAGAAAGGTTAAATAAAGAAAAATTCTGCAAATAATATAATATAATACAAATTCAAAAACCCAGGAAACTAAAAATGTTAATAACAAAATTACCCAGGTAAGATAGAAGAAGGCAATTAATATACCACGTCAAAGAAACCAGACCAGAAGAAACAAAGGCATACACAGCGAAAAACTAAAGAAGAAAGAAGAACAATCAAAACTAAAGAAGAAAGAAGAATAACCAAAACTACTGAAGAAGGAAGAAAGAAGAACAATCAAAACTAAGGAAGAAAGAAGAACAATCAAAACTAAAATTACTGAATAATGAAGAGAGAAGAACAATCAAAACTACTGAATAAAGAAGGAAGAAGAATAATCAAATCTACTGAAGAAAGAAGAAAGAAGAATAATTAAAACTAAAGAAGAATAACCAAAACTACTGAAGAAGGAAGAAAGAAGAACAATCAAAACTAAGGAGGAAAGAAGAACAATCAAAACTAAAATTACTGAAGAATGAAGAAAGAAGAACAATCAAACCTACTGAATAAAGAAGAAAGAAGAATAATCAAATCTACTGAAGAAAGAAGAATAATTAAAACTAAAGAAGAAAGAAGAATAATTAAAAATACTGAAGCAGGAAGAAAGAAGAATAACCAAACTCAAAGAAGAAAGAAGAAAGAAGAATAATCAAACTAAACAAGAAAGAAGAATAACCAAAACTAAAGAAGAAAGAAGAATAACCAAAACTACTAATACTGAAGAAAGAAGAAAGAAGAATAATCCAAAACTAAATCTACTGAAGAAGGAAGAAAGAAGAATAACCAAACTCAAAGAAGAAAGAAAAATAATTAAAATTACAGAAGAAAGAAGAATAATTAAAACCACAGAAGAAAGAAGAAAGAAGAAGAATCGGAACTAAAAATACTGAAGAAGGAAGAAAGAAGAATAACCAAACTCAAGGAATAAAGAAGAATTATTAAAAATACTGAAGAAGGAAGAAAGAAGAATAACCAAACTCAAAGAAGAAAGAAGAATATTAAAAAATAACGAAGAAGGAAGAAACAAGAATAACCAAACTCAGAGAAGAAAGAAGAATAATCAAAACTAAAAATACCGAAGAAGGAAGAAAGAAGAATAATTAAAATTACCGAAGAATGAAGAAAGAAGAACAATCAAAACTACTGAACAAAGAAGAAAGAAGAATAATTAAAATTACAGAAGAAAGAAGAATAATTAAAACCACAGAAGAAAGAAGAAAGAAGAATAATCGAAACTAAAAATACTGAAGAAGGAAGAAAGAAGAATAATTAAAAATACTGAAGAAGGAAGAAAGAAGAATAACCAAACTCAAAGAAGAAAGAAGAATAATTAAAAATACCGAAGAAGGAAGAAAGAAGAATAACCAAACTCAGAGAAGAAAGAAGAATAATCAAAACTAAAAATACCAAAGAAGGAAGAAAGAAGAATAATTAAAATTACCGAAGAATGAAGAAAGAAGAACAATCAAAACTACTGAACAAAGAAGAAAGAAGAATAACCAAAACTACAGAAGAAAGAATAATAATTAAAATTATTGAACAAAGAAGAAAGAAGAATAATCAAAACCAAAGCTACTGAAGAAAGAAGAAAGAAGAATAACCAAACTACAGAAGAAGGAAGAAAGAAGAATAATTAAAATTACTGAAGAAAGAAGAATAACCAAAACTACTGAAGAAAGAAGAATAATCAAAGCTACGGGAGAAGGAAGAAAGAAGAATAATTAAAAATACTGAAGAAGGAAGAAAGAAGAATAATCAAAACCAAAACTACTGAAGAAAGAAGAAAGAAGAATAACCAAAACTAAAGAAGAAAGAAGAAGGAAGAATAACCAAAACTACTACTACTGAAGAAAGAAGAAAGAAGACTAACCAAAAATTATTGAAGAAAGAAGAATAACCAAAACTACTACTACTGAAGAAAGAAGAAAGAAGTGAGACGACCCATATAAAACAAAAACCCCATAGGGAAAGAACCCCAAAAACCCTAGAATCAATGAATGTCCAAAGAGAAAGTATAACACCCCAAAAAACCATATCACTGTAAAACTGACAAAAAACTAAAAGTGTTAGTAGTATTAAATATTAGTGCATTCAAAAAGTTATTGTTTAGTTTGTATAAACAAATCTTCACAGTCCCCCATGGTTGAATATCTCATGTTAAAAACTAGAAAAAGACTAGTAAATATATTAATAATTCACCATGGACAAGTGTAAGTGATCAAATTATAACTAATAAACTTTAAAAAGGTGCATGAGTTGCAGTACAAAGTAATAAACTTTAAGTTTTGTGAACAGTGTCTACTTTGATAATGAAATAGTAATATTACTAATAAAAGGCTACTAAAGCTGTATGAACATTCCATAGAATGGAATATGACTTAGATAGCCAGAGTTATACTTTAAGAGGGGGCATAAATCCTGTAAAATGGGGAATTACAGAACCAACTGTTAATGTTGAAGTAGTAAGAGATGTTAACCATTATATGTAACCAGGATGTTAGGTTCCTATTACATATAATAATTAGATAAGTAAGGATTATTCATAAGAAATATTAGTGTTATAATTTGTTATTTTATTGTTCATTTTAATTTAGGAATGCCCTATCTAAAAATAGATATCATTCCGATGTTATAGAATATTTTTAATTATGTTATTAGGTGATATACAAAACAATGTTATTCAGAACACCAGTTTTGATATAGAGAGGTGTTATATGTTAATTATACAATCAATAATTACTGTTATACCAGTCAAAGAATTAATTTTTAATCAACTATATAAGAATCAGAAGTCAGAGAAGGATATAAAATAACTACATTAATAAAACATTTGGCAAATAGCCACACATCAAATCTAGGCAATATAATGAATTTAAACTGCAAATAATTAACAAACATAGTCTTATAAGCCAGTTAAACTGACAATATTTAGGCAAGATAAACTCAACATATTAAATACTATGTAAATAAGGCTTTCTAAAGATAGGGTCATTATATGAGTAAAATTATTTATTTGTCTAATAAAATACCATTAAAACTGAAATAGATTCACTGACATTATCATAGGGGGAGTCATATACAAATGAATTGTATTAAAAAACCATCATTAATATACTAAATTGCCATAAAATAAGTGAGAATTGACAATTATACCAATTTCAGATTTAATAGAATAATAATTATATTAGGGATAATGGCTATTATTTACTTAGAAGACAGGAAGTATAATTTTAGGCCTACCTCCCAAAAAATGTAAGAAATATAATTTTCTGATAAAACTTTGTAACACTAACTTAATTACTATCAAAATAAGTAGAATAGAATAGTGAAAACGAATATGTATTTAATATTTCAAACAGTTAACTAATAACGAAATTACTTTCTGAGCATAATGTACGATTTTAAAATTTGTCGGAAGTTAAGATGATTTGAAACAATGTATGAGATATATTATATAGGCTAAGATTTTCATGAGACGAAGGAAATCCAGACAGTTCATTATTATACCTTGAAGAGAGCACTTAATTTGAATATTTAATAGAACCAACCTTTAATGGCTGTTACGTTATAACAGAGTTCGGAATCATTTTGTGTAAAATTAAATTTTTTAACTATTTTAATTATTGTGAAGTGGTGAAGTTGACCTATGAACTACATAACACCAATAAACGGAATCACATATAACTAATTAAATGAAATAACACTGAAATCGCACCAAATACCAAGTGAAAATTCGAGGTTAAACTGACACACATAAACACCAGTAGATATACCCATTTAACAACATTTTTACACCAAGTGAACTAATCCATCATACACCAGTGACAATAAACTATACCCCAGAAGATCATATACAATTGCGAAGAACATTTAAAAGAAGAAAGGACATATTTATTCCAACAAGTACTTCATCCAGGTTAGAAGGCGGACAACGCGCATGCGTCAGGCGGCCATTTTGATCCAATATCATCACCGCAATAAGACACGACTGTGGGCTGCAACTTGCTTTGAATACAATTATATATAAACTTTTATTATTAATAACTACCATTGTATTGTTTAAATTTAAGACATTTTTAGAATTGTAAGTGTTATACTTTCATGCCCCTGACCTTCTCTGGCTTTTTATATTAATAACCGTTTAAAGAACCTATTGTTATAATACAAATGTAAAATTCTTATATCGACCGGCCCTGAGCGAGTCGATACGGTATTGTAACATCGATATTTAATCAACTAAATTTATTATTTTGTTTAATAAATGTTTGTTTTTTGGTAAATTGAAGTTGATTTCTCTTGTAAAAGGACATAACAGTTAATTAATCAAGAAAACTAGATAACCTTTGAAGGCAGTATAGGTGAACCTACCACCTTTCAAGAATAAGAAGAAGAGAGCCGTTTTCATCTAAACTTGGAGTTAACTGGATTATCTTGTTAACAAATTTACAGAACGGAAATTTATTACCAGAATAAACACAATACCATCATAATTATAATTACAATCAACAACCTCGATTTATTCCTAAATTTTAAGAACATAAATACACCGAAAACATTTTTTCAGAATTTATTTTTTTATAAATATAAATTTTAAATTTATATTTTATTTCAAATTGCTACCACAGCAATATACACCGAGTTTATTTGATAACAACAAAGACCAGGAACATTACCAAATCGACGTTTCCCAGAGCGGAACGTCACTACTACACATACACACCATAAAAATTATTCTGGGTAATATTATACCAGAACACTACTACAATTACGATTATATTATGGTTTTATTACAAAAGTGAAGACCAACAGTGAGAGCATAACGAAGACTAGAAGACATTAGCTACGTTACTACACACAATCAGAATTAAATTATATTTGTAATAAACAGTAATATTACAAAATTGGCGTCCAACTAAAGGGCTGTAATTAGGGGTTGAAATTACTGTAATTACTTACCCAATTCCTAATTCAGCTTGGCAGCGGTTAGCCAGCCAGGGAATCAGGGAAGATGCTGCGTCGTGCCACATCAAAGAAGAGAGCGGCGGAGGCCGAGAAAGAACTCGATATGGATGATAAGGAGGCGACACCAGTGGAGGACGTGGAAAAGATAATAGAACGGGTGGAACAGGAACAACCCGAAATACCCACTCAAATAGGGGACGTCCATGTCCAAGACCAGGAGATAGAAAAAACTAAGACTACAAAGGAAAGTAAAATGGACAAATTAATGGAAATGTTCATGCAAATGAGAGAAGATTTGAAAAAGGACATGGAAGAAAACAGCAAGAAGATGGAAAAGAAAATGGATTCCACCGAGGAAAACTTGAACAAGAAAATGGATTCTACTACAGAAGAAAATAATAAAAAGTTAGAAGATTTGAAGAAGGATAACCAATCCACTAAGGAAAATTTGAGTGATATAAATAAGAGCATAGAGACAACAAAAGAAGAATTGAAGAAGGACAACCAAGCAACAAAGGAAGAATTGAAGAAGGACAACCAAGAAACAAAGGAAGAATTAAGTAAAAAGATTGAAGACACCCATAAGAGAATTGAGGAAACCAGTAAGAAGGTGGAAAAGAAAATGGAAGAAAATAAGAAGAATTTGGAAGACAAGATGGAAGAAACCAACAAGGAAATGAAGAAAGACAACCGATCTTTAAGCCGGAAAATTGATGAAACTAATCAGAAAATGGAGGAAACCAGCAAAAAGATGGAAGAAAAATTGGAGGAGAATAACAAGAAAATGGAAGAGAAGATGGGGGAGAGGTTGGAAGAGTTAAGAGAGGATAACCAACTATTACGAGAAGAATTACGAGAAGTTAACCAAGAGAATTTAGACAAGTTAGACGAACGAATGGAGCTATTAAGAAAGGAAATGAACAAGGAACTCATGGAAAATAAGAAATCTATGACCAAAAGGCTGGAAGACGAAACTATAACTATAAATCAACAAATAAGAGAAGTTGATGGAAGATGTCGGCTGACGGAAGTGGAGGTACAAGAGTTCAAGGAAGTGGTGAACACCAAGGTCACAAATCTTGAAGAATCTACTCGTAAGAAAGCTGAAGAAAACCGAAAGGAAAGCCAGGAAGAACTCAGCAAGGTACGAACTCGAATTACGGAAAGATGTGACGGAATGGAGGAAGCGATGACTAACATCACTGGTCAAGTGAGACAGAACCAGGAGGACATGGAAGCAATTCGGAGCCGACCAACCAGCTTTACTAATATTCCAATCAACGAGAACAGAGAATGGCTTAACTTTCGCCAATATAAAAGGAAGCCAATGGAGTTCTTGGCCCGTATCGAGGAGTATATGGCCAAACATAAAAGTAATCGATGGTCCAATAATCGTGAACTATTAGACGAATCATTCCGTGATATGACGGACAATTGGTGGATGGCGAACAGGAGCGAAATAAACGATTATCAGCAGTTCAAAGGTTTGTTCAAGTCCAAGTATTGGTCAGAAACCTCCCAGAATTTAATAAGGGACAACATCTGCAATGGCCGATACAGAACTCAGTTTGGCAGTACAATGACTGCGTACTTCCTTGGGAAGGTGTGCCTGGCCAAGCACCTGGAACCAGCTATACCAGAAAAATGCCTGGTGAACAAGCTTTCTTATCATTACGACGAAGAGATCATAAGAGCTCGAAGAGGTAGTCAGATAAAGACCATACAGGCGATGACGGAGCTATTGGAAAACTATGAGAATGAAGAATATTACAGGCAGAGCAGAAGAAGAAATGAGCGGCCAGAAGTTCGAAATAATCCGTCATCGAACAATAATAGTCAACCGGTCAACAGTGGGTACCAAGGAAATAGATATAATCCGAATTACCATAATCAACACCCCACAAATGGTAACAACAACAATAATAACCACGGGAATATAAACCCGAATAATAACAGAAATAATAACGGGTTCTCCGGTAATCGAGGTAATTGTTACCCGAATAATTATGTAAATAGACAAAGAAACAACAATCCTACCAATAACACCGAGCGGTTTGACAATAACAATAGGGGTTACCCTAATCATAAAAACAACAACACCCGGTTCTCCCGACCACGGGTAAATTTTATACGGGCGGAAGGAAACAATCATCGCAGGTATAACCAGCAACGACGGAGCAGCGTACACGAGTATGAAGATCGAAACAGAAGCCGAGAACGGGACAACTCTAGTTATAATCTGCCACGGCGAAGTACTAGCCTAGATGACCCGGAGCGACGTACAAATAGGGAACAAACCTACGAACCGAGAACTGAAAGACTGGAACCTACTCAAGGTTTCCCCACTGATGCCTCTGTTGGTCCTAATAATTACCAAGATGCGGAGAATTTAAACGGGAGGAGGCAGTGATAAACAATAAGGACCTTTTGCTGCTTCTATCGCCTGGGTATGTAAAGGAATTGCCAATAGTAAATAATCCCAATAAAATTACAATCATTCGATGTAATTATTTGAAAAATATTCGAAATGAATTACTGGAGGAGGACAACACTCGCCTCCCTATAATAAATAATGAAATAATATACATTAATGCAGAAATCGAAGGAACATTCGCACAACTAATGATCGATACCGGTGCGAATGTATCCATAATTAACACTACAGAATTGGAGAGAATCCAAGGAAATTGTGGTAAGTTATTGCCCACCTTACCTATAAATAACATTGTATTAATCGGTGCCACTGGTCGCCAAAACAAGACAATCAGAAAACAAGTATCATTGAATGTCGTTAGTAAGGGTATAGCTATGAACATGGTCTTCCTAATTGCGGCCGGATTACCCTTCAACATATTAGTGGGATGTGATGTGCTGAGAAGGAACTCGGCTATTATTGATTTACGAATGGAGAAGGTATCACTCTTTACTGGAGATCTGACCTGGACGGCCGATTTAGTCGGTAGTGAGATAACACTTCCCAGCAGTATCCACCAGCAAATACGTAGCATAAATTATACTAATACTAACACCATTTCTAACACTATAGTATATGAAACTACGGACGAGGATTTATGGTCTCAGAAAATACAGGAGGTAAGGGATTTCCGAAGCGGAATTAATAGAGAAAAATTACCCAATACTCAAGCGAATCAGTTGATACAAATTTATGAAAGGTACCGCTCAGTATTTTCCGATGAGCCAGGCAAGGTAAGAAATTATCAATGTACCCTTCAATTCCGAGATACAGTAGAGTTTAATAGGAAATTCTACCCTATTGCACATTCTCGAAAAGAGGCAGTGAGAGCGGAAATCAATCGAATGATTAATAACGATATTATAGAACCTATCCAATCCCCATACACCAGCCCTATTGTCGCAATTCCCAAGAAAAACGGCGAAGTCCGGCTTTGTTTGGATGCACGGGAAATAAACAAAAAAATCATTAACGATAGAACATCGCCCGGTGAGATTGAGGAAATCCTGAAACGCTTCCATGGTACCCAATACTTCAGCACTTGGGATACGGTGTGCGGATACTGGCAGGTAGAGTTGCACCCACGGAGTCGCCAATATCTGGCTTTCATATTCGAGGGGCGTAATTACCAATTCAAAAGATTGCCCTTCGGATTGGTAAACTCAGTTGCCCTCTTTGTGACCTGCATGGACCAGATATTGGGACAAGAAGCACTTCAGTTTACAACCGTGTACGTCGACGACCTACTGATAACATCTGAGACGTGGGAGGAACACTGTTACCGTGTGGAACATGTGCTAGAAAAATTATCTGCCAGTAACGTCACGCTGAAGTTGGAAAAATCCAAGTTTATTGCCAGAGAAGTGCAATTTTTAGGATTTAACTTGGACGATCAAGGAATCTCACCGTCGGCAGAAAAGGTAGAAGCCATCCAGAAATTCCCGGCACCCAAAAACAGGAAGCAATTGCAGTAATTCCTGGGACTCTGCAATTATTATAGAAAGTTCCAGGAACAATATTCAGAGTTAACCGCGAGGTTTCAACCTCAGCTATCATCCAAAAACAGATGGGTATGGTGTAAGGAACAAGAGGGGATTTTTCAACAAATCAAGGACAAATTTCTGGCTACTATAATACTTCGCCATCCAAACTTTAAGTTACCGTTCTTCATGAACTGCGATGCCAGCAATATCAGTCTGGGAACGACACTGTATCAAGAGGACGAGAAGGGTCAACCTCAAGTAATTAGTTTCGCGAGCAGGTCTTTGAACCAATGCGAAAGGAATTACACGGTGACGGAAAAAGAACTACTGAGCGTGGTATTTGCTTGCGGTAAGTTCCGCACTTACATTTTGCGATACCCTGTTACTGTCCGAACTGACCATAAATCTATTTCGTTCTTGAAAAGCTGCAAACTGAACCATGGCAGACTAACGAGGTGGATACTTGCCCTTCAAGAATACCATCTACAATGGGAATACATCCCTGGTAAAAAGAATATAGTAGCAGATGTGTTATCCCGGGTCAATGTGGAAGAACAAACTTTCGAAGGGGAGAAAGAAAGCGTGCTAAAAATATACCATCTTCTGAGCACCAGAGCCGATTTAACAACAATATTGACCAACATGAGCACCCACCAACAAGCGGACCCGAAATTGAGAAACCTCAAACTTCGGCTAGAAGAGGGAGATGAAACCGTTGCCCAATATTACCAGATGAATAAACAAATATTGTTCATTAAAACCTCCTTGAAGGAAGAGATCTGGAAGGTAGTGGTTCCGACACAGATAGAAAAGGAATTGGTAGTGAATTACCACATACGTTACGGGCATATGGGCGCCCTCAAGGTAATAAAAGCTCTGGAGGAGAGCTGCCATATAAAAAACATCAATAGAAAAGTCCGAATGTATATAAAGAGTTGTAAAATCTGCCAGCTGGTAAAAACTAATAATGAGAAGAAGGAAGGGGTGATGATCCCAATCACTTCCCAAGCAAAATTGGAGAAGGTGTTCCTAGACATTTGCGGACCATTTCCCCGTACTGGAGGTCGACACCGATATCGGTACCTAACCATCATAATGGACCACTTCACCAAGTATGTTAAGCTATACCCTACTAACCGAGCGACTACCCGGAAAATTCTGGGGATACTAACTGAACAGTATATCCCACACCTGGGGAAACCATCTTCGATCATTACTGATCATGGAACCCAGTTTAAGGGTGGAAAATGGCGGGATACATTATTGTCAATGGGCATTCGTACATATAAAACCTCGGTCTACCATCCGAGCAGTAATCCGGCAGAGCGGGTGTTGCGAGAAGTGGGGAGGATCCTAAGGACTTATTGTCACCATCAACAAAAAAGGTGGCAAGACTATCTAGAAGCCACGGAGGAATTCCTCAACTTAGCATACCATCCAGCTATAGGGATAACCCCATACTCTGCGATGTACGAGAAACCACCCCCACGAGAGATCACAGATATCCTCGAGTTCCCCAGTAACCATATGTACAGATTTGATAAAGCTAAATTCTATAACAAAGTGGCAGAAGACCAGTTGAAACGGCAAAATAAGTATCAAAAGGCTAGTGGTAAATTAATAATATATGAAAAGGGAGAAAAAATTTTGTTAAGAAATCGTGAACTACCCAGCACACTGGAAGGAATAACGAAGAAGTTATTGCTATTATACACCGGACCATATATCATATCCAATGTGAAGAATAATAATACTTATGAAATAAAGGAAATTGATTCAGAAAGGATAAAAGGTGTATATAACCAGGCTTCCATGAAAAAATATTATGAATAATTGAATGAATGGAAGATTGAAGAAAATATCTAAATTCAAAAACGAAGTAAGAACAACTTACTACCTATTATTTAGGAAACAATTTATGAATCAAAAAGAAAATGAATTTTGAATTAAACCACAAAATTCAAAAAAGAAGTAAGAACACCTTACTACCTACTATTTAGGAAATAATTTATGATCAAAACAGAAAAGAATTTAAAAAATTTTAAAAATTCAGAACCCAAGTAAGAACAACTTACTACCTTATCTTAAAAACAACTTTTAGAAATGAACAAGAAGAAAGGGAATTTGGATAACACATTACAAACAATTATATATGGGACCAATTCTGAAAAAACTTTCAAGAATAAAGAAATGGCAGTACAAACCACTGATACAATTTAAAGGAATAAACTTATTGTGAAGTAAAATTAATGAGAATTTTATGTCAAATAAACAGAGATAATAAACACATGGAATTAATAATTAAAGAGTGCATTTGGATAAAAAGCAAGAGCAGAATCAAATTTTGAAAAAGAAAGAAAAAACCATATATAAATAAATCCATAAGAAAAATATGATCATATAATAAATGTCAATTATGAGAAGTACAATTAAAAGAGTAATTGCAAAAACATAATACTAGTGGAATGATTCGTAAGAATTAAGAAAAGAACAAAAATATAATACAAAATATATGCTACCAATGACCAGAAGGAGATTGTAATAACAGTCAAAATATGACAGAGAATTAAAAACTTTACACTGAATAACAAGTGATAATTATATTATACCAGCTTCCAACCACAAGGAGAAATAAAATGCCAGCAGAGCTAACCATTGAGAAAAATAACTGAGATAGAAATTAACTAAGATAGAAATATTGATAGATCTGTTCGTATACGAAGTGAAATATCCAAAGATATTTAATTTTTTTTTTATAGTCATAAAGTGGACTATTCTTATATAATTTTTATTAATAACTGTCTGAGATAAGTCCAGCAGTATTATTATGTATTGATCAGAGATGATTTGCCTCTGTAATCAATAAATGACGTAGTATGGCCAGCAGAGTGTGAAGCCTACAGAGCCCCTCTGGACACTGCCCCAGCTAACGTATTAGGGAATTTTAGGGAATAAATATCCCAAGGATAAAGAACCAAGTTAAGAAGAAAAAGGAAAAATAAAAAATAACGAACATCAGATGACTATTACTATCAATAAGAATCCAGTTAATAATGAAATATAAATAAGCTCAAAAATATAGAAGAAAAAATTTTAGAAATGTGAAGGAAGTAAAGAAATATAATTTATAATAAAATGTCATAAGCAATTACTTCAGACAAACTAAGTATGATCTGAATTAATCACTTCTGGAAGAGAGCAATCTGTAGCGTGACAGATAATCCACACAAATACATTACTCAATGATCATTGATAAAGCTCTAATATATGGAATATCCAGATGAGAATCAATTAAAACGCACTATTTACTAATGTATTCACAAGAAAGGTTAAATAAAGAAAAATTCTGCAAATAATATAATATAATACAAATTTAAAAACCCAGTAAACTAAAAATGTTAATAACAAAATTACCCAGGTAAGATAAAAGCAGGCAATTAATATACCACGTCAAAGAAACCAGACCAGAAGAAACAAAGGCATACACAGCGAAAAACTAAAGAAGAAAGAAGAACAATCAAAACTAAAGAAGAAAGAAGAATAACCAAAACTACTGAAGAAGGAAGAAAGAAGAACAATCAAAACTAAGGAAGAAAGAAGAACAATCAAAACTAAAATTACTGAATAATGAAGAGAGAAGAACAATCAAAACTACTGAATAAAGAAGGAAGAAGAATAATCAAATCTACTGAAGAAAGAAGAAAGAAGAATAATTAAAACTAAAGAAGAAAGAAGAATAACCAAAACTACTGAAGAAGGAAGAAAGAAGAACAATCAAAACTAAGGAAGACAGAAGAACAATCAAAACTAAAATTACTGAAGAATGAAGAAAGAAGAACAATCAAACCTACTGAATAAAGAAGAAAGAAGAATAATCAAATCTACTGAAGAAAGAAGAAAGAAGAAAGAAGAATAATTAAAACTAAAGAAGAAAGAAGAATAATTAAAAATACTGAAGAAGGAAGAAAGAAGAATAACCAAACTCAAAGAAGAAAGAAGAAAGAAGAATAATCAAACTAAACAAGAAAGAAGAATAACCAAAACTAAAGAAGAAAGAAGAATAACCAAAACTACTAATACTGAAGAAAGAAGAAAGAAGAATAATCCAAAACTAAATCTACTGAAGAAGGAAGAAAGAAGAATAACCAAACTCAAAGAAGAAAGATGAATAATTAAAATTACAGAAGAAAGAAGAATAATTAAAACCACAGAAGAAAGAAGAAAGAAGAATAATCGAAACTAAAAATACTGAAGAAGGAAGAAAAAAGAATAACCAAACTCAAGGAAGAAAGAAGAATAATTGAAAATACTGAAGAAGGAAGAAAGAAGAATAACCAAACTCAAAGAAGAAAGAAGAATAATTAAAAATACCGAAGAAGGAAGAAAGAAGAATAACCAAACTCAGAGAAGAAAGAAGAATAATCAAAACTAAAAATACCAAAGAAGGAAGAAAGAAGAATAATTAAAATTACCGAAGAATGAAGAAAGAAGAACAATCAAAACTACTGAACAAAGAAGAAAGAAGAATAACCAAAACCAAAGCTACTGAAGAAAGAAGAAAGAAGAATAACCAAAACTACTGAAGAAAGAAGAATAATTAAAATCACTGAAGAAAGAAGAATAACCAAACTCAAAGGAGAAAGAAGAATAATTAAAATTACAGAAGAAAGAAGAATAATTAAAATCACAGAAGAAAGAAGGAAGAAGAATAATCAAAACTACAGAAGAAAGAAGAATAACCAAACTACAGAAGAAGGAAGAAAGAAGAATAATTAAAATTACTGAAGAAAGAAGAATAACCAAAACTACTGAAGAAAGAAGAATAATCAAAGCTACGGGAGAAGGAAGAAAGAAGAATAATTAAAAATACTGAAGAAGGAAGAAAGAAGAATAATCAAAACCAAAACTACTGAAGAAAGAAGAAAGAAGAATAACCAAAACTAAAGAAGAAAGAAGAAGGAAGAATAACCAAAACTACTACTACTGAAGAAAGAAGAAAGAAGACTAACCAAAAATTATTGAAGAAAGAAGAATAACCAAAACTACTACTACTGAAGAAAGAAGAAAGAAGTGAGACGACCCATATAAAACAAAAACCCCATAGGGAAAGAACCCCAAAAACCCTAGAATCAATGAATGTCCAAAGAGAAAGTATATAACCCCAAAAAACCATATCACTGTAAAACTGACAAAAAACTAAAAGTGTTAGTAGTATTAAATATTAGTGCATTCAAAAAGTTATTGTTTAGTTTGTATAAACAAATCTTCACAGTCCCCCCATGGTTGAATATTTCATGTTAAAAACTAGAAAAAGACTAGTAAATATATTAATAATTCACCATGGACAAGTGTAAGTGATCAAATTATAACTAATAAACTTTAAAAAGGTGCATGAGTTGCAGTACAAAGTAATAAACTTTAAGTTTTGTGAACAGTGTCTACTTTGATAATGAAATAGTAATATTACTAATAAAAGGCTACTAAAGCTGTATGAACATTCCATAGAATGGAATATGACTTAGATAGCCAGAGTTATACTTTAAGAGGGGGCATAAATCCTGTAAAATGGGGAATTACAGAACCAACTGTTAATGTTGAAGTAGTAAAAGATGTTAACCATTATATGTAACCAGGATGTTAGGTTCCTATTACATATAATAATTAGATAAGTAAGGATTATTCATAAGAAATATTAGTGTTATAATTTGTTATTTTATTGTTCATTTTAATTTAGGAATGCCCTATCTAAAAATAGATATCATTCCGATGTTATAGAATATTTTTAATTATGTTATTAGGTGATATACAAAACAATGTTATTCAGAACACCAGTTTTGATATAGAGAGGTGTTATATGTTAATTATACAATCAATAATTACTGTTATACCAGTCAAAGAATTAATTTTTAATCAACTATATAAGAATCAGAAGTCAGAGAAGGATATAAAATAACTACATTAATAAAACATTTGGCAAATAGCCACACATCAAATCTAGGCAATATAATGAATTTAAACTGCAAATAATTAACAAACATAGTCTTATAAGCCAGTTAAACTGACAATATTTAGGCAAGATAAACTCAACATATTAAATACTATGTAAATAAGGCTTTCTAAAGATAGGGTCATTATATGAGAAAATTATTTATTTGTCTAATAAAATACCATTAAAACTGAAATAGATTCACTGACATTATCATAGGGGGAGTCATATACAAATGAATTGTACTAAAAAAACCATCATTAATATACTAAATTGCCATAAAATAAGTGAGAATTGACAATTATACCAATTTCAGATTTAATAGAATAATAATTATATTAGGGATAATGGCTATTATTTACTTAGAAGACAGGAAGTATAATTTTAGGCCTACCTCCCAAAAAATGTAAGAAATATAATTTTCTGATAAAACTTTGTAACACTAACTTAATTACTATCAAAATAAGTAGAATAGAATAGTGAAAACGAATATGTATTTAATATTTCAAACAGTTAACTAATAACGAAATTACTTTCTGAGCATAATGTACGATTTTAAAATTTGTCGGAAGTTAAGATGATTTGAAACAATGTATGAGATATATTATATAGGCTAAGATTTTCATGAGACGAAGGAAATCCAGACAGTTCATTATTATACCTTGAAGAGAGCACTTAATGTGAATATTTAATAGAACCAACCTTTAATGGCTGTTACGTTATAACAGAGTTCGGAATCATTTTGTGTAAAATTAAATTTTTTAACTATTTTAATTATTGTGAAGTGGTGAAGTTGACCTATGAACTACATAACACCAATAAACGGAATCACATATAACTAATTAAATGAAATAACACTGAAATCGCACCAAATACCAAGTGAAAATTCGAGGTTAAACTGACACACATAAACACCAGTAGATATACCCATTTAACAACATTTTTACACCAAGTGAACTAATCCATCATACACCAGTGACAATAAACTATACCCCAGAAGATCATATACAATTGCGAAGAACATTTAAAAGAAGAAAGGACATATTTATTCCAACAAGTACTTCATCCAGGTTAGAAGGCGAACAACGCGCATGCGTCAGGCGGCCATTTTGATCCAATATCATCACCGCAATAAGACACGACTGTGGGCTGCAACTTGCTTTGAATACAATTATATATAAACTTTTATTATTAATAACTACCATTGTATTGTTTAAATTTAAGACATTTTTAGAATTGTAAGTGTTATACTTTCATGCCCCTGACCTTCTCTGGCTTTTTATATTAATAACCGTTTAAAGAACCTATTGTTATAATACAAATGTAAAATTCTTATATCGACCGGCCCTGAGCGAGTCGATACGGTATTGTAACATCGATATTTAATCAACTAAATTTATTATTTTGTTTAATAAATGTTTGTTTTTTGGTAAATTGAAGTTGATTTCTCTTGTAAAAGGACATAACAGTTAATTAATCAAGAAAACTAGATAGCCTTTGAAGGCAGTATAGGTGAACCTACCACCTTTCAAGAATAAGAAGAAGAGAGCCGTTTTCATCTAAACTTGGAGTTAACTGGATTATCTTGTTAACAAATTTACAGAACGGAAATTTATTACCAGAATAAACACAATACCATCATAATTATAATTACAATCAACAACCTCGATTTATTCCTAAATTTTAAGAACATAAATACACCGAAAACATTTTTTCAGAATTTATTTTTTTTTATAAATATAAATTTTAAATTTATATTTTATTTCAAATTGCTACCACAGCAATATACACCGAGTTTATTTGATAACAACAAAGACCAGGAACATTACCAAATCGACGTTTCCCAGAGCGGAACGTCACTACTACACATACACACCATAAAAATTATTCTGGGTAATATTATACCAGAACACTACTACAATTACGATTATATTATGGTTTTATTACAAAAGTGAAGACCAACAGTGAGAGCATAACGAAGACTAGAAGACATTAGCTACGTTACTACACACAATCAGAATTAAATTATATTTGTAATAAACAGTAATATTACAATATTAAAATATATGATCAGGTGTACCAACCTTTGCATGAGTTCAAATTTGTCGTGTGTTATAATGTATATTAAATCTATATGATCAGGTGTACCAACCGTTGTATTATTATTATAGTGTATAGATATTTTATATGAGCAGGGTTGTCAACATTTTCTGCGGCGGGGGGAGGGAAATTCAAATATGTGTTATATAGTGTATATATTAAAATATATGATCAGGGTTACCAATCTTACATTATTGTGTGTGTATAGAGCAGATCTGCCAACATTTTTTTCTCTTCTGTGGTGGGAAATTCAAACTATATGATCATAATTGTTACTCTCTCTCTCTCTCTCACATTTGAATGTAAGTAAAACTATCTCTCTCTTGTTGTCAAACGTTATGTTCAAACCGTTTTCTCCTCTCCCTCTCTCTCTCTCTTTCTCTCTATCTCTCTCTCTCTCACTGTGTACATCGAGTAAATAATTTTAGCTCTCTCTCCCTCCCACTCGTTGTGTATGTCTCTCTCTCTCTCTGTGGTCAGTACCGCGCGCATGTATATGAAATTAGAAAGTTTATATTTATTCGACAAATATTAACGCCCTATCTCTCTCTCTCTCTTTCTCTCTCTCTCTCTCTCTCTCTCTCTCTCTCACTCTCACTTGTGTCAACTGTGTCAACAAATAGTAACGTCCTCTCTCTCTCTCTCTCTCTCGCTCTCTCTCTCTCTCTCACTCTCACGCGTTTCAACTATGCAAGGTTTCATACCCTTTCTCCTGTCTCTCTCTCGTACATTGAGTAGTCGGTGTGATGAGTAAATAATTTTAGCTCTCTCTCTCGTTGTCAAACGTCGTCTTCATTTTTCATGTATCAAATAATTAATTAATAGTTTATAATGCAGTCAGTGTGATTGATCCTTGTTAGAAATATATATATTTGGCAAATATTAACTATGTATGTGTGTTGTTGTCAATGAACTACTTACCTGTGTGCTGTTACAGATGACAAATCCATACGTTAACGGCGTAGCAATCTTCAATACACTCTTCTTCATGTGGTACAATACTTCTGTTTAATGGGTACAGTTTACACACGCACATAGGTTCAGTGGTGTATAGCGAAATAAATTAAAATTACACACACACATGAAAACGGTGGTTGAAATTCATACAAATCTTCTGATGTAACAGTTCACAAAAATAAATTAATTGTACACATGTTCAGAGGTGTAGAGTGAAATAAAATAAAGTCATAATTTGTTTAAATGATTAAATATATTTTAAAATTCATAATATAAAATTCACAATTCATAATTAAATAAATACATTATAAAATTCACAATTCATAATTAAAAAAATACATTATAAAATTGATATTTTTTCGAAAGTTTATATATAATTGTGTCGTACTTGTAGGAGAAGCAACCTGCAACATAACAATACAACAATATTAAAATCATGTTAAATATCACACACACAGATATAGTTGGCAGAATCAACGCTTTACGCGAGTAACTTCTTAAATTATGTGTCATTCTCTCTCTCACTCACAAATTAATGTCCATTCATCAAAACCTTGTAAATTAGAATCTGCACTACATTCAAACACACGCATACACAGTGATAAAAAAAATTTTTTATTAAAAGTAGTTTGATACCTTAACGAGGTACTATTTCCACATGCACTGTTTGATTCCTCATCCCTCGAAACACGAGATGTAGGTCGCTGGGGCTTATATGACGAAGCTCTTCATCTGTAAAGACGCAAGCATACCTCTTAGGTAGATATACACGATAGCGTAGCTCACCATCTTCCAACGTTACAAGCACAGACTTCCCATATCTTGTGTCCACATGCACCATGTTAACAATCGGATACTGCTTGTTCAATGTTAATTCTGCACACCGTTTGTACTCAATAGCAGAAACTGCATTGAATTTTGTGATAAACGACATTATTAGAAGTGAAGACGTCTGTATCAAACGAGGCGGAACTAAACAATGACTACAAAGAAGACTAGTGGAATGTAATGGTGGTGGTGGTAGTTATCAGGAAATTTTTCATCCCCTGAAGCTTTACATGTACATACATGCAGAGTTATGGCTGTTACATAATATATATATTAGGAAAGCCCACAGAAATAGTTATCGCCTGCAGGCATATACAAGTTTAATAACGAAATTAACAATGCTATGAGACACTCACATTAAAAATGTTTGTATAACAGAAAAATCATTAATTATCCACTCTCTAAGTGCGTACACATTATGATTTGTACACTGTGTAGAAGAAGAAGAATTGCAATGTGTAAGACATAACGTACCGGGAAATAGATATGGTATGTCTTTCGGGCAACCAATGTCATCAAGATTTATTATATGATGATGAATTATTTTCGATTCTAAAAAACGTTTTTTCTCAAGACCCTTCACAAACACATATTTATATATGTTCGTATACGTTGTTAACACTGAAACAAGATTGTCGTACGGTGTCTCTCCTTCACCCCATCTCAGCCCATGATAGTTTGTTGATAACCAACAGTTGGTTCTAGTGTATTTCGAATTCGTAACGACTGTAGCAGGCGGGGCGAAAATCCAATGTCTGTATGCAAAACGTGTTACGTCCATAACCGACAACTCCTTTACTATATAATTGCCGTCGTCATCATAAAAGCAGTGAAAGTCAATTATTACAGCAGCGTTTTCCATTATACTATAAAAAAAAAGAAACCACACATTACAAACTAATATTTATAAACACAAAGATCGTTACAATAATGATAATAATACACAAACTTACGTTTACTGCCGGCCGAACTGAAGCGTGGAGAGAGAATAACTAACGATATCACAGTGAGAATTCTTTTGTTGTTTTTGTTTTTAACAGGTGGTGTAACGTGGAATTTTAGCAGGAGGGGGAGCAGAGTCGCCGTCGGCAATTAATTTGGCACGTACGCGAGATTTTAATAAAACTTTACAGTTTTAAATAATAATTTTCGGAAACAACACACGACTTAAAAAATATAGTTTACCTTGTGGTATAAAATTCAAACTATTAAATTGTCTCTCTCTCTCACACACATTTCTGATTACTATACAACTAATTGCATGTATGTTCAGAGGGTTATACCGAAATAAACCAGTGTGTATTCGCTAAATCCTCCTTTCACTTTCTAATATGACACATGACACTCATTAGCGGCACCACCGCAAGTAATTATTGATTAGAAAGTATTCACTTCCAAAACAAACACCGGCTTTCCCCTACCACCAGAGACCAATATATACTCAACAAATTTAGCGATAATTTCTCATTGACTCGCTTGCGTGCACTGATAAATCTATCACGACATTTTTAATAGTTGGAAGACTGTTTGTATTATTGTGCATCTCATTATACGCAAGTTCCTGTGTGTAGTCAACATACGCTAGTTTTGGTGAGTGAGCATAATTTATTGTATGTACAGATTTTATTTAAACGTAAAAATTATTTGCATTAAAACATTATTTAATACATGTATGTGTATGTTCAAATCACAATTTATGAAATATATTCTTACCGTATTTTTTATATTACACTTCTAATTGAAGATATATATTTGAATTTAATACATGTGTGTGTAAGCGTGAGCGTATGATCAAATTACAATTTTCTGAATATATTCTTAACGTACTTTTATTCTTAACGCACTTCTAATTGAAGATATATATTTGAATTTAATACATGTGTGTGTGTGATCAAATTACAATTTTCTGAAATATATTCTTACTGTACCTTTTATATTACACTTCTAATTGAAGATATATATTTTTAGGTATAACTGAATTTTATCGGTTTCACACTGACTGCTTGCGTGCGTTGATAAATCTATCTCAGCAGTTTTTTTTTAATAGTTGAAAGACTGCTTGTATTATTGTGCGTCTCAGTATACACAAGTTCCTGTGTGTGTAGTCAACATACGCTAGTTTGGTGAGCATAATTTATTGTATGTACAGATTTTATTTAAACGTAAAAATTATTTGTATTAAAACATTATTTATTGAATTTAATACATGTATGTGTATGTACAAATCACAATTTCTGAAATATATTCTTACCGTATTTTTTATATTACACTTCTAATTGAAGATATATATTTGAATTTAATACATGTGTGTGTGTGTGTGTGTGTGTGTGTGTGTGTGTGTGATCAATTTTCTGAAATATATTCTTACTGTACCTTTTATATTACACTTCTAATTGAAGATATATATTTTTAGGTATAACTGAATTTTATCGGTTTCACACTGACTGCTCGTGTGCGCTGATAAATCTATCTCAGCAGTGTTAATAGTTGAAAGACTGCTTGTATTATTGTTCGTCTCAGTATACACACAAGTTCCTGTGTAGTCAACATACACTAGTTTGGTGAGTGTACAGCATAATTTATCAAGTGCATTATTTATTGATTTACTACATTTGTGTGTGTGTGTGTGTGTGTGTGTGTGTGTGTGTGTGTGTGTGTGTGTGTGTGTGTGTGTGTGTGTGTGTGTGTGTGTGTGTGTGTGTGTGTGTGTGTGTGTGTGTGTGTGTGTGTGTGTGTGTGTGTGTGTGTGTGTGTGTGTGTGTGTGTGTGTGTGTGTGTGTGTGTGTGATCAAATTACAATTTCGGAAATATATTCTTACTGTACTTTTTATATCACACTTCTAATTGAAGATATATTTTAGGTATAGCTGAATTTTAAGCGTGCGTTCTTGAGTTAAGCTGTTGTTGTAAACATATGGAAATTCATAATGTTTACCGGTTCGTTTGTTTTCCTACTCACAATCACTTTCACTCAAATAATTGATATTCCTTTGTATTCATACAGTCTTTTTATATTCAAACTATTATTATTATCTGAAACAGAACTGTATATATAGATTCGAGTGGTATGTAAGACGCTGTTATATGTTACTAAAATCATGGCAAATATTTTCATTCTAAGCATATTTACTGTTTAATAATAATTACAACCCAACGAATAATATATATAGTTTGATGCTTTATAAGTTTGTGTACATTGTAAGCATGAAAGTATTATTTAAATCTGTTATCTGCTTCTGTATGGAAGTCATCTATAAATATCAGGTCAGTGCGACACAACGTAATTGGTCCTAACATGATTCATGCCAACGTGTGCGCTCGTTGTGTGTGCGTGTGCGTCTGTGTGTGTGTGCGCGTGTTGCGTGTTTGGTTACGTTGCGTATGCGTCTGTGTGTGTGTGTGTGTGTGGGCACGTCGGATGTGTGATTACGTGTGCGCTCGTAATCATGATCCTAACATGATTCATGCCAACGTGTGCGCTCGTTGTGTGTGCGTGTGCGTCTGTGTGTGTGTGCGCGCGTTGCGTGTTTGGTTACGTTGCGTATGCGTCTGTGTGTGTGTGTGTGTGGGCACGTCGGATGTGTGATTACGTGTGCGTCTGTGTGTGTTCGTGTGTGTGCGCGCGCGCGCGCGCGCGAAAATAAACTTAATTTTTTCGATCTATCAAATAGTTGGTCTAAGCGTACATATATTATGTAAATCATCTCTTTTTCAGTCATCTACGTAAGTGCATTTGAATTATTTGCGCATGCGCATAACAGCTTTTTTAGTACAGTTGCACACACACATCGACACTCACTTGCAACAACGTCTTACTTACCACTCGCTCATGTGCAACAAATTGATATATAAAACGTTTAAGATACACTAACATAATACCAGCGTTATAACAGTACCTTTTGTTTTTCAGTATTCATTCATTCTCACTCTCTCTTGAAGATCATGGCTAACCTTCAGCAGGAACGTGGGGAGGAGCAGACTGAACAAGGTAAAAAGTTCAATACCAATTGTCACAGTTAAGAAATTATTTTTTGTAATTATGTAGCGTGCAAACTTGCCGATGCGAATTAACGTTTGAGTCATACTATGTCTATTGGTGTGTATGAAAAGTCTCACTCTCAACATCGTTTAGAAATTGACATGTAGATGAAAATTTTTCATGTTCCTTCATAGGTTTGTCACCTTCTTTCCAATCAACTAATTCAATTCCACAACAAAAGCATTTAACTCTATCGTCTACGAATGACATACTATGCCCACAAACATCGAAATTTCTAGGGTAGAAGTAGAACCCCGCAAACGCTAACTCGTCGGGGCTGATAAACGTCACTTCCCAATACTTGAATGATTTTATTCTTTCACTTTCAATACTAAAATCAGGAGTAGCCGACATCTTTACGGTTTGTAATAAACTGACATATTACCCCGACGAGTGTTATTTATTTACTACAAACATGAATTTGTGTACACGTTATTTATCATTCCTATTGGTTAATAATACTCATGTTTCTATTGTTTCAGTTGTGACTCGGTTTTATATCAAGAGGAACAGTAGTGTCCGAGGGTGCATCACAACTTTCGACTACCTTCCAGTGAACGTCAACGCGTCGGATCATGACATAGTATTCGTAATGACCGAGGCACGTCCTTTATTGCTTGAGGATATTCAGGCAGAGCAGGCACGTTTACGCAATATCAAGTGGCATATTGCGTGCAGGATACGTTTTACCAAAACCGTGGTAGATGGTGACAGTGGTGAGGAGAAAGAGGTAACGAAAGACGCCGTCTTCCACGGGCGTTGTCGCACGTTGCTCACGGACGACAGCGACGAGTTGAATTGTCTACTCGATGAATCCTACGATAAAATCTTCAATAGCATATCTAATTTTACCCGTGACGGGAGCGGATGGTCGGTGGATGCTGTACTGAAGCTGGAACTGGTTGTTGGACGGTACCAGCCTCTAGCAGCGTCCTCCTACCTTCCAACCCCGCGAAAACTCACGCTCACTAAGGCAGTAGTCAACATCAAGCACCCCGAGATTAAATGTGTTTTCTGTGGTCTGTTCTAGCCCACATACACCCTCAACAACATAATAAAGACCGTGCTTCAAACTACATCCCATTCATAAACACATTAAATATGTCCGGTATCGAGTACCCTGTTTCGTTAAAGTCCATTTCCAAATTTGAAGCACAGAATCCTAACATTTCTATAAACGTTTTCGGCTATGATATAGAAGACAATATCAAAAATGAATCAAAAAATGAGGTTTACCCTCTGAGAATTACCCCGAATAAGGACAGGTCGCATCACGTTAATCTTTTGCTTCTGATCGATACAAATAGCCGAAAACATTACTGTCTTATCAGTAACATGAGTAGACTGTTATCATCCCTAACAAAACACGACGGTCAATCATTTTACTGCGACTACTGCCTGCATCGTTTCGCCACAGAACATGGTCTGTCCGATCATCTCCCCTACTGCACACCTTACGGCGAGCAGAAAACCAAAATGCCCACGGAGGAGGAGAAGATTATGTCCTTTAAAAATTACGCGCACTGTCTTAAAGTACCCTTCACCGTCTACGCCGACTTCGAGTCCCTCATCACTCCGCTTCAATCGTGTTCACCTGGTAACAACGTCCCGACGACAGTGCACGAGTTAGGTGAATTCTACTCCGTCGATAGCAGCGGTGCCCGTCAGAAAATAACTTCTCCTCCTGTATCGTCCACATCATACGAAGCGATGCATATCCCGTCAGGTTTCTCCTATGCTATCGTCGATCACACGCACAGCCTTTGGAGAGAGGCTAAAGTTTATCGAGGTGAAAACGTTGTAGACACTTTCTTCTCGTGGTTGATGAAAGACGTCGAGGATATGATGAAGGTGGTACGACATAACGTACAATTAATTATGTCCGATGATGACAATGTTGCGTTCACTAACGCCGCCGTTTGTCATTTGTATGAGCGCCCTTTGACAGACGATGACAAGGTACGCAATCATTGCCATCTTACGGGGAAATTCTTGGGAGCAGCCCATAATAGCTGCAATCTGAGCTACAAGATGCCTCGTCATATCCCCGTCTTCTTTCACAACCTTCGTGGCTACGACTGTCACCATTTAATGCTTGGTTTAGGGAAATATAAGGACGAACGCGTATCCTGCATCGCGACATCCAGTGAGCGTTACGTGTCGTTCTCCCTGGGTCCCTTGCGTTTCGTAGACTCCTTTCAATTTCTTAATCGCTCTCTGGACACACTCGTTACCAATCTGTCCGCGTCCGGGAGCCAATTTCCTTTGCTTATAGAGGAAATGCTTAGACGGGGTTTCGATGAACAGACCAATCTGCTCGTACGCAAGGGGGTATACCCATACGCTTACGTTGACAGTATTGATCGGTTCAACGAAACAAGTCTACCCGCTCGTGAACACTTTGATAACCGGTTGATGGAATCATCTATTTCGGACGCAGATTACGAGCACGCGCAAAACGTGTGGCGTGCATTCAATCTGCGTACGTTTGGAGATTACCATGATTTGTATTTGTTGACAGACGTAATGCTGCTGGCCGATGTCTTTGAAAGTTTTCGAGACATGGCCTTACGCGATTACTGCTTGGACCCATGTCATTTTTACTCGCTTCCCGGACTCGCTTGGAACGCGATGCTAAAAATGACCGGGGTCGAATTAGAACTGTTGACAGAAATAAATCTACATCTGTTCGTCGAGTCTGGGGTCCGCGGAGGCTGCGCGATGATATCCAACCGTCATGCAGTCGCTAACAATCCTTTGATTCCAGATCAGTACGATGTTTCGAAACCGACCTCCTTCATTCTGTATACGGACTGTAACAATTTATACGGTGCAGCCATGTCGCAACCACTCCCTTACGCAGACTTCCGATGGCTCGATCGTAACGAAATCGAGTCCTTGGACGTACGTAATGTGAGTGATGATGCTGACATCGGGTACATCCTCGAAGTCGACCTACACTATCCTAATACCTTACACGACCTGCATTCCGACTACCCGCTTGCACCTGTGCGCCAGATACAGATCATCGTATAACGAATCAGGGTCATCCGTAGAGAAGTTGTTAACAACTTTGGAGGACAAACAAAATTACGTTCTCCATTATCGAAATTTGAAATTGTATTTAAGTCTTGGTTTAGAGCTGAAAGTGACTCATAGGGTGTTGTGTTTTAAGCAAAGCGCTTGGTTGAAACCGTTTATCGATTTCAACACCCGCAAGAGGCAAGCAGCCGTCAACAGCTTTTAAAAAGACCTTTTCAAACTGATGAACAACGCCGTATACGGCAAGTCGCTGGAGAACGTACGGAAAAATATAGACTTTCAACTAGTCTCGGATGAACGACGGCTTCAAAAACTAGTTTCCACACCCAGGCTAAAACGTATGATTCGTTATACGAACGATCTGGTGGGGCTCTCACTCCGTAAAAAATCCATTGTTCTTTCTCGTCCCGTGTGTGTCGGCTTCACGGTGCTTGACGTTAGCAAAACAATAATGTACGACTTTCATTATCGTTATGCTGTCGCCAAGTACGGCCGCAACGTTAAATTGTTAATGACTGATACAGACAGTCTGATGTATCATATTCAAACATCAGACTTGTATGCAGATATGAAGAAGGACTTGCACGTTTTTGACACCTCGGATTACCCCACGTCTCATCCTTGTTATAGCCTTAAGAACAAAAAGGTTGTCGGGCTGTTCAAGGATGAAACGTGTGGTCGTCCTATTAGAGAATTCGTAGGTCTCAGAGCGAAATGTTATTCGTTCCTTGTGGCCCACGAAGATCCCGGCAATGAGTGTCAAAAACGTGTGTGTAAAGGTGTGCCTCGAGTTGCTATTAAGAGGAGTCTGCGACACGATATGTATCGCAAGTGTCTCACTGATCATTGACAGTTTTCTGTCAGTGCGTTGTGTTTACGTAGCGATCATCATGCGTTGTACACGATGCGCGTAAATAAGCAAGCGTTGTCACCGTATGATGATAAGCGCTATATATTAGACAATGGTCGTGATACGCTTGCGTACGGTCATTATCGGATACGTGCCGACGACGATGACGACTCTGCTCCTCCACCTGCTAAAATTCCATGTTACACCACCTGTTAAAAACAACAACAACAACAAAAATTCTTACTGTGATATCTATAGTTATTGCCTCTCCATACTTCAGTTCGGACGGCAGTAAACGTAAGTTTATGTATTATTATTAATATTGTAACGATATTTGTGTTTATACATATTAGTTCGTAATGTGTGGTTTCTTTTTTTCAGGTGATAACTATTTCTAGTAGTCTGTGGGCTTTCCTACTATATATATATTTTGTAACAGCACTAGTTCTGCATGTACCTCGTTAAGGTAACAACCTACATTACTAATTTTTTTATCACTGTGTGTGTGTGTGTTTGAATGTAGTGCAGATTCTAATTTACAAGGTTTTGATGAATGGACATTAATTTGTGAGTGAGAGAGAGAATGACACATAATTTAAGAAGTTACTCGCGTAAAGCGTTGATTCTGCCAACTATATCTGTGTGTGTGATATTTAACATGATTTTAATATTGTTGTATTGTTATGTTGCAGGTTGCTTCTCCTACAAGTACGACACAATTATATATAAACTTTCGAAAAAATATCAATTTTATAATGTGTTTATTTAATTATGAATTGTGAATTTTATAATGTATTTATTTAATTATGAATTGTGAATTTTATATTATAAATTTTAAAATATATTTAATCATTTAAACAAATTATGACTTTATTTTATTTCACTCTACACCTCTGAACATGTGTACAATTAATTTATTTTTGTGAACTGTTACATCAGAAGATTTGTATGAATTTCAACCACCGTTTTCATGTGTGTGTGTAATTTTAATTTATTTCGCTATACACCACTGAACCTATGTGCGTGTGTAAACTGTACCCATTAAACAGAAGTATTGTACCACATGAAGGAGAGTGTATTGAAGATTGCTACGCCGTTAACGTATGGATTTGTCATCTGTAACAGCACACAGGTAAGTAGTTCATTGACAACAACACACATACATAGTTAATATTTGCCAAATATATATATTTCTAACAAGGATCAATCACACTGACTGCATTATAAACTATTAATTAATTATTTGATACATGAAAAATGAAGACGACGTTTGACAACGAGAGAGAGAGCTAAAATTATTTACTCATCACACCGACTACTCAATGTACGAGAGAGAGACAGGAGAAAGGGTATGAAACCTTGCATAGTTGAAACCCGTGAGAGTGAGAGAGAGAGAGAGAGAGAGAGAGAGAGAGAGAGAGAGAGAGAGAGAGAGAGAGAGAGAGAGGACGTTACTATTTGTTGACACAGTTGACACAAGTGAGAGTGAGAGAGAGAGAGAGACAGAGAGAGAGAGAGGGCGTTAATATTTGTCGAATAAATATAAACTTTCTAATTTCATATACATGCGCGCGGTACTGACCACAGAGAGAGAGAGAGACATACACAACGAGTGGGAGAGAGATAGAGCTAAAATTATTTACTCAATGTACAAAGTGAGAGAGAGAGAGATAGAGAGAAAGAGAGAGAGAGAGGGAGAGGAGAAAACGGTTTGAACATCACGTTTGACAACAAGAGAGAGATAGTTTTACTTACATTCAAATGTGAGAGAGAGAGAGAGAGAGAGAGAGAGAGAGAGAGAGAGAGAGAGAGAGAGAGAGAGAGAGAGAGAGAGAGAGAGAGAGAGAGAGAGAGTAACAATTATGATCATATAGTTTGAATTTCCCACCACAGAAGAGAAAAAAATGTTGGCAGATCTGCTCTATACACACACAATAATGTAAGATTGGTAACCCTGATCATATATTTTAATATATACACTATATAACACATATTTGAATTTCCCTCCCCCCGCCGCAGAAAATGTTGACAACCCTGCTCATATAAAATATCTATACACTATAATAATAATACAAAGGTTGGTACACCTGATCATATATTTTAATATACACTATAATGCATCGAGTTGGAACCACCCCCCACCCACCACCACCCACTGATATGAAATAAAAAAACCACCCACCCAACACCACCCCCTGATATGCAAATCAGCTTTCTTAAAAAAATAAAAAATTATATTCACGGATGCTGGTGGTCCATTGAACCTCATCCCACCCCCTTGATATGCAAATCAATTTAATTAAAAAAATAAAAAACCAAATAAAAAAAATAAAAATATTTATTCGCGGAAATTCACGGTGCTGTGGTCCATTGGGATGCTGCGGGTCCAGCGGTGGCGGCGTCATCTCTTAGATCATGTTTTTTTAAGAAAGGCGGCATTCCTTTGTGAGCCAGAACTGTCATTATCCCTCTACTTACAATATAGAAGTAATATAACGTTAGAACAAGAAAAGGTGCCTATGAGCCTATGAATAAATTATGAACCCGAGCAACGCTGGGTAAACCGGCTAGTCTTAATATAAATAAAAGTCATTGTATGTATGTATGTATGTATGTATGTATGTTCCACATCTCCTAAACAACTGGACCGATTTCAACCAAACTTGGCACAAATATTTTATGCAACGGGGAACCAACATAGGACAGGTATTTTTTCGATACGATCATTTGGGGGGGTCCTTTGGGGTCTTAAAAACTATTATATCTGGTTACCATGGCAACCCAATAGAATATATTCTGGTTGCCATAGCATCGGTGGAAGCTTCCCGCGTAGCGAATAGCGCGGGAGCCGTCCGACTGGCCTTCCCCGGATTCCGTCCACGGAACCCGGGGAGTCTTAGGTCGGATCCCGCGAAAGACAACCGGGCAGAGTCCAAGGTTCTTATAAATAAAGATAGACTATAGGTTATGATATCGTAGGTGGTGTATGCATCTTAAGAAACTTCTTAATAGTGCGTGAATTCAGAGTTGTTTCAGTTTGAATTTAAAATGGATAAGTTAAGATAGAAGTAAGTTATAAACGAGTATAGATAACAACGTTTTGATAGCGAATGTATTCAGATCGTAGTATTCACACAATATAAATGCGCTTGCTTCAGTTTGAATATAAAAATTGATAAGTTGAAATCTACAGAGGTATTGTATTGGTAGAATAAGTTTAGGAAACACTAATTTAACAAATAGGCCCTACCTTATTTCACCATTAACACAATGAATTATAAAATGACAGTTAAATACGCAGCGCGTGCAAGTAGGCCTACTGTAGACATTTTATTGAAAACTAATTTAGCTGTTCGCCCTCTCCCAGAGTTAGAAATCGAGCAGAAGCATCACGCGCAACAGAATGCTTCTCCAGATAGGCTATAAGAATAAAGTTTATGACATGTTCTTAAACAGGTGCGCTACAGAGTGTAGTGTAGTATACAAATGTTTATAGGACCGCTAGCGAATTATATTACTTCTACAGAGTTGGCAAACAGCGGATAG
This sequence comes from Magicicada septendecula, assembly GCA_034769895.1. NCBI lineage: Eukaryota > Metazoa > Arthropoda > Insecta > Hemiptera > Cicadidae > Magicicada > Magicicada septendecula. The sequence goes on from CM068372.1 coordinate 251,360,961, forward strand.
TCAGATATGCAGCCAGGTGTCTAATGAAGCATAGATAAGATCGGCATTTAGAGCACGCTACCCATGAAAAACATGGTTTGATTTTTTGTAGAATTTCTATTGCTAACTGTAAGAAATACAGTCAACATAAAGCAGAGTACAAGTAGTGATGCTTACGCGTGATTCTACATACTGTCAATTACGACAGATAATAGGCCTAGTTGCTTTGATGCCTGTCATTCTTTTAAACGGGAGAGTAATAAGTGGTATTGATCCGCTTTTACTATTAATCTCTGTACTACCATTAAGAGCCGTCGCTCTAATTTATGCGAACTGGCAACTCGAAATCAAAGTGGCGGCCGTACTACTGCTCGTAAATAAAGAACCAAGTTTATATCAGCAGATACTGTAAAATTACATTAATGTTTATTGAATTGCTATGTGCATTTGTTTGTTACCATTGGCACACCATAATCAACGCTTAGCACTGTCTTCGTTTCAACATCAGTCTTTTTTTCGATTTCCCTAGAAAATGTATAGATATTGTTGAGCTACATTTATTTCTATGCTGCGTTGTATCAGTGGTCTCTTTATACTTTAAAACCTGCCCGATAAGAAATTTTTATTCCTCGTTTATTTAGGCAAACTAGAACCTTTATCACCTTGTGTTAAAAAAAAAACATGAAAGTGGTCACGTCACGTTCCAGTGTTCAGTGTATTGTTTTGTGAGAGTGTCATAAGATTCAAGGTCAGTAGGCTCTACTGTAGTATCGCCTTCCGCTTCACTTACGCGCATTACACAAAGAACACAAACAACAACATCGCACATTCTCGTACGATAGCCATAACACACACACACACACACACCATGCTACTACGAACAAAGAAAGAAAGAAATCACCTCTTTTCCTCTATTTTTTATGTCTTTATATAATGTTTGTGTTATGTTTTCAATTTTATAAGTAGGAGTTCGAGGAGCCTCAACAGTTTGAAAATTATTATCACCATTCATCGTGAATAGGCCTTATATAATTATCAAATAACAATAAAAAAAAAAATTAGTAAAAACTTTACACGCGTAATCTTGGAACTACCGACTGTAACATGTAAGTGGGTAATGTAGAAAAGACGGAAATGATTAACGCAGTAGTAAGGTGAAACCCGAACTTGTCAATGGATGTGAAGTGTTTGCAAGAGACCTCCCCGCCGTTGCAAGCGCATAGTGTAACGCGCGATGACACTACTGTTACTGTCAGCTGTTACTACTGCGTGACTTTGAAACTTATTACGGTTCTCGCATTTTTTTTTAGTACATGTCATTTATCGCACATTACATCGTCAATTGTTTTGTTCCGGTCTGTCTGATTTCATGGGTTTGACTTCTGTAGAATGTCGAATAGAAAGAAAGTTGTTTTGTTACTTAAAAATAAACTGGAAATTGTAAAGTGGTTAAAAAATTGTGAATCCGGTGGAGTTTTAGTTGATAGAAACGACGTAGAGACCTCCACCATTTCAGATGTAACGAAAATTCCGATTAGTTGATGCAATTTTGACAGTAAGGATGTAAGTGTACATCGAAAAATTATGGAAAAAACAAAATATGAGGCTGTGTTTTTACACGGTTCCTATAGAAACGAGCAAGCGGTGAAGTAGTATCTGACCCTCTATTATTCAAAAAAAATTTGGATTTTAACTAAAAACTTGGCGGAGACTCTTCTTTTATAGCAAGTGCTGGGTGGTTAGGCAAGTTTACTAAATGATACGGGGTTCGTGAGCTCGAAAGTCTCTTCTACTTCTTCACGCTTTACACTGTTTAGCCTGTTCCGGCTCCAAACTGGTCGGAGCATCTCTTTTTGGGTCTTCCCAGGCTTCTCTTCCCTATAGGCTGATACAATAAGGCCATTTTGGAGAATCTGTCACTGGCCATTCTGCTAATGTATTGTTTCCAACTTTCTCGATACTTATTGATAATTTCGTTTACTTCTTCAACTTTCAGTTCCTGTCTTATCTGATTGTTTCTTTTCATATTTAATTTTGTGTACCCAGCTATGGAACGCAAAAATTTCATTTCTGTAGCCTGAATTCTTGATATTTGTCTAGCAGAAATTGTCCACGTTTCTGAGCCATAACTAAGGGTAGAAACTGCCATGGCTTTGTATAATTTTATTATGGACTCTTTCCTTGCCTTGTGTTTTAGAGCACGTCGCAGAGTTCCTGTTATCTGATTAAATTTACACTGTTAAGACAAATTCTAACAATTCCGTCCAAAAACAAGTTGAAGAGAATCAATTTTGTTCTGCTCCGTTCTATTGTTAATGAATTTTAAGTAGGCTTCCTTCTTCTCTTTCACTAAAGAATATATTTTCTTATTAATATATTCTTTGTGTAGGCCTACGAGAGTTACAGCGTAAACAGTTAAATTCTGAGACTTGTTCTACAATTTTACTATCCAAAACAATTTTTGATTTAACCGACTATGTTCCTTTAAAAGACATACATTTTTTTTTGTCAGATATTTCCATATTAAATTCTTTCGCAGTGTTATTTAACGAGTGGAGCATCCTTTGCAGGTCATCTTCATTTGTGGCCAATAAAATCTGATCATCTGCAAACATCAGTCTTAAGCATTTTGCCCGCAACTATGATTCCTCCATTTACACTGTTAAGACAAATTCACAAATTCTAACAATTCCGTCCAAAAACATGTTGAAGAGAATCAATTCTGTTCTGCTGCGTTCTACTGTTAATGAATTTTAAGTAGGCTTCCTTCTCTCTTTCACTAATGTTTATAATTCAGGATCCCATGTCTTACACCACGCTTAGGATTTGATATTTTCTTTGCTCCCAACACTTCTCTTGCGGGGTTTTGTACTACACCTTTTATACATTCCCACTCAGTCTCAATTTCAGGATTGTGGTCTATTTATATTCTTCTTTGATACAAATCTTTTATGGAGTCATCTTTCCGGTTATCCTGCAATAACGAGGAAATCATTTTCATTTACCTTATCAATTACTCTTTGTAGTTGTTGGTAGAATTCATCAGATTCTTTTGCCTTCCTTCCTCCGGTGCATAAACTCCCACCACTGTTAGACTCCCTCTTTCCACTCTTAATTTTACTGAAATTATTCTTTGGCTTATCCATTCGTTGCATTTTATAGTCCTTTTAAATTCTTCATTTATTAAGTGGCCACTCCTGCTTGAGCTCCTCGCATATTTATGTTGACACCACTATATAACATTGTATAGTATTTTAAGTTTGTACTTCCTTTCTGTTTTTCTTTTCGGTTTCTGTTAATATTGATACATTCACTTTCCTTTCTTTTAGTTCTTCTTTCAATTCGTCTGTTTTATGTTGTAGGCCTATATCTCTCACGTTCCAGGTAGCATTTTTTATTTTCCTAAAGGAAATAATTTTAAATAATTTTAAATTAATTTTCGTAATGCCTTCTTCTTTGCCTGGTCATTATCCGTAATATCCGTCCGGTTATTAATTTCTCTTTGGAGCTGGCGAGTAATATAAGTGTCCCTTGGATACACTACCAACATTTCGCAAGGCAAGCTGAGCGCAGGGCTGCCTAGTCAAGCCGAAAGTCAAGGCGAAAAAATAACTGCGGATGATGCAAGTACGACTTCATTTGTCAACAAATTCGCAGAAATTCTTAAAGATGGCAAGTACGATTTAGACGTTATGTACAACGCGGGCGAAGCGGGTCTTTTTCTGAAAATCCTATCATCTAAAACATTGGAATCTAAACGTGAACATTAGGGCCCAGGATATAAAGTAAGTAAGGACCGGGTCATTCTGATGGTTTGTGCTATTGCCCAAGGAACACACAAATTCCCAAATGTTCCTAATGGGTAATTAAAAAAACCTCGATATTTTAAAAATGCAAAAATCGTTTTAATTTACAAAATTCAGAGAAAGGTGTGGATGAACACCGAAGTGTTTGTCTACTGGTATGACAACACCTTAATACCCCAAGTAAAGAATTTCGTAAAAATGTCGGCAAAGAAAATGGAAAAGCGCTGTTGGTGATAGATAATGCACCGGCACATCCTTTCAAGGAAATGTTGGAGCAAGAAAATGATTTATTCCCTGTTGAATTCTGGCACCACCACCGGCTCCACTCAGCCGATTGATCAAAGCGTTATTGCAGCTGTAAAGAAAGTTTACAGAAAGCAGCATTTACGTCGGCTGCTCTGCTCAAAACGATCATGTTGATAGTGTTTTGTCTTTTTTTTTCTTTAAATTAATTTGAAAGATTGTTGCTACATGATCGTGGACGCGTTGTATTGAACTGAGCCTTGCAATTTAAAAAGAGATTGGAATAAATCGATAAAGGAGGAAAACAAATACGAAGAAAAACAAAAGGACAACGCTGAAGCACTCGAAGAGGAAGCAAGAAATGATATAGTAATAAGTAAAATTTCAGAGCCGCTGGTCGCTTCAAAAGTCAACGACTCAATCAATAATTGTGATACTAATGATATCGTGAACTGGTTTGAATAGTGTCCCAACGATGGCGGTTTTCAAATGATGGCGGACGAAGATACCGTTCAGGCAATATTTAAAGTAAACAACAACAAAACTGAGGATGAAGAGGAAGAACCTGACACTACTGGAGCATCTCATGCGAAACCCTTTGAGACCCTTAAGGTAGGATGTAAATGGTTTGAAAAGCTACAGGAATCCAACGGCATCCAATTGTTGGAGCTCAAAGAAATTCGCGATTTATCGGAGGTAGTAAGAAATTGTTTGCGCCAAATACGGCAATAAACTTTTTCACGAGTCAAAATCTATAATGATACTGCCGCCACGGTTATTTACAGACTTTAAGCCCAAAAATCGTTATAGTTATTATTATAATATTATTACTATAAAACATCTGTATTATTTTAATATGGTTTCCTTAAGGAGTGAATACAAACACCCTTCGAATGAATTAGTAGTACGAACACGTCAGCCTATCAACACGTTTGGTTTTTTAAATTTATTTTATTTTTGCAATCTGTTTACAAAATAAATATTTGGCAAAATTGGTGACAATATATATGACATGTAGTGGGTGGTCCAGTGATCACTCCTCCTTAAGCACTAATATTACATAAATCTAGCCGCAATGTCCATTTGTTTGTGGCGTTTGAGTCTTCTTGTGTTGGTGCCTGCGTCTTCCATGAGCTTTTGAGCTAGTTCGTTGGGGTACGCTGCTAGTCTCTTGCTGTAGTTAACGAAGAATCGTTTGATTTCATGACGGACAGAAGTCACTTAGAGGTTGGAGGTCGTTTTCGATTATGACATTATTCGGTACGTACCAAGGAGCGTTGACCATAGCTCTGAGCACCACATTCTGGAAAATCTCGATATTTGAAGTAGGGGAGAGCGGGGTAGCCCCGATCACCTAAGGGAGAAATTCGATAAAAAATTGAAGAATTGGCTAAAAGTTAAAAACAAATGTAAAAAATTGTTGATTTAACAGTGCAAATTATTAGTTATACACTGTAAGGGTTAAAGTTGAAAGGGGCTTTTCTTATTGCATAACAAGTAAAAAATGGGCTTCGATCGGTATTCCCCCACCCACGGGGTAATGACGATCAGTTGATTTCCTATGCTAATTAAATGGGAAGAAACAAAAACCTAAAAAAAAATTGTCAATGTAAAAAGCAAATGATATATTGATGAAAGATACATTAGAATGTTACTTATATCTACAAATGGTGCATACTACATTCTAAGAAAAAAAAATTTTTTTTTAATTATTAATCAGTAGAAAATGTTACAGTCTTAGAATATACGTTGCCATACAAATTTAACGCAAATATTAATAAACTTATAGGAATGTTAAGAAAATTAATTAAACAGTTAAGTATGATATTGTATAAACAAAACTAAAACACTGTTTTCTTATTTAAATTATAGTTCATTATTTTTTTTAACAAATGTCACAAAAGTAGTTAATAGCTGAATCAGCAGCACAGCAAGGAGCATGGTTCTAAAGGCCACATCCTGTACATATATACCACTCTTCACCATCTTTCCCAGATTCACCGCAGAAGAAGCACTTTTCATCGTCTTTATTGCCCGGCATATCATGAAGTTCGTCATCGTCACACAACTGATCTTCATTTATGTTAATTTCGCTGCCTTCAGAATCTGAATCAAAGTTTAAGTTGCGGCGAAATTTCTTACTTTCTTTGTCTTTGTTGGTTTGTTTCGCTTTGTCTCTTTAGTTTCTTTAGGGGGTATCTTGTTTCGTAGTTTCTCCTCCAAAATCCTCTTCTGAGGAGTTCCAGTTAAAATTGCAGAATGTTGTTTGGGTTTTCCATTTCTTTTCTTTGTTTTGTCTCCTGAAGGTGGTATTGGGATTAGCTCTTCAATACTTGACTTAGGGCTACATCTCAACTGGGAAGATAAGTCAAGAGTTTTTTTGCCCTGCGTCACTGGAGCCAATGGAGACCCACTAGACGTTGATCTGGATGGCTTGCTTGCCAATCAGAAGGCTGAATGCGCCTGGTTGGCCGACTTCGTATTTTTTGTATTAGGTCTACTACATTTTGTATGTTCTGCATCTGTTACTACTAACTATGTAAAACAATACCGATAATTTTTGTGTGTTTTAATTCATAATGTTGATTTTCAAAAGTTTGCTGGACGTTCTACGACATTTACACAAAAGTCTACACGACTGCATTTATGAAGTTCGTTTTTCACTGAACGGCCTTTATTTTTTGTTTCCTTTTATCTCTCTTTCAGTTTCTTGCCCTGGACGTCAAAATACCTAGCTACGCCACTGAAAGTAACACAAACGTATAAGGGCAACGCATTAGTATTTTAGAGTATTTAACTTAGTACGGTGTTGTACAGTTGTAACTCAGTACAGTTGATCGTCATTCCCCCACTCTCCTGATCGGTGCTACCCCACTGCGTATACTTCTGAGTTTTATAACCTGAGACTACAGTAAGTTAGTTTAAAACCGTAAATAACAAATTCAAATGATGCTGAAAACGTTAACAACACATCTGTACAATTAAATAATTCAAAATTTAAGTGCAAATATCAATTACGTTGCTTTAAAGATGTGAAGAAATAAGAAGGAATTTGTCTAAAATACACTTCTGTAATTCACTGTAAGTACAATGACGGAAATGGTTAGTGATCGCTTTTAGTTAGTTCACTGTGCAACTGCCTAGAGTTCAGCACTCAACAGATGTCGCTACAGCGTACTATACTTTCGTAACCGACCTGATCGGTGCTACCCCGCGTTCCCCTACTCGCTGTCCCCCACAGCTGGATGCCGTATGTCCAGATTGGTTTAAGTATGGCTTTGTAGATAAGGAGTTTGCTTTCCAGAGTTACAGGGGATCTCCTTCCGAGTAGCCAATACATTTGCCTGTACTGTAGTCTGAGCTGTTTCTTTTTGGTAATTATGTGCTTTCGCCAGGTAAGGCGGCGGTCCAGATATATACCGAGGAATTCTACATCTTCCTTTTGCAGTAGTTGGCAGTTATCGAGCGTTACCGGCGGGCAGCTGTCACGTCTCATAGTGAAGGTAACGTGTGATGATTTAGTTCCGTTCGCCTTTATCCGCCACTTCTTTAACCATTGAGTTCAGACATTGCATGAGTTTAGACGTTAGCTTTGTATATGTTTCAGCCAAAACAGTAGTACTTTTTGTAAATATTCACTGCTGTGTCATTAAAACATTAAGAATGTTGTTGGCGGGAATTTGATTAATGAGAAATCTTATCTGTGTGCTGGAGACCTGTTGCCGAATATTGGTAGACACAATACATTATCACTACACATTCTTATAAACAAATGCCTGTTTCGAATTACGTGGTACATGTCCTCCTCTTGGCTCCGTGCTCAGAGCTCCCGTGCTCTGAGCGCCAACGCTGAAATCGTGCTCTGAGCGCCGATACTGATAAGCCCGTGTTCTGAGCGCCGAGTTTATCAGTGCATCATTAGACGCGCTAACACCTGGCTGCATAACTGTGTGTCCGTTGTTCGTCAACTCCGTAGCCAACATTAGTGGTACTCAGTGGCGAAGTTACATGGAGGCAATTGAGGCAATGCCTACCCTAAAAAATTCTGTAGAATAAAAATTATAAATACGTATGAACTACATAAGTAAAGATTATACATTGTTACCGCGACTGTCGAATTTATTAATTTACGTGCTTTACTGAGCGACCGCTAGATGGTGACAGGTGAGACTCGGCATAGCTCGTTCAAAGCGAATGAGGCAACCTTAACTTGCCTCAGCGTTTTTTGTATACATCGAATGTAAGCAATGTGCCGGCGATATAGGGAAGTGAAGGGAGGGAGGATTGTCCCGTGCTGTACACATAGAGCGTTGAGGCATGCCTCACTTCTGTGGTCCAAACATTCAAGTTAAAGCGCGCTGTGTTGTTTATAAGTGTGTTTATTTTATGCGGTTATTAAAAGTGTCCCTGTTATTCCGCTGAACTAACAGATGATCAAGACTGTCATTTGAATTATTTGTAACATTAAACATATGTATAGAAACTAATCAAGTTTAAAAATTTGTAGTTCAATCAGTTGTATGACTAATACAAGGATTGTTCAATAGAAACACGTATAGAGCTGTAAAGCATTTTTTATTCAACGATTTTAAAAGAAGTCTCCATTAACATTAAGACATGAGTTCCACTGTTGCACCAACCTGTAGATTCCCTGCTAGTAAAATTCTTACGGCTGTTTGTGGAACCATTCGCTTACAGCAAACTCTACCTCAGCGTACGATTTGAACCACCATCCTTTTAGTGATTCCTTAAAAAAAATTTAAGATAAGATTTTTGCCTACCCATTCATTAACTACTAGCTTCGCCACTGGTGGTACTACGAAAATTTGTACAATTCATTGCTAAAAGACATCCCACCCCCGCTCCGGGGGTAAGCTCCCGGAACTCCAGACCTCTCTAACTGTTTTGAACGAAATACATTTATTATTAAGTTAGTTAAATTTCAATATTAGACAATTTCTTATATTATCAGAAAAATTATGAAACCCCAACTACGCTACTATTTTACTGGTATCATAACAATTTAAAGCAGACAATCATAAAATGACAAACAGAATTATCACTGTTGCACACCGCTATAGAAAAATTATTCCGATTAGCGCTTTCAAGCTTCTCAGCTCATCGTCAGATCGGTATTATGACGATGAATACCTATCTGACGATGAGCTGAGAAGCTTGAAAGCGCTAATCGGAATAATTTTTCTATAGTGGTGTGCAACAGTTTAATTCTGTTTGTGATTATAACCACTAACACGACTTTGTTCATAAAAAATCATAAAATAAATACTAAAACTTCCGAACTTCTGCACTGGATTTTTAGTTAAATTTGTAACCATAATACCTAAATGATAAATAATTTAGTCATAGATTTTCTGCACTGGATTTTTAGTTAAATTTGTAACCATAATACCTAAATGATAAATAATTTAGTCATAGATTTTCAGTTTATGTATGTTTCCATAGATATCTGTAGGTCTGTATCTAACGTTAATCACAGATACTTAAAACTGATTATGAAATATGCGTTTTTTGAGACATAGTTCACAAACGTTTTGAAAGCAATCCAAAATGAGTGTTGAGACGCTAATTCTGTCAAAATACTACACATACAAAATACAGAGACTACAGATATAGATTTTGTATTTTAAAATAAAATTCCTTATAACGTTAACCCAAAATAAACTTTTATAATTTTTTTAAAACTTTGAGTTTCATTTCGGCCCTTGGTGCTTCTAACATTAGCTTCTTGTTTGATGTACTCTTGACACGCTGATGTTTTTTCTTCGTAAACGCTCAGAATGTAATATACTCATTTCAACGTTTCACCCTGAAGGCCTACTGCTATTCCTCGTGAAAAAGTAGAAACTTTACTTTCTTGGAAGTAAAGACTCCATTTAGATCAAAATTCACGACTTTAATACTACTTTTGTAACAACGATTGTCAAACCACAACTAAGGAAAGTGCGAATAACAAGCTCATCTACGAATCGTTTGGTCAGCGGATTTAAGGTATGCGGCTAGATAACCACGCTAGTGAGTTTTGTCTTCCTTATCAATCCGCTTACATTGCACACCTTGTGTTTACGCATATATACAGCTCAGCTCTCCGTCTCGTAATCGTACTTTCATTTTCTTAATTACAGTTGTATTTAATCACTTTCTTTTATTCTCCCATCAGATTTGTTCGTCCCAACCGAATGAGAAATCTTGAGATAATAAATAGGATTATTCGCTAATGATCCATGTGCAAAGGCACCATTACATCCATAATACAAAATTTCTAAGTGAAAGTTGCAGGCTTCTGAAAAATGTGTAAGGGAATATTTATCCGTTACCTTTAAACAGCAGTAGACCTGAAATACTTGACTTGGGCTGATATAAGTTATTTTATTTCTCATTGACAAGCACACAAACACAAACACACACACACACACACACACACACACACACACACCTGTAGATTGAGAACAAACCTGTGATTTCTATAGTTAAGTGTGATTTACGATTATTAAATAATATTAAAAATAGGAAATAAAAATAATAATAAAATTATTAATTTAGTAATGACCGTCGATCAATAAATTTTAACGATGGAAGGTGAGGGTCGGTCAATAAATATAAAACAAATTTTACATTGTTTGTACCGACGTTTCGACAATATTTATTGTCATCATCAGGGCCTGTGTACGAACAATAGAGAAAAATCAAACACATAACTACCAACCAGAATACCCTACTGCCTTCTAAACATCTGTTCTGTTACTTTTACAGGTCAAAAGGACGCTGTACAAATGTCTTATGTTTGTGTTTATAAATAGAGTGTATGTTGTGGGCACCTTACAGTTGTAGACAGTCATAATAACTTATTATCTAGTATCAGTTAGTTTCAAAGTAGGTATGAGTAATTAATAATGACACATATTCGATTAGTTTTAAACTCGGTGCAGTTGTCAATCCGCGTCTTTCATATTTTACGCTTACGTAGAGAGTTTATAAGTATATACATGTCCGTGCGCGCGCGCGCGTGTGTAGAGGCGGTGAGACAGTTTTGTTTCACATCGGCAAAATAATAACATTTCGTACACATTTTACTTAAATAGATAGACATAATTACAATATCCCAAAAACCTAATTAATACAGTATTACAATTTAAATTATTGATAATATAATAATCTCTTAATTACGTCTGTAAATAATTATAAATTCAGTAATCATTGAATGTTTATTGGAATTTGGGCAAATAGCAATACATGTCTAAAAATGTGTTATAGCTAAATGCGGATTGTAAGATCTTCAATAATGTATATTATTATAAGTTAATATTACTACTGGCACTGAACACACTTATCCATAAATTATACCCTGATTAACGAAAGAAAGTGACTGGCGGAGCGGCCGAGCGGCGACCGAGTTTCTAGTAAAAACATTCCACTTAATAACCTCGTTGAAACGTAAAATACAGAGCTAGAAATGTCTAATGAACTGTATTTTAATCATCAATTAAAGACGTTTTTAACAAACTTTTCTAATTTTTTAAATCTTTTTTCAATTAATTTACATTGAGAGTTAAATAAAAAAATACACGAATTTGAATTAAAAATTTAGGGTTTATCGTTTTTATTACGTAAGAACTCAGACGTTAAGCATCGGAAAAACATTTCTTGTAGACAAATGGTAGTCCACCTTCTTTAGTACAATATATCAAAAATTGAGATTCCTACGAATAATATTAACGACGTTATTAATTTTTTCCAAATGTACTGTTAACTCCGTTATTAATAATTTTTTTCATTGAGTTTTTTCACAATAAGCATAACAAAATTGTTTTCATCAATACAAAGTGGTATGTAACCTTAAAATATTACGAAATATAACCGCAATCAGTTAATATAGGAAAATTAGAACTAACATCTCTCAAATGCGCGCGATGGAGTCAAGGTACAGTAACAGCCCAAAGAAAGTGGTGCATACGCTCACGGCTCACAGCCAACTTGCTACGAGTCACCAACCTCCCATAAGTATATACAGAGATTTTAGTTATCTGTCTACTTATTTAATCTAATCTTTCTACCTGGAGATCTGTCAAAAACTTACATCTGACCAGACTTTTGTGGTTTAGTTGAACTACATGCTTTTTATAACACATGGAGTGTCTTGAATGATTGTTCATCACTCTTTTGCGGTACGGTATTTATTGTTTTCTTGTTCTGTTTTTGTTTTGTGATCAGCTTTAATACTACTAATTGAAGTGCAATGTAATTACTGGGAAATTGTTAATGCCATTCAAATTTCTCAACAACTAATTATTTAACTATGAAATTCATTTTACATTTTAAAATTACCGAGCAAAGCTCGGTCTACCAGATATTGCATAATTATAACAGTATTTTACTGTTACAATGATTGAAATGTAAAAACAATTAGTAAATTACTTGTTATTAGCATGGGGTTGACGGTAGCGTGCGCGAATAAAATAGGTCCACTAGGTTCTGACTGTACTTCCGCCGCAGAGCGCCGCGCACTGCTCTCTGTGAAATTCACTTTATATATTAATCCATTGTAGTATTCCTATCACATACAAGGTGTAAGTTGTATATGTCTTCTACACTTAGTTATCTAAAGAGAGCGTCACGCAAATCTCATTCATGTACAACTTTTAACAACTGAGTTAACAGGACATTAGAAAAAAATTAATAACGTCGTTAATTTTAATCATAGGAATCTCAATTTTTGATATATTGTACTAAAGAAGGTGGACTACCATTTGTCTACAAGAAATGTTTTTCCGATGCTTAACCTCTGAGTTCGTACGTAATAAATATGATAAACCCTAAATTTTTAATTCAACTTCGTGTATTTTTTTTATTTAACTCTCAATGTAAATTAATTGAAAAAAGATTTAAAAAATTAGAAAAATATGTTAAAAACGTCTTTAATTGATGATTAAAATACAGTTCATTAGACATTTCTATCCCTGTATTTTACGTTTCCACGAGGTTATTAAGTGGAATGTTTTTACTACAAACTCGGTTGCCGCGCGACCGCTCCGCCAGTCACTTTCTTTCGTTAATCAGGGTTAGAGAATTATGTACAAAATAACAGAACTACTGATATTACAAACACAAAATTACGGTAAACAAATCAATCATGTGACAATGGTTATTACTTATTATTTATTCTGTTATAAAATAATACCGAGTAGGCCTACATCGTCTGTACAGAGTAATATAGCCTATTGTAAATTATGCAGACGTTGACATTCACACACTCTCTCTCTCTCTCTCTCTCACTCTCTCTCTCTCTCTCTCTCTCTCTCTCTCAACATATAAAGAATCCCCCCCCCAGAACATCCTAACCATGATTACGCCTATTATACATATCGTAGGTAGACCTACAGATAATATGTTCATGCAGTTTCTTTACGTTTTAGCAGCCACGTAGGCCTAAACGAATCCCTCTGCTTCACGCATCTACACATACTAAGACCTACTCTATCTATATACACGTTATAAGGTAACAAGATTCCACCTCAAAAGAAAGACAAGTATACCATCAAAATTCACTGTGAAATATGCATAAACGCAATCTTATTAGTAATAAAAGACATAGAAGAATAAAATAAACTGAATAAATACAGAAATTAAGAGACAATATATTACTTAAAGATAATGAATATTTTCAAGGAATAAAAAGCAATCGAAACAAAAAGAGAAATATTATAATAAATAAATATTTGGGAAATAGGGAAATAGAGAATGCAAATTTAGGTATTAAATAATGCAATTGACATGACAAAACAATAACTGACGATGACAATTATACCCAGAAGAGACGATCAAAAGAAAAGTAAAATGTAAATAGGTATTAGTAAGCAATTATAATGTACAAATGTTAAAATTAGTATGTAAGAAAAAATACATTGAGTATAGCCTTAGATTAAAACTATGAGGAGGTCTGCGAACCTCAAACCGTTATTTTGTATAAGCGAACTACAGACTGTGAGTAATATAAAATTACAAATATAATAATATTGAACAATAATTATAAAAGTTAGGTAGTGTAACAGTGTAAGAAGGTGAGAAAAACGGTGATAGACTTTAAAAAGAAAAAACAGTGTATAGTGTAAGTGAATAAACATTTTACAATATGAACATTGCATGAAACATGTAATTTATATGAAACAACAAGGTTTCATAATATAGTGAGATTAAACCAAGGGTAAATAATTAAAAAATAAAGAATCTTCCGTTACAAACTTATAATATAATAATAGTGAAAAAGGTAAAATAAGATTCTACGGAATCATATTAATTATTAATTGTGAAATCGAACCTGTGACCCATAAACTTATCATTGCCAAGACCTGAAATGAATGAATTAGGGTTTTAGTAAAAAGGAAGGTGTTGGAAAAACAAATATTGAAACCAGGCAGAACATGTCAGTTTTACTGCTGGATTTTATACAAATTAAAGGCAGATACGAGACGAAATGATACAGAAAACTGTGGAAATAACTAGAAGAATGATGTTTTAATCGATGGTACAAAAAACTTGAAGTCCAGGAGCGAAGGATCAAGAAATAAACTCGTAAATAAAACTCCCAGAATGGTGAGATCTCTCCAATAATCAACTAAGATATTTGAAACATTTTAACATTGAAAGATCGAGTCACAGCGATATACTATCACAAACCTATAAAAACTTTATAATAGTGAATTCTAATTGTACACAAATAATTATTAGCATTAAGAGTTTCTTTTTCAGTTGTTCATTTGTTCTTTTGTATGATCCAAAGAACCCACTGCTACACAACATACATCAACAACACCTAATTACCAAACATTATTTATAAATATTATGTTTTATGATATGTTTACGATTTGTACTATACTTTGACATTACTTATACATGAACCCTGAGATTGAGATTTTACATGCTCTACAACAGAAGTGAGTTTCAAAAAGAGTAAATAAAAATAATTGAATTTTAAACAAGAACGAATAAGGAGTTTGATTATTTATTTTAGCAATAAGAGTCTACTTACAAAATTGGCACCAGCAACTTGGGGCAAACAACATACACAAAAGGTATACACAGAGGGGGGATAATTACAACTTGCATACACATACATAAACGCACGCGCGCGTGAGATAGAGAGAGAAAGTGTGTGTGTGCGCGCGCGCCAGTCAAAGAGAAATAAATTTATTTCCGCGGAAGTCTTAAAAGTAGTTTAGTATTTCAGATATACTACTGTTTAAAGGGAACGGATGAATATTGTCTTATACATTTTTCAGAAGCCTGCAGCTTGCACTTTCAAATTTTTTAAAGTGTAATAGTGCCTTTGCACATGTATGTTTAGGTAATAATCATCTTTATTATCTCAGGATTCACATTTGGTTGGGACGAACAAATCTGAGGAGAAATAAAAGAAAGTGATTAAATACAACTATAAATAAGAAAATGAAAATATGATTGTGAGACGGAGAGCTGAGCTGCCACGGGATGTGCAATGTAAGAAGGTTGATAAGAAGGCAAATCTTAGTAGATTGGTCGTCTGTACTAGATAGCCGCATACCTTAAATTTTCTGACTCGTAAATTACCATATGACTCGTAAATAAACTTGTTACTCGCACCTTCCCTTACTTTTGGTTTGACAATCGTTGTGACACACGTGTTCTTTTAATTACCTTTACATGTCAAAAAAGACGCTATACAAATGTGTTCTGTTTGTGTTTATAAATAGGGTGTTTATAAAGTCGTAAATTTTGATCTTAATGGAGTCATTACTTCCAAGAAAGTAAGTAAGGACGACCCTCTACTTCACGAGGGATATCAGTACACGATGAAACGTTCAAATAAGTATATTATTTTCTGGGTCTGTACAAAGGTAAAACATCAGTCAAGGGTACATCAAAACAAAGAGCTAATTCTGGGAGCACCAAGGGCCGAAAATAGAACTAAAAATTTTAATAAAATGGTAAAGTTTATTTGGGGGTAGAGTTATGAGGAATTTTAGTGAAAATACAAAATCTGTATCTGTAGTCTCCGTATTTTGTATGTATAGTAATTACACGGAATTAATACTTCTCAACACTCACTGCAAGTTTTGGATCGCTTTCAAAAAATTTGTAAACTATGTTTAAAAAAACTATATATTTTGTTATCAGTTATGTGTATTTGTGAATAACGTTTGATACAGAGATTGATGGAAACATACATACACTGAAAAGCTATGAGTAAATTATTTGTCGTTTAGGTATTATGTTTACAAATTTAACTAAAAAGCTAACGCAGTAGCTCGAAACTTTTAGTATTTATTTTATGGAATGTCTACTCTACAGTTAGGCCTATGTTACTAATAAAACGGTAGAGTAGTTGGGTTTTCGTAATTTTTCTGATAACATGAAAAATTTTCTGATTATGGAATTTAACTAACTTAATAATAAATGTATTTTGTTCTGGGAGCTTACTAGTGCTGTGATAATGACTTTTGCAATAACTTGTACAAATTTTCATTGGACCGCTTGTGTTGGCTGCGGAGTTGGTGAACAGTGGCTGGACAGATATGCAGCCTGGTGTCTAATGATGCATAGATAAGCTCGGCGCACAGAATACAGGCTTATCAGTATCGGCGCTCAGAGCACGATTTTAGCGTTGGCGCTCAGAGCACGCTACCGTCCTCTTGCGATTGCACGCAGTTGCCCGACAATTATCTTATCCCTTCACACACACACACACACACACACATTGTCCGACAATTATCTTATCTCTCCCTTCACACACACACACACACACACACACACACACACACTGTTTACAGACACATGCTCTGACTTAAACAGTGACACTGTTATGTGACCTTGCACACTTTTGTTGGCGGGATTTTCATGGTCCATAAAGCTTGTCTCACAAAGCTTTATCCCAGTCTAAAAACAGTAGACACAATATATTATCCCGGAACTGATTCATATAAACAACAGAAAAGACAGTGAGCAATATGCTTGCTTTTTAAATGGGATTATCCATACCTACTGCACTTGCAGGCTTAACAATAACGTTTTGCCTGAACTGTGCTGACATACTCTTTCAAATACTGTATGTTTATCTCTGCCCTTGTTTCTCTCTGTCAGTCTGTCTCTCTCTCTCTCTCTCTCTCTCTCTCTCTCTCGCGCGCGCGCGCGCGCACACACACAGAGGCGTAGCAAGGGGGACCAAGGGGGCAGCCGCCCCGGGCGGCATTGCCAGGAGGGCGGCAAAGTGAGCATACACTAAAAAAATTGTTATCAGTTTATAAAACTACAAACAATTTGTTTCATTGATATGACTATTCCTTTCATAAAAGAAGCATAACCAGGCAGCTTCTCCGTTTTCATAAACCTCGCGTGATAAACAGTATTAGTCTATTTATACTCAACCATCGTAATTACTGTTCATTATGACAAGGTAAACCGCACTTGTATGTATTTTTCTCCAACTACAAAATCCCTTTTTGATTTTGTTGCACTTTATTTCTACAAAAAAAAATTATCAAAGAAGCCAGGGTCTTTTGCGTTATGCGACCACAAAGCATTGGCATTTTGTTCATCTTTCATTAAACTGAGTATAGTTCTCAAAATTTGCTCTCTGTTTACTGATTAGTTAAAAGCTGCGTCCAGTCTCGCCTGTGTGTGTGTGATTTATACGAGTTGATTATAGAAACAAAAGCGAGTAATGGTAAAGGCAGTTAGCGGGTCTTTTCTGTTTTGTAACAATATCATAATAGTGAAAACTTACCAAAATAATGATGTAGATCTGCATAGAAGACTGAAGTAGTTTTATATTTTATTCATCAAAAACACAAATTTTATACACCAAAAACACCTAACCTAACCTAACCTAATTTCACGAACTGGAAAGTTATTGTTTATAATTCAGGAGGCCAAAAGGCCTTGATGTCCTGTATAATTTGTTCAAATAAGTCAGTGCCTGCATGTCGCTTCCGCCACATAAACTCACACAGGTAAGAGTCTAACATTTCCCTATGAGTTTCGCACTCTTTCCTATTTCGACGCTTGGCTGACGACCACATTGGCTCGACCTTCTGAGTGTGAGCGCCAGTGACGGGATTGACAAAATTTTCTGAATGATTTACTGTTAAATGCGTAAAGTTGAATCCACGAATGTTTGATATGCCCTGATATGATGCCCACAAATCCGACATGATGGTCGTGCCCGGATTAATACACTCCCGTATTACACTTAGCAGAGTTGCTGCAGTGCGGTCTGGAACAGCATACAAAAAGCATTGGTTATTCTCACGACATATGCCGCCAAACACCCATTGTTGCGGGTAAACTCTACCGATGTTGTACAGAGATAGCAAATTCTGAGAATTATACTCAGTTTAATGAAAGATGAACAAAATGCCAATGCCTTGTGGTCGAATAACGCAAAAGACCCAGAAGCCATTTCAATAGCGAAAATGTGTTTTCATCGTGACGAAATTTAAATCCCCATATTCAGGATTATGAAAATAGTCCTGCTCATCGCTCTGCGTTTTTAGATTGGAAGGAATTTGAACGTTCTTTAAACAAAGGAGATCTTATTGATGATCTACCTTAGGAACAAATTAATAAAGCAGCTAAGTCATGAAAAAAGTTTTCGAACAGGTCATTGCCACAGTACAAACTTTTGCATAACAAAATCTGGCACTGAGAGGACATCGAGAGTCAGTTACTAACGATCCAAATCCTGGAAACTTTCTGGCTTTGCTAAAATACTTGGCTAAATTTATGTCTAGCCTTGAGATCTCATTTAGATTCAGTCTCTCGTAAATCTGGGTGTATATCGTATTTATCGCCAGCCATTCAAAATGAAATAATAAGCCTGTTAGGAGAAGGAGCGCGCAAATATATTATTACTCCATGTAAGAAGGCGAAGTACTTTAGTATTATATTTGACACAACACCAGATCCTTCACATGTAGAACAAATATCTTAGATTATAAGATTTGTTGAAATTAAACGCATTTCTGTTGATATCAAGGAAGCCTTGATATTATATCTGTGCACCAGGGGCATAAGACACCATGTCACATACACAGTACTTTACAGGACAGCTAAAAAACATTTTGCTTGCTTCAAGAACCAATGTGAGTTAGTGTTATTTTAAACAAGCGTATTGGCCACATAAAAATAATAACTAGGAGATAGTGCCATATACTACTAAAAAGAGGGCAGTCTGTACATTAACACTTTATAAAAGCTCTATTTTATAAAAATGGAGATGTTGTCTTATGCCTCTGGAGCACAGATATGTATACTACGTTATCGGCAACAATGAAGTAGTTTGTTTTTAAAATTCCTTCCCTGGCTGTTTGGCCGTAGTCCAATGTTTTCTGCAAAATCAGACTTTTCGGCAGAGCCATCGACTGCCATCATCAGTGAAAATCGAGTGCGATAACGTGAGGTGATATAAGTTATTGACCACAGTACGGTGGTTAAGGCTGAAGCAATAAGTAGAAAGAAGTAGGTTCTATGGAAATATTTCATTTCGAAAATGATTTTAAATGTAAATATTAGAACATGGAAGTCATATATGGTTCTCCATACCGATATTTTACTTCGTTTTCCGCAAAATATGAACAGTTAATTCACAGAGGTGAATAAAGTAAGATAAATCGAAGAAAACATACTTTGATACAACTTTTATCCTTTTCTATTATCCTGTCATTCTATTATCCTGTTAACTACGTCTTTGTTAACAATATAATAAAACATGGCATATAAAAATGATGTGCTTTAGTAGACCCAAGGATACAGCGCCTGGGTACCAACCAAGAGTTCTGGGGTTCGATTTGTGGACCATCATATAATCGAGTTGCATCTGTCACCCGCAGGTCGGTTTAGGCTCGATGCACACATCCGGCTTTTACTTCCGTGTTCCATAAGGAAATGGAAGTATGGTCATGGCGAAAAAAATCGTGTTCGAGATAACGGCAGATTCTGATTGTACTACCATCAAAACATAAAAAAAGTCATTTATCGAAAAGTGTGTGTCTGTCTGCTGTGCGTGTGTAGAATTTTTTCTATGGCAAACGATAACAGCCGCAAATTCAAACAGAATCAAATAATTTTTTTCACAGTTCTGAATTGTAAATTGTAGAAAGGACTCAATGCCTTTTGATTTTGGTGAAGATCGTTTAAGGGAAAGG